>OY740802.1:42241385-42841385 GCA_963514005.1 Raja brachyura | reverse complement strand
AACGAGAACTTACCAGTTTGAAGTTTGATCGTTATTTTATGAGGAGTTACGATGAGCGATTACGTGAATGTTGCCATAAAACAAGACAATTATCCTAAAAGTATGGAATTCAGGATTATTACTCTCTTTTCAATTAGCTTAGATTTCCACATATTCTTCATGCCTTGAAGCATACTTTGCTGGATGCCATGTTACCCTACAACAGGATGTGCACCAGCCAAGAGTCGGAATAGATGAACTGACTGTGTGTCCGAAACGTCGCCTATATCCTTCGCTTCTTAGATGCTGCTGCACCCGCTGGGTTTCTCCAGCTTTTTGTGTAACCCTAGATGAACTGACTGTCTGGTTCAGTCTCGTGAGTTTGTATCTCTGTGAGATCAGATACCATCGGCAAGAAACCAAGTTTGATGGTGCCTTGCTTAAGGCAAGTCCACTCCCACATCCCACCCAACCCACCTCTTGCATTTCGGTTTCATTTCGATTGATAATTGCAACCTGAATTATCCATTGTTTCCATAACAAATATGAATGTTCCCAGCATGAAATGAATGAATACATATTTCAGCTGCCTTGAAACAGCCCACAGAATGGCACGTAGGATCCGATGTCTGCCTGGGGTCTCATTAAAACTGGCCCTTCTCCATGTCAAGAACAGGGGGAGGCCAGCATGAAGCTGTGAAGCAAGTCTTCCATCCTATAATTAAATACTGTACTCCAGTGAGATATAGTGAAGCACAGAGTGTAACACGGTCTCTGCTTAAGGCAAAATTTAAATCCAAAGTGTTTCTCCTCCCCCTCTCGCCACTTGGCTATTCTATTGGAATTCAAAATAAAGACATTTTAGCATGGAAGAGGTGATTGCCGGCACTTGTACCACATCCATGCCCGGTGTCGAGATATGGTGGACACAGGAGTAAAAAATAAAGTACTGGAGGAACTCAACAGGTCAGACAGTGTCTGCGGAGGGGATGGACAGATGTCATTTTGAGTTAGGGCTCTTCGTCAGTTCAAAGAGATTAGTTCCCTCCATAGATGCGCCCTGACCTCACTCAATTCCACCAGCACTTGGGAAGAAGGAACCAAGACAACATTTTGTAAATAGAACTCAAACTTCGCAGAAGTTGTGGTCACCTAACTTATATTTCTTTTAACTGTATAATTAATCAAAATAAATCTCGGATGTGCATCTACTGTAATGAAGGGACTGAGGTGGAGCGGGTCTCCAACTACAAATTCCTCGGGGTACACATCTCGGAGGATCTGTCCTGGTCCCTCAACACCTCAAAGCTGATCAAAAAGGCACAGCAGCGCCTTTACTTTCTGAGGAGGCTCAAAAAAGCCCACCTGTCCCCCCAGATCCTGACCAACTTCTACCGCTGCACCATCGAAAGCATCCTGACCACCTGCTTTACGGTATGGTACAGCAGCTGCACCGTGGCAGACAGGAAGGCACTACAACGGGTGGTGAAAACCGCCCAGTACATCATCGGTGCCCCGCTCCCTGCCATGGATGCCCTCCACCGGAAACGGTGCCTGAAGCGGGCCGGGAAGATCATCAAGGACCCCTCACACCCTAATCATGGACTGTTTGCCCTCCTCCCATCAGGGAGGCGGTACAGGAGCCTCAGGTCCCGCACCAGTAGGACGAAGAACAGCTTCTTCAACTACACCATCAGACTGCTGAACTCGGAGCCCAGCTGATAGACTTGTCTGCACCCTGTATTTATTTATTTTCCGTACTGCTACCACTGCACTCTGTATTTATTTTTCTATATCGCTATCACTACGAATGACGCTAAACTGCATTTTGTTGTACCTATACTTGTATTTGTGCAATGACATTAAATTTGAATTGAATTGAATTGAATTGAATTGAATTGAATTGAATTGAATGAAATCTTGGAAGATAACATGGTGAAAATAAGCACAACTATGTATGTGTAGGAAGGAACAGCAGGTGCTGGTATATACCGAAGACAGACACAAAGTGCTGGAGTAACTCAGCAGGTCAGACAGCATCTCTGGAGAAAATAAATTGGTGACATTTCAGATCAAGATCCTTCCTGCAGAGTGAAACTAGAGGGGCGGGAACTGGATGTAAGATAAGTCCAGAACAAAGCAGGACCGGCAACAGATGACCATGGAGCCCATAATGACCCATTGTTGTTTGGGAAAGAGGTGATAATGAAGATATACACAGATGAGTACAGTGGTACTAGTAGGATGATGAGGGGAGAGGATGGGGTGGGAGAGGGAGGGAATGCAAGGGTTACTTGAAATTAGAGAAATCAAAATGGGTTGTAAGTTGCCCATGCAAAATATGAGGTGGTGTTCCTCCAATTTGCCTGTGGCGTCACTCTCACAGTGGAGGAGGCCCAGGGCAGAAAGGTCAGCGTGGGACTAGGAAAAAGTTAAAATGTTTGACAGCTGGGTTCTTCTTCTTATCGAGTCCACACGCAAGATTTGGATTTGATCAGCCGGAGCTGAGCACACTTCTCGGCATCTGCATACAATGGTGTCTGTCTTGCGCTTCAAATCAAATCGAATCAAATGAAATCAAATCAAATACGTTTATTTGTCATTGCACATCAACTGTACAACGAAATTTCATGTGCATCCCCTTCAATGGTAAACAATAAAAGACACGGGATAAAAAGTTTTAAAAAAAGAACAAAAACACAGTAACACAAACAACCATTTAGTCTTACATTTACATTTACTACAAGATCAATGCATAAAATAAGTAATAGATAATAAAAAATGCACATTATATTGCACGTTCTAGCAGACAAATTTTTAAAATGCACCCTGAATTGTGTAGTGTTGCCCGTAGTGTTATCTGTTTGAGTTAAGTTCTCTAATGGCACGTGGGTAGAAACTGTTAGTTAGTCTGCAAGTGCGGGCCTTCAAAGACCCGTATCGCCTCCCAGAGGGCAGCAGAGTGAAAAGGTGGTTGGCAGGGTGGAATGAGTCCTGTGTGATGTTTCTCGCCCGGCGTAAACATCGGGCCTTGTAAATGTCTTCCAGGGAGGGTAGTTGAGCGTTTGTGATGCTCTGTGCTGTTTTAATAACTCTCTGTAGTGCCTTCCTTCCAGCCACAGTGCAGCTAGCAAACCACACCAGGATGCCATAGGAGAGGATGCTTTCCACGGCGCACCGGTAGAAGGACAGCAGCAGCTGCTGTGAGACGTTTGCTCTCCGCAGAGTCCTCAGGAAATATAGCCGTTGCTGTGACTTCTTTACGAGAGTGATGGTGTTCACTGTCCATGTAAGGTCCTGGGAGATGTATGTGCCCAGGAACTTAAAGTCAGTGACTCTCTCCACCATGTCTCCTTTGATGTAAAGAGGAGCAGGTTCTTTTCTCCTCCTCCTGAAGTCAATAACTAGTTCTTTTGTTTTGGTTGGGTTGAGTGCCAGGTTATTGGTAGTGCACCAGACAGTCAGTTTTTTGTACTTCCTGTGCGTGGTGGTGGAAAGATTGGTGGAAACAGGGCCGTGAGGTGACCGCTCTTTCCTTGACCCCGGCAACTGGGTGATTGTATATGCCTGGGTGGAGTGTGCATGTGTTCAGCAAAACGATTGCCCCGTCTGCGCTTGGTCTCGCCGATATATAGGAACCCACACCGAGAACAATGGGTACAGTAGATGAGGTTGGCGGAGGTACAAGTAAACATCTGCCTCACCTAAAAGGACTGTCGGGGTCCTTGGACAGAGTCGAGGGAGCAGGTACAGGGACAGGTGTTGCAACTCCTGCAGTTGCAGAGGAAGGTACCTGGGGAGGGGGGGGTTTGGGTGGGAAGGGATGAGTGAACTAGGGAGTTATGGGGGAAACGGTCCCTAAGGAAATTGGAAAGGGGTGAAGAAGGGAAAATGTGACTAGTGGTGAGATCCCATTGGAGGTGGCAAAGGTGATGGAGGATTATGCACTATATGCCATGGCAGACGGGGTGATAGGTAAGGACTAAGGAGGACATCCCTGTTATGACTGGGAGGAGAGGAGAAATACGACACAGAGGGATACCAAGAAGACACGTGTGAGGGCCGCATCTGTGATGGAAGAGGGGAACCCTTGTTCCCTTAAGAACGAGGACATCTCGGATGTGTGCTTGGTCTTGCTGATATATAGGAGTCCACTCTGAGAAAAGCGGGCTCATGTGCTTCTTAAGGGGCTGTCCCACTTGGGTGACCTAATCCGCGAGTTCTGGCGAGTTTGCCCTCGACTCACACTCGCAGCATGGTCGACACGAGGTCCTAGGAGATCTTTGTAACTCTCCTTCATGCTGGAGAGTGGTCCCTGTGTACTCGAGGCCTCAGCTAGGTGGCGGCGTATTTTTTCAACATGTTGGAAAACGCCTGCGAGTAAAAAAAGGTCGCCATCGAAAACATTTTTTACTCGTAGGTTTAGTTGTAGTAGGTCGTAGTAGGTCGTAGTAGGTCGGCATGTTATTCGTAGGTAATCAAGGGTAGTCGATGGTAGTCATAAATAGTCTTCATCATAGTCGAAGGGGGGTCGAAGGAGATCAAAGGAGGTCGTCTTCACTCTTCACTATTCGGTGTCAAATTTTCCCGAAGTTAGTCGTAACTAGTCGTAGGAGGTCGAAGGTGATCTTCTACATGGTCGAAGGAGGTCTTCAACATGACATTAACTCTACTCAACTCACCTATTAGGTCGCCCAAGTGGAACAGCCCCATATTATGTTATGGTAATTATCCAAAGTGTATTGAAAGGATCTGAGTGCTGTTGAGAAAATTGCAGAGATGTGTTGGCTGAAACGAATGATGCAGGAATCAGGAAAGAAAGAATGAAAATGTACATGTTAAAATGATATCCAGAAGGAGTTGCAGAGTGTCCACATCATCTGTCCAGCCCTGAAATCCACAAAATTAGCATCTGAGAAAAAACTCTTGGCTTTCCCACAGGAAAGAGCCAGGCCAAGCTAAATGAGAATGATCAAGCAATCCAGCAAATGATTAATTGCAAGTAGGTGCTCCTGGATTGGAAACTCAACCAACATAATGGCTCTGCAGGCAGCTGAAGACTGAGATCAAATAGAAAACCTATCTAAGTAACTGATGGTGGTGGGTTGCAGTTATGAAAAGAGCACAGCAGGTCACACAATTTACTGAGTTGCACTGCGGTGGCGTTGTTAACGGTGAGGACGGTACTCTTAGACCACCGGGTGTAATTGATCCAGAAATTTAATCCTGGTAAGCATGATGTTATACACAGTGGGAGAGTTAATAAGGCGAGGAGCGTGTAGGAAGGAACTGCAGATGTTGGTTTAAACCAAAGATAGACACAAAAAGTGAGAATAACTCAGCAGGTCAGGCGGCATCTCTGGAGAAAAGGAATAGGTGACTTTTTGGGTCGAAACCATTCTTCAGACCAGGATATACACAAACGCTAGGATACGCACAACAAATAGTAGGACTTTATCTCAGAGAGTATTAAGGAACAGAGAAACGTCAAGGTATAAGTTCAAGAAATAGTGCGCTTGCCAGCACCTTTAGATAATGCCATGAAGAAGGCATATTCGGTTCATGAACTGCGTCGAAAATAAGAGCAAGGAGGTCATGGTGCAAATTTATGAAACATTGGTTATGCCATAGCTGGAGCCCTGTGTACAATTCTGGTTGCTGCACTTCAGGAATGGCATAATTGCATGACAGAGAAGGTTCCTCACGCTATTGCTGTGCTGAGCATTTGAGTTATGAGTTGACCTCTTAGGTTAGGTTTGATTTTTCTGGAGCCACAAAGATAGAGGAATATATAGACAGGAATGATTTAGAGAGAGATGGATCTAGTGCAGTGTGGCATTGGGGGTGATGCCAGGCTGAGCGGTGACCACACCAACACTTGCAGTAGGGTGAACTTACGTATGGATTTTATTTACCATGATAAGAAAGTCCAGGACCACATTGTCCATCACTATCTGGGTGCATGTGAGGTGGCGCAGGCAATCTCGGGCTTGTCCCAGCAGCTCAGTCCCGGTCTTCAAAGGAGGAAACAGAGCTATTTCAGGCTTCTTCCTGCAGTTCTCCTTTGCCTCAATCACAATCACAATCATACTTTATCAGCCAAGTATGTTCTGCAACTTACGACGAATTCCATTTGCCAAATCAGTCATACAAATATAAATCAACGGAGCCCACAAGAAACATTTTACCGTGAACATCCATCACAGAGACTCCACATTCCTCTCGAAAAAAAATTCAATCTCTTCCCTTTGCTCTCCCATGGTCGGGAGCCTCGAGCCCTCTGTTGACGGGATGATCTTGCCTCCCGTAGCCGGTGGCGGGCCCTCCACGTTGAGGCGATCAGCTCCGCATCGTGGGGGGGGGGGGGAGGGGGGATGTCAGCTCCCCTGCGCCGGACAATCAAACCTCGCATCGGGGCTGGTTGAACCTTCCGCGCCATTGGAGCTCCCGACATCCCCGATCTCTCCTGAGATTCGAGCTCCCGATGTAAAGAACGCAGACCACGATTGGAGCGATCCCAGGCAAGAGGAGGCACTGGCAGTCTCGGGTTTACCCTGGCGGCTCAGCTTTTGGGCTTGAAGAGTCTCTGGGTTACCCTGGTAGCTCAGTCTTTGCCAACATGTGTGTGCAGTCCCTTATAATCTGTGGACAGGAAGAGGCATTGGCGTCTCAGGCTTGCCCCGGCTACTTAGTCTTAGCCTCAGTAGAGGCTCTGGGTAAATAGTGCCTCTTTCTGGAAGCCCAGTCTTGACCACATAGTGGTGCCGGTGGTCTCTGGTTTGTTCCATTGAACCAGCAACATAGGAACACAGCGAGCATGGAGATGCTAAACCTTTCTCTCTTTCTCCCTTTCTCCCCTTCTCCCTTTTTTCTCTCCTTCTCTCCTTCTTCTCTCCTTCTCTCCTTCTCTCCTTCTCTCTTTCTCTCCTTCTCTCCTTCTCTCCTTCTCTCCTTCTCTCCTTCTCTCCTTCTCTCCCCCACCCCTTCTCCCTTCTGGCTGGTATGCCTGGGTTTTATAGGGACTCGGCTGACAAGGTTTAGGTGGACAAACCAATATCAGCTAATGGGACCCAACTGTTACCAATGATGCTGAGGATTCACCTCTCCTGGCCGGCCAGCCAGTGATAGGGATCAGAGTGGCATCTCAGGGCTTTTACAACAGGCAAATGGGACAAGCTCAGATTGCCAACTTGGTTGCCATGGAAAGTTGGGCTGAAGGGCAAGTTTCCATGTGGTGCTGCTGTACGATTTTAAGACAAAATTTCAAAGGGTATAAATGGTGTAGATAATAAGATTATGTTCTCCCCTTAGCTGTCTAAAACTGGAGGGCAAGGGTTTAGGATGACGATAAAAGGTTTAGGGAGGATCTGAAGAGGAATTTTTTGCACATAGAGTAATTTCAATCTAGTAAGCACAGCCCGAGAAAGTAGTGGAAATTTTCAGAAGATTTTAGAATTAACAGAAGAAGCTCTTGTGTCTCCAAGGTGTGGAAAGTTACAGACTGGATGGCAGGGGATCTCTGCAACAGATCCAATGCAGTAATGAGGCACTACGTGTTGGATAACTCAGTGGGTCAGGCAGCATCTCAGGAAGTCATGGATAGCTGACGTTTCAGGTCCAAACCCTTCTTCAGACTGATTGTAGAGGGGAGAAGAAAATTGGACAAGGGGAGAAGCAGGGCAAAGCGTGGCTGGTAATAGGTCAATTTAGGTGAGTGGGGGGGGGGGGGGGGGGGGGGTCATAGACTGATGGTTGTAACAAAAGCCAGAGATAAGAATGGAAGGAGTGAGCCAGGTTTGATGAATTGCAGATGGTAAAGCCAGAAAGGGTCTCAACCTGAAATGTCACTTATCCATGTTCTCCAGAGATGCTGCCTGGCCTGCTGAATTACACCAGTACTTTGTGTCCTTTTGTGTATTAACCAGCAACTGCTTGTTTCTACTACTTGTACAATAATAATACCTCCCCCCCCCAACTACCATGATCCACGGGTTTACTGGACTCAATTGATACTATAATAAAAAAAGTTCAATAAATTAAAAAAGAATAGCTGTGAAAATAAAACAAAAGCCCACTGTCCATAATGTAACCAAGACAGTTCATGGTTCAAAGTGCTGGTGGTGAAAGAGGAGAGGGAGTTGTTTTATTGATTAACAAAATTATCACAGTGTTATTTTGAGATGACAGAACCCAATGATCATCTGGTGAGGCTCTACGGGTGGAGCTGAGGTATCAAAAGGGGATGATTAACTTGTTGGGATTGTAGAGGAAGAAGCCTGAAGAAGGGTCTCGACCTGAAACGTCACCCATTCCTTCCCTTCAGAGATACTGCCTGTTCCACTCCAGCAATTTCTGTCTGTTCGGCTTGTAGTTTAGTTTACGTTAGAAGTACAGTGCTGAAACAGGCCCTTCAGCCCAACAGCAATCTCGGCACACTAACCCTATCCTACGCACACTAGGGATAATATTACATTCATACCAAGCAAATTAACCTGCAGATCTCTATGTCCTTGGAGTGTGGGAGGAAAAAGTAGTTTCCCGGAAGAAACTGTGGCAGGTCACGGGTAGAACGTACAAACTCGTTACAGACAGCATACATAGTCTGGATCTAACCCATGTCTCTGCCACTGTAAGGCAACAACTCTACCGCTGCGCCACCGTGCTGCCCATGTACTATTGGCCCCCAAATAGTCAAAAGGAATTAAAGGAACAAACAAGGCAGCAGATTTCAGACTTCTGCTAGACTGAAAGGATTGTCATTGTGGTGATTTTAACTTTCCCAATATAGATTGGGACTGCCATAGGGCCTAGATGCGACAGAATTTGTCAAATGTCTTCAGGAAAGTTTCCTCAGGCAATATATAGAGGGCCCTATAAGGAGAGGACAAAGCTTGACCTACTTTTAGGAATTGGGCAGGGCACTGTGACCAGCAACCACAGTTCCATTGGCTTTAATATAGAAGAGAAAATAAAATAAATGAGAAGAACAGGGCTGGTCTGCAAGTTAAAGTTCCAAATTAGGGAAAGGCTAACTTTGATGGTATTGGACATGAACTTGTGAAAGTTGTTTGCAGCAGTTTGTTTGCGGACAAAGGGACCTTCCAAAAGTGGGATACCTTTTGAAAGTCTGATACTGAGAGTTCAAGGAATACATGATCCAGATAGAGGGCGGCACGGTGGCGTAGCGGTAGAGTTGCATCCTTACAGCGCTTGCATCGCCAGAGACCTGGGTTCGATCCCGACCACGAGTGCTGTCCATACAGACATTGTATGTTCTCCCCGGGACCGCGTGGGGTTCCTCCCACAATCCAAAGACATACAGGATCATAGGTTAATTAGCCTGGTATAAGTGTAAATAGTCCCTATTGTGTGTAGGATAGCGTTAACATGTGGGGATCACTGGTCGATGCGGACTCGGTTGGCCTGTTTCTGTGCTGTATGTCTATGTAACGAGAAGTCTTTGTCTTGTTTGTGTCTCTGTGTGTGCCAAACTGGCTCATTCCTACCTTCTTTCAAATGCTAGGCCACAGCCTTCCCATTTTCACACACCCTACTCACATTTTTTCCCTGGTGGCGATAAACATCCTCCCGTTGCATTTCCACCTATATTTCCGAAGTTATTAATCATTAAAATGTAAAAAACCATCAAAACTGCCTTCTCATGGACAACTTCCTGCTTTCTCACAGTGATGATGTCACAATGCCTCTCACAGTGCACCAATGACAATGGGCTCTCAAGCTGGCTGCCAACTGCCACAATTACATCACAATAGGATGTTGCCAACGGTAACGAGGTTGCTGCCCCACTTCCAATACCTGAAGAGGCTGCTCGTCAAGTTCTGGTTGCATTTTGGTCCCACACCGTACTCAGCTTCACTTAAGATGTCGTTGCTATATTTCAAAAATGTTTCATGATTAAAGTTTTTAAAAGAACCAAATTTGAAACAAAAAATACCTGCTTTTTCAGTGGCAGACTCTAGCAGCACCTTCCAGTCATGATGTCGCACTGCCATCTCACAGACGTCCAATCACAATGGATCTCATTTACAAATAGACAATAGACAATAGGTGCAAGAGTAGGCCATTTGGCCCTTCGAGCCAGCACCGCCATTCAATGTGATCATGGCCAATCATCCCCAATAAGTACCCCGTTCCTGCCTTCTCCCCATATCCCCTGATTCCGCTATTTTTAAGAGCCCTATCTAGCTCTCTCTTGAAAGCATCCAGAGAACCTGCCTCCACTGCCCTCTAAGGCAGAGAATTCCACAGACTCACCACTCTCTGTGAGAAAAAGTGTTTCCTCGTCTCCGTTCTAAATGGCTTATTCCTTATTCTTAAACTGTGGTGCCTGGTCCTGGAATCCCCCAACATCGGGAACATGTTTCCTGCCTCTAGCGTGTCCAAGCCCTTAACAATCTTATATGTTTCAATGGGATACCCTTCAACTTTCTAAACTCCAGCTGCTCCATTCTCTCAGCATATGACAGTCCCGCCATCCCGGGAATTAACCTTGTAAACCTACACTCCCTCAATAGCAAGAATGTCCTTCCTCAAATTAGGGGACCAAAACTGCACACAATACTCCAGGTGTGGTCTCACTAGGGCTCTGTACATCTGCAGAAGGACCTCTTTACTCCTATATTCGATTCCTCTTGTTATAAAGGACAACATGCCATTCACTTTCTTCACTGCCTGCTGTACCTGCATGCTTACTTTCATAGACTGATGTACAAAGGACCCTCAGATCCCGTTGTACTTCCCCTTTTGCTAACTTAACGCCATTTAGATAGTAATCTGATTGGCAGATAGTTTCCTATCTGCCAACCAATTTTCTATTCGTTGGCAGACAGCACAATGGGACGTTGCCAATGATAACAAGGTTACTGCCACTGTACTAATATCTGAAGGGGCTGCTCCTCAACTTCTGATGCCCCTCCACACCGTCACGCCAACTTCTGATGCCCCTCCATCAGGTTCACTTCAGATTTCATGCTATATCGGCCCCACCCCCCACCCCAGACAGTCTGTATTACAGTCAAGGAAATGCTATAAGCTCCAAGAAGCATGAAGGTAGATGAATCTTTTGGGAGTGATCAGATATACCCAACCACACCTTGGGAAGCTAGGGAGGAAGTTGCAGGAGAAATGTAGAAATTGCAGGAATCCTGGCCGAGATATACAAATCCTTGTTCAATACTGGTGTGGTGCAGGAAGACTGGAATGTGGCTATTATTGTGCTTCTTTTAAAGAAGGGCTGCAAAGAAAAACCTGATAATTATTGATGACCAAGCCTAATATTTGGGGTAGGATAGTTACTGGAGAGCATTCTGATGGATGAGATATACTGTACATGCATTTGGACAGAAAGAGGTTGACCAGGAATAGTCGGTGTGGTTTTGTATGTGAGAGGTCATGTTGATTGAGATTTTTGAAGAAGAAACCAAGAAGGCTGATGAGGGTACAGCCATAGATGTAGTCCATGTGTACTGTTGCAAGGCCTTTAATAAAGTTATGCATGGTAGGCTGTTCTTGAAGGTTAGATCGCATGGGATCCAGGGAGAATTAGCTAACTGGATACAGAATTGGCTTCATGGTAGAAAGCAGAGAATAGTGGTGGAAGGCTGTTTGTCAGACTGGAGGCCAGACTGGTGGTGTGTCTTAGGGGTTGTTGCTAGGTCCATTGTTGCTTGTCATTTCTAACAACAATTTGGATGAGAATGTACAAAGCATGATCAGTAAGATTTCTGATGACACAAAAATAAGTGATAGTTGATGAGATAGTGAAGATGGCTGTGAAAAATTACAGTGGGATCTTGATCAGTTGGACAAGTGGGCCAATGAATGGCAGATGAAGTTTAATTCAGGTAAGTGTGAGGTGTTACATTTCCGGAAGTCAATGATCTTCTCCGGCTAGGACTTATTTCTTGGACCACAGGAAGCTGAGGGGTGATGTTATAGACGTATAACAGCATAAAGAGGATAGATAAGGCTGATATAAAGATAAATCAAGATATAGGGGGCATAGGTTTAAGGTGAGGGGGTAATCTATATTACTAAAAGTAAGATCTTGACCACTTCCTGTTTTTCTGTTTCATGATTTGTGAAAAAACGCTGCCACTTACGGCTGTGATTTTTGGCTATCTTACTCAAAGTCCCCCTCCGCTGTGCAGGACAAGAGGATTTTTCCCATCAATGAAAAACCAAAGAGTTATTAATGTTTTAAAAATGTTGACATTCTCTCTGCTGCTCCTGCTGGTGGGAAAGGGAGGGTTTATAAAACCCGGAAGTGTTGTGCCTCACTTAGTCTCTGCAGGATGGAGGAAGGGAGAGGGTCACGTCTCTCTGAGCTGTGAATAACACTGAACACATGTCTACTCAACTGTGAGTGCCCTTAATATAGTTTGAAAATGAAACTATGGTAACTGCTTTGAAATTATGCTCTGCAAATTGTTGTTGGTGATGGGAACTGTTTTGAAATGCTGCACGGCAAATGGTTGTTGGTGGTGGTAACTGCTTTGAAATGCTGCACTACAAGTGGTTGTTGGTGGTGGTAACTGCTTTGAAATGCTGCACTGCAAATGGTTGTTGGTGTTGGTAACTGGACAACTTCCTGTTTGCACTATATTGATTTTAGATAAAATGCTACCACTTACGCTGTGATTTTTGGCCATCTTACTCAGTCCCCCTTCGCTCATCAGATGCAGAGGGTTCTTCCCATTAATGAAAAATACGTGTTATTAGTGTTGAGCATCTCTCTCCTGTCTCCTGAGGGATTATAAACCCATAAATGTGGGTGTGGCTCAGTCTCTGCAAGATGGGGGAGGGAGAGGTCATGACTATGTCTGAGCTGTGAATCAACTCAACACACTGAATGTCTACTGAACTGTGAGTGTGGTGTTTATGTGGTGTTTTGTGTGGTTTTATGGTGGTTTCACCCTGCTTTGGTAATGGTAAGAAACTGCATTTGAATGTGATGGACAAAAGTGCTGGAGAAACTCAACGGGAGCAGCAGCATCTATGGAGTGAAGGAAATAGGCAACTTTTCGGGCTGAAACCCTTCTTCAGACTGATGTAGGGTGGGGGGGGGGGGGGGGGGGGGGGGATGGGGAGAAGAAAGGAAAAAGGAAAAAGGAAAAAGGAAGAGGAGGAGCCCGTGGGCTGAGGGAGAGCTGAGAAGGGGAGGAGACAGCAAGGGCTACCGGAAATTGGTGAATTCAATGTTTATGCCACTAGGGTGCAGACTGCCCAAGCAGAATATGAGGTGCTGTTCCTCCAATTTGCGGTGGTGCTCACTCTGGCCATGGAGGAGGCCCAGAGAGAGGTCGATTCGGAATGGAAGGGGGAGTTGAAGTGCTGAGCCACCGGGAGGTCGGGTTGGTTAATGCGAACCGAGCGGAGGTGTTCGGCGAAACAATCGCCAAGCCTACGCTTGGTCTCACCGATGTAGATCAGCTGACATCTAGAGCAGCGGATGCAATAGATGAGGTTGGAGGAGATGCCGGTGAACCTCTGTCGCACCTGGAACGACTGCTTGGGTCCTTGAATGGAGTCGAGGGGGGAGGTAAAGCGACAAGTGTAGCATCTCTTGCGATTACAAGGGAAAGTGCCCGGGGAGGGGGTGGTGCGGGAGGGAAGGGAAGAATTGACCAGGGAGTTACGGAGGGAGCGGTCTTTGCGGAAAGCAGACAGGAGGGAGATGGGAAGATGTGGTGAGTGGTGGGGTCATGTTGTAGGTGACAAAAATGACGGAGGACTATTTGTTGTATGTGACGGCTAGTGGGGTGAAAGGTGAGGACTAGGGGGACTCTGCCCTTGTTGTGAGTGGGGGATCGGGAGAGAGATAGAGCAGTGTTACCGGGTATGGAAGAGACCCTGATGAGAGCCTCATCTACAGTAGGGGAGGGGAACCCCTGTTCCCTGAAGAATGAGGACATTTCCGATGCCCTGGTGTGGAACACCTCATCCTGGGAGCAGATGGAGGAATTGGGAGTAGGGGATGGAGTCCTTACAGGAAGCAGGGTGGGAAGAAGAGTAGTCTAGATAACCATAAGAATCAGTGAGTTTATAGTGGATGTCGGTCAGAGGACTATCACCTGCGATGGAGGTCAAGAAATGGTAGGGTAGCCTTGCACCCTGCATAAAATGGTGTGAAACTGCACTTGAATTTGGTGGCCTTGCACCCTGATTACAATGGAATTTCAAGGAATAACCGTGAGTCAACTGCTTGCCCACCAGCCGTGAGTGAGCTGCCAGCACATGAGGCTTGAATGACTGAGCTGTCACCCCAAGAATCCATTTGGCCCACAATGTCCATACTAGCCCTCTGGAAACCAATCCCTTCGGCCCACAATACCCATACTAGCGCTCCAGAAAGCCCATCCCCCCCCTCCCCCCACTGGCCACCAATTTGGCACAAAGGGTGGGATTAGCATAGATATGTATTTTAAGGTCAGCATGGAAATGGTGGCCAAAATGACTGTTTCTGAATTAATACTTTATTGGCAGGTGTGACAAGTCACAATTCTTTGCTTGCATACCCAAGGTATGCAAATAATTGTCACGCAAAGGGCGCTGGCAAAATTACAAAGTATCCCACGGCAGGTCCTCCTTTGTTCATCCCCCCTCATGGCAGTCCCTCCACCCCAGAGCCACCTTTGTTCTTCCTCCCCCCCCCCCCCCCCCCCCCCCCACCACCCACTCGACTGTCCCTCCGTGCTGGGTCCCCCTTTGTCTCACCCCCCCCCCACCCGCAAGTACTCCTTTGTTCACCCCTCCCCCCCCCATGGCAGTCTCCATGCCCCAGGGCCCGTCTTTGTTCTCTCCCCCCACCTCCTCTCACGACGGTCCCCCCATGCCGGGTCCTCCTTTGTTCGTGGCTTCGTAACCTCCGGCTCCGTTCGAGTCAGGCTCCAGCCACGGACTCCATTGATCCAGGCTCTGTTTGTTTCTGAAAGGAGAGCTTCTGTGCTGTATGACTCCATGACCACCAGGGGCGCTGCACGATTGGCAGCCCCGCCAACAGTGTGTTTGTTTTTTCATCTTTTGAAAAAATGTTACTGTGTGTTTAAAGTCTATGTAAATGTTCTCCGGTTTGTTTTATGTGGGAGGAGGGGGAATCTTTTTTTCAGTTTCTTACCTTATCAGAGAAACGATTAATTTTCGGATCGCATTCTCCGGTCGGTCTGCGGCCTGCCATCGAAGCAGCTGGAGGCCTACTCGGACTGACTTTGGGCCCCATCGTGCAGGCATGGACTTAACATCGGAGTCGATCCCTTGCCTGGAGGAGTAACTGTGGTGGATGTTTTGTGTGTACCGTTGCTTTTTTATTTGTATGACTGACTTGGCAAATGAAATTCTTCGTATGTTGCAAAACCTACTTTGGCTAATAAAGCATTATTGCGATTGTGATTGTGAAGTGTAGGTTCTTCAGCACTGTAAAATGCAATGTGCCAAAGACATTCTTCACCAACCCATCTAGCTGTGCCGTTATGTCTACGCCCAAAAAACCAAAGATCCCACCCCCACTTACAACCAAGAATAAAGCCAAGTATATCAAGGCAGTCGGTACTGACTGAAATAACTTCCACATCATGGCTTTGTCCTTTTTTTTTATTTTAATTTTTTTATTTTAACAAAAATAGATTTATTCAAGTATTCATAATATGACTTACAATAATTTAAAACAAAACTCACCTCCATAGTACAAGTAAACAAAGATTCTTAAATAACTATATCCCTATCCTTATTAAGGATGCATTCCGCCCCCTGTGGCGCCCAGCGGTCACGGAAATCACCAGGGTGCCCGTGGGCAATGCGTAGTCCCTCTCTAGTACCACCCAGGCGTGAATGTAAACCCGGTAAAGGGGCAGGCAGCCGGCTTGCACAGAGCCCTCTACCGCCTGGTTCCGTGACTCGAGCATGATTGTTCCGAATGTGAGAGCTAACATTTTGACCCAGCTCTGCTCATGGATCTGACTGATACTATGTTTAGCAATGTTACAACATTATGAGATTTAAAAAATCAAGTCTGCAATTTATCCCATCAGATAAAGCATAAAAAAGAAGTTTAATTTGACACCTAATTCACTTTCATATCTTCAGTATTAAAACTGTTATGGCCATTTTCATACTCGGAAATTAGCATCTTGTTCCCTATTGCTTTCCCATTCACTTAACACACAAGCTGTGATTGAGGACAGTCAAAAGCCCATAACGTTCACAAAAATGAAGAGAACTGAAAGAAAATTTCAGTTATTACAGATTGAACCATTCTGAAACAAATATGAAACAATCTTACTTGGATGACCTGAAATTAAAGCATATAATTAGTTAGTTACCTCATTGTAGCTAATTACAAAATTCAAATACTAGATCTAAACATCTATCCATTTCTTAAGAAAGGTTAACATTTTTAATAGCCCAAGTGTCCAAATAACATTCACACAATAATTCACGATATAACGTGATTTTTAAATCTCATTGGCATGAATTTATAGGCCAAATGGAAGGACTTTAATGTTTAATTCCCGTAAATCAATGGCCATAGTGGCTTGCATAGTGGCTTGCAAAGGTTTTCATACCCCTTGAACTTTTCCACATTTTGTCACGTTACAACCACAAACGTAAATGTATTTTATTGGGATTTTATGTGATAGACCAACACAAAGTGGTGCATAATTGTGAAGTGGAAGGAAAATGATACATAGTTTCCAAATTTTTTTACAAATAAAAAACTGAAAAGTGTGGCGTGCAAACGTATTCAGCCCCCTTTACTCTGATACTCCTAAATAAAATCCAGTGCAACCAATTGCCTTCAGAAGTCACCTAATTAGTAAATAGAGTCCACTTGTGTGTAATCTAATCTCAGTATAAATACAGCTGTTCTGTGAAGGCCTCAGAGGTTTGTTAGAGAAAATTAGTGAACAAACAACATCATGAAGCCCAAGGAACACACCAGACAGGTCAGGGATAAAGTTGTGGAGAGGTTTAAAGCAGGGTTAGGTTATAAAAAAAATCCCAAGCTTTGAACATCTCACGGAGCACTGTTCAATCCATCATCCGAGAATGAAAAGAGTATGGCACAACTGCAAACCTACCAAGACATGGCCGTCCACCTAAACTGACAGGCCAGGGAAGGAGAGCATTGATCAGAGAAGCAGCCAAGAGGCCCATGGTAACTCTGGAGGAGCTGCAGAGATCCACAGCTCAGGTGGGAGAATCGGTCCACAGGACAACTATTAGTCATGCACTCCACAAATCGGGCCTTTATGGAAGAGTGGCAAGATGAAAGCCATTGTTGAAACAAAGCCATAAGAAGTCCCGTTTGTAGTTTGCCACAAGCCATGTGGGGGACACAGCAAACATGTGGAGGAAGGTGCTCTGGTCTGATGAGACCAAAATTGAAGTTTTTGGCCTAAATGCAAAACGCTATGTGTGGTGGAAAACTAACACTGCACATCACCCTGAACACACCATCCCCACTGTGAAACATGGTGGTGGCAGCATCATGCTGTGGGGATGCTTTTCTTCAGCAGGGACAGGGAAGCTGGTCAGAGTTGATGGGAAGATGGATGGAGCCAAATACAGGGCAATCTTGGAAGAAAAACTGTTAGAGTCTGCAAAAGACTTGAGACTGGGGCGGAGGTTCATCTTCCAGCAGGACAATGACCCTAAACATACAGCCAGAGCTACAATGGAATGGTTTAGATCAAAGCATATTCATGTGTTAGAATGGCCCAGTCAAAGTCCAGACCTAAATCCAATTGAGAATCTCTGGCAAGATTTGAAAATCGCTGTTCACAGACGCTCTCCATTCAATCTGACTGAGCTTGAGTATTTTGCAAAGAAGAATTGGCAAAAACATCAGTCTCTAGATGTGCAAAGCTGGTAGAGGCATACCCAAAAGGACTTGCAGTTGTAATTGCAGCGAAAGGTGGTTCTACAAAGTTTTGATTCAGGGGGGCTGAATACTTTTGCACGCCACACTTTTCAGTTTTTTATTTGTAATAAATTTTGGAAACCATGTATCATTTTCCTTCCACTTCACAATTATGCACCACTTTGTGTTGGTCTATCACACAAAATCCCAATAAAATACATTTACGTTTGTGGTTGTAACGTGACAAAATGTGGAAAAGTTCAAGGGGTATGAAAAAATTTGCAAGCCACTGTAAATCATCTTGTGACGGGATTTTTGTGGAACGCGATCGATTGGAACGTTGCGGGTTTGCGGTGAATTTGAACGCAGGAAAAACACTGCCGGTATGGGGCCATATTTACATTTTCGCCAATGAAATTTGGATTAAAGTCATCCTAAGAAGCAAGTTTATATGTAAAATAAATGACTGACCTTATGTTTTGTCCCCTACGTGAGATCCGTCCCGTTGTCGGCGTTGACGGCGTTAGAAGTAGCTTTTTTATTTCACTCCAGCAATTAAATTGTCCCCCGATTTTTTTGAAAATCTTCTGATACCGGAAGTCGGAACGGTTTTTCAGCCTCAGGTAGTAGCCCGAGAAAATATATCTTGGACAGGCAGGATAAAACGGCATTTTAATCCCGTCGCCCCGCACCACCCAAAGGCACCAATGTCGCACACACGGCCAGTTTCACAACTGCAGCGCCGCTGAAGGTAGGTATTGTAACGTACCTACTATGTTATGAGGTTGTCTCCAATTAAAACTATTAAGGCTTATGGAGGTGAAAGTGCCCACTAGAGAGGGGAGAAGAGGTCTACGACTCAAGTAGGAGGAATTTCCACGTAAGGGGTTGGATTGATGATATGATAAAAGTCACTGAGAGGAAAAAAATCAATCTGATTCAGAATTCACTGGTAAAGTTCATTCATTGTTGGAGGTGACGTGACAGACAGGAATTTAATGGTGCAACTAATTCTCTGAGTTTTTTTCTTTTTTTTTCCTTTTCCAAAAACTTTATTCAACACAATCATATAATACAACACATCAAAACATAATCACAAATAACACTATAACAAACAAATCATTGTAGTACAACAGTACATTCATTGTTTACAATACTCTCAACCCCACGTGGTGACGGAAGGCCTCCAGAGTCCCCGTGGACACCGCGTGTTCCCTCTCCAGGGACACACGTGCACGGACGTAGGCCTGAAAGAGGAGCAGGCAGCCGACTCTAGCCTGACCATCGACCGCCCGCTGCCTGGACCCGCGAATGGCCATCTTGGCCAAGCCCAGAAGCAAACTGACAGGTAAGTCGTCCCCCCCCCCCCACACTCGGCTCTCCCTACTCCCTGCCATGTGTCCAAACACCAGGATTGTGGGATTAAAATGCAGCCAGAACTTGAGGAACAGCCCCTTCAGATATTGGTACAGGGGCAGTAACCTCTCACACTCCATATACACGTGGAACACGGTCTCCTCCTCTCCGCAGAAAATACATGCTGCGGACGAGCCCGTGAACCGGCTCAAAAGTTTATTACAAACCACCGCTCCATGCAACACTCTCCACCCCAGGTCCCCAATATAAAGGGGTACGACTCCCTTATAGAAGGAAATTATCTGAGTTTCTCTCTTTCTGCTTCTCTCCCTCTCTTTGCTCTTTCTATCTCTTTCTCTCATTCTATTTCCTCTCTCTCTCTCCCGTCTCTCCTATCTCTGTCTCTTTTTGCCCCTCCTCTCTACCTCTCTGTCTCTCTCTGTCTCTCCGTCTCTCTCTGTCTCTCTCTCTCCTCCCTCTCTCTCTCTCCTCCCTCTCTCTCTTTGTCTCTCCTCCCTCTCTCTCTTTGTCTCTCCCTCTCTCTGTCTCCATCTGTCTCTCCCTCTCTCTCTGTCCCTCTCTCGTTCAGATCCTCTACCTTATATCTCAACAATTCCCCTAAAGCACAAGCTCCCCTCTCTGGTAGTGTTTGCAATTTTTAACTGGGTTTATTAAAAACCTTATTGAATCCTGCTCCAGAGCATATATTATATTAACGTGCTCTGCGAACAGCCAGCCTTTTCCCACATCAGACAATGGGGTAAGATAAATCTATGTGAGATTTATTCTCACTTTGGAACATTAGATTAAAATAATAACCGAGATGGTTATTAACTTAATCAAACTGAAGCCAGTACTGAAGACAAGTCCTGGACATGAAATTAGAACTGCTTCTCTTTTCACTGATACCGCCCGAATTACCGAGTGTTTGCACCATTTTCTATTTCAGTTCATGGTTATTAATATTTACAGTGCCCAAACTCATTTTACAGAGTAATAGAGATAGAAGAGAGAACACCTAGTGATTTCCCCAGGTTATTATTATTAATACATTTAGAATAAATAGGATGTTATTTGATGACTTGATTATCAAAAATATTTTCATTATAATTAGTTTTATTCATTTCGGGCGTTCAGCATTATCTCCTAGTTTGCTCTGACCTACATTTGTTTACCAGTCTTATTGTCATGCTTCAGCTAGCATGGAAACTTCCCCTCATTATTTCATGGCACTGTGGCACAGCGGTAGAGTTGCTGCCTTACAGCACCCGAGACCCGGGTTCGATCCCGACTATGGGTGCTGTCTGCATGGAATTAGTACGCTCTCCCTGCGACCTGTGTGGGTTTTCTCTGGGAGTTCTGGTCTTCTCCCCTGCTCCAAAGATGTGCAGGTTTGTAGGTTAATTAGGTTGGTATAATTATAAATTGTCGCCAGTGTGTGAAGGATAATGTAAGTGTGCGGGGTTCGCTGGTCGGCATGGACTCGGTGGGCCGAAGGGCCTGTTTCCCCGCTGTGTCTCTAAACTAAATGAAACTACACTCTAACAGCAGCCTGACATTGAACTCTCAACGTGTAGGAAGGAACTGCAGATGCTGGTTTACACCGAAGATAGACACAAAATGCTGGAGTAACTCAGCGGGACAGGCAGCATCTCTGGAGAGAAGGAATGGGTAACGTTTCGGGTGGAGATTCTTCTTTAGACTGAGAGTCCGGGGAGAGGGAGACACAGAGATAAGGAAGGGTAAGGTGTGAAAGCAAGACATCAAAGGAGATGGTGATCAAGGGATATGTGGAAGAGAACACTGTTAGCTAGGAGGAGGTGACAATGAAGCATCCAGAGATAAAATACTATCAGCCCTGGCTCAGTGCTTCATTGCCAAGTTAAGCAAAACCACCCACAGGTGATTTTTCCTGCCACTGCAGGTAACACATGATCGTGGGGTGATGCCTGTATGATCGTGAGTAGTCTCCTCAAGTCTCCTAAAGAGTCGTACCGTTTTTCTGGTCGCCGCTGGATTTTGAAATGTTCAAAACTTTTCGGCGACTGTGGGCTTAAAATAGCTTGTCTACTCCTGTCGTTTGTGCTGTCGTAGGTTGTTGCCAGGATGATGCAGGTTGTCACCAGATGGCATTGGTTGTCGCCGGTGCTGACTTCAGTGAATTCCATTGGCGATTACCTACGTCAACCTACGTCAACCGGCGACAGGTACCGGCGACTGAATTGTCTTCAGTTGTCACCGACAGGGTCGTTGCTTGTCGTAGCTTGTCAACGGTGGACGTAGGTTGACTTTGGTTGCCGTATGTTGTTGCCTGTGTGGTCGTAGGTTGTCACAGGTGTGGTCATAGGTAGACGTCCAAATGTGTCGCCGGCTGTCGGGAGCTTGATGTCGACTAGGTGGTCGGTTGCCGTAGCTTGTCGTAGACATGTCGTAGAGGGGTCCAGTCGACGTTTTTTTCGGCGACCTGCTACCTGTGACAGTCGCCAGCAGTCGCCAGAAAAGTTGGGGGGCGCCATCCTGTATGGGTATGGCTGCCCAGCCTGCAGCTGTCCGTTTTTTAAATCTCTTTTTTAAAGTTTTAAGTTAGTTGAGTTTTTGTTTTCTCGGAGTTCTAGTCTTTTTTATGTGGGGTAGAGGGGGGGGGGGGGGGGGGGGTGAGGGGGGGAACTGCTTTTCAGGGTCCCTACCTGATCGGAGAGGCGGCTTTTCTACGGCTGCACCTTCGACCCGTCCTCGCGGCCTACCAGCAGGCCTGGTGCGGCGTTTCCTGAGGGGACCGGCCAGAACCTCGGCTTCGGCGGTGGGCCCAGCGCTGGAGCGCCATCGCGGAGCGGGTGATGCCTTGCCCGGGTCGCCACGCTGGAAAACATCACGCAGCTGCGGGTCTGTGGAGCGGCCAGCAGTGGGCGGTGGCACTGAACTTTGCATCGGGAGCCTGGGGTCTCTCGCCGAGATCGCCAGTGTTGGATTTCGGCGTCGGCTTCGGAAGCCGCGGTCTCAGGTAAGGAAGTGGATGTTCCAGGTATTCCAAGCTGCTGAGAGGATTCTCCCGACGCCGGAGCACCATCATCCCGCGAGAACGGCCTGGAACATCGAGCCTCCGTAAAGGTGACTGCGGAGGCCTCAATAGGCCCGACTATGGGTGTATGTGACTAATAAAGAAACTTTGAATCTTTGAACCTTTGAAAATCGCCTAAGTGGGACAGGCCCTTTAGACTGTTATCAATTCAAGGCCCATTCCAGAGCGGTGAAGCTGACAATGGAAAGAGCGTGGTGAGATTCCACCTCGCATTGGGGCTCCTGTTGCCTGCTCATTCGAATGGAAGAACGCTCTACAAAACCAAACAAACAACAAAGGTGGATTAATTAAGCATTTATCCCAGCCCTGGCTACTAGTCAAGAGAAAATCACAAACAACCTTCCAAAAATTAATGATTGACTGCCAAAAGGCTTCAGTGTTTTAGAGTTTCAATCTTCACCGATGCAGAGGGAAATGATCCTGTAGAGGTGTTCCAATAGGATTCAGAGCCTGGGGCGAGGAAAGGGAGAATATTCAGTCATCCTGTTCCAACACACCATCTACTGGCACCCACTGTGATGTGACCGTACGCTGACACAGAGCGATTTTAACCTTGTGTGCGGCTGTGTGTGCCTCAGGCCCAGTATCCAGCCATCCATCCCAGCGTTCACTGGAGATGAATTCCCACTGGAGATTGAGGACTATTGACACCCACAAAACTGCTCACTCTTCTGCCGAAATGACCTTGGGGAAATCAGAGGTGAAGAATGGTCAGGTTGCAGGAGGAAGGAATGACATTCAAAACAATTGCAACCTGTAATTTGTACAGACTTTGTATATATTTATACCTATTTACGCAGAAATATCAAGCACTTGGGGAACACGTGAACCAGTTGGCGGGATGCAAATGGTGGAAACCTGGAGCCACTGACCAGTCGAGCAAAAATAACTGACTCAAGAATGACAATTAGAATGAGTTTGGCACAGGAAGGGTTAAATGGATTTGCTATCCCATCTGATTTCATCTCTGTTGCTTCCAGTCCCCTCACTTCTACATCTGTCTCTCTCCTTCACTCGCCTGCCTCTCACCTTCTAACACTGCCATCTCTCATTCAATCAGATTCTCTTCTATTCTCCCCTCATTCACCGAGTTTCATTCCCTTGCCTTCACTTTTAATTCCATCTCTACCTGCACTTTCCAATTATCATAAGGATGATACACTCCTGATTCCCTCTCCTCTTCTTTCTTGCTCATGTCTTAACTTGATCCTTCATTTCTTTTTGTCACGCATTCCTTCTCTCCAAAGATGCTGCCTGTCCCGCTGAGTTACTCCAACATTTTGTGTCTACCTTTTCTAACTTTCTTCCATTTACTGATTCTCCTCCTCCAGTAGCCGTTCTGCTTCAACTCTCGCTGTCCTATTTCCCTCTCTACTCTCCGCCATCACATCATTTTCTGTGTTTCTTACTTTCTTTCTCCTTAGTCACTCGGCTTCCTCTCCTTATTTCCTTCCATTCATTTGTCCTCACTTGCCCACCCTGTTAAATTCTCCTTCTTATCTCCACACCTCTCACTCTGGTCTCTTTGTAGCAATGTTACAAAATTTTGAGATTTTAAAAATCAAGTCTGCAATTTATCCCATCAGATAAAGCATAAAAAGAAGTTTAATTTGACACCTAATTCACTTTCATATCTTCAGTATTAAGAAAGTTATGGCCATTTTCATACTCGGAAATTAGCATCTTGTTCCCCATTGCCTTTCAATTGACTTAACTCAAAAGCTGTGATCTGGAACAGTTAAAAGCCCATAACTTTCTTAAAAATTAAGAGAACTCAATGAAATTTTCAGTTATTATAGATTAAAGCATTCTGAAACAAATATGAAATAATCTTACTTGGATGACCTGAAATTAAAGCATATAATTAGTTAGTTATCTAATTGTAGCTAATTACAAAATTCAATGAGTAGATCTAAACATCTATCCATTTCTTAAGAAAATATAAACTTTTTTTTAATTACCTAAGTGTCCAAATAGCATTCACACAATAATCCACAATATAACATCATTTTAAAATCCAATTTTCATGAATTTCTGGGCCAAATGGAAGGAATTTAGTGTTTTATGCCTGTAAATTAATGGCCATTTAAATCAACTTGCGAGTGGGTTTTAGTGGTATGCGGTGGATTAGAACGTTGCGGTTAGCTGTGAAGTCGGGAGGAAAAATACTGTTTGTTCATACATTTTTTTGGACCCCATTTTGCAACGTGAAAATATTATTAAAGCCTCCCGAAAAACCAACTTTTAATATAAAAATAAACTATTTACCTTTTTTTCTCCCCTACGCAAAATCCTTCCGGTTGTCGGTGCTCACGGCTTTTGAAGGTGATTTTTTAAATTACTCTAGTTAATAAATAATTTAGAGTAATTTAAAAATACCTTCATTCATGAAATGTCGGAGCGATTTTTCTTCCGCAACGAAATCGCCCGACATTCATCGATTTTCCATGACTGTTGAAAAACGGCACTTTAAGGCCGCCCCCCTCTGAAAGGCGCCAAAGTCGCGCACATGGGGAGCGGAAGAACTGCAGCGTTGCTCAAGGTAAGTTTTGTAACATACCTACTCTTTGCCACTCCCATTTCTCTCTCCTCTCTTGCTTTCCTACACTTCGCTTGCTTCCTCTGTCCATTCCCTCTTGGTCTCTTTCCGTTTCAATTCTTCTTTCTCTTTTGCTTCCTCTGTTGCATCTTTACCTTCGACCAAATACACCATGCCGCAGCGGTGGAGTTGCTGCCTCACAGCACTGGGGACCTGGGTTCCATCCTGACTATGGATGCTGTCTGTACGGAGTTTGCACGTTCTCCCTGTGACCTGTGTGGGTTTTCTCTGAGATCTTCGGTTTCCTCCCACACTCCAAAGACGTGCAGGTTTGCAGCTTAATTAGCTTGGTATCAATAGCAATAAAAATTGTGCCTAGTGTAGGATAGTGTTAATGTGCGGGGATCACTGGTCGGTGCAGACTTGGTGGACCAATGGCCCTGTTTCCACGCTCTATCTCTAAGCAAAACTAACTAATGTAGCTATAATAATAGGACCGAGGGAGGGTATCCAATGGTAAATGACAAGATCCGGACACCTTAAAGCCTTTCAACCATCAAATGTGTGTAGGTCAGTAGTGTAAGTGAATGGTCCTATTACATACTAGACCAAGGGGGACCCGTTGGGTCCCGTCCCCTTAACGCACAGTTGTGGGGGGTGGGCGGCCTGCAGTGTCACACACATACACACACACGAACTCCCCCATTGATATTTTATTAATATTATTAATTTGCTCCTTTTAACCATATAACCATATAACAATTACAGCACGGAAACAGGCCTTCTCGGCCCTTCCAGTCCGTGCCGACCATTTATTTTCCCCTAGTCCCATCTAACTGCACTCAGACCATACCCCTCCATTCCCTTCCCATCCATATACCTATCCACTTCACTTTTAAATTTTAAAATCGATCCTGCCTCCACCACTTCTGCAGGAAGATCATTCCACAGAGCCACCACTCTCTTTTACCCCATCCCCCGCCCTATCCACTCATGCATAGCCCCCAACTGCGCAGGCACGGCTAGAGATCGAGGGGGTGGAGAGGGACAGGGGTAGAGAGGGAGAGGGAGGGGGGGTAGAGATTGAGTGATGGGGGGGGGGGGGGGGTGGCATCACAGGGGAGGGCTGGTTCTCCACCATTCTCTCATAGGTCCCAATATTCATTACTCCCTAGAGCGGGAGGCACAGAGAGGGAGGGAGGGGCAGAGAGGAAGTGGGGCAGAGAGGAAGGGGGGGCAGTGAGGGAGGGGAGGCGCAGAGAGGGAGGGGGAAAGAAGGGGGGGCAGAGAGGGAGGGGGGGCAGAGAGGGGGAGGGTCAGTGAGGGGTGGATTGCAGAGATAAAGGGCCCCCTACCTCCCTCTCCTCCCCCTTTCCATTCCCCATCCTCCCCCCTATCCACACCCCCCTCCACCACTCCTTCTCCACCCTCTCTCCCACCCTCCCTCCACCCCTCCTCTCCCCCCCCCCTCATCCCCCTACCTCTCTTGCCCCCCCCCTTTCACTGCCCCGGGGAGGGGGTAGAGAGGAGGAGAAGGGTTAGTGGTGGCACCTGAGCTGAGGGCCGGCTGATCGTGGGTTCCACGAGGGTAAGTGCACCCACCAGTGTGACAGATGATCGGGTGGGGAAGATGGAGAGGACGAGTCCCTTGTGACGGGCGCGATGGCCACTTTTCAACTGCGCTTGACTGCGGCCGTGCTGCATTAACGACCGCTGCCGCCATGTTGTAGAACTTCAAGAAGCCCAGCGGAGTGTGCAGCACGGCTTACTCATGTGTTCAACGGCTTAAATCCAGAGCCGGTGGGGGGGAGGGCGGCTGGGCCACGTAACCCGCAGCTCGTGGCATCATCCAGCTAGCTTCAACACGGTAGATTTTAAAAAGATGTCAGATTGGTGAACAATTTAAGTAAAAAACACCATATTGGTGAACGATTTTAGTAACAAAAACTCGGGAAATAATGTATTAAGTTTGCAGATGAGGGGAGTTTTGAAATCATGAGGTACATCTCTACCGGAATATGTAAAAATCTCACCGGTACCACGTCGGGTTTTCGAGGAATCAGGTATGAAAACACACACACACACACACACACACACACACACACACACACACACACACACACACACACACACACACACACACACACACACACACACACACACATCCAAGATCAGAGTTTTGTAAATTACTAGACAAAGTGCAGACCTGTTGGGTCTGTTGCAGGGTTGGGGGGCGGGGGCGGGGGGGGGGGGGGGGCAGCGAGGGGCGCATGCGGCATCACACACACCACCTACCCCCCTTGATATTATATTAATATTATTAATTTGCTCCTTTTATCCCATAACTGCCCTATCCACTGGCACATAGCCCCCAACTTGAAGGCGTGTCTAGAGAGTGAGGGGGGGGGGGGGGGTAGAGAGTGAGGGTAGAGAGAGAATGGGGAGAGCCAGAGAGAAAGTGGCAGAGACAGAAGGGCAAGAGACAGAGGGAGAGGGGGGTGGAGGTGAGGAGGAGAGGGAGGGTGGGTTAGGGGGAGAGGAGGGGTGAGAGAGATGGAAGGAGAGAGCGAGGGGAGGAGAGAGAGTGGGAGAGAGAGGGAGAGAGGGGGGCTGAGAGGGGGAATGGAAGGGGAGAGAGGGGGGAAATGGAGGGGGATGGAGGGTGGGGAGGGGATGGGTTGAAGGGAAGGGGGTAGGGAAGAGGTGGGGGAAGGGGGTTTAGGGATTTAGGGGAGGGTGGGTGGGGGAGGGCAGGGGAGTTGGGGAAGAGGAAGGGGGAGAGAGAGGAGGGAGAGAGAGAGATATGGGGGGGAGAGAGAGAGAGAGAGAGAGAGAGAGAGAGAGGGGAGAGAAAGATGGGGGAGAGAGAGAGATGGGGGTGAGAGAGAGAGACAGAGAGTGCGGAATATAACCGTGCTTCACGTGTTCAGAATGTTCTGGAAATGAAAGCGTGCTGCGTGTCTCATGCACAAAGGCTGTCGGCAGCTCTATGGAATTCAGGGAAGAAGCCTGCCACGTCACACATACACTAAACACCCCCCACCCCTGCTCACACACACACACACACAGCGAATCCGATCTAAGCTGTCAATGAAGACAGCAATTTTTTTTTAACTGTCTTTGAAATTAAATGTTAAGAATTAGTGATGTTAAGTGAGAAATCATTCAATTCAGTTCAATGAACAATGAAATCAACAATGGAATCAACAATAATTAGTGGAGTTAAATGAGAAACAATAAAATTCCTTGCGATGAAAATAGAAATAAACAATGCTTTAATCCACAGCGGGGGGTGGTGGTGGTGGTGGTGGTGGGGGGGCAGCAGGCAGGCAGGGGGAGTGCGGGGCCAGGAGGCAGGTGGGCCAGGTGCAAAGGCATTGTGATGTCAGCAATAATTGTCAGTTTGGTGATGAATTTTAGCAAATATCCCGGGAAATATTTGACCAAATTTATAGAGGATTGGATTTTTGAAATCATAAGGAAAATTTTTACCTGAAGATGTAAAAAAATCACTGTTATTGTAATGTCAGCAGCTGGGCAGCGGTCATATTTTAAAAAAAGGTCAGATTGGTCAACAATTTTAATAAATAAGTCGGGAAAGTAATATACCAAATGTACAGAGGAGTGGATTTCTAAAATCACAAGGAAAATCTCTTTTGAAATATGTGAAAATGTCCCAGTTTCAGCATCTGGTTTTTGAGGAGATACGTTTCAAAGGCAAAATTACATCCACACCAACACACACACACACACACACACACACACACACACACACACACACACACACACACAGTTTTAATAGCTACTAGACCAAGTGCAGACGTCTGTTCCCTCAATGTGCAGTTGCGGGAGGGGGGGGGCATCACACACACTAATGCGGCATCACACATACTAACTTCCCCCCCCCCCCCCCCACACACACACACACACACACACACACACACGCTCCAATCCCCTTGATATTATATTAATATTATTAATTTGCTCTTTTTACCAAATAATGGCCCTATCTACTGAGGCATAGCCCCCAACTCACAGGCGCTTCTAGAGTGGGGGGGGGGGGGGGGGTGGGGGGGGTGGGTGGGTAGAGAGTGAGGGCAGAGAGAGAGGGGGCAGTCAGAGTGAGTGAGAGGGCAGAGACAGAGAGAGTGGTGTTTATTGACAGAGAGAGAGGGGCAGAAACAGAGAGAGGGGCAAGAGTTAGAGAGTGAGGGGGATGGAGGGGAGGAAGAAAGGGAGGGTGGGAATGGAGGGGGGGAGGTGGGGGAAGGGAGGGGGAGATGGGGAAAGGATAGGGAGGGGTGAGAGGGGGGAGTGGGTAAGAGGGGGAAGGGGTTGGAGGGGAGGGGGTGGAGGGGAGGGGGTGGAGGGGAGGAGCGAAGGGGAGGAGCGAAGGGGTGAGGGGGGTAGTGGTGAGGAGGGAGAGGTGGGGGCAGTGAGGGGGGAGAGGGGATATAGAGGGGGAACAGTAAGGAAGGAAGGGGAGAGGGGTAGGGAGATGGTTAGGGGGGAGAGAGAGGAGAGAAGGGGAAGAGTAGGGAGGGAGAGAGGTAGGGGAGAGGGAGTGGGCAGAGAGAGAAGAGAGAAGGGGCGTGAGATGGGTTGTGGGGGAGAGAAGCGGGGAGGGGGAGAGGGAGAGGAGGGGAGGAAGGGGGAGAAAAGGCAAGTGGGGGTGAAGGGGGGAGAGGAGGGGTAGAGGAAGTGGGGGAGGAGGGAGTGGGGAGGGGGAGAGGGAAGGAGGATAGGGAGAGGATGGGGGGTGAGAGAGGGAGAGGGCGCACCTGAACTCGGTGAGCGGGTGGCTCGGACGGGCCCAATCAAGGGCGGCGTGAAGAAACCTCGGCAGCGCGACAATTCCTCGTGTCCCTGCGTTCATGGCTGCCAGCTCACCTTCTCATCACTTGCCCCGCATGACAATAACTGCCGCCGATATGTTCTACCATCAGGTGGGGGAGACGGAGTGGATTCAGAAGCAAGCTGGTGGCCTCCGGTGACCTCCTGGTCTGCAGAACGCTCGTTCTTTCCAAAGATCCTATAGCGGATCTTTGATTCTTTCTGCGCATTTTGAGTACATGTGGGGGGGGGGGGGGGGTTGGCGTGGGCGGGTGGGCGGGCTGGCGTGGGAGTCCAGCTGCGGGAGGCGTGGCGCGAATGTACTTGTGCTGGGTGCGGGTCTTTAGTCCACAGCAGCGGGGGGGGAGCAGGTGGGCCTCGATTGGTGGGATGGAGTGGATTTCTGAACTCATAAGATAAATTCCTACAAAAATTGTAAAAATCTCTGCGTTCTTGCATCAAGTTTTCGAGGAAATATGTTTCAAAGGCAAAATGCCGTACACCCATACACACACACACACACACACACACACATTTTTAAACGTATATAGATATGATATCATATCCTATTTAGCATATTGATTGGTTGCATCATAGCCTGGTTCGGCAACTTCAACACCCAGGAGCGAAGAAGACTGCAAAAAGTTGTGAACACTGCCCAGTCCATCACAGGTTCTGACGTCTCCTCCATCGAAGGGATAGACAGGAGTCACTGCCTCAAAAAGGTTTGCTTGTTTTTATGTGTATATATGTATATATATATATATATATGTATGTATGGATGTATGCATGTAAGTGTGTGTAGGATGGAGTATCTCAGTGGAACATGTATATGTTTCTTATATATATATATATATATACATATATATTACTAAAAGTCTGATCTTGTCCACTTCCTGGTGTTCTGTAAATTGATTTTAGAAAAAACGCTGCCACTTACGGCTGTGATTTTTGGCCATCTTACACAGAACACCCCCCCCCCCCCCCCCCCCCCGCTGCGCAGGACAAGATAATTTTTCCCATAGATGAAAAATAAAAGTATTTTTAGTGTTTTAAAAATGTTGAGATTCTCTCTCCTGAAGGACACACCCCTTCCTGAGGGACAAAAAACCCAGAAGAGCGAGAGGGTTACGTCTCTCAGTTTGAGTTGTGAAGAACACTGAACACATGTCTACTAAACTGTGAGTGTGGTTTCATTGACCTTGAGTGCCCTTAATGTGGTTTGAAAATGAAAATGTGGTTTGTTTGAAATAAAGCCCAGCGAATGGATGTTGGTGGTTGGTTTGAAATGGCAAATGATTAAAAGTATAAACTAGACAACTTCCTGTTTGCACTGTATATTGATTTTAGATAAAACTTACGGCTGTGATTTTTGGCCATCTTACTCAGTCCTACTCAACTCATCAGGTTCAGAGTATTCTTCCCATGAATGAAAAATAAAATTGTTGTTAGTGTTTAAAAAAATGTTCAGAATCTCTCTCCTGTCAATCATGCCAATGAATTATAAAACCCGGAAGTGTGGGTGTGGCTCAGTCTCTGCAAGATGGGGGAGGGAGAGGTCACGACTGTCTGAGCTGTGAATCAACTGAACACACTGAATGTCTACTGAACTGTGAGTGTGGTGATTATGTGGTCTTTATGTGGTGTTTTGTGGTGTTGTGTGTGGTTTTATGGTGGTTTCATACTGCTTGAAATGGTATGAAACTGCACTTGAATTTGTTGGCCTTGCATCCTGCTTGAAGTGGTGTGAAACTGCACTTTAGTTTGGTGGACTTGTACCCTGTTTGAAGTGGTCGGAAACTGCACCTGAATTTGGTGGCCTTGCAACCTGCTTGAAGTGGTATGAAACTGCACTTGAATTTGTTGGCCTTGCACCCCGCGTGAAGTGGTAGAAAACAGCACTTGAGTTTGGTGGCCCTGCACCCTGCTTGAAGTAGTATGAAACTGCACTTGAGTTTGGAGGACTTGCACCCTGCTTGGTGGTAAGAAACTGCACCTGAATTTGGTGGCCTTATACCCCACTTGAAGTGGTATGAAACTGCACCTGAATTTGGTGGCCTTACACCCCACTTGAAGTTGTAGGAAACCTCACCTGGATTGGGTGGCCTTGCACCTGCTTGAAATGGTAGGAAAATGCATTTGAATTTGGTGGCCTTGCACCCTGCTTGAAATGGAGCTGTGAGTCAACTGTGAGTCAACTGCCAGCCCACCAGCCATGAGTGAACTACCAGCACATCAGGCTTGAGTGACTGAGCTGCCACCCTAAGAATCCATGTGGCCCACAATGTCCATACTAGCCATGGGACCCAATGGGTACCACTTAGTCTAGTGTGTGTATATATATATATATATATATATATATATATATATATATGTTTTTTGTATGTATGTATTTCATATTGAACTTGTTTTCTTGTTTATTATATTGTTTATTGTGTTTTATGTTTACATATTCTGTTGTGCTGCTGCAAGTAAGAATTTAATTGTCGTATCTGGGACAATGGCAGTAAAATACTCGTGTCTCTTGACTCTTGCTCACCACTTGCCTGGAGGAGTGCAGCTCCTGCAACCCTCAACATCCAAGACAAAGCAAACTGTTTGGATGGTTCCACCAAAGTGTGCCATCTACATTAATCGTCCTGCATCACCATAACAGAACCTCTCAACTCTACATCTTCCATCAGCAAGGAGGACAAGGACAGTAGGAAAATGGGAAAACCGCTGCGTGCAGGTTTAGTTTAGTTTAGTTTTGAGATACAACATGGCAACAGGCCCCTTGGCCCACTGAGTTCGCAGTGACCAGCGATCCCCGCACATTAACACTGTCCTACACACACTAGGAACAATTTACATTTGTACCAAGCCAATTAACCTACAAATCTGTACGTCTTTGTAGTGCGGGAGGAAACCGAAGATCTTGGAGAAAACCAACGTGATCACGGAGAGAACGTTCAAACTCCGTACAGACAACACCCGCAGTCAGGGTTACAAGACAGCAAGGCAGCAACTCTATTGCTGTAATCCATCTGGTCATTGTTTGTGAATTTGCTATCATCGTGGTGTCATCTCCCAGCCTGTAGATGGAGTTAGAGCTGAATTCAGCCGTACAGACATGAGTATATGGGGAGTAAAGTGCGGGACTGAGAACACATCCTAGCAGGGAACCAGTGTTAAGAATTATTGTGGATGAAGTGTTATCATCTATCATCACTTATTGTGGTCCGTGGGTCAGAAAGATGGGGATCCTGTAGCAGAGAGGACCCAGGCATTTGGAGATGATTTTGCATGGGATTCTTGTGTTGCAGGCAGAGCTATAGTGGATAAATATGAGTCTAGCATAAGGGTCCTTGTTATCTAGGTGTCAGGCCCACTGGATGGTAGTCATTAATGCATGCTACCTTACTTTTCTTTGGCACTGGAATAATAGTGACCTTTTTGAAGCAGGTCGGAAACTCAGAATGGAGTAGTTTAGTTTAGTGATACAGTCTGGAAGCAGAAGATAGACACAAAAAACAGGAGGGTAGCAAAAAATGCTGGAGAAACTCAGCGGGTGAGGCAGCATCTATGGAGCGAAGGAATAGGTGACGTTTCGGGCCTCTCCAGAGATGCTGCCTGTCCCGCTGAGTTACTCCAGCATTTTGTGTCTATGTTTAAACCAGCATCTCCAATTCCTTTCAACACAGTGCGGAAACAGGCTCATTGGTCCACCGATTCCGCGTCGACCAATGATCAACAAGCACGCATACACTAAGGCAGAAGGAGTCTTGCTGGACTCTGGGTGTGCACAGCAGAGCTGTCGGGAGAGGACTCGGCAACGGTATAGATTCGGTCACCCATGATCGAGGACAGGGCTGGCAGTCGGGGTCAAGGAGGATGCCACCGGTCATTGACGAAAATGGTGGCGGTCTGGGTCACTGGCACCGGTGGTCGAGGGAATGCCCGCGGTGGGTGCCAGAGGTCGGACACCCGCCGCGTCAACAAGAACCAAAGAGAGAACATTGCGGACCAAATGGAATACTTTGTAACTTGGATACGCAAACCAAAGAATCTCTCTGTGACATGTCACGTGTGGTAATAAAGATTCCTTCTTTCATTCATTCATTCACACTAGTTCTCTGTTGTGTCAGTTTCGCATCCTCCACACTAGGGGACAGTTTGCAGAAGGGAATTAACCTGCAAACCTGTATGTCTTTGGAATGTTTGAGGAAACCGGGTAAAAGTAGTGAGAAGTTAAAGATGTCTGTGAATATCTCTGACAGGTGATAACTAGGAACTCCATCAGGACCAGTTGCTTTCCATGAAATCGCTCTCAGGAAGGTCGATCTTACATCTGCCACAGTAATCGCTGTCAACCATATATCCAATGGCATTTAGGGATTAGCAATAAATGCTGGCATGGCGTATAACGAGGTCCTACAAACAGCAATACAATATTGACCAATTCATTTCTAATTTTGATAATGCTGACTGAGAGATAATTTTTGCTCAATGCATGGAAATAGCTTTCATCAGGAACTGCCAGACATTCATCTGGAGAGCAGATAGTGTGCTGATTTCATGAGACATCCAAACGGATCCAGTGCCCTCAAAACCAGTCTGAAGACTCATCGATTAACAGTGAAAGGTGAAAAATTACTATCTTGGCAGACCTGTCCATGGACTAGAATAAAAATATTCAGACAGGTACATGGATAGGGCAGGTTTAGAGTGATGTGGCCAAACACAGGCAGGTGGGATTGGTGTAGATGGGACATGTTGACGGCGTGGGCATGTTGGGCCGAAGAACCTATTTCCATGCTGTAAGACTCTATGTCTCTAGACTAGTTCACTAGCAGACTGAGGCAGCCATACTCACACCAGGTAAGTAGTGGACTCTTTCATCTCAAGCCTGCACATACCTGGGACCATCAGAAGACAGATGAGTGGGTGTAGATCCAGAGTCCACAATGTCAATTCCTGATCCCACAACTCTCGATGTTTCCACTAGTGGAAGAGTCTAGGACCAGAAGTCATTGCCTCAGAATGAAAGGATGTTCCTTTAGGAAGGAGAGGAGAAGGAAGTTTGTTCATCAGAGGGTGGTGAATCTGTGGAATTCTTTGCCAATGAAGGCTATGGAGGCCAAGTCAGTGGATATTTTTAAGGCAGAGATATAGCAATGTTACAAAATATTGAGATTTTAAAACTCAAGTCTGCAATTTATCCAATCAGATAAAGCATAAAAAGAAGTTTAATTTGACACCTAATTCACTTTCACATCTTCAGTATTAAGAAAGTTATGACCATTTTCATATTCGGAAATTAGCATCTTGTTCCCCATTGCCTTTCAATTGACATAACTCAAAAAGCTGTGATCTAGAACAGTTAAAAGCCCATATCTTTCTTAAAAATTAAGAGAACTCAATGAAATTTTCAGTTATTATAGATTGAAGCATTCTGAAACAAATATGAAACAATCTTACTAGGATGACCTGAAATTAAAGCATATAATTAGTTAGTTATCTAATTGTAGCTAATTACAAAATTCAATTAGTAGATCTAAACATCTATCCATTTCTTAAGAAAAGATAAACTTTTTTAAATTGCCTAAGTGTCCAAATAACATTCGCACAATAATCCACAATATAACATAATTTTTTAATCTCATTTTCATGAATTTCTGGGCCAAATGGAAGGAATTTAGTGTTTAATGCCTGTAAATTAATGGCCATTTAAATCAAATAGCGAGTGGGTTTAGTGGAATGCGGTGGATTGGAACGTTGCAGTTTGCGGTGAAGTCAGTATGAAAAATACTGTTGGTTCATACATTTTTTTGGACCCCATTTCGCAACATGAAAATATAATTAAAGCCTCCAACTTTTAATATAAAAATAAACTGTGTACCTTTTTTTCTCCCCTACGCAAATTCCTTCCCGTTGTCGGCGCTCGTGGCTTTTGAAGGTGATTTTTAAATTACTCTAGTTAATAAATAATCTAGCGTAATTTAAAAATACCTTCATGAATGAAATTGCGGAGTGATTTTTCTTCCGCAACGAAATCGCCCGACATGGATCGATTTTCCCTGTCTGTTGAAAAACGGCACTTTAAGCCCACCCCCTCTGAAAGGCACTAAAGTCACGCACACGGGGAGCGGCAGAACTGCAGTGCTGCTCATGGTAAGTTTTGTAACATACCTAAGAGATAGATAGATTCTTGAATAGTACGGGCGTCAGGGGTTATGGGGAAAAGGCAGGAGAATGGGGTTAGGAGGTAGAGAGAGTTCAGCCATGATTGGATGGTGTAGAAGACTTGATGGGCCGAATGGACTAATTCTGCTCCTATCACCTATGACCTTATGTCCTCCGCTTGCTACTATCTCCCATCCTCACTCAGCTAATGAACGAGTGTTGCTCGGATCTTGGTGCCGTGCCTTTTCCCCAGCAGCAGACGCGCCCCACCAACTGTGGAGATGGGGAACCCGTGCCCAAGAGGCAAGTCACCGAACCTTGCCCTGCTCGTCCCTGAGAGCCGGAGAGGAGGGTGACGAGTTTCAAAATGGCCACGTTGGATGTGAGGGGGCAAGCAGCCGGTAAGTTGGTCTTACCTCCAGCACCCTCGAAGGCCTCTGGATGATACCAGGTCAGCTGAGGGTGGCGCCCCCTGGAGCACAAAGACAGCACGGTGGCCGGGTGCGACAAGGGACGATGGTTCACCGGCCGATGTGCGGATCCGGATTGAGGCAGCAGTGGAGTGGGCCCTGGCCGTGCTGGCCATCCGCGAGTCACGGCGCCAGGCCGAAGAGGGCTCTGCCCGAACCAGCTGCCTGCCCCTTTTCCGGGGTTACGTCCGCGCTCGGGTGGTTTTAGACGGACTACGTGCTGTCCACGGGCGCCCTGGGGATTTCTGGGACCGCTGGGCACTGCGGGGGGTGGAATACATCCTTCATAAGGATGGTGGGGTGGACGATTGCAACCTTCACGCGGTCCGCCCTGTATCGACGAATCCAATCAACCCGGTGTGCACAATCAAATAAGATCAAATAGAACAAGTTGTCCTACAACTTTAGGCTGTGCACGCCACACGCAAGAAGAAGAAGATAAGGATGGTGATACAGTTGTTTAAGAATGTTTGAAAAAGAACTGCAGATGTCGGAAAAAACGAAGGTAGACAAAAGTGCTGGAGAAACTCAGCGGGTGAGGCAGCATCTGTGTGGAATGATCTTCCTGCAGAAGTGGTGGAGGCAGGATCGATTTTAACATTTAAAAGTAAAGTGGATAGGTACATGGACGGGAGGGAATGGAGGGGTATGGTCTGAGTGCAGGTCGATGGGACTAGGGGAAAATAAATGGTCGGCATGGACTGGAAGGGCCGAGAAGGCCTGTTTCCGTGCTGTAATTGTTATATGGTTTATATGGTTATCCATCGAGCGAAGGAAATAGGCAACGTTTCGGGTCGAGACCCATTCTGAAGAAGTGTCTCGACCCAAAACGTCGCCTATTCCTTCGCTCCATAGATGCTGCCTCACCCGCTGAATTTCACCAGCATTTTGGTCTAGCTTAGTTGTTTAAGAATAGTTGTTTTACTTGTACTATGCTGGTGGGTTTTGTTATGAATTATTTAGTGTGGTAAATAGTATTGTAAATATATTTTTTAAAGGAAAAAGAGCAGTGCAGCGATCCCTCAGGACGGGGGAACATGATCACTCGAGAAATAGAGACACAAAAAAAACGTTGGAGTGTGCGGCCAGAGGTCCTGCAGCAACTTGGGGCTCGAATGGAGTGGGCGCCATTCCTGGAGTCTGTGTGCAGAACATATGTGATCTGCAGCAGCATGGAGTGGTGGGGCAGCAGTGGAGGACACTTGAAGCAGCAGCTTCACTGGACCAGGCAGACCCTGCAATGCCACCAGGACAAAGGACCTTATGGTCAAGTTAAGAACCCTGCACTTACAACACATGGACTTGAAAATGGATCAAAATCTAGTGTATTGTCTCATTGTACTCTACCTATACACTTGTACTTCATCTAAAATTGTGCTTATGTCCGAGTCGGCAGAAGGGTCTCGACCCAAAACGTCACCCATTCCTTCTCTCCAGAGATGCTGTCTGTCCCGCTGAGTTACTCCAGCATTTTGTGTCTGTCTGCTTTAAACCAGCATCTGCAGTTCCTTTCTACATGCTACCAGCTTCTCCCACTGTGTGTATCTTCATGCTTTTTGCAGCAGGTGGGAACCTCAGAATGGAGTCGTTTAGATTAGAGATACAGTCTGGAAGCAGAAGATAGACACATAATGCTGGAGTAACTTAAAAAAGGGTCTCGACCCAAAACGTCACCCATTCCTTCTCTCCAGAGATGCTGCCTGTCCCGCTGAGTTACTCCAGCATTTTCTGTCTATCGTATGTATAGGAATACTTTAACTGAACTGTATGCGGACATTTTCAGTGCACACGTGACACTAAAGTACTTTTGAACTGTTCCTCTATCTTGAGCAACACTAGGAAGAAGCATTGAAAACTGTAGAGGCACCGGATGTAACCTGGGTGGGGATTTCAATGTCCCTCCGTCACTAGGAATCGATTGGTAAGCCTACGCTGACTAAGCTGGCCAAGTCCTGAAAGATAGGCTAGATATGTGGCAGTCCGTGAATGGGCCAACATGATAGACAAACATTGTCCTAACCTGCCCGGGGCAGGTGAATGTGTCCATGGCAACATTGTTTAGATTAGTTAACTTTAGAGATTCATCGTGTAAGCAGACCTTTCGGTCCACCTAGTCCGCATCGACCAGCGATCCCCGAACATTAACACTACCAGGACACACTAGGTAGGTATGTTACAATATCTACCTTTAGCAGCGCTGCAGTTCTGCCGCTCCCCGTGTGCGTGACTTTGGCGCCTTTCAGAGGGGGCGGGTTTAAAGTGCCGTTTTTCTCTAGGCAGTCCAAGTCGATCCATGTCAGGCGATTTTGTCGCTAAAGAGAAATCGCTCCGACATTTCATTCATGAAGCTATTTTTAAACTACGCTAGATTATTTATTAACTAGAGTAGTTTAAAAATCATCTTCTAAAGCTCTGAATGGTGACAGCGGAACGGACCTAACGTAGGGGATAAAAGAAGCTACACAGTTTATTTTTATATAAAAACTTGGTTTTTAGGAAGGCTTTAATCACATTTTCATGTTGCGAAAAGGGGACAAAAAAAATGTTTGAACCGGCTGTATTTTTCATTCCGACTTCACCGCAAACCGTAACGCTCCAATTCACCACATTCCACTAAAACTCACTCGCTAGTTGATTTAAATGGTAATTAATTTACAGGCATTAAACACTAAATTCCTTCCTTTTGGCCTATAAATTCATGAAAATAAGATTTAAAAATCATGTTATATTGTAGATTATTGTGTGAATGTTATTTGGACTCTTAGGCAATTTAAAAAAGTTTATCCTTTCTTGAGAAATGGATAGATGTTTAGATCTAGTAATTGAATTTTGTAATTAGCTACAATTAGATAACTAACTAATTATATGCTTTAATTTCAGGTCATCCAAGTAAGATTGTTTCATATTTGTTTCAGAATGCTTCAATCTATAATAACTGAAAATTTCATTGAGTTCTCTTAATTATTAAGAAAGTTATGGGCTTTTGACTGTCCTAGATCACAGCTTTTGAGTTTAGTCAATTGAAAGGCAATGGGGAACAAGATGATAATATCCGAGTATGAGAATGGCCATACCCTTTTTAATACTGAAGATATAAAAGTGAATTAGGTGTCAAATTAAACTTCTTTTTATGCTTTATCTGATGGGATAAATTGCAGACTTGATTTTTTATATCTCAAAATTTTGTAACATTGGGACAATTTTACATTTACACATTTATACCAAGCCAATTAACCTACAAACCTGGGGGGTTACACAAAAAGCTGGAGAAACTCAGCGGGTGCAGCAGCATCTAAGGAGCGAAGGAGATAGGCGACGTTTCGGGTCGAGACCCTTCTTCAGACTTTGATCTGCTTTGATCTGCTTTTCACACCTTACCCTTCCATATCTCTAGTCTCCCTCTCCCCTGACACTCAGTCTGAAGAGGGGTCTCAACCCGAAACGTCCCCATTCCTTCTCTCCTGAGATGCTGCCTATCCCACACTGAGTTTCCCCAGCATTGTGTGCCTAACATTGGTGTAAATCACCATCTGATGTTCTTTCATACACATGACAAATCCAATCTGGCAAATCACGACCTAATCAGAATACCCTTAAACAGTGGCATGGTGATTGAATGCATTGGTGACAGTGTGATCAAGCAGCTCACACTCTCCGATACTCCTACAAACCTGTATGTTTTTGGAGAATGGGCGGAAATCAACGATCTCGTAGAACATCCACGCAGGTCACGGGGATAACGTACAAGATCCGTACAGACAGCATGCGTAGTCAGGATCGAACCTGGGTCTCTGGCGCTGTGAGGCAGTCGTTCTACCGCTACGTCAACGTGCTGCCCTGGTAGAAAAGAAAATTGCACAGCAGTGAGAAAGTACCATCTTCACACCATTTTCATACAAGATTATATTGTGTGCTAAATGGACAGAGCAGATCTGGCAGTTCAAACCTGAGCTTCAAATGGACACTCTAGATATTCAGCGGCAGCAGAAATGTTCCCCACACAATCTGTAATCTCAAGGCCTGTTGTATCCCTCACTCAACCCTTACTCACAAGAACATGGCTATCAGAAGGAGCTCCAGAAACATTCACATCCTCATTGAAGTGGAGGAAGGAACTGCAGATGCTGGTTTAAACCGAAGATACACACAAAAAGCTGGAGTAACTCAGCAGGACAGGCAGCATCTCTGAAGAGAAGGAATGGGTGATGTTCCCACCAGCTAACAGTTAACCATTCTACATTTCCTTGAACAGCGTCTGCTTTGATCTGCTTTTCACACCTTACCCTTCCATATCTCTAGTCTCCCTCTCCCCTGACACTCAGTCTGAAGAGGGGTCTCAACCCGAAACGTCCCCATTCCTTCTCTCCTGAGATGCTGCCCATCCCACACTGAGTTTCCCCAACATTGTGTGCCTAACATTGGTGTAAATCACCATCTGATGTTCTTTCATACACATGACAAATCCAATCTGTCAAATCACGACCTAATCAGAATACCCTTAAACAGTGGCATGGTGATTGAATGCATTGGTGACAGTGTGATCAAGCAGCTCACACTCTCCGATACTCCATGTACTGATGGCCCATTTTGATTTGATCAGCATCATTCCACTCACAGACTAGAGTTCAAACATGGACCAAACAACTGAACTCCAGAGATGAGATGAGAGTGAGTGCCCTCAAAATCAAGGCAGAGCTCCTGGTAAAACTAGTCAATGTGGATACAGTCGATGGCAAAACCTCTACAAAGGTTAGTGGGATTCCTTGCATCAAAGAAGATGACTTTAGCTTTGGAGATCAGTCACCCCAGCCTCAGGCCATCACTGCAGCGATATATCTGCGCAGTGTGACAGACTCAACCATTATAAGATCATAAGATCATATGTGATAGGAGCAGAATTAAGCCCTTCAAGTCTACTCCGCCATTCAATCATGGCGGATCTACGTCTCCCAACCCCATTCTCCTGCCTTCTCCCCATAACCCCTGACACCCATACTAAACGAGAATCTAAGGTGGACAAAAGTGCTGGAGAAACTCAGCGGGTGCAGCAGCATTTATGGAGCGAAGGAAATAGGCAACGTTTCGGTCCGAACCCCTTCTTCAACTCTCCGACCACATCCTAGCCCAGCCCCGCTACCACAGCCCACATTTGCTTCCTTGGGACACTTTATCTAATCAATAATCTTTCTGTCTCTGCCTTAAATATATCGACTGACGGCCTCCACGCCCTTCTGTGGCAAAGAATTCCACAGATTCACCACCCTCTGACTAAAGAACTTTACTTGCTTCATCAACGACCTTCCTTCTTCCGTCATATTGTGTGGGGGAAGGAAGTCTGCGAATAATCGTACGATATATATTTCTATTTGGGGGTTTACACAAAAAGCTGGAGAAACTCAGCGGGTGCAGCAGCATCTAAGGAGCGAAGGAGATAGGCGACGTTTCGGGTCGAGACCCTTCTTCAGAATATATTGCTATTTTGTGTTTGCAGCATCTATCTCTTACCTTTGCTGCCCCCTTGTCCCATCTTCTACCTTCTGGGAGAGGACACGGAAGCTTGAAAACTCAGGTCCAAATGTAAGAATAATCCCTTCTCCGCTGCTTGTCAGGCGTGTCCACACACCACCTCTGGATGTGCCAACGCCGACTGTTAACCCCAGCAATATATCTTTCCCCGTTACTCCAATTGCACTAAAGTTTCTTCTCGCACTACTTCATGTTTGCACCTTCCGCTGTAGTCCTTTCCAGCTTTGTATTTATTATTCCCTGTCAACGCCACGCCAACTAGGAATTCCGTTGCACCCTGGTGTATATAACGGTAAAGAATCTGATCTAGAACTCTCCACAATTGCAACAGACTTGTTTGGAGACAACAGGGTTTGGCGTTCACAACATGCGTGGCTGGGCGGAAGCGAATGACGGGCTTATATTGGGAATGTACTGCAATTTGTAAAACATGTAACCCGGCTTCCACCACAGAGCATCCGCGTTGATTTCATCCGCGTTGATTTCATCGGCAGCAATGCGCCGGCAGGCACTGGCGACGAAGCCTGCGGGTACCCTCTCCTCCAAATGGTCACCAACACACTCCAGCCGTCATTTTGAACCCAACCCCCCTCCTAGCGGATCTACACTTTGCCTCAGCGTCGCCGAGGAGGGTTTCTGTGAAGCGCTGATTGGCATTGAACGGGCGGCAGTGCTGAAATCCATTGGACACAAGAGCAAACATTCTCCCCAGCGGGGTTGAAAGTTTCATCCCGGCTCCGGTCCGTCAAGCGGCCCAAATGTGACAATCTCAATTACCGTAGCGTTGGCATAATTAACGCCTCTCAAAACCACATGTAAAATGGTTTCACTCCGTTTCTGAAGCGTCCGAAACGTCACCTATTCCTTCTCTCCAGAAATGCTGCCTGTCCCTCTGAGTTACTGCAGCTTTTTGTGCCTGTCTTCGGTTTAAACCAGCATTCCTTCCTACACCTAACCGCTCCCCCCCCCTCCTAATCACACATTAATCGGAGCCGGCGGCCGCTTCCCAGTCTCCAAGCGAAATTGCAAGTGAATGTGGGGCTTGGAAAGGGTTAACTGCAGTCTCATGCTAACTGGCCCCGCCTGAACAGCAACTGGTTCATTCCCTGCATTTCTTAAGCATTTCATTAAAAAAAAGGAGATCCCTGCTCCTTTCATTCCTTGAACGGCCACCAGGGGATGGAATGAAAGGCGTGAAGATCTCCATACAAAGCCAGCTGGCGCCAGACCTCGAGTGGACCCAGTCCTGTCCGGTCCTGTCCTGTCCTCCACAGGATGGCGAGCGACGCTCTGAGCTGAGCTCCTAGTCCAGACACTGCGCTGCCTGCCGTGATTTACTCCAGCACGCATGAAGAGGGGACCTTTTTTTAGCGGGATTATACCAGCAAGACCACCTGCCGTCGGGAAAACAATCAGCGTGGGCTCTCTGTCTCTGTCTCTCTCTGTCTCTGTGTCTCTCCTGCTCTCTCTCTATCGGCTGGAACAGTACAGTGGTAAGTTACAGAGCTGCAAAAGCGGGCATGAACGGGGGGGGGGGGGGATGCTTGAACGAGGTTCTGAAAGCTGTCACGTTAAGCAGCCAAGATTAAGTGTCAGCCTTGCGCCACCAGAAATAGTTATAAACTAGCGACCCCCCTCCCTCCCCGAGTAATGTGGAGAAGGTGTAGATGTTGTTGCCACATCAGGCTCGAATCTCACTGGTTCTGGATCTGGAGTTAATAGTCTGGTGTGTGTGTGACCGTGACACAAACATTGGCAACCTCGTATCTTGAGAACTCAAAATGAACTGGCATTCAGTACAGACTGGCGCTCCTCGTTGACTTGTAGTTACGGGGATGTTATTGCAGCGGCAAACTTGACTAACTGTTGTTTTCACTGTAATTTATTTTCAATATGCGTAAAAACCGCCCGGGTTCTGCTTCGTTCCAATGACATGATTGTACTTTGCGCCATCCGTCCTCGTTCTTTCACCACTTCCAACACTTTACCCGTTGCCACCCGACTCTGGTAATAGTCAGAAGTCATCTTTCATTCATGCGTGTTCTGTATCTCTCTGCATCACCGTCTACATCACTCCTTTCCCTCTCCCCTGACTCCCAGACTGAAGAAGGGTCTCGACCCGAAACGTCACCCGTTCATTCATTCCTCTTCCCCAGAGATGCTGCCTGTCCCGCTGAGTTACTCCTGCATTTTGTGTCTGTGTCTCCAGAAGTCAAGTCAAATGCGAACCTATTTTCTAAGACTCAGATGAAGGAAGTTATTAGCACTCAACTCCAATTTGCCGCGACTCCACGTTGGAAGGGTCAGATCGGAACACTGGCGTGTGTCATCCCACTCGTTAACTGTCTATTCTGACAAATTCCGTTTAGTATGCCTTCAAGTGTCGGACAAGGATGTATAGGTTTTAAATTGAGCCGAAATGTGGCCGCGAAACGTATTGTTGCCGATGTAATTGCAGAGTGCTCTCGTGCACTCTGACAAGAATTAGAATTGCCAATTCCTCTCCTATAATCAACAAATGGATGAGATTTGTGTTTAATACTCTCCCATTACCGCCGGCAAATACAAAAACAATTGGCCTACAGAATACTGGAACGCGCAGGATTGATGCGAGCTTCACCTCGGCTCCGATATCTGTCACAACTAAACCGGAATTTTAATCCTCTGTTTTAATTAGTTCTTGAGCTCTGAATTCTATTTATCACGGAAATGCAGTAAGATATCCCCCGTCCATTCGAAGCACGCTTTCTCCCGCTGTCTGCAAGATGTACCCGAAACTCGCACACAAAACTTGGGTTACCTGATTTCTTTAAAAGAAAATAGTGAACTGCGAGAGACACAGAATGTAGTCAACTGCTCCAGGCGCGGGATGTAGTCAAGGGATACTTCCCGAACCCGACGGCATGCATCTGCAAATAAGATGCTTCAAATATGTTCTCTTAATGTACCCGGGGGATATGACCCCTGTTCTGAACGTCGCCTTCATGAGAAATTGTAGCCGAGTAATGCTGTTATTTGTAAATCGGTTTCTTGGCAGAATGGATTATAAAGAAACAATCTTACTACAAAAGATAATATTATATTTCTCGTTTCACTTTCCCCCGAATGTCAGTCTGCAGAAGGGTCTCGACCCGAACAGTTCCTATTCCTCTCTCTAAGATGCTGTCTGACCCGCTGAGTTACTCCAGCTTTGTGTGTGTATCTTCTTGCTATAAAAAGAGTTGCTTCGGGGGGCCGTTTGTCAGGGGAGTGTTTTTGCTTTATTCTTGATCTTGCCATAAAATTATTTTCTCTTGCCATAAAATTCCATACTTAGGTCATCGGATTTTGTTGTTGTTATTGTTGGTGCTGCTTGCATAAATAATTCAGGAGCCAGCAATGGATGCCCTTCCTCTGCCGGTGAAGGCGCTCTTGTTGCAAGAGTGAAAAGTTGCCGGCTCCACAGTGATGGAGATACGTCCCTCAGTTCACCGACCCGTGGGGAACTCAGCTCTAAGAACAGCTCTTCTCGGCCGAAGAGACGGGGGTACTTCCCGCTGCACAGTCAAGAACGTGTAGCACGTTGTCTCTGTCAACTGCTCCCTTGGGCTGAGTTCTCCATTGAGGGTTGGTTGTTAATGCTCTGTACGATCTTTGAGGAGAAAGCCCGTTTCAGAAGAGGGTAACTATTGGTGAGTAATGCAAAATGCTTAGCTTTGTGGTCTTGCGGTGGACGCAAGAGACCAGGGGGGAGGCCTCTGGTCGTTCTTCACATCTTCGGATAAGTCAACAGAGAGGGAACTGCTGAGAAGCCTTTGGGCGTATGCAAGGGAGACAGACACAAAATACTGGAGTAACTCAGCGGGACAGGCAGCATCTCTGGAGAGAAGGAATGGGTGACGTTTCGGGGCGAGAACCTCCTTCCAAACTGAGCAGAAAGCAGAGCTGCAGCTCAGATGGAGGAAACTCAATGAATGGGAAGCAAGATGCAACGATTTCCCTTGACAGACAATTGCACCCACTTGCCTCCAACAATTAAGTTCCATGGATGCCAGAAATTGACTTCAAGATTGGCTCCAACGGTGGTTAGTCTGCGAGGGAAAGTCAGCAAAACGAAGCTTAGCAGAGAGAAAGCTTTAAACAAGCGGGAAGTGTTTGCACTGGTATTGTCAATTCTTCCCCGTTAAAGAGGCGGGTGTGCCGTTTGCCTCCAGCGGTTTTTGCGTTTTAACCCCAACAGTCAGTTTTGTAGGAATGATCACAGTTGCAAAGTAACAACTCCTCAGTGACCGGAGTGCGAGGTTTTTTAACTGTTTTGCCTGGCCGCATGTCAATAGAAGCCATGGTTTCCTCAGGCCTGCTGGCGTTTTAGCATTCACACTGTGACACTGAAACAGCCCATCATAAATATAATAATACTCGCACAGATGACAGAAGCAGCTTTCAGCCATCGTATCCATCTCTCGCAGTGAAAGAAGGGAGCCTGTAAAATAACGCTGCATTATCAGCCCCTCTCGCACCTTCTCCTTTACTTTGTATTTTATTATTTTCACATCTCATCTATAACATTCTAATTGACGACCACAGTTCTAAGCGTGCAAAGTAATGTCAAGCTCTCTTGCAACAACTGTTCGTTGCTGGTGCCTTGCAAGTGCCCAGATACTTGCACTGAATTTTCACTGTACCTCACTCCGTAAGTGACAAACCATACCAAAGCACAAGGGATTGGGAGTAATAGCTGGTAAATTGAGTTGATGAGCTGAAACCTGGCCTTGTGCAAACTCACCAGCAACAGACTCACCCTTAAACACAACAGTGCCAAAACGTTCTGTAACACAAGACACAGCATTTATTTAATTGATGAGATTTATTCAATTAAAAAAAAGTGCTTGAATCTTTACTATAAACCAGCATTGATTTCTTTGCAGGAGTGGTGCTCTCTGGTTCAATTTGTTTTCAAGCACAAGCTGGCCTCAAAATCACCCATTTTTAGAAAGTAAATTTCCGTTTAGTTCTCAAGTCACTTGTATTTCACTGCATGAAAAGTAAATTCTGCCACAAGTCAGTACAATGGGTTTGTGGTGTACAATGTCCAATCTGATATTTAGGTTAATACATAACGACTAACACAGCTGAAAATGGAATCCCCCAAAAATAAGGGCTATCTTTTTCTCCTCCTGATTTCAAATACAAAATGACTTTTAATAAGTATGGAAATCTTTTGGTTTCTGGCATTCATAGACAGTCTTTTTTTGAGTAGATCCAAAGTTATCCAAATCGTTTAAAGTTAGCTTATTCAATTACAACTTCAAAGAGAAGTTATTTATTTTAATTTCCCGGAAATCTATATTACTAGAATGCACGTCATTTAGTTTAATTTAGTTTATTGTCCCGTCTACCAGGCGACAGTGGGCGGTACTGCCTTTGTCTTTATTCCGCTGGAAGTTGAGGGTATGGGTGGTGCTGTCAGAGTACCTTGAGTGAGTAAGTGCAGTGCATTTTGTAGATGGCAGCTACTGGGAATGAAGGTTTAGGCTGCTGGGTGGGTTGGAAATCCAGCAGTTTGCCTTTGGCTGGGTGGCTTTAAGTCTCATGAGAGCTATTGGAGCCGCACCCATCCCGCCTAGTGGAGAGTTTTCCATCACAGTACCGATCTGAGCCTCACAGATGGTGGAAAGGCTTTGAAAGGTGGAAAGAATGTGAGTCATGTGCTGCAGGTTACATCATTGGCCTGGCTATGTTGCCAATGTCTTGTAATGATTCAGCTTAGTTTCTGGTCAGCGATGACCCAGCCTCAGGAGTTTGAGTGTACTAAACGTTATTCATGTCATTCCCTTCATCATGTACCTGTACATTGTGAATGGCTCCATGTAATCATGTATTGTCTTTCCGCTGACTGGTTCACACGCAACAAAACCTTTTCACTGGTACATCGGTACATGTGACAATAAACTTAACTAACAAATAATAATTACTTTGAATGCTATTTGGGGTTGGTGCAGCATAGTGAAGGACTCCTGCAGTGATATCTTGGGGGTAAGATGACGGATCTCCAGCAATCGCACTCATCTTTTGCAAACAGCAAGCGACATCAACCATTTCATGGTGTTCCGTTGCCTGTTTAGTTTTACTGAAGAAGGGTCCTGATCCGAAACGGCACCCATTCCTTCTCTCCAGAGATGCTGCCTGTCCCGCTGAGTTACGTCATTGTTTTGTGTCTACCTTTTATTTAAACCAGCATCTGCTTTTACTTCCCACACTTGATTCGCTGGAGCTTCTTAATAGCACATTCAGTAGCCTGGACCTCCCTGATATCCTGGTTGCCAAACCCTTTCAATCCCCATCCCATTCCCTCACAGGCCTTTCTGTCCTGGGCCTCCTCCATTGTCAGACGGAGGTACAGCACCTCATATTTCGCTTGGGCAGTTTACAACCCAACGTATGAATATGGATTTCTCTAACTTCAAGTAACCCTTGCATCCTCTCTCTGCCCCTCCCCTACCCAAGTTGTTATGCTAGCTTCAAAGCCCATCTTGTTGAGTCTCACTGTCAGTAACTCGTTCACACCTAACACAGCTAACACTGGACAGTTTCCTGTATCATCATTACTTTTTTACATATCTTTCGTTCATTTGTTCTATACTTCTCTACATCACCGTCTATATCTCTCGTTTCCCTTTCTCCTGTCTCTCAGTCTGAAGAAGGGTCTTGACCCGAAACGTCACGCATTCCTTTTCTCCAGAGATGCTGTTTGACCCGCTGAGTTACTCCAGCTTTTTGTGCCTATCTTCTGTCACTCTTGGCGTCAAGGCCAGTCGCTCACGCTTTGCCTCTGGGATCTCTGGTCACTTTATGTGGAGTGTTTCCGGTGAAACACAAGCAAGCATTGGTGAGTAAGTTTGATTCTTCAAACTTCAAAGGTCCATAGAGACAATTCCGAGAAACATACTGTGGTGATTAATGCCATGAGGTTTGTAGTTTATAATCGACTGGCTGGCTTCTAGACCTTTATTTTGATTAAAACCACCCCTGAAGATCACAAACATTTTTCAGATCTATAATGTGAAAATGTCTTCACTTTTTTTCATGTTGATACCTTTAACTGCATCTACACCATAGAAATGAGTCTTGTTATTAAAGATTCATCATATTTTTGACTTTCAGACCAATTGTTTATGTGAGCTATTCACTGTACCTCAGTACACCTGACATTAAACCCAATTAAACTACTAAAGTTACAGTTTGCTGAAAGTTTTTATCGAAAGACAGATGTCTCAATAATAATGCCAAACTTGCTTATTTTGCAAATTTATTTGCAAACTGATAAAACATTATATTGACTTTAGTATAGATCAGCATGTTGGGAGTTAATACGGGAGATTTTTGGTTCTCTTCAGATTATATGAAAGGTAGTCTTGCATAAAGATTAAAACATTGATCTTTTAAAGCTATAAATTGTCTTGAACTTCATGTTGGTTTCCTGATTAAGTCTAATGGCCCTGTCCCACTGTACGAGTTCACCGAAGAGCTCTCCCGAGTTAAAATAAAAGTCAAACTCGTGGTAAGCACGTAGAATGTACGTAGCGGGTACGTCGGAGCTCGGGACGTCTCTTAGCGGCTCGTAACGCTAACGGCAGGTGCTCGGGAAACGAGGTAAGCTCGGGGATTTTTCAACATGTTGCAAAATGTCCACGGGAGCCCCGAGTACCGACGAGCGGCCATTACCGTAACTCTCCGAGTTCGAATCAGGGCAAACTCGGGGGAAATCTTTGAATGAACTTGTACAGTGGGACAGGGCTTTAAGACTGGGGATGTTGGTGTCATACCTCCAGTTAACTCTTCCTGAGTTGATGTTCACCACACCACCAATAACTTCCAATGCCAATTATTCAGTGTACCTAGAGAGCCTGGCATTGGGATGGGGAGAAAGGCAAAGACCCCACTTGTGCATTATTCTCCAACATACTATCACCCAGAACGTGATTGTTAAGTACTCAGGCTGTTGGGATAAGGATGTCAGAGGATGAAAGGCCTTGATGGAGTGAACGTGGTTGCCACAAATGGGAGAGCCTAGGACTAGAGGTCATAGCCTCAGAATTAAAGGATGTCCCTTTAGCATGGAGATGCGGAGGAATTTATTTAGTCAGAGGGTGTTGAATCTGTGAAATTCTTTGCCAGTGAAGGCTGTGGAAGCCAAGTCAGTGGATATTTTTAAGGCAGAGATAGATAGATTGTTGATTAATATGGGTGTCGGGGGTTATGGGGAGAAGGCAGGAGAATGGGATTAGGGGAGAGTGATAGACTGGCCAAGATTGAATGGCGGAGTAGATTGATTGAGTCATAGAGCGATTCAGTGTGGAAACAGGCCCTTCGGCCCAACTCGCCCACACCGCCAACAATGTCCCAGCTACACTAGTCCTGCTTGCCTGTGCTTGGTCCATATCCCTCCAAACCTGTCCTATCCATGTACCTGTCTAACTGTTTCCGAAACGATGAGATAGTCCCAGCCTCAACAACCGCCTCTGGCAGCTTGTTCCATACACCCACCACCCTTTGTGTGATAAGGTTACCCCTCAAATTCCTATTGAATCTTTTCCCCTTCACCTTGAACCTATGTCTTCTGGTCCTCGATTTCCCTACTCTGGGCATCTTCCCAATCTATTCCTCTCATGATTTTGTACACTATAAGATCACCCCTCATCCTCCTGCACTCCATTTTATGGAGGTCCAGCCTACTCAATCTCTCCCTATACCCTCTACTCCTGGCAACATCCTTGTAAATCTTTTCTGAACCCTTTCAAGCTTGACAATATCTTTCCGAGAACATGGTGCCCAGATCTGAACACAATATTCTGAATGCGGTCTCACCGACGTCTTATACTACTGCAACATGACCTCCCAACTTCTATATTCAATACTCTGACTGATGAAGGCCAAAGTGCCAAAAGCCTTTTTGACCACCTTATCTATCTGCAACTCGACCTTCAAGGAACCATGCACCTGTACTCCTAGATCCCTCTGCTCTACAACACTACCCAGAAGCCTACCATTTACTGTGTGGGTACTGCCCTTGTTCAACATCCCAAAATGCAACACATCACACTTTTCTGTATTAAATTCCATCAACAATTCCTCCGCCCACCTGGCCAATTGATCCAGATCCTGCTGCAATCTTTCACTACCATCTTCACTATCTGAAAAACCACTAACTTTTGTATCATCAGCAAACTTGCTAATCTTGCCCTGAATGTTCTCATCCAAATCATTGATGTAGATGACAAACAGTAAGGGGCTCAACACCGAACCCTGAGGCACACCACTAGTCACAGGCCTCCAGTCCGTGAAGCAACCTTCCACCATCACCCTCCGCTTCCTTCCATGGAGCTATCCATTCAGCTATCTCTCCTTGGATCCCATGCAATCTAACCTTCCAGAGCAGCCTACCATGCTGAACCTTATCGAATGCCTTGCTGAAGTCCATGAACACAACATCTACAGCTCTGCCCTCATCACCCTTTTCGGTCACATTTTCAAAAAAATCAATCAGATTTGTGAGACATGACCTTCCATGCACAAAAAATCATCCCTTGCTCAACCAAATGCCTGTATATCCTATCCCTTAGAATACTCTTCAGTAACTTACCAACTACAGATGTTAAGCTCACTGGCCTATAGTTCCCAGCATTTTCCCTGCAGCCCTTCTTGAAAAGAGGCAAAACATTTGCCACCCTCCAGTCTTCTGGCACCTCTCCTGTATTTAAAAACGACTCGTACATTTCAACCAGGCCTCCTGCAATTTCCACTCTGATGGACTGAATGGCCTAATTCTGCTCCTATCACATGATGTATTTAATTAATTCCAAGCAGCCAACTCTGCATTCTTTTATCTTGACTGAAAGGAGTATACGATTAACACTGATATATTTAGGCTGTGATTGAATGCAGGTGATAACTTTTAAACTGGGAGTTGTGCATAAAATAAAATAAAATGTGGGTGGGTGAGGGCCATTTTTAATGGAAAATGGGGTTATAGGCGATTGCTCTTAGTGATGCCTTATGTCTGACTCCAAATGCATTAGAAAACCGTTTGCTGACCTTCCACGAGTGCACAGCTCCATATCAGTACTGCAACCAAAACAAGCAAAGGTGTGATCTTACAATAGACAACAGACAATAGGTGCAGGAGTAGGCCATTCGGCCCTCCAAGCCAGCACCGCCAATCAATGTGATCATGGATGATCATCCACAATCAGTACCCCGTTCCTGCCTTCTCCCCATATCCCCTGACTCCGCAATCTTCTAGAGCTCTACCTAGCTCTCTCTTGAAAGTATCCAGAGAACCGGCCTCCACCGCCCTCTGAGGCAGAGAATTCCACAGACTCACAACTCTGTGTGTGAAAAAAGTGTTTCCCCATCTCCGTCTAAATGGCTTACCCCTTATTCTTAAACTGTGGACCCTGGTTCTAGACTGCTCCAACATCGGGAACATGATTCCTGTCTCTAGTGTGTCCAAACCCTTAATAATCTTATATGTTTCAATAAGATCCCTTCTCATCCTTCTAAATTCCAGAGTGTACAAGCCCAGCCACTCCATTCTCTCAGCATATGACAGTCCCGCCATCCCGGGAATTAACCTTGCGAACCTATGTTGCACTCCCTCAATAGCAAGAATGTCCTTCCTCAAACTTGGAGACCAAAACAGCACACAATACTCCAGATGTGGTCGCACTAGGGCCCTGTACAGCTACAGAAGGACCTCTTTGCTCCAATACTCAACTCCTCTTGATATCAAGGCCAACTTGCCATTCGCTTTCCTCACTGCCTGCTGTACCTGCATGCTTACTTTCATTGACTTATGAACAAGGACCCCCAGATCCCATTGTACTTCCACTTTTCCCAACTTGACACCATTTAGATAATTATCTTCCTTCCTGTTTTTGCTACCAAAGTGGATAATCTCACATTTATCCACATTAAACTGCATCTGCCATGCATCTGCCCACTCACCCAACCTGTCCACGTCACCCTGCACTCTTAGAGCATGAGATGAAGCTATTCAGTACAGAGAATATACTAGGCAAGTCTGATCCCATCTTGGGAATTATGCTCAGGTACATATGGTCGTAGACAACGATAGCATGGTTGTGCAGTCTCGTGCATGGTGGGATCGAATGTGGCTCACGTGTCCGATGCGCGAACCACACTCGCAGGAGCAATGGGGGACACATGACGGTCGCTGTGGGGGGATTTAGAGTTGCAGCCCCCCTCCTGTCTCTGGCACTAATGAGTCGGCTTCGGTGATTGTCATTGAAACTGCTGACCTCCTTCCAACTCCAGAAAGAGAAATAGAATTAAAAGGGGTCTCTGACTGGAATCACGGAATCATTCATTCTGTATCCCTCTCCAAAGATGCTGCCCACACTCCTGTGTTTCCAGCATTTTCTGTTTTTCATGACTGATTTCCAGCATTTTACATTTTCCTCTTATTAATAATAATGGGGTGCCTGAGTGATTGATAAGTCATAGGCTATATGTGATAGGAGAAGAATTAGGCCATTCACCCATCAAAACTACCCCATTCAATCATGGCTGATCTATCTCTCCCTCCTAACCCCATTCCCCTGCCCCCTTGACACCCGTACTAATCAAGAATCTATCTATCTCTGGCTTAAAAATAGCCATTGTCTTGGCCTCCACAGGCTTCTGTAGTAGAAAAATGCACAGATTCACCACCCTCTGACTAAATAAATTCATCCTTCTTAAAGGAACCTCTTTTAATTCCGAGGCTATGACCTCTAGTCCTAGACTCTCCCACTAGTGGAAACATCCTCTCCACATCCACTCTATCCAAACCTTTCACTATTCAGTAATTTTCAATGAAGTCCCCCCTCATCGTTCTAAACTGCAGCAAGTACAGGCCCAGTGCCATCATATGCCCTGTCAAATGTCCCTCCTTTTACAAAGTGCAAGGGTAGTGTGGTAGTTATGTTACTGGACCAGCAGCCTGAGTTTAGAATCATTCAGCCAGGGGCAGGTGGGTGGGGGATAATCACTACTGTGGCAATAGGGAGATGAAATCCTGATGGCTTTTTTATTCACTCAAGTGATGTGAACCTCCCAGGCTGAGCCAGCCCATCCTTAATTGCCCTTGAGTGGGTAGTGGTGAAGAGTTGTCTTCTTGAACTACTGGCATCCTTGAGGATTGGGAATACTCACAACACTGTTGAGAAGGGTGCTCCAGGACCTCAACCCAGTGATGCTGAGGAAGCGGCAGTATATCATGACCACGGCATCTCATATTTCGCTCGGGCAGCTTACAACCCAGCGGTATGAACATTGACTTCTCTAACTTTGAGTAACCCTTTCTTTCCCTCTCTCTCCGACCCTCCCCTGTTCTAGTTCTCTGACCAGTTTGACTGCCCTGATTAAATTTTATCTCTGTATACTTCGTTGATCTCTTCCACATTTTCCTTGATATTTGTCCCCTTTGATGTCTTGGTTTCACACCTTACCCTTTAGTATCTCTGTGTCTCCCTGCCCCCTGATTCTGTTAGAAGAAGCATCTCGACCTGAAATGTCACCCATTGCTTCTCTCCAGAGATGCTGCCTGACCCGCTGAGTTACTCCAGCATTTTGTGTCTATCTTCGGTATAAACCAGCATCTGCAGTTCTTTCTTACACAATATATTTCCAAGTCGTGATAGTGTGTGGATTGGAGGGCAGCTTCCAGTGTGGTGTTCCTCTTGTCCTTCTAGCTTGTAGAGGTTGTGGGTTGGGACCTTGCTGCCTAAGCGATTTTGGTGAGAGGTTTCAGAGCATCCTGTAGGTGATGCAAGCTGTTGCTTGAATGCATCCATCATGGAGTGAGTGAATGGGGTGTTTATCAAGTGGATCCTATGTCCCGTATAATGTAGGAAGGAACTGCAGATGCTGTTTTACACTAAAGATAGAGTAACTCAGCGGGACAGGCAGCATCTCTTGAGAGAAGGAATGGGTGATGATTTGCATCATTATAGGTATATGGAATATGGACGGGAAGGGAATGGGGGGGGGTATGGTCTGAGTGCAGGTAGATAGGACTAGAGGAAAATAAATGGTCGGCACGGACTGGAAGGGCCGAGAAGGCCTGTTTCTGTGCTGTAATTGTTATATGGTTATATGGTTATATGATAGGGCCTTGACCAGAAACGTCACTCATTCCTTCTGTCCATGTCCTGTATAGTGCCAAGCTTCGCCGGGCAGATAAACAGTCTCTGTGTCATTAACCACATTGGGCATGTGTGCCTGGGTCAATGATATTCAGGATGGAGAGTCTGGCACTGTCACCAAGTCTAGCATCTATATAATTTGAAGGACTCTCAGTGGTTCCTTGACAACTGCCTCAGTTCAGGGGCATTTGGGGTGAACAATAATTGCAACAATTACAAGTGATCTTTACATCCGTGAATGGCCAGTTAAAAAAACCCCATCCCATTTGGATCGACAGCCCAGTGATCTGCCTGAGGTTAACTACGGGTGCTGTCGGTGTGGAGTTTGTACGCTCCCCCAGTGACCTGCGTGTGTTTTCTCCGAGATCTTGGGTTTCCTCACACACTCTAAGGATGTACAGATTTGTAGGTTAATTGGCTTGGTGTCAATGTAAATTGCCCCTAATGTGTGTAGGATAGTGTGAAGGTGCAGGGATTGCTGGTTGGCACAGACTCAGTGCGCCAAAGGTCCTGTTTTCATTCTGCATCTCTAAACTAAACTGAGCTAAACATCAGGCAGAAAGCGATAGAGGATATTGCTCATGGTGGGAGGAAGCTCGGGCTGAGAATAAATATGGGCTTAACAATGGACAAGCTCTGATGTTCAGTGCGTCTTGTTAATGCTCTGAATACCATTTTGTAATGCATTGCTGATGGCCCCGTCCACCCATAGCACCACAATCTGAGCTTCTGTTAAGTGGAGACGGGCAACAATCAACTGTGGGAATGAAAAACCCAGAGAGCTCTTTGAAAATTCTGTTTCTGGTACAGAAACATGCCATGTCCCATTTATTTCTTGTTATTATATTCATCAGTAAAGTACTGATTATGGGAGAGTGTTAATAGAAAAAGCAGAATTTGCCCATTCTTCCCCAGCACAGTATGATCAGAGTTGATTCTGCACTCTCGCATGCAGCTCTCAGGATTCAGTTGCTGGGTAAGCAATGATTTCAGGACTATAACTGGGACGTGGGATTCACCAGTCATCGTAAACATGACATTGCAGTTCAGTGCACTTCCCCAAAGTCAGCAGAATTCTTAATGCTTACATTTTAGACATTAAATCACTTCCCTTTATCTTATCACATACAACGCACTCTTATATTCTCGCTATTCCTAACAGTGACAGATTTCAGTTTCTCCGTTTTCTTTTTTCAAAAGCCCTAAGAACTTGCTATGTTACAAAAATAGGCTCCATTTTGAGTCCAGACAAATAGCAAGCTTGGCGACCAGATGGGTATCAGCCCTTTTCAAATTGAAATAAACTGCAAAACTGGTCCACCCCTGGCCACAGGGGTGCCTGAACGGAGTTTTGCGTTCTCCCCGTCACCTGTGTGGGTTTTCTCGGAGATCTTCAGTTTCGTCCCACTCTCCAAAAACGTACAGGTTTGTAGGTTAATTGGCTTGGTATAAATGTAAAATTGTCCCTACTGTGTGTGGAATACTGTTAATGTGCAGGGAATGTTGGTCGGTGCGGACTCGTTGGGCCGAAGGGCCTGTTTCTGCGCTGTATTGCAAAACTCTTAAAAACCTTTAATCCCAAATTATGGCGTTAGTTCCTTCTGGAACACCTTTGATCCATGGTGAAGAATGTGGATGACAGTGTATTAAATGTGGAGAATGTTAATATTCAGTGGAATTTGGAGATTAAGAAGGTTCTTGATGAGCATTATGGTGGATAAAAACCTCCAGAGCCTGATGGGATCTATCCCAGGTTATTGAGAGGAGAGAGCGGGTGCCTTGAAGATTTTTGCATTTTCTCTCGGCAATGAGAGGTCTGGAGAGTAGCTAATGTTGCCCCTCGTTTAAGATGGGACGGAAAGAGAACACTGGGAATAAAAGTATACGGCAAGAAATAGATTAACTACAGAAATGGTAGAGAAATAGCTGATGTAGTTTAATCCGAGCAAGTGTGAAGAGTTCCACATTGGGAGGTCGAATGTAAGGGCAAAGTATGACCCGAAACAGCATTGATGTACAAAGGGATCTTGGAGTCCAAGTTCATAACTAAAGTAGATAGGCAACACAAGTAGAAAGTGGTAAAGAAGGCATATGGTATGCTTTCCTTCATTGGTCAGAACATTGAGTATAAGAGCCAGGTAATCATGATGCAGCTTTATAGGACACTTGTTAAACTACATTTGGAGTATTGCTAGCACTCCTGGCTGTCTAAATACCGGAATTATGTGGAGGGGGTTTACAAGAATGATGCCTGCTTTTGGGGGGGTATTAACTACAAGGAGAGGTTGGAGAGACTTGGATTGTTTTCTCTGAAATGCCAGAGTTTGAGGGGAGACCTGATAGAACAATATGAAATTATTAGAGGCATTGCTAGGATAGACAGTCAGAATCTCTTTCCCGGAATGGAAAACTTATATGAGTAGATAATACTGAAGCATGTGAAGGTGGCCATTGATTGAGAGTAAGCTAGGTGCATTTGTAGAGTATCTCACGTTTACATGTGAGGGAAATGCAAACGCCAGCTCACAAGCAAGGTGATAAGAGGCTCACAACTAGCCATAGTAGGAATTGGATCTCCTTGCAATATCACATTTTCTCGAGCTCAAGCATCATCTGCATTTCTCACTTTGAGCCAACAAGAGTATACTTCAGATGCCAAGGTGAGTATTGCAATTCCTCCTTGAATCTTTCCACCTCTCTGCTCCGTCTCCATCTTTAATTCCCTCCTTAAAATCGTCCTCCTATTCCGAGCTTGCAGAATCATTTAATAAGGCGAGAATGATCAGGGTGGGTTTGTTTTCCCTGAAGCAGGTAAGATTAAGGTGTGCCCTGAATCAGGAAAATGCTGTCTTAAGATGTAATGGAGGAACGTGCTCTCGAATGATTAGACAAGCACTTGAATTGCTAATGGATAGAAGGTTACATTTCTAATGCAGGTAAAAGGCATTTATATAGATAAAAACATAATGGACATATGGATGTGGTGAACCTAAGGACCTGTTTCTGTGTTGTACAACTGACATTAAATACCTATCATTACCAATCCCATTCTCTTGCACTTTGCCTGTAACTTTCTAAGCATTTCAAGTGCTCCTCTAAGTACTTAAATTCTATGTTGCGATCAGCAGTTAGAGGTCCTATGATTGCTGAGCCCAAGCCGGCCACTCCCAATGGTCTGGCTAATTTGCCACAGACTAGGGAACAAATCAAGGTTTAGTTTATTGTCTCTTGTACCGAGGAACAGTGAAAAGCATTTTGCTGCGTGCTAACCAGTCAGCAGAAAGACAACACATGATTAGAATCAATCCATTGTGTAGTGTGTAGTGAGAGTGCGGTGCGATCAGGGCTACTGATTGGGGATGATCAGCCATTGCTGGCTCCTGCACCTATTGTCTACTGCCTATTGTAATGTGAGTTTGTAGTTCCTCTTCTGTGGCTAGCACGCAAGTAGTCACCTGTGCTGGCGCCATCTTGGAATGACTCTGTATGACTCAGTGTTATGTCCTGGGGTGCATTCACTGATTGAGTCGCTGGTTTTATACCAGCATCTCCTGCTGCTCTCCATCACTGAAGCCATGGGGGTTGCCATTATCTATTTGCGATCTAACTTTCACAGCACACTGAGATAACAATCACACTGCTCATCGTCTGAAGAGGAAACGCAAAGATCCGCAACAGCATTACTGGAGGGCAGCACTGCAATAAAAACCAGAATGGGGGAACCCATTTAGTGTGCATCAGCATGAGAACATTGTGACAAGCGACAGAGATGTATAGTGTAACTCTTCACGACTGGCAAATGGCTTCAACCCTCAGTGGGTTAAATGGAAAGAATGCACCAAACATTAGTCCCTGCTGTACAGTCATTTTAATTGAAACAAAGTCATCACAAACTGAATAACTCCAAATGAGGCAGCACTGCAATTCTATGGCACTTCTGTGACAATATATCTGCCAGTCTTCCTTGGAACTGCTGCATTGTTGCAGATATCAGCTTTTTAAAAATGTTCCACTAAACACATAATTGAGTCTTTGCCCGCATATTCAATCACCCACCACCCATCTACAACACGACTTCATTAATGTTCATTGCTGTTTCATCACTTCAGTCAGCTGGATGAGAGCACAAACGAGAAGAGAAACCAGAGTCGTGAACAGTTAAAGCGAAAACGAAAAGGCACACAGTTCATGGGTGAAACAAGCTGCAATAAGCAAAAGGCTATGATCCCTGTACGCATGGGATTACGCTTGTTGAAGATAGTTTATTCTGGGTAGTAAAACCTTGATTTATTCAAATCCATGTTGGAACATATTAAGAAGTGAACAGATCCGAAAATGTAAATCAGATATGCTTGATCTCGTCAACTAATCCTGGCATCAAAGAGGAAAACTCCAGTTACTGCGGAAGAGGCACTAGATGGCGCAGTAGCTTAAAACACCGGTCTCTGAGGCAGAGTCTCCACCTCCAGACACTCTGGGCTGACCATAGCTCGACCTACGGCACCAAATCACTGCATTATACCCTCTTTATCGGGTTCATAGACCACCTTTGATGACTGTGGGATTATCCAGTAAAATGCCCTTGAATTGTTCTCTAATTGTATTAACTGGGTTTTTTTAAAAATTGTTCAATCTTGTGAATATTAATAATGCGTTTAAAAATAGCCAAATGTAAATGTTCCAATTTTCATGATCCATACTTTGTCTTTTTCCTTCAGATATTAGTAATTATTATATATTGGTTCAAATATCTATTATTTGCACCTTATCTTCTTTAAAATTTCCAAACACAAATTTCCCACCCGCAAAGCCGCACAGAATACTGATTGCTGCAGATTTGTATTCTTGCCTTACTTCCCACTGATACGGATCACTTTAACAAGCCAGTAATATGCACATCTGAATTTCACGTCGCTTTTATTATCTTCTGTGAGAATGCAATAATAAAAACACATATGTCCCTTTCCGTTACTGTCTCTCTGGTAGGGTCTCATATTAATTTTCAATCATCTTGGCTTTTTCATATTGATACTGCATTGAAATGGGTCCTTCAGCCCAACTGGTCCAAGTCAACCAAGATACCCTATGTAAGCTAGTCCCATTTGGCCCGTATCCCTCAACCTTTCCTATCCATGTACCTGTCCAAATGTCTTCTAAATGTATTATTGTACTTGCCACATTCACTTCCTCTGGCAGCTTGTTCCATTTGTGAACCATCCTCTGTGTGAAAAAAGTACGCCTCGGGTTCTGATAAAATTGCCCTCTCGCCTTAAACCTTATGCCCTGTAGTTCTTTGATTTCCCCTATCCTTGGAAAAAGGCTGTGTTCATTTATCCTATTTATTCCCCTCATGGTTTTACACATCTCCATGCGATCACCCCTCGGCCTCCTGCACTTCAAGGAATAAAGTCCCAAAAGTAACATTAGCAAATTTTCAGATGACACAAAGCTGGGTGGCAGTGTGAACTGCAAAGAGGTGAGACTACATCTGGAGTATTGTGTGCAGTTTTGTCTCCTAATTTAAGGAAAGACATCCTTGCTATTGAGGCAGTGCAGTGTAGACTCACGAGGTTAATCCCTGGGATGGTGGGACTCTCATATGAGGAAAGATTGGAAAGAGTGGGTTTGTATTCACTGGAGTTTAGAAGGATGAGGGGGTATCTTATAGAAACGTATAAAATTATAAAAGGACTGGACAAGCTAGATGTATGAAAAACGTTCCCAATGTTGGTGGAGCCTGGAACCAGGGGCCACAGTCTCAGAATAAATGGGAGGCCATTAAAAATTGAGATGAAAAAAAAAACCTTTTTCAGCCACAGAGTTGTGAATTTGTGGAATTCTCTGCCGCAGAAGGTAGTGGAGGCCAATTGTCTGGATTAATTTGAAAGAGAGTTAGAAACGTAGAAAATAGGTGCAGGAGGAGGTCATTCGTTCCTTCGAGCCAGCACCGCCATTCATTGTGATCATAGATAGAGCTCTTGGGGCTAGTGGAATCAAGGTATATGTGGAGAAGGCAGGCACGGGTTACTGATTGTGGATGATCAGCCATGATCACATTGAATGGAGGTGCTGGCTCGAAGGGCCCAATGGCCTCCTCCTGCACTTATTTTCTATGTTTGTATGTTTCTATGTCCAATCTCTCCATACAGCTCAGGCCCTGGAGTCCTGATAACCTCCTTGTTGATCTTCTCAGCTCTCTTTCCCATAGCCGAGTGACTAAAACTGAACATAATAAACGCATTAAACACAAAATGCTGGAAGATAGACACAAAATGCTGGAGTAACAGCATCAGCAGTTCCTTCCTACACAAAACTGAACGCAACCTCATTTGCTCATTTTTATTGTCTCATTCACTATTTTTTGTTTTATTCTTGACGTAACGATGTATAAGATGCTACCTAAAATATTAACCACATTAAAAACACTGACCATAGTTCTTTTTTTCACATGTTACATATTATATCATATATATTATTTGTCCTACGTGCTTTAAGCAAAGTAGCAATTGGCATTTGAAAATATATTTCAGGTCATTTAATCGGTTGGTTTGTTGCTAGTTTCATCTTGACATTTCATTGACAACTTTCATATTGTTTGTTTATTTAGGCAATTGGAAGTAATACCTGATAGTTAAGTAATTACCTGCCTGGTATTTTAATTAGCCTTTGAAATAATTGATTGAGATAATTGCCAAATTCTGTTGAGTAAGAAACCAACATTTTTAACCACCCAAATCTTCTGTAAGAAATGTGAGGTAAACTCCTTTTTATCCATAATCGCAATAGACAATAGACAATATGTGCAGGAGTAGGCCATTCAGCCCTTCAAGCCAGCACCGCCATTCAATGTGATCATGGCTGATCATCCCCAATCAGTACCTCGTTCCTGCCTTCTCCCCATATCCCCTGACTCCGCTATCTTCAAGAGCCCTATCCAGCTCTCTCTTGAAAGCATCCAGAGAACCTGCATCCACTGCCCTCTGAGGCAGAGAATTCCACGGACTCACCACTCTCTGTGAGAAAAAGTGTTTCCCTCGTCTCCGTTCTTACTCCTTATCCTTATTCTTAAACTGTGGCCCCGGTTCTGGACTCCCCCAACATCGGGAACATGTTTCCTGCCTCTAGCGCATCCAAACCCTTAACAATCTTATATGTTTCAATGAGGTCCCCTCTCATTCTTCTAAACTCCAGGGTGTACAAGCCCAGCTGCTCCATTCTCTCAGCATATGACAGTCCCGCCATCCTGGGAATTAACCTTGTAAACCAACGCTGCACTCCCTCAATAGCAAGAATGTCCTTCCTCAAATTAGGGGATCAAAACTGTACACAATACTCCAGGTGTGGTCTCACCAGGAGTCTGTACAACTACTGAAGGTCCTATTTGCTGCTATATTCGATTCCTCTTGTTATAAAGGCCAACATGCCATTTGCTCAATAAAGAGCAAATGTTTCCAATAAGCTTTATTATCCCTGTAATGCATGTTGATAAAAATCAGCCAAAGCAATGCAAAAGTATTTTAAGTGCAAATTGTATTTCCATTGTCTTTAGCTCCAGCTTTGAAACAACTCAGCCGGAAGGAAGGCAGTCTTGCCAGAAAACTGGCCATGCCCTGATAACAAATGATCACCACTGTCATTTTGGGCTTCAGTAATTACTGAGCCTTTGAGGAGGCTCTAAATAAATCCAGCTGTATTTTAGAACATGGAACAGAATTGAATTGAATTCAATTGAATTAAATAATTATTGCCACATGTGACAAGTCACAGTGAAATTTTACCCAAGGTATGCAAATAGTCGCCTCATAGAGGGCGCTTACATATTTACAAAGAATCCCGAGCTGTCCTCCTTTGTTCTCTCCCCCTCCCCCATGCCGAGTCCTCCTTAGTTCACCCCCTCGCTGGGTCCACCTTTGTGCCCGGTGGCTCAACGTCCGGCTCTGTTTGAAGCAGGCCCCATCGTCCCAGATTCCAGCCGCGGGGCTGCGTCCACCCAACAGGCTCCGGCCACAAAACAGGCCCTTGGGCCAAAATGTCTGTACCGGACATGATGCTGAGACCATCATTTATTTAACTGCATGTCAACCATATCTCTCCATTCCCAGCATATCCGTACACCTCCCCACGTCTTTGAAGTACAATTACCATATGTACTTCAACCACTTCTGACAAAGTATTCCAGTCACTCACCACTCTCTGTGTAAAAGAACTTGCCTGCATACCTTCTTTAAACTTTGCCCCCTCTCACCTTAAAACTGTGCCCTCTGCTATTTGATTTTTACCATACTGGGAAAATGATTCAGACTATTTACCTTATCTAGATTAGATTAGATTAGATTCCTTTATTGTCATTCAGGCCTTACGGTCTGAACGAAATTGTTACCATACAGTCATACATATAATAAAATCAAACCACACAATAAACACATATCCAACATCCACCACAATGAGTTCACCAGGCACCTCCTCACTGTGGTGGAAGGCAAAAGTCTTAAGTCCCTGTCTTCCCCCCCTCCTAGTTCTCCCTCTGCGCTGAGGCGATCCAGGCTGCTGCCGCCGCCGCTGGAACACCGCAGCTCCGAACCAGACCGCCGCCACAGCTCCGCCATTAGCCCTCAGCACAGACACGCATCCCCCCGAAGGGAGAGATTAAGACTCTGTTTCTCCCCCCCCCCCTCCCCCCCCCCCCACACATACACAACCTAATAACCAAATAACCATATAACATATAATCATATAACAATTACAGCACGGAAACAGGCCTTCTCGGCCCTTCCAGTCTGTGCCGACCATTTATTTTCCCCTAGTCCCATCTACCTGCACTCAGACCATACCCCTCCATTCCCTTCCCGTCCATATACCTATCCACTTTACTTTTAAATGTCAAAATTGATCCTGCCTCCACCACTTCTGCTGGAAGATCATTCCACACAGCCACCACTCTCTGAGTAAAGAAGTTCCCCCTCGTGTTACCCCTAAACTTCTGTCCCTTAATTCTCATGTCATGCCCTCTTGTTTGAATCTTCCCTACCCTCAATGGGAAAAGCTTATCCACGTCAACTCTGTCGATCCCTTTCATCATTTTAAAGACCTCAATCAAGCCCCCCCTTAACCTTCTGCGCTCCAAAGAATAAAGACCTAACTTGTTCAACCTTTCTCTGTAACTTAGTTGCTGGAACCCAGGCAACATTCTAGTAAATCTCCTCTGTACTCTCTCTATTTTGTTGACATCCTTCCTATAATAAAACAAAATTCTACCGAACAATCACAAAAAGACACAAAAAAAAAGAAAAAAACAGACTGACTGAAGGTGAGCCGCAGCTGCCAGCCAGCGCAGCCACTTCCGGAGGCTTCTATGCCTCTCATAATATGTATCAATCTATGCCTCACATAACTTGATACACTTCTACGGGGTCACCCAACAACCTCCAGCGTTGCAGAGAAAACAATCCAAGTCTGTCCAACCTCTCCCTGTAGCCAATACCCGCTAATCCAGGTATCGTTCTGGTAAACATCTTCTGCACACTTTCCAACGCCACGTTAACCATTTTACTTTTGGCGGATTCTGAAAGGTTTTAAACATTTTTTATTTTAAACTGAAATAGACCAATGTAATTTGCAAATGTACTTTTAATTTTGTTCTCAATTATTCAAAATTAGGCTACCTTATTATGTTCTTGTACTTTGTAATCCCTTCCAGCTGACTTTATAATTCTTAAGTAGGTAAGGAGATTTTAATCCTATTGTTTTACAACAATACTTCTGAAAATGACACCCAATTATTTCAGTACAAAGGAGAAATTATATCTAATATGTTGGTTTGAGCAGCAGTGGAAACATTATTTCTTTAAAATAACTAGATTCTGGAGGCAAATGGGATGAGTGTCGCTGGGACACGTTGGCCGGTGTGTGCAGGTTGGGCAGAAGGACCTGTTTCCACACTGTATCACTCTATGACTCTATGACTATAAATGTTCCAGATTGCCAAATACATCTGGTGAAGTGTTATTTTCAAATGGTATCTCATTTGGATATTTGTGTAAACTTATCCTTGTTATTGCTTAATGATTCTAAAGCCCCTGTCCCACTTTCACGACCTAATTGGCGACCTCTGCCGAGTTTGCCCTTGACTCATACTCGTAGCATGGTCGCCACGAGGCCGTAGGAGTTCTTTGTAAATTCTTCCTTATGCTCGTGAGTGGCCTCCGCGTACTCGTGGCCTCAAGTAGGTTGCGGCGTTTTTTCCAGCCTGATAAAAAATGACCACGAGTAAAAAAAAGGTCGGCATGAAAAAAATGAATACTTTTTACTCGTAGGTAGGTCGTAGGTAGATTGTAGTAGGCCGTGATGGTAGTCGTAGGTAGTCATAGGTAGTCGCAGGTCAGTAACTGGCCCAAGAAAAAAAAGCAAACATAACATCATTTTATCATGTGATCATTTCCACTCATAGCTAGTCGTAGTTGGTCTAAGGTGTGGAAGACTGAGGTCGAGGGGGATCATAGGAGATCGTAGACATAATCGTAGGAGGTCGTAGAAATAGTCGTAGGAGGTCTTTTACTTTGGCGAGCCAACACGACCTTGACATTTTTTTGAACTCGTCTAGGTAGGTATGTTACAATCAGGCACGTGCCGTCAGGGTAGGCAAGGTGGGCACTGCCTACCCTGACTAAAATTATGAAATGGCAATTTTTAAATATAAATAGTAAAGGCATGGGAGAATTATGCTGTCTAAGAGATCGATCTCTTAGGTAGGCATAATTCTCCGTGCCTTTCACCCGCAGCGCTTGTAACACGGGAAGCTCTGTGCAGCCCCCGTGCCGTCAGCGCTGCCTGAGCCGTCAGATTCAATGGGAGCTGAAGGCAGCAGAAATTCTGCCTTTGCAGCACTGCGCATGTGCATCATCTTTCTGCGCATGCGCATCGCAAGTTTCTTGGCGGGATGTTCAAATATGGATTGCCATTATTTTAATAGTATCTTAGCAAACAAATGGAGAATGGACTTAATGTACCAATAATGTGGTAAGTGCATTTCTTTGTGCTTTATGTTTTTAAATACTGTAGTTCCCAGGGTGGGGGGAGAGCTCCGTTCACAGTGTTTGGGCAGTCTGGCGTTGTGAAGGAGGGGATCGGGGTCAGTAACCCACTTGCCACGCTCCGGTCTGAGTGCAGGTGAGATGGGACTAGGTGAGAGTAAAAGTGTGTGAGGGGTGAGAAGTCCATGCCGGGTGCCGGCCGGCCGCAGCCGCTGTTCAGATTGTTGGGAGACGGAGCTCAGGGTTCGCCTCTTGAGCTGCTTTGGTGCCCAGGCGTAAGTTGAGGTGGAAGGTGGTTGGGGGTGCGGGGGGGGGGGGGGGGGGCTCGTCTTCTGAAGAAGGATCTCGACCCGCTGAATTACTCCAGCAGTGTTAAAGAAGGAACTGCAGATGCAGCAAAATCGAGCGTACACAAAATTCTGGAGAAACTCAGCGGGTGCAGCAGCATCTATAGAGCGAAGGGATGGGTGACAGGAGGGTCTCGACCTGCTGAAATTCTCCAACATTTGGATCTAAACATCACCCATCCCTTCCCTCTAGAGATGCGGCCTGTCCCCTGAGTTACTCCAGCTTGTGTGAGTCTATCGTTGAATGGGTGACGTTTCGGGTCGAGACCCTTCTTCGGACTGAAAATAAAACTTGCCTCGCGTGAAGCGGCTTGTAAATTAAAACATAAAAACAAGAAATGCTAGACTCATTTATGTGCTCCTATTCATTTACCTGGCCTGTTGCTGTCCTCCCTCGTCCACCGTGAGCGCTGGACAACTCACTGGGTGCAAAACTCCGCTGCATTCCGGGCGGAGGGCGATGATCACCCGACTGACCGGCAAGTAGAGGCGGCGGGTCGGTCAAGCCCGGCTCCCCGCCACCGGGATAAACACCGCTACTGGAGTAAACTCAGCGGGATCTCTGGAGAAGTCTGAAGTAGGGTCTCGACATGAAATCTCACCCATCCCATCTCTCCAGAGATGCTGCCAGTCCCTCGGAGTTACTCCAGCATTGTGTGTGTCTATGGGTTACACAAAAAGCTGGCGAAACTCAGCGGGTGCAGCAGCATCTAAGGAGCGAAGGAGATAGGTGACGTTTCGGGTCGAGACCCTTCTTGTGTGTGTCTATCTTCGGTGCAAACCAGCATCTGCAGTTCCTTCACAATCCCACACTCTCGGCCCCGGGGGGTGGATGGAGCATCACATGTGGATACAACCCACTCACTGCCCAGACTTGCCCCTCCGGCAGGTCTTTAACCGCGTCCTAAAGCCGTTCGTGTTAAAGAAGGAACTGCAGATGCTGGAGAATCGAGGGTTACACAAAGCTGGAGAAACTCAGCGGGTGCTGCAGCATGAAGAAGGTCAGCAGGTCTGAAGAAGGGTCTCGACCCGAAACGTCGCCTATCTCCTTCGCCCCTTAGATGCTGCTGCACCCGCTGAGTTTCTCCAGCTTTTTGTGTAACCCCCATCTCTCACCTGCCGTTCGCCGGCTTCGCTCATGTCAACCGCGTCCCGCAAATCCTTTAATTCCCACAGCCGAGTAACCTAAACTGGACCCGTGAACGCGCTGTCGGAATTTAAAGATTTGCAGGAAGCCGGCCGGCGAGCGGCAGGTGAGAGATGTTCAGACGGAGAGCACTGCCAGAGGTGAGTGGGGACCAGCAGAAGGGGCTGAAGTGGCAGGGTCCCGGCGGCCACTCGCAGTCACCCGAGCTGCTTCCTTCCTCAGAAGTGACGGCCAGTTCTGCTGTCCGTGTCCGGCATGTGAGAGATGGGGGTTACACAAAAAGCTGGAGAAACTCAGCGGGTGCAGCAGCATCTAAGGGGCGAAGGAGATAGGCGACGTTTCGGGTCGAGACCCTTCTTCAGACTCAGTCTCAGTCTGAAGAAGGGTCTCGACCCGAAACGTCGCCTATCTCCTTCGCCCCTTAGATGCTGCTGCACCCGCTGAGTTTCTCCAGCTCTTTGTGTAACCCTCGATTCTCCAGCATCTGCAGTTCCTTCTTTAACACGGAGGGTGAGAGATGTTCAGACGAAGAGCACTGCCAGAGGTGATCAGAAGGCGCTGAAGAGCAGTCGGTTCTGGTGTTGGGTCCCGGTGGCCGCTCGCACCCGAGCTGCTTCTATCCCCGGAAGTGGCGGCCAGTTCTGCTGTCCTTGCCCGGAGCGCTGCGGCAGCGGTGAGTGAGTTTGATATGATCTCTGTCCCCCTCCTTCTCAAAACTTCTCCCTTCTCGCATATTTAACCCCTGCCGCAGGCTCCCCACACGCTGTGAAAGGAACTCCCCCTCCAATTGGACCCTTGAATTAGTATTGTCATTCCATAAGATGACAACTGATTCAACGTCCCAATGTGCTCCCGTTTTTCCCACCATCTCTCCACCTGCCTTCATCCTCCGTCCCCCACCCATTCAGTAATTAAAAAATGAAGGAGATTTAGAACCCTTGGGAAATTTGAATTGTTACTTATTTTTATTTTTTTACGAAGAGAACAATCTGCGCATGCGCGGTTTTAAGGTTTTTTGAAAGCCGGCTGACTGCCTACCCTGAGTAATTACTCACGGCACGTGCCTGGTTACAATACCTACCTTTAGCAGCACTGCAGTTCTGCCGCTCCCCGTGCGCGTGACTTTGGCGCCTTTCGGGGGGGGGCGGGTTTAAAATGCCGATTTTTTTCTAGGCAGTCCAAGTCGATCCATGTCGGGCGATTTTGTCGCCAAAGAGAAATCGCTCCGACATTTCATTCATAAAGGTATTTTTAAACTACGCTAGAATATTTATTAACTTGAGTAGTTTAAAAATCATCTTCTAAAGCTCTGAACGGTGACAGCGGAACGGACCTAACATAGGCGATAAAAGAAGCTACACAGTTTATTTTTACATAAAAATTTGGTTTTTAGGAAGGCTTTAATCACATTTTCATGTTGTGAAAAGGGGACAAAAGAAATGTATGAACCGGCTGTATTTTTCATACTGACTTCACCGCAAACCGCAACGTTCTAATCCACCACATTCCACTAAAACCCACTCGCTAGTTGATTTAAATGGCCATTAATTTACAGGCATTAAACACTAAATTCCTTCCATTTGGCCTATGAGTTCATGAAAATTAGATTTAAAAATAATGTTATATTGTGGATTATAGTGTGAATGTTATTTGGACACTTAGGCAATTAAAAAAAAGTTTATATTTTCTTAAGAAATGGATAGATGTTTAGATCTACTCATTGAATTTTGTAATTAGCTACAATTAGATAACTAACTAAATATATGCTTTAATTTCAGGTCATCCAAGATTGTTTCATATTTGTTTCAGAATGCTTCAATCTATAATAACTGAAAATTTCATTGAGTTCTCTTAATTTTTAAGAAAGTTATGGGCTTTTGACTGTTCAAGATCACAGCTTTTGAGTTAAGTCAATTGAAAGGCAATGGGGAACAAGATGCTAATTTCTGAGTGTGAAAATGGCCATAACTTTCTTAATACTGAAGATATGAAAGTGAATTAGGTGTCAAATTAAACTTCTTTTTATGCTTTATCTGATGGGATAAATTGCAGACTTGATTTTTAAAATCTCAAAATTTTGTAACATTGCTAGTCTAGGGTCTTCTAAACTCGTGGATTAGGTTGTCCGTGTGGGACAGGCCCTTTATTCATTTTGGGAAGTTTTAGATGGGTGGGAGGAGGGGGGTGGTAAGTGGGGGGAGGGGGGGTGTAGTCAAATGGTAGTACGGTGAAGAGAATGCAGGTGACAAAATATCACTGGAAAGTCGAGAGTTACTGAGGCACGCAGAGTGAAGCCGAGTTGCTCCACTCTGCCTTGAGCCTATTTTCAAACATACAACAAATCTTTGTGAGGAATTTTGCAAAGTATATATTTTTGATATAGATATGGATCCATATTTGATCCATACTGAACAATCAGAGGTTGGAGTTCAGTTTAGTTTAGAGATAAAGCACAGAAACAGGCCCTTCGGCCCACCGATTCCGCACCGACCAGCGATCCCCGCACATTAACATTACCCTACACACTGTAGGGACAATATTATTGTGTTTATACCAAGCCAATTAACCTACAAACCTGTACATTTTTGGAGTGTGGGAGGAAACCAACGATCTCAGAGGAAACCCACGCAGGTCACGGGGAGAACGTACAAACTCCACATCGACAACACCCGTAGTCAGGATCAAACACGGGTCTCTGGCGCTGTGAGGCGGCAGCTCTACCGTGGGGCTACCGTGCCGCCCTTGTTGTGTAGGTTTCGGGGTTTCCTTGGCAAGGAATCCTGCAAATGTCTCCTTGGCATCACTTGGCTGTTCAATAGTGAATGGGATCTCCAGGCAGTATTGTGAGTGTAATGAGATGCTCCCACTGCTCCTCAAGGTGAATGGAGTGGTTGGATGCTGCTACAGAGGCTGACATTAAGGTCAAAATCACTACTTGGGCACAGATTTGTAAGCTAACTCCCCATATCTTGCTCAATCACCTAATAGGTTCCCTGAGAAAAAAATCTGTTTATTTTTAGATTAGTATAGTTTAAGGTTCAAAGGATTTTATTGTCACATGTACCAATTAAGGTATAGTGATCCTCGATTTACCATACAGCTATGCTAAAAAAAGCAAGAAGGCACACAACTACATAAAAGTGAACATAAACATCCACCACAGTGGGTTCCCCACATTCCTCACTGTGATGGAAGACAATAAAATCTAATCTTCCTCACTCTTTATTCACTTTATTTAGCTTAGAGATACAGCGCAGAAACAGGCCCTTTGGCCCATTTGGATCCGCGCCGACCAGCGAGCCCCACACATCAACACTCTCCTAACCCACTAGGGACAATTTGTACATTTACCAAGTCAATTAACCTAGAAACTTGTACGTCTTTTAAAGTGAATAAATTTGTACCTTCCAAATGACATCTGGTAACATCCAGAGGGTGGATCAGTGGGGGTTAATTTAAGCAATGACTGCCTACATGCCAAACAGTTGCTTTGTAAGATTTCTACGTACGAAAAACCTTTTGAAATAGTTACTCAAAGATTTCCTTTATTTGACAAGAAATGGAGCTCTGATTGTCTCAAGAATTCACCATTGCTGTGGTCCAGCTGCTGACGAGATGCCAACACAGAGCCAGTCACCCTGACCCACACACTGGCAATCCCAGTGTAGGCTGTTTACTACCACATACCCTGTTCTGTTCACCCATACCTTAACAGTCCCACTGTGGGGTAGTTACTAACATGCCCAATGCCCTGACCCACACACGGACTGTCAGTGTAGGCTAGTTACTAACACAGACCCAGTCACCCTGACCCATACACTAATACTGTCCTGGATACTGCACTTCCCACTGACCCATACATTGATGGTCTCGGTGTAGGTTGGTTACTAACACAGACCCAGTCGCTCTGACCCACACACAGTCTCAGTGTAGGCTGGGTACCAACAAAACCACAAAACTTCCTTGTCAGCGGCTCCTTATCTCACAACCTGATCTATTTCCCGGTTATCCGCTACTGCCATCGGACTGGGTTTCCCCACAGTCCATAACCGGTTCACTCGCCGGGCTGCGAAACTGGCAGGAAAACCTCTGTGAAGAGAGGCTCCTGCCTGAAAAACCCTGGTTAGTAAAAACGAACTTACCTCTAGGTTGAACTTAGGGCGCTGTCCTGCCAGTCTGGTGCCTGCGCTAATGCGGCTGAGGTACTGATACGCATGCGGCCTGAACGGGGTTCCTCACAGAATCACTCACGTGACTCCAAAGTAAAATGTGACTGTGAAACTGTCAAACAAAGGACACATCACTTGCAGTGATTATTCATGGTTGGGAGGCAGATGTTAGTTTAAACCAAAGATAGATACCATTCCTTTTCTCCAGAGATGCTGCCTGATCCGCTGAGTTACTCCAGCTTTTTGTGTCCATCTTTCATGGATCTGCCACTGCCAAACGGCAGGAGAAGCAACACCTGGTGCTGGCAGTGAGAGGTGAAGATTGGAGCCAGCGGGAGAAGCTGTTTAGCGTTGATCACCCACAGTGGGTTAACACTGGCGTGAGAGGACCGTCACCACTCCAGTCAGGGGAGCATAGCGGGCAAAATGATACTCCCACAGTAACGCTGCACGTTTCAAGATCCAGTCACCAATCTCATTGTGATTTGAGGCAAGAATTGGGTTTGAGGAAGGGGAACGCATTGTGATATACCAGGAGCTAAGAGTGGAGAATAACATACCTATAGTAACCAGTATGTCATTAACTGAGACTGACACAGGGATTGACAGGGAAGATGCACTGGGTCTTTTACCCAGAATAGGGGAATCGAGAATCAGGGGGCATGGGTTTAAGGTGAGGGGGAAAGAAAGGAACCTGGATGGCAAATATTTCCGAGGACGGTGAGTATATGGAATAAGCTGCCAGAAGACATCATCATCATTGAAAACATCAAGGGGCGCAGTGCCTTGCAATGCTATGTACAACATTGATCGCAACTTCCACTGATGTCCGTTGGCTCGCTAGGAGCTCATCCGCCTTTTGACAGGTCTTGCTTTTGGTCCTGCTGGGGGCCCACAGCCCCCTCCTCACCTGGGAAACCTGGCGGGGAGACGGTTTAGTCGCCGACTATCCGACCACGGAGCAGGTAGCACGGGACTCCCCCTGACCTGACCCACCTGCCAGAAGAGGCAGGTACAATAACAACATTTCAGAGGCATTTGGACAGGTACATGGATAGGAAACATTTCGAGCTTACGGGGCAAGTGGGGCTAATGCGGATAGGACACCTTGGTCGTTGGGCCGAAGGGCCTGTTACTGTGTCGTAGGACTCCATGACGATAAGGACATCATAATTTAATGCAGCCTTTAATTAAAAACTAAACTGAAACATCCTATGGGGTAATAAATTTGGAATAGTCAAGCTGTCCAACAAAAAACACATCACTTGCGGTAATTATTCAATCACATTTTTATTCCATTTAAGCCTGCGTGTGATTTTGTAATGAGTAGGCTGCAGTTTGTAAAATTTAAAGGGATAATTAGTGTTGTCAACACTTTAAGATCCATATCAGGTTCACAGAAAATAGAACAGTGAATGTATAGATGACTTCCTGTTTCTGCTTAAGGTCTGAAAGTAGACTTGTTCTCACAGCCAGCAAACAGCTAACAATGGCCTGTTTCCTTTATCATAGTTACTTTTCCCGTATATCTTTCATTCATGTATTCTGTATATCACTCCTTTCCCTCTCAGTCTGAAGAAGGGTCTCGACCCGAAACGTCACCCATTCCTTTTCTCCTGAGATGCTGCCTGATCTGCTGAGTTACTCCAGCTTTTTGTGTCCATTTTGGATCCAAGTGTTGTTACAACTGAAGTTGCAATGCCAAGCAAATGTGAGGGGAAAACTAAAAAAAATAAGAGAAATAAGCTGTTCAGGTGAAACTGTTAAATTCTCTTAAATTCAATCCATTGACTTTGGACACAGAGCAAGTACAATATGCTGATGCAAATCTATCTATTCAACATTAATGAGAGGGCATGAATTACTAGACAACGGTCATTATCTTCTCAGCCTCTCCGCTATTTGTCTGTGAACCAAAATAGATATTTCAAAAACATACAACAGGCACAAACAGCTGCAGTAACTCAGCGGGTCAGGCATCATCTCTGGAGAAAAGGAATAGGGGTCTCGACCCCAAACATCACCCATTCCTTTTCTCCAGAGATGCTCTCTGACCCGCTGAGTTACTCCAACGTTTTGTGTCTATCCTTGGTTTAAACCAGCATAGTCATAAAGGCCGTCTGGGCCAACTTGTCCATGGCGATTGTCTCATCTAGGCTGATGCCATTTGCCTATATTTGACCCATATCCATCTTTCCTCTTCATGTCTATCTATTTCCTATTCACCAGGAGAAGTCTGTCCTTGTTCCGTCTGGAGGGTGGGGGTGTGAGAGCAGAACTACACGACACAGAGGAGATGTGGGTGTACGATCCATCTTTGATAGCAGGGGGGGGGAAACCATATGTATGAGGGTGGCATGTTGGTGCTGCCCCAGTTGCTGCCTTACAGTGCCAGAGTCCCAGGTTCAATCCTGAGTATGAGAGCTGTCTGTGCGGAGTTTGTACGTTCTCCCCGTGACCTACATTGGTTTTCTCCTGGTGCTCAGGTTTCCTCCCACACTCCAAAGCCATACAGGTTTCTAGGTCAATTGGCTTTAGTAAAGATTGTAAACTGGCCCTGGTGTGGAGGATAGTGCTAGTGTATGAGGATTGCTGATCAGTGTGGACTCGATGGGCCAAGGAGCCAGTTTCCCTGCTGTATCTCTAAACTAAAGAGTCAGGACATCTCGGGTGTCCTAGAATGGAAAGCCTCATCTTGGAAGCAGATGCAGTGGAGACAGAGGAATTGAGAGTGGGAGATAATGTCTTTGTGCGGCGGAGGTGGTTGCATTCTGGCTTTGAGCAGAGGGAATAGGAAGCATCTCCAAATCTTCTCAAAGTTGAAAGGCTATAATAGTAATGTTCGTTGGTGTGTACAAGAACGTCTGTGTTGCATCAGCAGTGGCCACAGGGACCACGGTCGCCTTTGTTGTCATTCAGTCAGAGTGATACAGTGTAGAAACAGGTCCTTTGGCCCAACTTGCCCACACTGGGCCACACTAGTCTCACCTGCCTTTGTTTGGCCCACATCCCTCCAAACCTGTCCTATCCATGTAACTGTCTAAATGCTTCTAAAAAATTGGGATAGTCCCTGCCTCAACTACCTCCTCTGGCAGCTTGGTCCATACATCCACCACCCTTTGTGTGAAACGGTTACCCCTCAGATTCCCATTAAATCTTTTCACCTTCACCTTAAACCCATGTGCTCTGTTCCTCGATTCCCCCATTCTGGGCAAGAGATTCTGTGCATCTCCTGATCTATTCCTCTCATGATTTTATACACCTCGATAGGATCACATCTCATCCTCCTGCGCTCCAAGGAATAGAGTCCCAGCCTACTCAACCTCTCCCTATTGCTCAGACACTCAAGTCCTTGCAACATCCTCATAAATCTTCCCTGTACCTTTTCCAGTTTGAAAAGTTCAGTCCCGAAGAAGGTCAACAGGGGGCTTTGCCTTTCATTACCACAGAGGAAGTTTGGAGCGATTTCACAGACTGGTTAAACATATAGAAGTTCTATAACAGAATAGATGAATTGCTTCCACTGACACAAAGGCAAGTAATTAGAGAATTTGTGACGTGACAAATAAAAGCAGGTTGGAGCGCATTGTACCATCTGAGGGGATAGAGGGGGTAGACTTAATGAGCACTGTATACGGAGTTGAAAACCAAAGTGTTCAGAGCTCCATGAAAGGGAAAACGATGTGGACTAAAAACCCTTTCAAGAGGACTGCCAGGGCATGATGGCCTTGGAGGAGACATATTGTGTTGAGATCCTGCAATCATCTCGGATCCCTGTCAGCAATGATCACAAGACCACTGGAGCTGAGAAATTAATCTGGGAGGATGCGTAGTTTGGGTAACACGCAGCCATCGCATTGTGATCGTAGAAATGCTGATTAGATCTCAAAGCAGCAGTGTCCAATGGATATTAAATCACAAGCTGTTACCCAGACGGCTATATATCTGGATTATAGGGAACAATATTGCATTAACAAGGGGCAGCACTGTGGTAGTGTTGCTGCCTTACAGGGCTTACAGTGCCAGAGACCCGGGTTCGATCCCGACCACGGGTGCTTACTGTACGGCGTTTGTACGTTCTCCCCGTGACCCACGTGGGTTTTCTCCGAGATCTTCGGTTTCCACCCACACTCCAAAGACGCACAGGTTTGTAGGTTAATTGGTTTGGTATAAAAGTAAAATTGTCTTCAGTGGGTATAGGATAGTGTTAATGTGCGGGGATCACTGGGCGGTGCGGACTCCATGGGCCGAAGGGCCTGTTTCCATGCTGTATCTCTAAACTAAATCTAAACTAAACTAAACGATATCAGACGTTTTATACCAAATCTGAGTCTGACTGGTAACAGAGCTGAGGTAATGAAATTAACACAGGGAAAAGAGCCTTAATTAATGTAAACTGGATTGTTAACACAGCAAACAGACACTTTCAAGAAACTGGTGAAAAATCCAGGTTTTAACTACCATTTAAAAAGGAATTGTCAAGATCTTTCATGTTAAATATATACAGAATGTTAATTTCCCCCAGCCTTCCTCATTAAATCAGTCACATTTCTCTTTCAATTATCTACTTGTCAATTTCTGGTCCATGTGGTACAATAACACTTGGATAGGCTGCAGCCTCCGTGTGCAGAGATGACAGCCTTGTGATTGAAATCAGCAGGATGATGGCATTAAAGTATTTTTACCTGTGCAATGAGAATAGACCAGAGTTTAATAATTGTTACGTATTTCAGCTTTTCACACTATTCTAGATGCCTTCCTCCCAATGTCATCCTAATAGCTTCATATTTTTGAAAGTTCGAGCTTATAATATTTATATGCACTTGACTTAAAGAGCCTCATTATATTGTGCAAAGGAGCATTTTTTCTTTCTAATCCTATTATGTGAGATATGAGATGGCTGCTTGCTGGTAAATGGTCATTTTATCCCTCGTGCAAATCACATTTCCATTGGAAATGATCATGTTGATGAACCCTAGCCAATTTGCTTAGCTTAGTTTGGTTTAGAGATATAGCGCGGAAACAGGGCTTTCGGCCCACCGAGTCCGCGCCGACCAGCGATCCCTGCACATTAACAATACCCTACACACTCTAGGGACAATTACACAAAACCTCTACATTTTTGGAGTGTGGGAGGAAACCGAAGATTTTGGAGAGAAAGCACGCAGGTCACGGGGAATACGTACAAACTCCGTACAGGCAGCACCCGTAGTCAGGATCGAACCTGGGTCTCTGGAGCTGTTAGGCAGGAACTCTACAGCTGCGGCACTGTGCCCGCCCATACTGCCGGCTCTTAGGAGTAAACTCAGAGTTGCTTGACAGCAACTTGTGTAAGTAGAGAATTACATTAAACAAACTAACAGCTAGTGGGAAGTTGTAACTGAGGGAGTGCATGTGAGATTTAAATAAACATCGGGAGCAGTTCAATTAATCTTATTATAAGGCATGTTTAAATACAATGCTAAGTCGCTAAATGAAAATTGTACTATTTTGCAATGAGAACATTTACCTGAAAGAAAGCAGTATTGCATGATGTGCATCGTGCTGTAACCATAGCAGTATAATATTGCATCTCTCATATAGTACTCTTTGCATCGTCCAGTAATGACATCGGTGTTCCACAGTTCTATAATGCTGGCTGTATTATACATCGTCATTGTTCTGTAATGACTACTGCCTTATTTGTGTGCTATCTCTTCAATGATATTCCTGCATATAACACAATGCATTGCTTATTGCTAAAGCGTTTAAGGCAGCCTGCTTGTTCAAAGATTGATTTCTAGAAGTAAACATAGGCAGAGGTTTATGAGGCTCAATAATAGCTTAAGAACTTCAACTTAAATTTCTTTTCTCAGCTCTGAAAAAAACTTTAAATCGCTGTGATGCCCCTTTCGTTGATCTACATTTCAACCAGGCACCCTGGCCACTCGCCCTTCTCCCCTCTCCGCTCTCCCATCAGGCAAAAGGTTCAGAAGTGTGAAAATGCACACCTCCAGATTCAGGGGCAGTTTCTTACCAGCTGTAATCGGCCAACTGAATCATCCTACCACAAGCAGAGAGCAGTGCCGGACTAATGTCTAACTCTTTGATGACCCTCGGACTATCCTTGATCAGAATTTGCTGGCTTCACCTTGTACTAAACTTTATTTTCTTATCTTGTATCTATATGCGGTAAGTGGCTCGATTGTAATCATGTATTGTCTTTCTGCCAACTGGTTAGCATGCAACAAAAGCTTCTCACTGTACCTCGGTATATGTGACAATAAACTCAACTGAAACTGAAATTGTTTGGGCATTTTGGGCATGTATTGTCTTTCTGCTGACCGGGTAGCACACAACGAAAGCTTTTTTCTGTACCTCAGTACACGTGGCAATAATAACCATCCAAAACTATACAAAATTATTTATTACTTTGGTGCATAATTTCTTAAGTTGGGTTCTCTTAATCAAAAAGAAATTGATGCCCGATGGAATGACAAATCCTTTGAGAAATATTCTCCTGGCAGGACCAGATTCCCTACATCAACTCCCTGGAGCATGTTGGAATCCCCAACATGTGCTCTCTGCTGAGTCAGTGACGCCTCCGATGGCTCGGCCACATTTGGTGAAGGGAGGATGGCCGCATGCCACAGGACATCTTGTGCGGCCAGCTTGCAACTGGCTCTCAGTGCAGTGGATGGCCTGCTCTCAACAAGCAGGATATGAAGGCTTGTGGCATCAACACCAACAACGCGGAGGCTGCGGCAGAGGATCGCTCCACGTGGCGTGAGATTATCCAGGAAGACATTAGAGGGCGGATGAGGGCAGGAACTTGCGTGCTGCAGAGAGGACGGCCAGTGGCAAGAGATGAGCTTCTCAAGCCTCAACGGCCTCCTTCACTCGTTCCCATTGCGGCAGAGACTGTCACTAGAGAATTGGGCTGGTCAGCCACTGCAGACGTTACCAACGCGTGCAAAGACCCTGGAGACAGAAGCATGGTCTTTCAAGACTGAGAGCTGCCCATGAATTCCAACATGTGGGAATAATGTTCAAAGGGAAGGTGTGAGATGTGCTTTTAATTAGGAGGATATCAACAGATATCAGCAGTTCATAGGATCTGAGCTTCACTCATATTGTAGCAATGTTACAACATTTTGAGATTGCAATTTATCCCATCAGGTAAAGCATAACAAGAAGTTTAATTTGACACCTAATTCACTTTCATATCTTCAGTATTAAAACAGTTATGGCCATTTTCATACTCGGAAATTAGCATCTTGTTCCCTATTGCTTTTCCATTGACTTAACACAAAAGCTGCGATCGAGGACAGTCAAAAGCCCATAACTTTCTTAAAAATTAAGAGAACTGAAATGAATTTTCAGTTATTATAGTTTGAAGCATTCTGAAACAAGTATGAAACAATCTTACTTGGATGGCCTGAAATTAAAGCATATAATTAGTTAGTTGCCCATATGTAGCTAATTACAAAATTCAATTACTAGATCTAAACATCTATCCATTTCTTAAGAAAAGATTAACATTTTTAAATAGCCTAAGTGTCCAAAGAACATTCACACAAGAATTCACAATTTAACATGACTTTTAAATCTCATTGTCATTAATTTATAGGCCAAATGGAAGGAATTTAGTGTTTAATTCCCATAAATTAATGGCCATTTAAATCATCTTGCGAGTGGGATTTTGTGGAACGCGATCGATTGGAACATTGCGGTTTGCGGTGAATTTAAACCCCATATCGGCAGGAAAAATGCTGCTGATTCGTATGGGGCCTAAATCACCTTTCCGCAACGTAAAATTTGGATTACGGTAATCCTAAGAAGCAAGTTTATATGCAAAATAAACGGCTTACCTTGCTTTGTCCCGTACGTGAGATCCGGCCCGTTGACGGCGTTAGAAGTGGATTTTAATTTTTACTCCAGCGCTGAAATTGTCCCGCGGTTTAACTTTTTTTTTTCACAGAACGGCACTCTGAACGATTATTCAGCATTAGCTAGCGGCTGAGAAAATATATCTCGGGCAGGCATGAGAAAACGGCATTTTAACCCTGCCCCCCCCCCCTCAAAGGTGCCAAAGTCGCACACACGGCCAGTGGCAGAACTGCAGCGCCGCTGAAGGTAAGTTTTGTAACATACCTACATATTGATTCTAAAGTTTATACCACAACCTGCAGAGTGAAGAAGCAATTAAGGGCAGGAAACATTGGTGAGAACCGTTTTCCTGGCTTTGAATATGGTGTGAGAGAGAGGATGCATTCATTGTGACAGTTGTCTGTAACATGCACCTTTTTCCCTCGTGCATCTTGTGTTATATATGGAGATATGTTCCGGGAGGGAGCATTTCTCTCAACAGCAACATCCCCTGCGAGCATGTGCTCAATAGGCAAGGGAATTCTGATTGTATTGTAGATAGAAGAGAAAGGGTTGTTGTTATTATTAACTAGGAGTCAGTGCAAGAGTCAGAGTCGGTGCAGACTCGGTGGGCCGAAGGGCCTGTTGCCGCGCTGTATCCCTAAACTAAACTAACCAAACAATCTAAATCATTAATATAACAATGGAGCCACAGATGAGCACAAGGAAGAAAGTGACACTGAGATATGCATTGAAATATTAACGTGAAATCACTGTTCACTTTTCACTGTTCACCTTTACTTTCTCTGCACTGAAGGCTGCCCGAGATTATAGAGAGTCAGTTGCCACTTGCTTCTGTTGTAAGAAAACACCATTGAACCATTGAAGACTTCATTGTAAGCTACCACTGGCATTTAGTACAATGTTTCACCTGCAGGTCAGTTCAATTAAGGAAGCATTCAAACACAGCAAGATGTATTTCTTTTTGCCCAAGCAGATCAAGAACAGGGATATTGTTCCTCTAACCTTTGGCAAATATGATATTTTCAGCAACTTTCCATTCTTAAACGATGAAACTCAGAATTGCTATGGTATATCTGCGAAGAACTTGGCACTGATTCCAGTGGTGCTAACAAGGCTGCAGATTTAATCATTGTGACTGCCTTGGACAAGTTGAATTGTATACATCCAGTGATCACTGCAAGGAAGTACAGGAGATGGCAATCTGGGTTCAATAGCGGCTTGAAGCTGACTATCATGGACTGGCTGACTGCTATGCAGCCCTGTGTAATTGTGTAATTTACCTTTCAGAACTTTGCAGTACTTGTTATTGTTAACATTCGTGCAATAAGTGCTGAGACAGCGAGTGATGGAATGACTGTGTTTACGAGGTCATTGCAGAAACTGACATGTTTCAGAGGACAACTAAATAGAGATAGAAAGAAATATGCCAGAATGCTTTAAGAAGTTGGAACTGGAGAATTACATTTTCTTTCCTGTCCATCTCCAAGAGACAAGGCCTCCCCCCTGGGATTTGAAAGTTAAAGAGGACTTAATCTTGCATAAAGATTCCAGGAACAATCACTGTTACAGCATGTGCAGGTTTTAACCTTGCATTCATCTGTATTGATGGACCCATCAACTCTTTTGTACCTGCTGTAGAAACCAGGGGACTCCGTGAGTGAGCACAGCCCCCCCATTGATACAATGCTACTCATCTGCATAAAACTGTAAACAGTAGTCCATGGCAATCACTTGTCCATTTAATTCCCCAGTGTTTTCACACTGAATGCTTAAAGGAAAAATCTAGTCCAGCAAAACTCTATGTATTGGTGTTAATGGAGGAAAGGCTGTGGAGCCCAAAGTTGGAAGGTCCCATCAAATACCTGAGTAACTACCCCAGCCAATGACTTGAGTGAAGACCCCCTCCCAATGGCTTCAATACAAACTCCAACCGGTCATTTGTATCAAAATGACATCTGCCTTGCCAATCACTCAACCAAATGCCCAAACAGTTTCTGTTCAGTTTATTGTCACGTGCACCGAGGTACAGTGAAAAGCTTTTGTTGCGTGCTATTTAGTCAGCGGAAAGCCAATACATAATTACTATCCAGCCATTCACAGTGCAGAGATACAAGATAAGGGGATAACGTTTAGTGCAACGTAAACACAGCAGTGTCTGATCAAGGATTCTCCAATGGTCATCAAAGAGGTATTTAGTAGTTCAGGACTGCTTGGTTGTGGTTGGATGATACAGTTGCCTGATAACAGCTGGGAAGAATCTGTCCCTGAATCTGGAGGAGTGCGTTTTCACACTTCTGTACCTCTTGCCTGATGCGAGGGAGAGAAGAGGGAGTGGCCATGCGGCTTCACTGAAAAACTCACCCAATTTCTCAAGGAATACTCCAGCTAATTGCAGTGGTGAAAAACCTAACTGATCCCATCAGGAGATTACGGGATGAAACGTGTTTTTTACGAATAAAGAATAAAAGTATGTTTTGTATTGTATTATTTAGATCTTGCTTGCATCTGAAGCTATAATAATTGAAAAAACTTAAAATTGCCAGAATGTATTGAATTAAACAATGAAACAATAAAAATCATTGTTCTGACTTTAGTCTTCAGAATAAATGATAAATACAAAGCAGAAATGAATTGAATGGGGTTTCATGGAAAGAGAAACAAGCTCCTCATTTCAAAAAAATTCTCATTAATTCTCTGGCTATGTACAGTGAAGAAGTGACATTTTGTCTATCAGCACCAATTATAATTGTACATTCAGCCTCTGTGTACCTTGTTTCTTTCATTCTGTCAAGCTGATAGACAAGCAACAATGGCGAGAAGTGATCAGCTTGCCGATTCAGAGCTGCAACCCAATTAATCAAGTTCAAGTCCACTACACCATCATTAAATGACTGGAGGTGCCAATAACGGTGGCACATCCTCTGGGAGTTGATTAACACTGAAAGTGGCGCACTAGATTTTATTAATTAACGCTGGCTAGCTCTGCCTCCCACATCCTTCTGAGATTTTCATAAAGTCTTCAGGTATAGGAGTAGAATTAATTAGGCCATTCGGCCCATCAAGTCTACTCCGCCATTCAATCATGGCTGATCTTTCTCTCCCTCCTAACCCCATTCTCCTGCCTTCTCCCCGTGACCGCTGACAGAAATCTATCTATCTCTTCCTTCAATTTTGCCGAGGACGGTGAAATCAAATTGAATGAAACAAATACATGTACAATGACGTTTTAAAATGTTACTTCACTTCATGAGGTAAAGTGTTTTCAGAGTCAGTAAATGAGTTGGGATTGTAATTAGAAAGTGGCAATAGTGAAGTATCTGACAGCACAGCTATCTAATCTTTCCTAAATATTGTCTTCCAAAATAAAATAAGAAGATTTTGGTACTTGAAAAAACTATTGGGTTATTTTTTAATTTCAATACCTGATAAATAAAGTGTGGATTAAGAAATGTATAACTTCCTAGAGTCATGGAGTCACAGAGTGATACAGTGTGGAAACAGGCCCTTCGGCCCAACATGCCCACACCGGCCAACATGTCCCAGCTACAGTAGTCCCACCTGCCTGCGTTTGGTCCATATCCTTCCAAACCTGCCCTATCCATGTACCCGTCTAACTGTTTCTTAAATGTTGGGATTGTCCCAGCCTCAGCTATGTCCTCTGGCAGCTTGTGCCATACACCCACCACGCTTTGTGTGAAAATGTTACTCCCTCAGATTCCTATTACATTTTTACTCATTCCCTTCCTGATGGGACTCACCAAACTGAACATGGTTTATGAATGTTTATCTTAGTTCAGTTTAGTTTATTGTCATCTATACCAAAGTACAGGGCAAAGCCTTTGCTGCGTGCTAACCAGACATCAGAAAGACAATATCTGACTACAATTGAGCCATCCACAGTGTACTGATACATGCTAAAGGGAATAACGTGTAGTACAAGGTAATGTCCAATTAAAGATAGTTTGAGGGCCTCCAATGAGGTAGATAGCAGCTCAGGATCACGCTCAATTGTTGATATAATGGTGCAGTTGCCTGATAACACCTGGGACGAGATTGTCCCTGAATCTTGAGGTGTAAGTTTTCACACTTCTATACCTCTTGCCTAATGGGAGAGGGGAGAAGAGGGAGTGACCAGGGTGAGACTTGTCCTTGATGCTGCTCTTTATATCAATGGGTCGATGGTTGAAAGGGTCAAGAGCTTCAAATTCCTCGGCGTGCACATCTGTGAAGATCTTTCCTGGTCCGAGAACACAGATGCAATTATTAAGAAAGCTCATCAGCGCCTCTACTTCCTGAGAAGATTACGGAGAGTTGGACTGTCAAGGAGGACTCTCTCTAACTTCTACAGGTGCACAGTAGAGAGCTTGCTGACTGGTTGCATCGTGGCTTGGTTCGGCAACTTGAGCGCCCTGGAGAGGAAAAGGCTCCAAAAAGTAGTAAACACTGCCCAGTCCATCATCGGCTCTGACCTTCCTTCCATCGAGGGGATTTATCACAGTCGCTGCCTCAAAAAGGCTGGCAGCATCATCAAGGACCCACATCACCCACTCACTCAAGCACTCATCTCCCTGCTACCTTCGGGTAGAAGGTACAGGAGCCTGAAGACTGCAACAACCCGGTTTAGGAATAGCTACTTCCCCACAGCCATCAGGCTATTAAACCTGGCTAGGAACTCTGAACATTAATATCCCTCCATCTGTTATTTGCACTTTATTAATTTATTAAGTCATGGGTGTATTTATGTATAGAATTGTAGTCAATGCCTTCTAGGTTCTGTTGTGCTATGCAAAGAAAGATTTTCATTGTCCTGTCAGGGACACATGACAATATACTCTTTTGACTTTTTTGACTTTGGTGGCCTTGCTGAGGTAGCGTGAGTATAGATGGTCAATAGAAGAGAGGTTAGTTTGGGTGATGGTCTGGGCTGCGTCCACAATTCTCTGCAATTTCTCGCGGTCCAGGGTGGAGCTGTTGCTTGACCGTTGTGCTGGAACTCAATAAAATGGCGAGAGTTTTGGGGGAAATGCCAAACTTCTTAAGCCTTGTAAGAAAGTAGAGGCATTGGTGTGCAGGTCATCACCAAACACTGCAAATGCAGTGATGCCTGAGGTCTCTAAGAAGACAAAACCACATAGTCATGGCATATCTTGATGACATTTTAATTGTGGAAAAAATTTGGAATTAGCTAAATCAGCTGTGACAGCTACCAAGTCACTGTTCGAAAAGCTAGGAATCGTCATCCATCCAGACAAATCTAAGTTCAACCCTTCTGTGATTATGGACTACCTGGGATTCACGGTTAACACCAATCATATGATTGTCACTCTCCCAGAGAACAAATTAACAGACATAATAGAGTCATGTAATAGCCTTGCTTCCACCAGGAAACCGACTATTAGACATGCTGCCACGGTGATTGGAAAACTTGTAGCTATATTTCCAGCTGCACAATTTGGGCCGTTACATTATCCAAATTTGCAAAGAACAAAGATCTCAGCATTAAAAACAAATGCTGGACAGTTTGACAGACCTATGCAGCTGCCAAACAAGGCAAAAATTGAGCTACGATGTTTTAATCCCATCATAATTTCAAACCCGTCAGTCATCTTACAAACCGACGCAAGCGCCCAGGCTGGGGAGCTACCAACACCACTTCCAGTGGTGGCGGCAGATGGGATTTGCATGAATCTACTTTACTCAAATCACAAGGTATAAACAATTTGGAAATGCTGGGAGCATTTCACGGACTGCGGGCATACTTCACAAATACGCGTGTCCGTCTTCAGATAGATAATACCACAGTGATGGCATATTTAAACCATATGGGTGGTATGAAGTCAATATCTTGCGATTAATTGGCCAACATAATTTGGCTCTGGTGTATTGAAAGAAATATTTGGATATCAGCTACATACCTTCCGGGTAAGCTCAATACAGTGACGGACACCAGGTCACGAGTATTTAATGACAACACTGAGTGGATGTTGAACCCCCAAATATTTGCTAATATTATAGCCAAGTATGGAACACCAGATATCGACCTCTTTGCGTCCAGGTTGAACCATCAGATACCAACATATGTCTCTTGAGAACCAGATCCCGGGGCAGTGGCGATGGACGTGTTCTCGCTACATTGGGGGAAATTGTTCTTCTATGTATTTCCCCCTTTCTGCCTCGTCAGTCGGGTATTGCAGAAGATCCAGCTAGACTCTGCATCTGGGAGTCTGATAATACCTGACTGGCCCACACAACCATGGTACCCGGTGGTCCTCGACATGGTGAAAGAACCATGGGTGCAGGTTCCTAAATGCCCGAATCTAGTGACCCATTCTATAACAGGGGAAAGTCATCCATGCCATGGTCATCTGAACCTGTTAGCCTGCAGGTTCTGAAGAGACCATTACTGGGATTCGGGCTGTCAACGAGGAACATGGATATCATCACGGCATCGTGCAGAGAGTCCACGAGGAAGCAGTACCTCACCCACATTAAAAAATGGGAGGCCTTCTGTTCTCGGACCAAGACCACCTACAACTCTGCAACGATCACTGATGTGCTGGAATTCCTTGCGCGCCTTTACTATGATGAGGGCCTTAGCTACAGTGCCATCAACAGTGCCAGAAGTGCATTGTCATCCTACCTCAATATTGGAGTAAGATCCCAACAGCTGGTATCAAAACTCATGGGGGTATATTCAATTCCAACCCTCCCTGACCATGCTATAATATAACCTGGGACATTTGGGTTGTGTTGTCCCTACTCAGGAGCTGGTCACCAGTTTCAGATCTACCACTGGATAAACTCACCTTCAAAGTGGTGATGTTAATGGCACTGATCACAGCACAACGGGTCCAGACCATCCACAAACTAAAACTGGACAGGATGGACTTGACCCCCACCAAAGTAACCTTCTTTATAGATGAGTTACTCAAACATCACAGGCCTGGGACAACAGGTCTGAAATTGGAATTCCGAGCATACCCCGTTGATGTACGACTCTGCATAACCACCTATCTCTGACAATACATCAATGTCACCCAAAACATCAGGAGAATGGAGACAGGTCTGTTCATCGGCTTCAAAAACCCATATCACAGGGTTACGGTGCAGACTATCTCCAGATGGCTCAGGGTGGTATTGGGTGCAGCAGGTGTAGACACTGACATTTTAAAATCCCATTCTACTAGGGCTGCATCCACATCAGCGGCGAGGACCATGGAGGTAACCATGGATCATGTCCTCGCAACAGCGGGCTGGGCCAGTGAAGGAACATTCCAATGTTTCTATAACAAACATGTGGTCGCTCCCACAACGTTTGCAAATTCAGTTTTAAGTGCTGTTCCCTAAACGTTTCCCCGAATTCAGGGGTTTTTTGTTTGTATTAATAAATATGTTATTATTTTTCAGCTTTGTTCAAGTCTGAAATACGTTAACATACTTCCTCCATCAGTAATTACGGCAGTGTGTGAACATGGACGTGGTCCAGGGCATGGAATCACAGAGCTTTGAAATCTTCACAAAGTCACTCATGTGACTCCGAAGTAAAAGAGTAAGATTAAACGAGAACTTACCAGTTTGAAGTTTGATCCTTATTTTATGAGGAGTTACAATGAGGGATTTTGTGACCTCCGCTCCCAACCCTCTATCATAAGGTCAACTGGTATATGGTTACTCTCTCCAGTCAGTTCTACAATCTGTGATTTCACACCGCTGCTTTGAAGAATGTCTCGCATGCGTGCTGGCGGGGTCTTCACGAAATCCCTCATCGTAACTCCTCATAAAATAAGGATCAAACTTCAAACTGATAAGTTCTCGTTTAATCTCACTATTTTGAGTCACTGCTCGAATGTGCTAAGGATTACCCCTTTGGGAAGAGGCAGGCCTTCAGAAATGAAAGGATGAAAATAATTCCTCAGTCTATCTATATATATGTCAGTATGATCAAGTGACCCCTCAAATAAGGCTTTAAAAAAAAAGTAAATACATTTCTTTAAATTAATAAACAAACCCCTAAATAATGGTTTTCCTTTCTTGAGCTGGTTTAACTAAACTCGCCCATAGGTAATGGGCGACCACGGTGGCGCAGCGGTAGAGCTACTGCCTTACAGCGCTTGCAGCGCCGGAGAGCTGGGTGCGATCCCGACTATGGGCGCCGTCTGTACAAAATTTCTACATTCTCCCCGTGACCACGTGGGTTTTGTCCGAGATCTTCGGTTTCTTCCCACACTGATTTGCTGCATTAAAAAAAAAATTCAGGCTTCCATCATCTCCAATTCATCCCCTTTTCAGATTGAAGTTGAAAAGCAAGTGAATTGTAGATGCTGCAAACCTGAAATTTAAACAAAATGCAGGAAATCAGTCAGCATCCACGGAGTAAGATGCACAAACAACTTCTCAGGTCTTTCATTGGTTTTTGAACCCACATTGACCGCCTCTTCTCCAAGTGAAGGATTTACAGCATTTTTTGTTTTTATTTCAGCTGATCCTTATCTGGAAAACCAAGTCTCAAGACATTACGTCGCCTATCTCCTTCGCTCCTTAGATACTGCTGCACCCGCTGAGTTTCTCCAGCCTTTTGTGTACCCTCTCAAGACATTACTCTGGTCTTGACCCTGTTCCTCCCCTTACATCTTTTTAAAATGTGTTCAGCTCTCTTCCAGTGGTGTACCTTTGCCACAAATGCCATGTATGGTGAATTCTGTCTATTGGATTGAGTTTCTGATATACCCCTGCTGCTTCTAGTCAGATGCAACCCTCCCTTTATTCAACATTCACCCTTCAGGCTCACTGAAATGAGCGATGATCCAATCCAATGGACTTTATCTTGAAGATCACCACAAAATGCTGCAGTAACTCAGCGGGACAGGCTGCATCTCTGGATGGAAGGAATGGGTGACGTTTTGGGTCAAGGCCCTTCTTCAGATTGAGAGTCAGGGAAGAGAGAGACACAGAGATAAGGAAGTGAAAGGTGTGAAAAGGAGACATCAAAAATGCAGCTCAAGGAAATGTAGAACAGATCATTGTTAGCTAGGACTAGGTGACAACAAAACAAACAGAGATAAAATGTAATCAGGGGAACAGTGAGACTGGCTGGATAACTGGGAAGGGGGAGGGGTGGAGAAAGGGGGAACTTGAAGTTAAAGAGTTCAATATCGCTTGGGTAGCTTACAACCAAAATATGAGATGCTGTTCCTCCAATATGGGTTGGGCCTCACTCTGACAATGGAGGAGGCCCAGGACAGAAAGGTCAATGTGGGAATGGGAGGGGGAGTTAAAGTGCTGAACAACCAAGAGAACAGCTACGTTTAGGCGGACTGAGCAGAGGTGTTCAGCGAAACGATCGCTGAGCCGGCACTTGATCTCGCCGATATATAGAAGTCCAAACCTGGAACAGCCCATATAGTAGATGAGTTTGGAGGAGGCTGAAGGAGGACTTTTTCTTCAAGTCATTTGTAGAGTATTGCTCACGTTGACAGAATTGGAGGTCAGGTCTCAGGAACTGTGAGGGGACTGCTGTACTGTCTGTGCCATAGTGCAATGTCCTTTTTATAATTAATCCATTACAACAATAGCAACTTTATTGGACACTTCAGCTGCTGTGGATTGGGATGATCCGACTCGTGTTTTACTGAAACCCATCTACTTGCAAATCAACACAGTTAAACCTAATTGGCAGGTAAAAGATACTCAACAACACATGGTGAACTTCATAAGAACGTGAATGACAGCAGAATTGAGACAAATAAGTTATTTGAAAGCCAACCTGTACAAAAGAAATGCATAGAATTGATAAATATCCCACAGTAATTTAAACAGTTCATAGTTTGTACAGGAAAAGAATAGAGGAAGATTTATTGTTATAATAAAGCATTGAAATATATTTTTATCGTCACGACAATGACAAATTGTACAGAATTACAAAGAATCTACTGCACAATTGACAATGCCAATTGTCTGCTAATTCAACCTTATTCACAGACCACAGAGTGATACAGCATGGAAACAGGCCCTTCGGCCCAACCTGCCCACACCGGCCAACATGTCCCAGCTACACTAGTTCCACCGGTTGCCCGCAATTGCCCCATATCTCTCCAAACCTGTTCTATCCATGTACCTGTCCAACTGTTTCTTAAACATTGCAAAAGTCTTTGCCAACTACCTCCTCGAGCAGCTCGTTCCATACACCCACCACCCTTTGAGTGAAAAAGTTACACCTCAGATTCATATTAAATCTTTTTCCCTTAATCCTAAACGTAAGTCCTCTGGTCCTCGATTCGCCTACTCTGGGCAAGAGACTCTACATCTACTCCTTAGAGCACAGGAGGATGAGGGTGTTTTTATAGAGGTGTATAAAATCACAAGAGGAATAGATTGGGTAGATCTCTTGCCCAGAGTAGGTGAATCGGGGGCCAGAGGGCATAAGCTAAAGCTGAAGGAGAGATGATTTAGTAAGAATCTGAGCAGGTAACTTTTTCACACAAAGGGTGGTAGGTGCATGGAACAAGCCGCCAGGAACTATCCCAACATTTAAGAAACAGTTAGACAGGTATATGGATAGGACAGGTTTGGAGGGATGTGGACCAAACGCGGGCAGGTGGGACAAGTGTAGCTGGGACATGTTGGCCGGTGTGGGCAAGTTGGGCCAAGGGGCCTGTTTCCAAACTGTATCACTCTATGACTCTATCACCATCTATTCACACTTTGGTTAATCTATCTACACTACTCCCACATGACTATTTCATTTCTAAAACCAGGTTTCAGTCGTCAAATCCCAGCGGGAATTTGAAATGACGTGAATGTGAAACATTTCACTCTGGACAGTTGAGAAGTGAGAAAGGAGATTTTCAAGGCCAGGAATCTGGCTTGCATTGTAACAGCATACTTTACTTTTATAGGAGGAGAGGAGGTTTTATCACATGAGGAAATATACTTTCCTCTCGTGTTGAATAGAATACATTGGGCACGTTTCAGATGCTGAATATTATTTCTCTCACCATCGCAAAAACCTAATGTCCATGGCTGCTATTGATTGCGCAGTGTCGAATGAAGAGGGAAATGATTGTAATCTGGTCAGACTGGAATCGGATGTTATGTTCCATTTGTTTATTTTGAACTGCACATTACCTTCTGACATACGATATCCCTTTTATATGCCAAGCTCAGGCATTTCATGGCTAAGGAGATTGCCTTAAGCACTGGTGTGTGGAAATGAAGGTGCGGTAACAGTCAAAAGCCTCTGTATTCACCTGAGCCAGTGTGAAAAAAGGAAATGTCCCTTATCCGCGATATGCTGGGACTCAGCACTTATACAGATCAGAAACCGTGTAGACAGAGAGAAAGCTGCAACAACAACAAAAACATATTTACAGGGGAAGAAAAACTCATCTGCAAGTACCTTTGCAATCAGGGGTTTACAACAGTCAAAATCCCCCCACGAGAGAGGAACCAAAGTAATTTAATTTGCAATTATTTTTCTTTGTGACTTAAAAGGCCAAAATGGCATCAGTAATTAGTTGGTGAAATCATTTACAATAAAACTCTGAAATAATTACTGATTGCTGAAGGATCATCTGAAATGAGGGAAATCGAAGAGCAAAAATACACATAAGCTGAGAATGAGGAAAGGTTTCAGGAGAGAGGATTGTGCCGAGGGAGTGTAGTCTTCCACTGGCAAGGCGCAGAAGGAAGGGTTCCTCTACCCCTCCTCCCACCAAAGGAGGGAGACCGTTGCCAAGGGAGGTGGTTCCACCCCAAGGTGGAGGAAGGGAGGATCTTCTCATCCTTCACGGATGGAGAGGGTCCATTAGAGGAGTTATCTTCATCGCTCCCCTCTGCTTCCCCACTAAGGGAGCGGAGATCCATTTAAACAGGTGAGTGATGTTCTAAGCCCTAACGTGAATGTCCTACTTTGACATTTAGTTTGATGGCAGCCTTGCCTAGATTACTCCACATTCTTTGATACTTTTATCTAACAAATATCTTTCAATTTTGGTCTTGAATACGGCAGCATGGCGGCACAATGGTACTGTTGCCTCACAGCGCTTGCAGTGCGGAGCTTGTACATTCTTCCCGTGACCTGCGTGGGTTTTCTCCAAGAACTTCGCTTTCCTCCCACACTCCAAAGACGTACAGGTTAATTGGCTTGGTATAAGTGTAAATTATCCCTAATGTGGGTAGAATAGTGTTAATGTGCGTATGGTTCTAAAAAAATAGGGAAACGATCCTGGAACTATGGAGACGACTTGTTCAAAGCATTTGATGGTTATGGAGATTGATAGAAGTTATCTGTTAGACACAAACAGCTGGAATAACTCAGCGGAACAGACAGCATCTCTGCAGAAAAGGTCGAGACCCTTCTTCAGACCAAAATAAAAAAGCGGAAATAGAGTTCGGTGGTAGGGCCTGTGTACTCCTGGAACAGGGGTGGTTCGACGTACCCTACAAAGAAGCAGGCATAGCTGGGGCCCATACGAGTGCCCATGGGTGCACCTTGGATTTGGAGGTAGTGGGAGGAGTCAAAGGAGAAGTTGTTAAGTGTAAAGGGCCTGTCCCACCAGCATGCAACTCTATGCGATGAGCGCGACCTAACGTGGTCGCTTGAGCTGTCCGGCGTCGCGGGGTCGGTCCCATTTTGATCGCCGGAGCCGTGCGGAATTGTGCGGAGTTCGTCCCGACATCGCGCGGGCCTCCGAAAAACTGACTATGTTCAAAAATTCTGCGCGGCAACGGCTTGTCGGCTTGCAGTCGCCTCGACGCATTACACACCGTCTCAATGTCGTGCCTCCGTGACCCTCTCTGTAGGTGCCTCTGTGACCCTCTATGTGTGTGCCTCTTTGCCCCTCTCTGTGTGCCCCTCTCTGTCCTGGCGAACTTACCTTTAAGACTTCGCTCCAAGTTCGCCTCACTTTGCGCCGCGTTGCGCCACTCACCCGACCTACGCGCGGCCCTCGCTGCCAGTTTGGTCGTGCTTGCCGCATGCAGGCGCATGCTGGTGGGAACGGCCCTGTACAGGGGATCACCCGATCTCCGCGCGGCCCCCGCTTCTAGTTTGATCGCGCTCATCGCATGGAGTTGCATGCTAGTGGGACAGGCCCTTAAGGGCCAGCTCTGCTAGGCAGAGGAGAGTGTTGATAGAAGGAACTGTTAAAATCGGCTAAACCACTTCCACTTCACCACTTTACTCGGTTGGTGCACTGTATCCTCAGCACACAAAAATGTAGTCATGATCAGCCACAAGTTTATTTTCTTTCATCCAGTGATCAAAAATTAATTTTAAGTGTTGATACAATCCATCCTAAAACTGCTTACTCAGGAACACAAACCACAACGTCAACAAAAAGAAGCAGAAACTCTGCTTGCTGACCATAATGTCTCCATAATGATCGACAAAGACCCTGCTCTGAAGTTGAACATAGTTGACACCACAGTGAAGAGATTGTGGGCTTCCCTATCAAGAAGTAGCAGCTTGGCTGCAGCAACTGTTTGAATACCTGAAGGGGCTGCTTCTTGCCTTCTGGCTGCATGTTTCACCCACCATCCTCATCTTTGGGCACCCTGTGCGTAGGAGAGAGGGTAGGGCTGAAGATGTCCTGGTTGGGTTGCTCCTGGGCCGCAAGTCAAGGCGCCAGGCGGTGGAGCGCTCTACCTGAGCCGGCTGCCTGTCTTTTTTCCGGGGCTATGTCCGTGCCCGGGTGTGGTTAGAAAGGGAATATGCCCTGTCCACGGGCACCCTGAGGGAGTTCCGGGACCGCTGGGCTCCGCATGGTGTTGAATGTATCCTCAATAAGGATTGTAACATAGTTGTATTGTAGTTTATTATGGATATATGTTTGTATTGCATTATGGTGGTAGGTTCTGCCTTGTTTTATTGTAGTGTAAATATTATTTTTTAATAATTTAATAAATGTTTTGATTTTTTTAAAAAAGTAGCAGCTTTGGTTTAATGTGAATGAACAGGAGATCAAGGAGCCAATCAACCCCAGGGACAAAAGCCAACCTTAGATTGAAAGCTCCACTCTTGTTCCAAGCTCCAGCAGAAAACCCATGGCCTCGAGACAAAGGAACGTCAAGGAGAGTGCAGTAGAGTTGGCAACTCACTGACAGCCATGACGAGCACTGTTTCTACAACTCTAAAATGGCACCGACGGCCAAAGAGCCAAGGCTCCTTACCGTTGATTGCCAAGAATGGCAGTGAATCTATCAGGGAGCCAGTCAACACTCACTGGAAGGACAACTTTGAAGATCTTCTCCACCGTGTCTCTATCCTTGATGTGAGTGTCCTTAGCTTCATCCCACAGCAACATCTTCAGTCAAGGAAGTTTCACATACAGGGGAACGCACTTGAGTGGAGAGGATGGACAGTTGGGATAGTTCTTCCTGGGGCATGTAAAAGTTGGTTTTAATCTAACTACAGATAGCTCGAGTGTTACAGAAGGAACTGCAGATGCTGGAGAATCGAGGGTTACACAAAAAGCTGGAGAAACTCAGCGGGTGCAGGAGCATCTAAGGAGCGAAGGTGATAGGCGACATTTCGGGTTGAGACCCTTCTTCAGACTTGTCTTTTTTAGAGTTGGAGGGAAGGGGGTATCACAGAGGGGGAGCAGTTAGAGAGGAGGTTGTGAAACTGTCTTCGTAGGGAGGAGGTGAACTTCTTCAAAGTAGGCATACCTTGATGAGACATCGCAGTGGAGTAGACAAAGTGTTAAAGAAGGAACTGTAGATGCTGGAGAATCGAGGGTTACACAAAAAGCTGGAGAAACTCAGCGGGTGCAGCAGTATCTAAGGAGCGAAGGAGATAGGCAAAGTTTCGGGTCGAGACCCTTCTTCAGAATATATTTCTATTTTGTGTTTGCAGCATCTATCTCTTTGCTGCCCCTTTTCCATCTTCTACCTTCTGGGAGAGGACACGGAAGCTTGAAAACTCAGGTCCAAATGTAAGAACAATCCCTTCTCCGCTGCTTATCAGGCGTGTCCACACAACACCTCTGGATGTGCCAACGCCGACTGTTAACCCCAGCAATATATCTTTCCCCGTTACTCCAATTGCACTAAAGTTTCTTCTCGCACTACTTCATGTTTGCACCTTCCGCTGTAGTCCTTTCCAGCTTTGTATTTATTATTCCCTGTCAACGCCACGCCAACTAGGAATTCCGTTGCACCCTGGTGTATATAACGGTAAAGAATCTGATCTAGAACTCTCCACAATTGCAACAGACTTGTTTGGAGACAACAGGGTTTGGCGTTCACAACATGCGTGGCTGGGCGGAAGCGAATGACGGGCTTATATTGGGAATATACTGCAATTTGTAAAACATGTAACCCGGCTTCCACCACAGGGCATTCACGTTGATTTCATCCGCGTTGATTTCATCCGCATTGATTTCATCCGAATTCAGTCTGAAGAAGGGTCTCGACCCGAAACGTCGCTTAACTCCTTCGCTCCTTAGATGCTGCTGCACCCGCTGAGTTTCTCCAGCTTTTTGTGTAACCCACAGATAGCTAGATATGCCCACTGCAATTTACATAGCTGTCCCAACTCCTGATATTACATAATCAACATCTGACAAGGTAGCAGAGCAGGGCGTTTGACTTTTCCTGTCCATTCTACTATTCACCTCTACATTATTCCCTCATCCTATTCCCCATATACTTGATTCACTCAACCTCAAAATATTAATTCCCCAAATTTCCCATGTCTGTCCATCTGTATTGAATGATCTTAATGATTGAGCCATCACGGTGCACTGGAGCAGAGGGTTCCAAACAATTGATTTGTTGGATAAATCGCTGGATTCAGGCCACTGAGTTTGTAAAGCAAGGTGTTCTATTACTCTACCAAGTAAGGCACATAGACTCGCATATCCGCATACACACTCGCAAGCCCCGAGTACAGAGCAAGCACACCCCTGGGTGGTGACCCCGTTTGTTACTGGGTCTAAGGTCTGGGTTCTCTCCACCACTGAAAGGGCGCCCAACACAGTTTTTTGTCCACCCTCCCGATAAACAACCATTAGCCTGTACAATCGGGCTGTTCCACACTTAGCCTGTTGTGGGCACTGTTTCCGTACTAAGAGTGGTCGGGTGCGTAGGTGGTCTGCCAACTACAGCAGTGTTTTGCTCAGCAATCCCAGACATTCCCAGACATGTTTGGGAACATCTTCGAACATCTTCTACTTGTTTGGGACCATCTTTAAAAACGTCCACTTGTTTTCGAAGGGGTTGGAATGCTGTGCTTCGAATATAGCAGTCCTAAATAGCCGACCTTTTATTCTGAGAGCGTGACTCCTGGTTCTAGAGTCCTTGACCAGCTGAAGGAGTAAGCCATTTAGAACGGAGATGAGGAAACACTTTTTCTCACAGAGAGTGGTGAGTCTGTGGAATTCTCTGCCTCAGAGGATGGCGGAGGCAGGTTCTCTTCTTGCTTTCAAGAAAGAGCTAGATAGGGCTCTTAAAAATAGCGGATTCAGGGAATATGGGGAGAAGGCAGGAATGGGGTACTGATTGGGGATGATCAGCCATGATCACATTCAATGGCGGTGCTGGCTCGAAGGGCCGAATGGCCTACTCCTGCACCTATTTTCTATTGTCTATTGTCTATTGAAGCATTCTCGCTATTTCCATTCTGTTGTGCCCTGTAAGAATTATCTTCAGATCTGTCTCTCTTCCAATGCAGAGGCAGGGGGCGGTGATAAATTCTCCTGGATTGGCCTGGGGCTTTTTGGAATTAGAAATAATTCTCCAGGTTACATCTGTAATTAAGCTTGGCAAGAATTACAGCGGCAGTAAACACAACAGTAATTTTACTAAAATCTACTGATCCTTTTTGCTAGTTACAGACTAGAATGAGTACATGAGAAGTGTTTTTGAAAATTAAATTAAAGGCCAACAATAAACAATCTGCTCCTCACTTTCCAAGTGCAGTAAGATAGAACACTGCCAAGTTGCTGTATTAGGAAGAAATGCTTAGAATATTGGCTAGAGGTGTGTGGTTCCCTAAACGTGTCGTCAGGTGGATAGTGTGGGTAGTTTTGTTTATTGTCATGTGTACCGAGGTACAGTGAAAAGGTTTTGTTGCGTGCTAACCAGTCAGCGGAAAGACAACACGTGCAAATGTCATTAGAAACGGGAATAGTCCCCGAGGATTGGCGTACTGCGCATGTTGTTCCATTGTTTAAAAAGGGTTCTAAAAGTAAACCTAGCAATTATAGACCGGTTAGTTTGACTTCAGTGGTGGGCAAATTAATGGAAAAGATACTTAGAGATAATATATATAAGTATCTGGATAAATAGGGTCTAATTAGGAACAGTCAACATGGATTTATGCCTGGAAGGTCATGTTTGACTAATCTTCTTGAATTTTTTGAAGAGGTTACTAGGGAAATTGACGAGGGTAAAGCAGTGGATGTTGTCTATATGGACTTCAGTAAGGCCTTTGACAAGGTTCCTCATGGAAGGTTGGTTAAGAAGGTTCAACTGTTGGGTATAAATGCAGGAATAGCAAGATGGATTCAACAGTGGCTGAATGGGAGAAGCCAGAGGGTAATGGTGGATGGCTGTTTGTCGGGTTGGAGGCAGGTTTCTAGTGGGGTGCCTCAGGGATCTGTGTTGGGTCCTTTGTTGTTTGTCATGTACATCAATGATCTGGATGAAGGGGTGGTAAATTGGATTAGTAAGTATGCAGATGATACCAAGATAGGGGGTGTTGTGGATAATGAAGAGGATTTCCAAAGTCTACAGAGTGATTTAGGCCAGTTGGAAAAATGGGCTGAAAGATGGCAGATGGAGTTTAATGCTGATAAATGTGAGGTGCTACACCTTGGCAGGACAAATCAAAATAGGACGTACATGGTAAACGGTAGCGAATTGAAGAATACAGTTGAACAGAGGGATCTGGGAATAACCGTGCATAGTTCCTTGAAGGTGGAATCTCATATAGATAGGGTGGTAAAGAAAGCTTTTGGTATGTTAGCCTTTATAAATCAGAGCATTGAGTATAGAAGCTGGGATGTAATGTTAAAATTGTACAAGGCGTTGGTGAGACCAAATCTGGAGTATTGTGTACAATTTTGGTCGCCCAATTATAGGAAGGATGTCAACAAAATAGAGAGGGTACAGAGGAGATTTACTAGAATGTTGCCTGGGTTCCAACAGCTAAGTTACAGAGATAGGTTGAATAAGTTAGGTCTTTATTCTCTGGAGCGCAGAAGGTTAAGGGGGGACTTGATAGAGGTCTTTAAAATGATGAGAGGGATAGACAGAGTTAATGTGGACAAGCTTTTCCCTTTGAGAATAGGAAAGATTCAAACAAGAGGACATGACTTTAGAATTAAGGGACAGAAGTTTAGGGATAACATGAGGGGGAACTTCTTTACTCAGAGAGTGGTAGCGGTGTGGAATGAGCTTCCAGTGGAAGTGGTGGCGGCAGGTTCGTTGGTATCATTTAAAAATAAATTGGATAGGCATATGGATGAGAAGGGTATGGAGGGTTATGGTATGAGTGCAGGCAGGTGGGACTAAGGGAAAAAAGTTGTTCGGCACGGACTTGAAGGGCCGAGAAGGCCTGTTTCCGTGCTGTAATTGTTATATGGTTATATGGTAATTGAGCCATTCACAGTGTGTCCATGATAGAGGGAATAACGTGAATACCATTTAGTGCAAGATGAAGCCAGTAAAGTCTGATCAAAGATATCCCAAGAGACTCCAATGAGTTCAGGACAGCTCTCTGGTTGTGGTAGGATGGTTCGGTTGCCTGATAACAGCTGGGAAGAAACTGTCCCTGAATCTGGAGGTGTGTGTTTTCACATTTCTATTCCTTTTGCCCGATGGGAGAAGAGGGAGTGGCCAGGGTGCGACTCGTCCTTGATTATGCTGCTGGCCTTGCCGAAGCAGCGTGAGGTATAAATGGAGTCAATGGAAGGGAGGTTGGTTTGTGTGATGGTCTGAGCTGCGTCCACAATTCTCTGCAATTTCTTGCGGTCTTGGATAGAGCTGTTCTCAAACCATGCTGCGATGCACGCCAGTAAAATGCTTTCTACGGCACATCTGCAGGTTGGTGAGAGTTGCTGGGGACATGCCAAACTTCCTAAGGCTTCTAAGGAAGTAGGGGCGTTAGTGTGCTTTCTTGGCTGTTGTTTCAATATGGGTGGTCCAGGAGAAGTCGTTGGTGATATTGACTCCTTAGAATGTGAAGTTTACAACCATCTCTACTTTGGCGCCGTCAATGCAAACTGGGGTATGTGTACCGCTTCACTTCCTGAAGTCGATCACTACCTCCATTGCCTCGCTATCATTTGACAGAGGCGTTTTCATGCTTGTTTTGATGGGGAATGGTATTGAGTACAACTGTTTGCACATCATGATGCAGTTATTGGTGAGACCACGCTTGGAGTACTGCGTTCAGTTCTGGTCGTCAAGCTATAGCCAGTATCTCATTAAGTTGAGAATGGTGAGGAAGAGTTTCACCATAATGTTACCGGAGATTGTGGGTTTGAGGTTGGATGGGTTGGGACTGTTCTCTGGAGGCTGAGAGGTGACCTTATTCAGGTGTACAAGATCAGCAGGGGCATGGATAAAGTGAACACTCACAGTCTTTTTTCCAAGGTAGCGGACTCTAAAATGAGAGTGCATAGGCTTAAGGTAAAAGTGGAGATATTTAAGAGGAACCTCAGGGGCAACATATTTCATTCTGTGGGCAGTTCGCATCTGGAATGAGCAGCCAGAGGAAGCCTCCGAAGCAGATATAATTATGATTTTCTAAACACATTTGGAAAATATATATAGATAGGAAGGTTTTAAAGTGCTATTGGGCAAATGCAGGCAAATGGTATGAGCCCAGTATCCCAGGGGGGGGGGGGAAGAGGGGGGGCGGGGTGGGGAACTCCAGTTTTAGAATCCTCTGCCCAGGGGATAAGCCTGCGTTTGTTTGTTTGTTCGTTCCGGTTAAGGCACCATGCACATGGCAGCCAGCCAACAGTTGTTTAGAATGATAGTCATAGAGTGATACAGTGCGGAAACAGGCCCTTCGGCCCAACTTACCCACACTTACCAAACTTCTGAATTCTCTGGGGTGGAACCCTCTCCAAGACAGACGTGAAGCTCACCGTTTGACCTGTTTTTACAAAATGTTAAATGGTCAGCTAGACATAGATCACAAGACCTACACCAACCCCAAACCAATTAGGAGCAGACGAGGGCATTCGATCCAATTTGTGGTCCCAGCCTCAAAGACAGATGTGTACAGCAATTCGTTCTTTCCACGCACTATTAAAGCATGGAATAATCTCCACCAAGCCACGGTTGCCCAGCCAGATGCAACTAAATTTAAAGTGGCACTTTCTTCCCAATAACCCTCTCTGGCTAAACCCCTCCCTTCACCACCTCCAGTTTAAATTCCAGTTGTAGGGTCCCAGGGAGCTACGCGCGCCCGATCCAGCTGCCGAACAACTGCAACACCGACGACTGGAGCGATGACCAATTACTGGAACACGCCGCAACAGGCCTGGCCCACCTCATAGGCCTCCCAGGGGACTGCGGAGAAGCAGGGCGGCGAGGCCTGCCAGGGTCGAATGAGCCTCAGTGACGGCGGCAGCGGGAGACTTGGCGACAGCGGGAGTCTCAGCGGTGGTGGGAGCCTCGGCGGTGGTGGGAGTCTTGGCGGTGGTGGGAGTCTTGGCGGTGGTGGGAGTCTCGGCGGTGGTGGGAGCCTCGGCGGTGGTGGGAGCCTCGGCAGTGGTGGGAGCCTCGGCGGCAGCAGAAGCCTTGGCAGCACTGGGAACCTAAGTGGTGGTGGAACATGAGGGGAGAGGACCCGACATTGGGGGACCGCCGTGAAGAACAATGGGGACCAGGCGTGGGGTGACCGCTGTGAGGGACGGTGGGAGAACAAAGGGGGACCCAGTGTGGGGGGGGGGGGGTGGCACTCTAGTTTAGAATCAACTCCCAGGGGATAAGTCTACATTTGTTTGTTTGTTCATTTGTTCCGGTGAAGGCGCTGGGCACACGGCAGCCACACAACAGTCGCTTGTCCTTTTCTTTTTTTTCACTTTTAATTTCAGGTTTTTTGTACCTTGTGTGTTGTGACTGTCGGCAGAACAAGTTCCCAAGACTCTGCATCTACCTGATCTATTCCTCTCATGATTTTTTGTACACCTCTATAAGATCACCCCTCATCCTCCTGCGCTCCAAGGAATAGAGTCCCAGCCTACTCAACCTCTCCCTGTAGCTCAGACCCTTTAATCCTGGCAACATCCTCGAAAATCTTCCCTGTACCCTTTCCAGCTTATATCTCCATGATGGGCTGGCTGGAGTGTTCACCTGTACCACAATAAGGGAGCATGTGAGTTTTGAAGATGAAATGATTTCTGTAAATTACCTATCTTGAGGGAAGGTCTGAAGAAGGGCCTCAACCCGAAACTTCGCCAATTCCTTCTCTGCACAGATGCAGCCTCACCCGCTGAGTTTCTCCAGCATTTTGTGTCTACCTCTGTAAATTACCCGCATGAATATATTCAATATGTGAAACTTCAATCTTTTTATTTTGCATCAGCAAAGAAGTAATATAAGCAGAGTCTGCTATCCAGACATTGTTGTTTGGTTCAATTGCACGGCACATCATAAGGATTGGGTTTTCATTATGATTACCATGTTTCCAGCTAATACAAAAAAGCTCACTACACCCACTTTTATCATGAATTATACAATCCCTGCAGAAAACTTGTTTCTCTTCAAGTCAGTTCAATTATTCAATCTGCACCAGCTCCGTCTCCAAATCTAATCTTTGCATCTCTTTGGATTTTACCTTGGTGGAGGTAAAATGTGATTTTCCCAATACTTGAGAACAAAAACTGCTATTTATTCAGAGTAGAGCGTTGTTTAGTAATGCTCTGCCTGTACCTGCTATATTTAATTTCTTCCAATCAGAATATCCAGTTTGCATTGTAATTCAGGCACTTCGCTCTTACCCTTGAAGAAAAAGTTTGTGTGTTCTTGAAAGTAAGAAACAAAACATTTACAGATGGTTGGAAATCTGGAACACGAGCAGAAAATGCTGCAAATCTCAGATGTCAGGTAGCATGGGTGGAGAAAAACAACCAACACTGCAGCTCAGAGACCACTCGTCAGAACTTGGGTGGTACAGTGGCACAGCTGGGAGAGCTGCTGTCTCACAGCACCAACGATCAGGGTTTGAACATGACCTCTGGTACTGGCTGTGTGGAGTTTGCACGTTCTCCCTGTGATGGCGTGGTTTTCCTCAGGGTGCTCCGGTTTCCTTTCACATACATGCATCATAAGGACGTGCAGGTTTGTAGATTAAATGGTCTCTGCAAATTACCTGTAGTACGTAGGGAGTAGATGTGAATATGGGATAACCCATAGTGTGAATGAGTGATCGATGGTCGGCAAGGCTTGAGAGGGCCAAAGGGCCTGTTTCCATGCTGTATGTTTCAATCCATCATTGAATCAACTTTCACAGCCTGACCTGTTGAGTTTTACAAGCATTTCCTGTTTTCAAGTCTCCCTTATTCGTCTTCAAAATACTGGTGATACCTGTATTAGTTTAATGGCATGGAGATAGACACAAAATGCTGGAGTACCTCAGCGGGACAGGCATCATCTCTGGAGAGAAGGAATTGGTGGCGTTTTGGTTCGAGGTGTTGGGGGGAGGTGGGTGGGGGGGAGTGGGTACAGGCAGTATGGACAAGTTCTGTTCCTGTTCCTTGTGGGTTTTCGGGTAGGGCCAGGCAAGAGCCTGCTGATATTCCCAGCCTCCAACGAGCTCCAGGAGAAGCAATATTTGGCGCTGTCTATACGGAGTTTGTACATTCTCCCCGTGACCTGCGTGGATTTTCTCCGAGATCTTCAGTTTCCTGCCACACTTCAAAGGTATATGGGTTTGCTATAAAATGTAAAATTGTCCCTAGTGTGTATAGGATAGCGCTAGCCTGTGGGGATCGTTGGTCGGCGCGGACTGGGTGGGCCAAAGGGCCTATTTCCACGCTGTATTCTAAATGAAACAAAACGGTACCGCTGGTGTGTGGCTGACATGCCTGGATTCCATTCTTGACATTGAGCGGGAGCTTCCAACTGTTCAGCAGGCATCTGTCTGCCTTCAGTGCCGTAGGATCCTCTTCAAAGTCATGACTCGCATTGTAAAATCAAACACAGCTGGTCGGAGGCACGATCATAGAAAGTGAACCAGGTTTGTTTTTCTTGGCAATACAACTCTTTATGGTCTCGACGGTTACTCATTTTCTTTTAAGGTCCAGATTGTTAACTGGACTCAAATCTATACTTGGGATGTGTTTAAATGAGAGAGGCAGATGGTGGGGAACGAGAGTAGTTGGTTAGAGATTTGAAGGAGTAATGAGAAGGAAGTCTCAAAGGTAGGACAGACAGTTTGAGGTGAAGGGCAATAGACAATAGGTGCAGGAGTAGGCCATTCGGCCCTTCGAGCCAGCACTGTCATTCAATGTGATCATGGCTGATCATCCCCAATAGTACCCCGTTCCTGCCTTCTCCATATATCCCCTGACTCCGCTACTCTCTATCTAGCTCTCTCTTGAAAGCATCCAGAGAACATGCCTCCCCCGCCCTCTGAAGCAGAGAATTCCACAGACTCACCACTCTCTGTGAGGAAAAGTGTTTCCTCCTCTCCGTTCTAAATGGCTTACTCCTTATTCTTAAACTGCGGCCCCTGGTTCTGGACTCCCCCAACATCGGGAACATGTTTCCTGCCTCTAGCGTGTCCAAGCCCTTAACAATCTTATATGTTTCAATGAGATCCCCTCTCATCCTTCTAAATTCCAGAGTGTACAAGCCCAGCTGCTCCATTCTCTCAGCATATGACAGTCCCGCCATCCCGGGAATTAACTTTGTATTATGGTGATGCTAATGGGCTGAAGCATATTTATTTCAAATCAAGGAGTATTGTGGAGAAAGCAGATGGACTTAGAACTTGGACTGATGCTTGGGACTATGATATTATGGCCTTTGTGGAAACGTGAGGGTCGTGAGTGGCAACTCAACGTTCCAGGCTTTTGATATTTCAGATGTAAAAGAGGTGTGCTCATCCAAACAAGGGTGCCGTATCTGGAAGCCATATAGAGTTACCATGCTACTCTGTGTCATCTGGTGTCAGAGACCCATCAATGACAGCCTGCTCTTGTCAGAATCTAAGATAGACACAAAATGCTGGAGTAACTCAGCGGGATAGGCAGCATCTCTGGAGAGAAGGAACGGGTGACATTTCGGGTCGAGACCCTTCTTTGTGTCAGATTCTCTTCTATCATGACACATGAGTTCCATCATGAGTTTAATAGTAAATAGTGATGGACTCCTGCAGATTGTTCAGAGGCATACCAATGACATACTATAGAAGCAGACTCTCATGTATCGTATTGAAATAAAGAATAGTGCCATGTCCAGGGTCATTCCATTGGGCAGAGCCAGTGGCCAGTTAGTTCAGATGCCTTTGGAAATTTGGAAAGTGTTTGAACAAACTTGGATTGTTATACCTCTAGAATATCGGAGGTTGAGGGGGAGACCTGATGGAAGTTTACAAAATAATGAGAGGCATACAGAGACAGAGAGAACTTCTTTTCCAAGGTGGAAATATCATGTAGTAGAGGGCATTGCTTTTGGAAATTTGATGATAGTTTCAAATCAATCATGTGTGACAACATTTGTAGGTCATAAGGTCATACGTGATCGGAGCAGAATTAGTCCATTCAGCCCATCAAGTCTACTACGTCATCTAATCATGGCTGATGTATCTCACCCTCCTAACCCCATTCTCCTGCCTTCTCCCCATAACACCTGACACCCGTACTAATCAAGAATCTATCTATCTCTGCCTTAAAGGTCAACCTGTGTCTTGTGCCTTTCTGTTTGAGTAATGTTGTCAGGGTTTATGGGGAGAAGGCAGGAGAGTGATTTTGAGAGGGAAAGATAGATTAGTCATGATTGAATGGTGGAGTAGACTCAATGAGCCGAATGGCCTAATTCTGCTCCTATCACTCCTGAACTAATAATGCCCATCATTGAAACATCATTGTTAGAGGACTCACAAAGCAGTGATCTTTGAATCATATTGCTGCAGAGTCGTGTTTCTTTAGTGGAAGCTTTGTGCGAGCATTAGGAGCTGTCAAACTATGAAAGCTCAGGTCTGGATTGAAAGGTTGACATATCACTGGTAGCAGTGTCAGAGATTTGACAGCAACTTCAAATGAAACCAGGAAACGATTGTGTAGGTCATGATCAAGTGAAGTGATGACTGTAGCAGCAGCTGTCTGAATCCGGGGGGGGGGGGGGGGGGGGGAGTATTACGTGCCTTTATGAACCTCGTTATCAGACGTCTTACTTTGTACAGTTCTGATTCAACGTGTTTGAAGACGTCTTCCCCAGACAGTCATTTGATGAGCTCCTCAAGGGTTTGTAAATGTAGGACATATATTTAGCCTTGGATTTATTCAGGAAGTAGGAACTGCCTTGTGCACTGAGCAATCATGTGTTCTATTGCAGGACAGGACAGTCAGCAGGAAAATGACTATTTCAATAACGTCCGTGGTTCTGCATAAGCATGCGATTTTTGGCCCACAACCAGAGAGCAGAGAAATTGGGTGGGTTTTTCAGTGAAGCCACCTGTCCACCCTCTTCTCCCCTCTCCCATCGGCAAAAGGTGCAGAAGTGTGAAAACGCACACCTCCAGATTCAGAGACAATTTCTTCCCAGCTGATAACAGGCAACTGTGTCATCCTATCACAACCACATTGGTGACCATCAGACTTTGCTGGCTTTACATTGCACTAAACGTTATTCCCATTATCATGTATCATGCACTGTGAATGGTTCAATTGTACTCATGTATTCTCTATCCCTTGACTGGATAGCACGCAACAAAAAGTTTTTTACAGATGCTGATATGTCAGGAATATGTGTTAAGGTTCATTTCTTAAAACAGACAACTCACAACAATTTTGGCAGGGACACCAAAGATTTTGGCAGGGACACCAGATCAAGCAAGGGACCTAAGTTTTCCTGGGAGCTTCTTCGGGAGGTCGGTCCCAAGGGGTCCGATCAGTGCACTTTTTTCTCCCCATCTAATCCCATCAAACTACTGCCTCTTACTCAGTCGTCTGTTGATGGTCCCAGTGAAATCCTGCCGACTACGCCAATGTTAAAGTTCATTTCCTAAAACAGACAACTCACAATAGGTTAGGTAAACCACGCAATCTTTACTTTTACGTCAGACGTGAGTGGCTGGAGATGTTACAGTCCAGAAGTATCCAGTGATACTTCTGGCTCTACCAAGATACCAGTCTAATGAACAAAGACATTCAACATCTTTTATAGTGATTTGGAAACGTAATCACATGTTTATACAGAGTTGCAGCAATGACGTTTAACACAAATCAATCACGGGCTGTATCCATTCAAAGTATACTTGACACTGATACAATACTTGTCATCTATGGTTATATCAATCACAAACTGTTGATCACAAATCCTAAACAACAGGAACTTAGACAAAAGCCCAACATTTGCAATTCCGTCTTAACAATGTAATCGCCAATATCAATAACAGCACAGAAGACTCCTGTTTACAGAAACTACCAACTTCTCAGGAAATACATCCTCTCCCGCCATTGTTAATGAGTTTTGCTTGGGCATAGCAGGAAGCAGCTTGAATGCAGGCCTCTAACTTCCTGATTACCCAGCTCCTCTACAGCACAGGATTATAATGCTTCAGTTTATTCAGAACCCAAAGAAGTCAAATTAATCTTTTACTTAATAAAATATTTTACATTATAATTTAGATTATATAACTAGGATATTCTCATTCCCTGCATTTATACATTTTTAATGACAACAGTACAGTCCTTGGGTTGGTACACAGTAAAGGCTTCAGGCAGTTCAGTATGTAGATTAATACAACAATCGGCAGTGCAATACATCCATTGTGAATTATCATTCCGCATATTCCTCCAAACATGCTAAATGGCCACCATTCTCCACCTTTATTAAAGTTATGCATCTCTTCCCCTACCTCTGTGATCTTCTTTATTTCTCTGGTGATATGTGCTGCTAAATCTGTAATGTTAGATTCATCGGGGACATAGGTGCTGCATTCCTGCCCTGTTATAGCATAGGTCCCCCCCTTTTTCTACAGGGCTATAGGGCAAAGTACAACCATTTCAGCCATCATGGATGAGAGGGCCTTTTGCTTGCAGGTAAAGGCGTCCACAGTTTAATTAACCAATTTCTCCAATACAGAGGTCATATTAATCAATTCCCGTGATAGACGGGCTGACCCTTAAAGCGGGAAGGCAATCATCCAGAATCGCTCTGACTCCGATATACTTCGCTTAACCTTCATCGGGAATATGCAATTCAGTTAGATGTTACTCAGCTCACACGTGAGGGACAACAAAGGCCAAATAACAGCATCCGCTTCAGTTGTTGGTTGGCCTGATCAACCTTTCCCAGTTCTTCTAATCCCCAGGTGCATACCAGGTAACCATGGGTATGCCCAGAATCCATATACAAAATATACGTCCCATTTATTGGACGCAGTGGCTACTAGCGCTAACCTTGGTGCAGGTGCTGTTCCTTAAGTATACCCCATTGCTTCATTTGTCACAATAACAGGTAGTATTAATTCGGCTCTGGGGGCAATCCACAAACTTATACCGTGGTATCTCCCAAACCCTGGTCTCATTTACCTTCCATCCTGGCTTAAAATTAACCATATACCATCACTCATATATGGGCCTTGAGTTTGCCATTCTGAAGGCACCCATTAGTTGCTGTTTTAATGCGAAAACAGTGCAAGGCCAGAATCTCAGTAAGGTTAAGGGGTATTGTCAACAGGGACATTCCTCCTCCACCATTATATGGGATGTGCGTACACAAAGAGCTTACACTTATTATCACAAGGGGCAAATTCAAAACTCATAAACAAAAACAGATTATTTACCCAAGTTCAGTCCATCTGGGCCAACCCCAGAATTAAAAGGAGGGTCAATAGCCCCACTGCCCTTTCTTGGTTCTCTGATCCATTTACAGTCAATCAGACGTTGGAATGGTCAAACTCATCATGTAACAGTGAAAGCAACAGGTGTCCTAAACTTTCTGAGGCGCAACTTCCATCATTGTTCAGCTTCTGTCAAGGAGAAGCTGTATTTCACCCTCGTTAGACCTCATCTGGACTACGCAGTTGCAGCTTGGGACCCATACACAGATAAAAACTTTTCATCCATTGATCGTGCCCAAAGACAGGCCGCTCGATTTGTTACTAACACCTACGAGAGAGAAGCGAGTGTCACCAAACTTCTGAATTCTCTGGGGTGGAACCCTCCCCAAGACAGACGTGAAGCTCACCGTTTGACCTGTTTTTACAAAATGTTAAATGGTCAGCTAGACATAGATCACAAGACCTACACCAACCCCAAACCAATTAGGAGCAGACAAGGGCATTCGATCCAATTTGTGGTCCCAGCCTCAAAGACAGATGTGTACAGCAATTCATTCTTTCCACGCACTATTAAAGCATGGAATAATCTCCACCAAGCCACGGTTGCCCAGCCAGATGCAACTAAATTTAAAGTGGCACTTTCTTCCCAATAACCCTCTCTGGCTAAATCCCTCCCTTCACCACCTCCAGTTTAAATTCCAGTTGGAATATTTTGGAGGACCAAGTAACCAAGAACCAAGAACCAAGATGTATCCTCTTCATGCAGTTGATGTTGTTGGTAGCACCTGGTACAGTCCCTTTCAACATAGTCCCAATTTCTTCTGATCCCAGTACCATATCAGTACGTAGTCTGATAGTATGAACTTGTCCCTATGTTCAACGGGTAGTGGTTCTGTGACTCTCATACCTGGGAATGCAGACCTGGCATGGCACAGGTTAATTGCTGTGCATATGTAATTAATTCATCGCTGAGGACCTGTAGGTAAGTTCATAGCTTGTCCTGTTATCAATTCAAAAGGTGTTAACCCCGTCTCTCTCTGGCTGGGGTTGTTCTAAACCATCAAAATAGCTGGGAATACCTTTATCCATTCCTGTCCAGTCTCGCTCAAGGCTTTATTTAAACTCTTTAGTGTCCTATACATTCCCTCCACCAATCCAAAACTCTGTATTGGTGGGAGATATGAAATCACTCTTTAGCTACTGACAAGGCAGAGCATCCTTCATCACCTTCCCAGTGAAACGTGTTCCCTGATCAGAGTCTGTATGAATAGAGACCCCCACATAAATATTATCTCTTTGATTCCTTATCACAATTCTAGCTGTTCTATCTTGGCATGGGAATACCGTTACCCAGTAGGTAAAGTGATCATTCAGTACTAAATAGTACCTTTTATTTTATGACTAGAGGAAGGGTCCTGTGAAACCTATCTATCTATGTTGATCTGCAGGCTATACGCAATTTCCATTTGTCACTACTTCCCTTAACATCCCTGGTTCTAAGTCACACTATACTATGGGGAGAGTGTAAAACTATAATTCCCCTCAGTGTGTTGGGCTCTAAGACCTTCAATGCCCATGTTACGTATTCACGTGCTTCAGCACATCAGTGCAGCCCAGTACCACTGGACTTTACCTAGTGAAACAGTAAGCAACTGTCCTCATTCTGTCTTCATGGTCTGTTACTACCACTTTTTGTACCCTTCTTTCATTATCACAGCACAAATGATAAAGTTTAGTCAAATATGAGAATCCCAGTGCTGGGAAGGAGGTCAGGGTTAGTTGAGACATATATATTTTGTCTCCAACTGTCCAAATATAATTCACCCCCCCAATCTACTCTATCGCTCAACATTTTACCTCCCATAGTGAGTTCCCTGAAACTCCCTTTGTGCAAGCTGCGGTCTGATGCAACCAACTAGCACAATACTGCATAGATCCTCGTTTATCTTTTGCAAAACACATGTTACAAGCTTCCTTCCACACATTTAATTACCTGGAGACAGGAAACCTGGCTTCTCATTCACATTCTAAAAGACAAACACTGTGCCTACAACAAAACAAGCTTTCCCAAAATAATTCAAATACTCAAAATCAGTAATCCATAACTTTTCACCAATAACTTCTAAATCCTTTAAAAGTAGATCATTATTAAGAAAAAACTGTAATTTAAAAACAATTATTCCTAATTGTTCCAAACCATTTCCCCAAATTCACAATTTCAAAATCCTTGTATATATGTATATACACTAATAACAATTTCCAAAATTAACATTTTTTTTCTGAGATATTGGATTATCCAATCTCATTTAACACATGACCAGTGTGGAATCCAAGTCTCCTTTTGATTTCAATTCAAAAGATCAAGAGAAAAAAAAAAAAAAAAAAAAAGATCAAGAGACAAGAGTGTATTATTGTCAATATGTCCCGGAAGGGACAATGAAATTCTTACTTGCTGCAGCACAACAGAATATGTGAATATGTAAACATTGTATATGATGGGGGAAAAAATAAAAAGGTCAATAAATAACAAATATAGTGCAAATAACAAATAATAATATAGTCTTTTGCAGTTCAGAGCTCATAGCTAATTTTTTGTGTTTAGCCTGATGGTGTGGGGAAGCAGCTGTTCCTGAACCTGGACGTTACAGTCTTCAGGCTCCGGTACCTTCTTATAAGAAAATAGAAGATAAGAAATAGGAAGAAAACAAACTTAAAACACCAATACAACTAAACAACCTACATTTTTTTTCATCCCTCCTCTGTTGAAAGTTAAGAGAAAACAAAGAATGAACAGTTAATTTTCATAGATTGCTAACGCATTTGCAAAGAATAAAGGAAAAGAAAATAACCGTGTGTGGCTCCACCCCCACACAACTACCGACTTCTTTAAAGAAAGCCACACTACCTCTTAAAACTCGAGTCTCTACAAAGATTTCTTATGTAAAAGAGCGAAAGCTCATTCAATGACATCATATGTCATCTTAATTATAGGATTCATTCAACATTCACCCAGAACCTGTTCCACAAACATGTAACAATCTTTAAACCTACTTTATACCTTTTGTGTGACATTCACTCAAAAGTTGCCACGCCTCATGCAATATGCTAAATCTCACAGATATTCACACACTTTAAAACAATAAAATTATCACTCAGAAGTAAAACACAATTATATAAACCTCAAGGAAATCATTCTAACTCTTAAAACTTTGATACACCCAAATACGTTCATAAGCTTACCCACCGTTTCACACATTTACTGACTTAACATGGAATTTTCACAAAGGAAAAAGGGCACCACAATTAGGTTTTGAAATTGTAACATGTATTTCTATTGTTATCCCCCTTACCAGCATGCATAAGGGAGTGTATATAAAATAAAAGCACAGGCAGAAAAAATATCAGTTACACATATTTGTCAAAGAGGGGTGAGCCAGAGTCCCGTGGTGGAATCAATGACACAGCCCTCTCGTTTCCATAGTCATTGCACATAGAAGCGTCCCTGTGTAATTCCTAAACTTCCCTCATGCCTGACAAGACCGTTCTGTCTACTAGAATCTTTGGTTCTGTGGTGAACAATGTACAAAATTCGCAAGCTAGGGCATTCCCCTGGAAGACTTTGTCATGGCCAGTTTTATGGGTACTGCACTTAATAATGGCCAGGTGGACTGGGAGGGCGGAGGCTTGCAGTGTGGCTAGTGCAATGGTCAGTGTTGTCTTTAAGTTGTGAAAGTCGTCTTCTTGTTAGAATGAGAGAGTTAAAATTAAAAAGGATTAACAAAACCCAGAATGAAAACCCTCATCTGCATGGAATGGGCGGGCTGGTATGATTCACAGTGGGATGGTCCAATTCCCTGTTGTGAAGCCAAACTTTTTTAGTTTGCGAAGACGATCGCCGACTACTTACCTAGTAGCAAAATACATTACCGACTACTCTACTAGTAGCAAAACCTCTTCCCAACTACTTTCCTAGTAGTAAATTACACATTTGCAACAAACCTTTTTAATTTGCTATGCCCAATCACCGGCTCCTGTCTTGGTAGCAAAAACATACAAATTCTTGACAAACCATTTTAGTTTGCTCTATCCAATTGCCAACTACTTTCCCAGTAGCAACAATCTCAATACCATTAGTCTTACCTTCGTTGTCTGCATCTAAAGATTTTGGCAGGGAACCAGATCAAGCAAGGGACCTAAGTTTTCCTGGGAGCTTCTTCGGGAAGTCGGTCCCAAGGGGTCCGATCAGTGCACTTTTTTCTCCCCATCTAATCCCGTCAAACTACTGCCTCTTACTCAGTCGTCTGTTGATGGTCCCAGTGAAATCCTGCCGACTACGCCAATGTTAAAGTTCATTTCCTAAAACAGACAACTCACAATAGGTTAGGTAAACCATGCAATCTTTACTTTTACATCAGACGTGAGTGGCTGGAGATGTTACAGTCCAGAGGTATCCAGTGATACTTCTGGCTCTACCAAGATACCACTCTAATGAACAAAGACATACAACATAGAAACATAGAAACATAGGAAATAGGTGCAGGAGTTGGCCATTCGGCCCTTCAAGCTGGCACTGCCATTCAATATGATCATGGCTGATCATTCAACTCAGTATCCTGTACCTGCCTTCTCTCCATACCCCCTGATCCTTTTAGCCACAAGGGCTACATTAAACTCCCTCTTAAATATAGCAATGAACTGGCTTCAACTACCTTCTGTGGCAGAGAATTTCAGAGACTCACCACTCTCTATGTGAAAGATGTTTTCCTCATCTCGGTCATAAAGGAATTCCTCCTTATCCTTAGACTGTGACCCCTTGTTCTCGACCTCCCCAACATCGGGAACAATCTTCCTGCATCTATCCTGTCAACCCCTTAAGAATTTTGTAAGTTTCTATAAGATCCCCCCTCAATCTTCTAAATTCTAGCAAGTACAAGCCAAGTCTATCGAATCTTTCCTCATATGAAAGTCCTGACATCCCAGGAATCAGTCTGGTGAACCTTCGCTGTACCCCCTCTATGGCAAGAATGTCTTTCCTCAGATTTGGAGACGAAAACTGTACGAAATAATCCAGGAGTGGTCTCACCAAAACCCTATACAACTGCAGTAGAACCTCCCTGCTCCTATACTCTAATCCTTTCGCTACGAATGCTAACATACAATTTGCTTTCTTCACTGCCTGCTGCACCTGCATGCCTACTTTCAATGACTGGTGTACCATGACACCCAGGTCTTGTTGCATCTCCCCTTTTCCTAATCGGCCACCATTCAGATAATAGTCTACCCTCCTGTTTTTGCCACCAAAGTGGATAACCTCACATTTATCCACATTATACTGCATCTGCCATGCATTTGCCCACCACCCAGCCTATCCAAGTCACCTTACAGCCTCCTAGCATCCTCCTCACACCTCACACTGCCCCCCAGCTTAGTGTCATCCGCAAACTTGGAGATGTTGCATTCAATTCCCTCATCCAAATCATTAATATAAATTGTAAATAGCTGAGGTCCCAGCACTGAGCCTTGCAGTACCCCACTAGTCACTGCCTGCTGTAGATGATATGTGTGTACACCTTTAACAGTAGTGACGCAGCCCTTGCTAACCACTCCCCCATTATCTAGCATAACTGTGACCTTCCCCCCCATAGCTCTCTCTCTAGTGTCCGTGACAGACCACGTACAGCTAGGGCAGTGATGTGTGTGCATAATTAATAAAGTTGTAGTAAAGATTCATCTGTGTATGCGCCTATTCTATACACCTGCCATTGTGAAAAGGACCCGTTTACACCTACCCTTTGATTCCTGTCTGCCAGCTAGTTCTCTATCCACATCAATACTGAACCCCCAATACCGTGTGCTTTAAGTTTGTATATTAATCTCTTATGTGGGACCTTGTCGAAAGCCTTCTGAAAGTCCAGATATAACACATCCACTGGTTCTCCCTTATCCACTCTACTAGTTACATCCTTGAAAATTTTTATAAGATTCGTCAGACATGATTTACCTTTCGTAAATCCATGCTGACTTTGTCCAATGATTTCACCACTTTCCAAATGTGCTGCTATCCCATCTTTAATAACTGACTCTAGCAGTTTCCCTACTACCGGTGTTAGACTAACTGGTCTGTAATTCCCTGTTTTCTCTCTCCCTCCTTTTTTAAAAACATATTTTATAGCGTTTTTGAAACGTAGTCACATGCTTATACAGAGTTGCAGCAATGACGTTTAACACAAATCAATCACAGGCTGTACCCATTCAAAGTATACTTGTCACTAACACAATACTTGTCATCTATGGTTATATCAATCACAAACTGTTGATCACAAAACCTAAACACCAGGAACGTAGTCAAAAGCCCAACATTTGCAAATTCCGTCTTAACAATGTAATCACCAATATCAATAACAACACAGAAGACTTCTGTTTACAGAAACTACCACCTTCTCAGGAAATACATCCTCTCCCACCATTGTCAATGCTTTTTGCTTGGGCATGAAGCTTGAATGCAGGCCTCTAACTTCCTGATTACCCAGCTCCTCTACAGCACAGGATTATAACGCTGCAGTTTATTCAGAACCCAAAGAAGTCAAATTAGTTATTTACTTAATCAAATATTTTAATTTATAACTTGTATTGTATAACTAGGATATTCTCAGATGTTGCCAGGGATGGTTAGAAGCAGATATAACCGTGGCATTTAAGAAAGATGGTTAATACGTTAGGAATGAAGTGATATGGATCACATGCTGGCAGTGGGGATTAGTAAAATTATGGTGCGAGTGGCAACGTTTCAAGGCATCATGTTCAGCTGAAATGCTTGTTCCTCAGCTGTACTGGTCTGTGATATATCTTCTACATTCTTTTTGAAACATCTAAAACAAATAATAAAAGATTTCCTCTCATCTGAAGTCACTAGAAAATAAGTATATATGGATTCTCCCACCTCTCCTGATGGGCAGCCCCAGCTGATAATGATAGTAATAGAGACATACAGCTCAAAAACCCACCCTCCGGCTCAACTTGTAAATACCAACCAACTGTCTAACTTAATTCATTCTATTTGCCCCAGATTTGACCTATATCCCTCTAAATCCCTTTAAACCTTTAGGAAACCTGAACGGAATCCTCTTGAGACTGTGTGCCCCACGGCCGGCCGGCCACACACACACACACACACACACACACACACACACACACACACACAGCAAAGCTGGGGGCCAGGGACAGCGGGGGAACGTTTTCTGCATGTTGAAGAGGAAAGTAAACGGCTGCCACAGAGCACGGTAAGTCCTTTAGAGAGCACGTGAGGGAGGGAGAGAAGGGGAAAGAGAAGGGGGAGAGAGAAGGGAGAGAGAGGGGAGAGAGAAGGGGAGAGAGAAGGGAGAGAAGGAGTGGAGACAGATTTAGGAAGTTTAATAAACTAGCGGGCATTTTACCTTCCGTCGGATCATCTAGGTCCTGAAAACCAAATAAGATTTATTTGCTGAAAACTCCAATGAGCCAATCAGAATGGCCGGTCAGTGAGGCCGGTTTTGTTTTTTTAAAAATAATTGCAGGAACATAGCGAAGCCGCGATTACGCGGAAACCACTTTCCACCATTAGGGAGAGTGTCCGGAACTCCCGGGAACCTCACGGTAACCTTGGGTGGGGCACATGGTCTCCAGAGGTTTCCGTTCAGGTTTCCTAAGAGGGAAGATCCGGCGGAAGGTAAAATGCCCGCTAACTTTATTAAACTTATTAAAACTGTCTCCACTCCTTTCCCCCCCCGTTCTCTCCCCTTCTCCCCTCTTCTATGCCCTTCTGCCCCCTCCTCTCTCCTCTCCTCTCTCCCCTACTCTCTCCCCTCCTCTCTCCCCTCCTCTCTCCCCTTCTCTCCCTCCCTCCCGCGCTCTCTAAAGGACTTACAGTGTTCTGTGGCAGCCGTTTACTTTCCTCTTCAACACGCAGAAAGCGCTCCTCCGCTGTCCCTGGCCCCCACCTTCGCGATGTGTTTGTGCATGCGTGTGCGCGCGGTCAGCAGCAAAGATCCTATAGGATCTTTGGTCAGTAGATGCAGCTCACGCTTGGGTTGAGGCTCTCCTGGCAATTGACCAGAACCTCTGGTGACTCATGGAGAGTGACCAGAACCCTCGGGAACCTCACGGGAACCTAGGGTGGGGCGCACGGTCTCCGGAGGTTTCCGTTCAGGTTTCCTAAGTGGGACAGGGGCTTTACAACGCTTGCAGTGACCCGGGTTCGATCTCGATTATGGCTGCTGTCTGTATGGAGTTTGTAGCTCTCTCTCTGATCTCGTGGCTTTTCTCTGAAATATTTCCTCCAACTCTCTAAAGACGTACTGGTCTGTAGGAAAATTGGCTTGGTGTATGTGTAAATTGTCCCAAGTGTGTGTCGGACAATGCTAATGTGCGGAGAACACCAGTCGATGCGGACATGATGGGCAGAAGGGTCCGGTTCTGCGCTGTATCTCCAAACTAAAAATTACCTGCCTCAACCACTTTCTCTGGCAGCTCATTCCATCCTCTGCTTGAATAGGTTGTCCCTCAGGTTCCTATTAAATCTTTCCGACCTCATTTTCTGAACCATTTTCCCAGAATAGACAGATGAAATGCCAAACGGCATGGCTTTATGGTGAGAGGGGCAAAGTTTAAAGGAGATGTGCAGGGTGTTTGTTTTTACACAGAGGATGGTATGTGTTCCCGTGGATTTTGAAGCAACAGCAACAAAGAGAAGCAGGAGAAAGCACTGATTGGCTCTAGCCCAAGTGGGAGGAGAGTTCTCAGTGAGTCAGAGGGGGAAAACAGTTGAAAACTGAGGAATTTGGTTTGTAAATTAGGAAATTTAACATTCAATATAGTCTCTATATAACAGTCTCTTGGGGAGTGGCCTTGTGAAGGAAGTGCCCTGTGAGTAAAGTGTGAGTCTTTGGCTCGAGAGTCTTCGGAGAGGAGGCTGCGCAAAACACTGGATAGGGAGAGACCGAGGCAAAAGAAGGAGATGTCAAGCAAGCTGATGCAGTGTGATGCTTCCAGTATGTGGGAGGTCAAGGACACTGCTGGTTCCTCTGGCTGCTACAAATGTGAGAAGTGCATCCAGGTACAGCTCCTGAAGGACCCTGTTGGGGAACTGGAGAAACAAGTGGATGACCTCAGGTTCATCCGAGAAACTGAATCGTTCCTCGACAAGTCCTTCAGTAAGATTGTTACACCCAAGGCACTAGAAGAGAGAAGGTGGGTGACGGTGAGAAAGGGAGGAAAACATGGAATGCAAAGGTCCCTGGGTGTTATACCTCTTGTGAACAGGTTCACCCACGTGGAAGCTGCCGGGACAGAAGACGGTATCTCACTGAGCGGCGGACTGGCTTGCAAAACAAAAAGGGCTGTTGAGCCAAAACCAAAGAGGCCAAAGTCGGGCAACGCCATTGTAGTTGGAGACTCCATTGTGAGAGGTACGGACAGGGGTTTCTGCGGCTACAGACGGGATTCCAGGATGGTGTGCTGCCTTCCTGGTGCCAGGATCCAGGATGTCACGGACAGAGTGCAGACAATCCTCAAGGTCGAAGGTGAACAGCCAGAAGTGGTCGTGCATGTTGGCACAAATGATGTTGGAAAGAAGTGGATGAATATTTTGCAGCGGGACTTCAGAGAGCTCGGAAAAATGCTGAAAAGCAGGACTTCAGGGTTGTTATCTCCGGTTTGCTTCCAGTTCCTCATGCTGGCGAGAGCAGGAACAGGGAGATACGGGACCTGAATGTGTGGCTGAGGAACTGGTGCAGGGGGTAGGGATTTAGATTCTTAGATCACTGGGATCTGTTTTGGAGTAAGGGGGAACTGTGCAAAAGGGACGGATTGTATCTTAACAGGTGGGGGACCAGCATTGTGGCCGGCAGGTTTGCCACTGCTAAACGGATGGTTTTAAACTGAATAAGGGGGGTGGGGTGTCAAATGGGATAGTCGAGGACGGAGTTAAAGGGAAAGAGAGTAAAGGGATGGTTAATAACCCCAGAATTAACGGGAAAGAAAGCTCACAAAGGGATAGGAGAGTATGGCCAAGTGTAATAGGGATCGATGTGAAAGGGGCCACTTGTCAACATAATTGTATAAGAAGTAAGAGTGTTGTAAAAACAAGCCTGAAGGCTTTGTATCTTAATGCGAGGAGCATTCGTAATAAGGTGGATGAGTTGAAGGTGCAGATAGCGATTAATGACTATGCTATAGTTGGGATCACGGAGACATGGCTCCAGGGTGACCAAGGCTGGGAGCTGAACATCCAGGGATATTCAATATTCAGGAGGGATAGACGAAAAGGAAAAGGAGGTGGGGTAGCGTTGCTGGTGAGAGAGGAGATTAATGCAATAGAAAGGAAGGACATTAGCGTGGAGGATGTGGAATCGATATGGATAGAGCTGCGAAACTCTAAGGGACAGAAAACACTAGTGGGAGCTGCGTACAGGCCACCTAACAGTAGTAGTGGAGTTGGGGATGGCATCAAACAGGAAATTAGAAATGCGTGCAACAAGGGTAACACGGTTATAATGGGTGACTTCAATCTGCATGTAGATTGGGTGAATCAAATTGGCAGGGGTGCTGAGGAAGAGGATTTCTTGGAATGTATGCGGGATAGTTTTCCCAACCAACATGTGGAGGAACCAACGAGAGAGCAGGCTATTCTAGACTGGGTATTGAGTAATGAGGAAGGGTTAGTTAGCAGTCTTCTTGTGCGTGGCCCCTTGAGCAAGAGTGACCATAATATGGTTGAGTTCTTCATTAGGATGGAGAGTGACAAAATTAAGTCAGAAACAAGGGTTCTGAACTTGAACAAAGGTAACTTTGAAGGTATGAGATGTGAATTGGCCAAGATAGACTGGCAGGTGATTCTTAAAGGGTTGACAGTGGGTGTGCAATGGAAGGTATTTAAAGACTGCATGGATGAAGTACAAAAATTGTTCATACCAGTTTGGCAAAAGAATAAATCGGGGAAGGTGGTGCATCCATGGATAACAAGGGAAATCAGGGATAGTATAAAAACAAAAGATGAGGCGTACAAATTTTCCAGAACCAAGCAGCCTACCGGAGGACTGGGAGAAATTCAGAATCCAGCAGAGGAGGACAAAGGGCTTAATTAGGAAAGGGAAAATAGATTATGAAAGGAAACTGGCAGGGAACATAAAAACTGACTGCAAAAGTTTTTATAGATATGTAAAGAGAAAGAGACCAGTTAAAACAAATGTTGGTCCCTTGCAGTCAGAAACAGGTGAATTGATCATGGGGAACAAGGACATGGCAGACCAATTGAATAACTACTTTGGTTCTGTCTTCACTAAGGAAGACATAAATAATCTGCCGGAAATAGCAGTGGAACGGGGGTCAAATAAGATGGAGGAACTGAGTGAAATCCAGGTTAGCCGGGAGGTGGTGTTGGGTAAATTGAACGGATTGAAGGCCGATAAATCCCCAGGGCCAGATAGTCTGCATCCCAGAGTACTCAAGGAGGTAGCCACAGAAATAGTGGATGCATTAGTGATAATTTTTCAAAATTCCTTAGATTCTGGAGTAGTTCCTGAGGATTGGAGGGTAGCTAATGTAACCCCACTTTTTAAAAAAGGAGGGAGAGAGAAAGCGGGGAATTACAGACCAGTTAGTCTAACATCGGTAGTGGGGAAACTGCTAGAGTCAGTTATTAAAGATGGGATAGCAGCGCATTTGGAAAGTGGTGAAATCATTGGACAAAGTCAGCATGGATTTACGAAAGGTAAATCATGTCTGACAAATCTGATAGAATTTTTCGAGGATGTAACTAGTAGAGTGGATAAGGGAGAACCAGTGGATGTGTTATATCTAGACTTCCAGAAGGCTTTCGACAAGGTCCCGCATAAGAGATTAGCATACAAACTTAAAGCACACGGTATTGGGGGTTCAGTATTAATGTGGATAGAGAACTGGCTAGCTGACAGGAGGCAAAGGGTAGTAGTAAACGGGTCCTTTTCAGAATGGCAGGCAGTGACTAGTGGGGTGCCGCAAGGCTCAGTGCTGGGACCCCAGCTATTTACAATATATATTAATGATTTGGACGAGGGAATTCAATGCAACATCTCCAAATTTTCAGATGACACCAAGCTGGGGGGTATAGTTAGGTGTGAGGAGGATGCTTGGAGGCTGCAGGGTGATTTGGATAGGCTGAGTGAATGGGCAGATGCATGGCAGATGCAGTATAATGTCGATAAATGTGAGGTTATCCACTTTGGTGGCAAAACATGAGGGTAGACTATTATCTGAATGGTGGCAGATTAGGAAAAGGGGAGATGCAACGAGACCTGGGTGTCATGGTACACCAGTCATTGAAAGTAGGCATGCAGGTGCAGCAGGCAGTGAAGAAAGCAAATGGTATGTTAGTATTCATAGCGAAAGGATTTGAGTATAGGAGCAGGGAGGTTCTACTGCAGTTGTACAGGGTTTTGGTGAGGCCACACCTGGAGTATTGCATACAGTTTTGGTCTCCAAATCTGAGGAAAGACATCCTTGCCATAGAGGGGTTACAGAGAAGATTCACCAGACTGATTCCTGGGATGTCAGGACTTTCATATGAGGAAAGATTGGATAGACTCGGCTTGTATTCGCTGGAATTTAGAAGATTGAGGGGGGATCTTATAGAAACTTACAAAATTCTTAAGGGATTGGACAAGCTAGATGCTGGAAGATTGTTCCCGATGTTGGGGGAGTCCAGAACAAGGGGTCACAGTCTAAGGATAAGGGGGAATTCCTTTAGGACCGAGATGAGGAAAACATTCTTTACACAGAGAGTGGTGAGTCTCTGGAATTCTCTGCCACAGAAGGTAGTTGAGGCCAGTTCATTGGCTATATTTAAGAGGGCGTTAGATGTGGCACTTGTGGCTAAAGGGATCAGGGGGTATGGAGAGAAGGCAGGTACGGGATACTGAGTTGGATGATCAGCCATGATCACATTGAATGGCGGTGCAGGCTCGAAGGGCCGAATGGCCTACTTCTGCACCTATTTTTCTATGTTTCTATGTGCTTGAAATGCAATGGCAGGGGTGGTGGTTCAAACAGATATGTTAGTGACATTTGAATAAGTTTTGGATAGATGTATAGAAATGCAGGGAATGGAGGGATATGGGTTATGTGGAGGTATATAAGTCTAAACCTACTTAATCTCCTGGTTCCCAAACACTTGAACTGTCCCTCCAACTTGAGGTTAAGGAGCCATTAGGAGGTAATGGCCATAATATGGTTAAGTTTAATCTACAATTGGAGAGGGAGATGGGTAAATCGGAGGTGTCAATGTTACAGTTGAATAAAGGGGACTATGGAGCCATGAGGGAGGACCTGGCCTAAGTTGACTGAAAAGATAACCGAGCAGGGATGACAGTGGGACAACAATGGCAGGTATTTCTGTGAATAATGCAGAAGGTGCAGGATCAGTTCATTCCAATGAGGAAGAAAGATTCCAAGGGGAGTAAGGGGCGAATGTGGCTGACAAGGGACGTCAGGGACAGTATAAAATAAAAGAGAAGAAGTACAACATTGCAAAGATGAGCGGGAAGGAAGAAGATTGGGTAATGTTTAAAGAGCAACAGAAGATAACTAAAAAGACAGTACGGGGAGAAAAGATGAGGTACGAAGGTAAGCTCGCCAAGAATATAAAGGAGGATAGTAAAAGCTTCTTTAGGTATGTGAAGAGGAAAAAAAAAATAGTTAAGATCAAAGTTGGACCCTTGAAGACTGAAAAAAGGTGAATTTATTATGGGGAACAAGGAAATGGCAGATGTGTTGAACAGGGGATCCGTTTTCACTAAGGAGGACACAAAGAATCTTACTGATGTACTAGTGGCCAGGGGATCTAGGGTGACCGAGGAACGGAAGGAAATACACATTAGGCAGGAAATGGTGTTGGGTAGACTGATGGGACTGAAGGCTGATGAATCCTCAGGGCCTGATGGTCTGCATCCCAGGGTACTTAAGGATGTGGCTCTAGAAATCATGGATGCATTGGTGATAATTTTCCAATGTTCTATATATTCTGGATCAGTTCCTGTGGATTGGAGGGTAGCTAATGTTATCACACTTTTTAACAAAGGCGGGAGAGAGGATGAGAGGGGATCTTATTGAATCAAATAAGATTATTAAGGGTTTGGACACGCTAGAGGCAGGAAACATGTTCCCGATGTTGGTGGAGTCTAGAACCAGGGGCCACAGTTTAAGAATAAGTGGTAAGCCATTTAGAACGGAGACGAGGAAACACTTTATCTACTGTGAGTTGTGGAATTCTCTGCCTCAGAGGGCGGTGGAGGCCGGTTCTCTGGATACTTTCAAGAGAGAGCTAGATAGGGCTTTTGACGATAACAGAGTCAGGGGATATGGGGAGAAGGCTGGAACGGGGTACTGATTGGGGGTGATCAGCCATGATCACATTGAATGGCGGTGCTGGCTTGAAGGGCAGAATGGCCTACTCCTGCATCTATTGTCTATTGTCTATTGTCTATTGTCATTCCATATACTTACACCCCAGCAATGTGAGTATTGACTTCTCTAACTTCAAGTACCCCTTGCTTTTCCTCACTCTCCCTCCTTCCCAGTTCTCTGACCAGTCTGACTGTCCCCCTGATTACATTTCATCTCTGCATGCTGCGATGTCACCTTCTCCTAGCTAACAATGATCTAGTCTACGTTTTCCTTGATCCACGTCCCCTTTGATGTCTCATTTTCACACCTTACACTTCCTTATCTCTGTGTCTCCCTCTCCCCAGGCTCTCAGTCTGAAGAAGGGTCTTGACCCTAAACATCACCCATTGTTTCCATCCAGTGATGCTACCTGACCCTCTGAGTTACTCCAGCACTTTGTGTCCTTCATTGGTGTAAACCTGCATCTGCAGTTCCTTCCTACACATAGAGAAGTGATGTACTTGGCATCATGTTCGGCACAGATATTGTGAGCTTAAAAGCCTGTTCCTTTGCTGCACTGTTAAACATAAACCCTCTCATTCTTCATTCCCCTACCCTGGGGAAAAGTCCATGCACTCTTTCACCCTACCTGTATCCCTCATGGTTTTTATACATCTATATAAGAACACCACCTAAATGTCTGTCCCACTTTCCCGAGCTGCTCACGAATTCTCCCCTTGATTCAAACTCGGAGAATGTTCGTAACGGGTCTGTAGGAGTCCGTACATATATCGTAGTACCTCGTTATGTCAGCCGTAGGTACTCGGGGCATCAGGTAAGTCGGGATGTTTTTTCCTGCATGACAAAAAATCTCCACGAGTAAAAAGATAGTTGGGCGGAGAAAAATTACAACATTTAATGCCCCGAGTACCTACGGATGACAACAACGAGCCGCTACGATACATCTACGGTCTCCTACGGACCCGTTACGAACATTCTCCGAGTTTGAATCAAGGGGAAAACTCGGGAGAATTCGTGAGCAGCTCGGGAAAGTAGGACAGGCCCTTAAGTCTTCTGTGCTCCAAACTCAGTTTCTGGACTCCAGGGAACATTCTCGTAAGTTATATCTGCGCTCTTTCCAACTTAGTGAAATTATTCCTATAAAAGGAAGAAATTTTTAAAAATAAATCATTGGAGCTTTTGCGTGTATGATGAACCTAGTTCTATTCCCATAAGATGTTCTCGTGCAGGAGTTTGCAGATTTCATGTCAATCCTTTGATCAGAGCCCTGATCTGCCCAGAGCCCTGAATTCTCTGCCACAGAAGGTAGTTGAGGCCAGTTCATTGGCTATATTTAAGAGGGAGTTAGATGTGGCCCTTGTGGCTAAAGGGATCAGGGGGCACGGAGAGAAGGCAGGTACGGGATACTGAGTTGGATGATCAGCCATGATCATATTGAATGGCGGTGCTGGCTCGAAGGGCCGAATGGCCTACTCCTGCACCTATTGTCTATGTTTCTATGATCTGCTTTTAGATTTGGTGCACAAACAAATATGGATGGTGAGCACCATGATGATGATCAGTGACTATCTTCGGTGTGACAGTTGTCTCATTTAATCGGCTTCGTGTATTGCGTGCGTGGAAGAGGCGCTTTATATGCCGCTTGAATCTATTCATTCACGTGTGCTCTTAATGAAATATCACATCTTTGCGAGGGATGGATGGAATGGATGTAACCACCGACTAAAGCAAAGGCATAGGTAGGACAGGGAAATAATCCCACCACTTCCCGAGTGTAAGAACTATTTGTACGTGTAACATTTTTGTTTTTAAATCAATGTAACTCTTTTTTGATTGTTAATGCTGAGTTAAAACCCCGTCCTGTGGGAAGGGCTTGCGGCAGCTGGTTTCATAGTGCCTTCATTGTTGGTAGGTGCTGTCCTTTCATGTGGACTGCTTACAACTTGGTGCTTGGGTTCAGAGTGCCCAGTCATCTATGGCTTGTGTGGGAAAATGACCCCCACCCTCCCGTCTCTATCGGGCAGTGATGTGATGGACACGAGGGTCTGGACCAATCGCTGACAAGTCCCGCCCCCCGGCGACGTCATGTCCGTTATTTGACTTTTCGGCTGAGCGGCATTCGGTTAGTTGCCATTTCGGCAGAGTGGCCTTTCGGTTAGTTTGGCTTTTAGATGTCCCACCCTTTTGGTTAGTTGACATTTCGGCTTTGTACGCTTTCGGTTATTTGGCTTCTGCTTCTTTGCTTCGGCTTCTCGTCCTTCAACGCCACGTCCGCACGTGAGCAGACGTTGAGAAGGTTGGGACTTCCTTGGAGTGCCGGGGGATGAGGGGTGATCTTATAGAGGTGTGTAAGATCATGAGAGGAATAGATCAGGTTGATGCACAGAGTCTCTTGCCCAGAGTAGGTTAATTGAGGACCTGACGACACAGGTTTTATCTCTACAATGGGAATCTTTCAAGGGTGGTGGGTGTATGGAATGAGATCCCTGAGGAGGTAGTTGAGGCTGGGAACATCCGAACATTTAAGAAACAGTTAGGCAAGTACATGTAAAGGACAGGTTTGGAGGGATATGGACCAAACGCGGGCAGGTTGAACCAGTGTAGCTGGGGCATGTTGGCCGGTGTGGGCAAGTTGGGACGAAGGGCCTGTTTCCATGCTGTGTCACTCTACGACTCAAAGACACTAGCTGATTAGACATTCCTATGCTTTGTCCTGATGAAAAGCACCATATGTTATGTGTTATAATAACAGTCATACAGCATGGGCCCTTCAGCCCAACTTGCCCCATCCACATTACCTCCACCTGCCCTTCCAGTCCCTGGAAAACAAGATGGATGACCTCAGGGCGAGGATTAGATTCCAGCGGGACACAAGAGACTGCAACATCTTCTGTCTGACCGAGACATGGCTGACCCCGGATCAGGTAATCTGCCCAACCGTTTTCCGTGCGGGAACCCGAGGGGCAACGTTTCAGGCCGAAACATTGCCTATTTCTTTCGCTCCAGAGATGCTGCTGCACCCGCTGAGTTTCCCCAGCACTTTTCTCTACCTTCAGACTTATTTAAATGTTTTTATAGTACTTGCTTCAACTACCTCCTCTGACAGCTTGTTCCATATACCCACTACCATCTCTGTGAAAAACGTTGCCCCTCGGGTTCCTATTAAATCTTTTCCCCCCTTATCTTAAATCTATGGCCCCTGGTTCCTGATTAATCTACTCTGGTTAAAATACTTTGTTCATACACATTAAGTTATTCCCCTCATGATCATAGACCTCTACAAGATCACCCCTCATCCTCCTGGGCTCTAAGGAATAAAATCCCAGCTGACCAGGGTCTCCCTACAGCCTATGGTTCTTGGTTCTTGGTTCTTGGCATATCATGTTGCCATGATATGCCTTCAAACCATGGCAAGATCCTCGTAAATCTTCTCTTCAGTGTTCCCAGCTCCACAACATCCTTTCTGTAGCAAGGTGACCAAAACTAAACACAATACTCCAAATGTGGCCTCACCAGCATCTTGCACACTGCAACATCTCATCCCAACTCTACTTAGGAACAGTTGCCAGGAACTAATGCCACATTGATGGAAGCCCACACTGTAGTTCAAGAGACAAGTCAAGAGTGTTTTATTATCATATGTCCCGGATGGGACAATGACATTCTAACTTGCTGCGGCACAACAGAATATGTGATTATGTAATCATAGTACATAATTGGGGAAGAGAAAAAAAAAGTTAAATATATTACAAATATCGTGCAATAATAATATAATCTTTTGCAGCTCAGAGCTCAGAGCTTGTTTGTTGCCTTTACAGCCGGTTGGATGGATTAATACTGAATCTAGGGTTGGGAGTTAAGTACCACCTGCCCATAGAAATGTGATTTTAAAAAGAAATATTTGAAGGAAAATTGAGTTTCTCGGCCATGAATTGAATTGAATTGCCAACACGTTATCATGTAAGTGGAGAGATGTGTATATTTGCTGGCAATTCTCGATGCTCACTCTTCCCTAAGTTATTTCTGCGATTTTATTTTTAATATGACACCACGATAGATGATGTGGCTGTGAAAGCTTTGTTCACATGTCTGTGGCCAAAACGCTTGGTAGGAAGTGAAGTTCAGAATGAAAGGGCACAGTAACTGCTGCATTGCTGCGGTGATGTATCAATTCTGTTTGAGGTTTAATTTGAGCCATTTGCGGGCGGAGCAAACCCACGCGATCACGGGGAAAACGTAAAAAATTCCGTACAAACGGCACCCATAGTCGGGATCAAATCCGGGTCTGTGGAGCTGCAAGCACTGTAGGGCAGAAACTCTACCACTGCGTCACCTTGGCCACCCTCATTGCTATGGAAAATATTTTGTTTTGTTTAGTTTATAGATACAGTGCGGAAACAAACCCTTTTTGCCCACTGAGGCCACACCGGCCAGCGATCCCGGCATGTTAACGCTATCCTGAACACCCTATCGACAATTTGCACTTATACCAAGCCAATTGACCTACAAACCTGTACGTCTTTGGATTGTGGGAGGAAACCTAAGATCTCGGAGAAAATCCACGCAGGTTACGTGAAGAACGTACAACGTCCGTACAGACAGCGCCCATGGTCAGGAACTAACCTGGGTCTCTGGCGCTGTGGACAGCAACTCCACTGCTGCATCACCTTGCCACCCCAAAGCTTCAAGTGAGTTCGTCCACAGACATCATTCCTTCCAGAAAGTTGGTAATGCTCTCAAGGATCTTTTGGAAGGGTGAAGGATATAGAATACTTTTATTGCCCAGGGAAAATCCCGAAAACAAATAAAAATGAAGTATTCCACTCAGAAGCTGGATGTAGAGCATAAAAGTTTCCTCAGAACAGCAACATTTAATTTAGTCTCAGGCCATGGGCATTGCTGAAAAGGTTGTCAGCTCTGTGTTTGTAATGCTGTGTTAGAGGTAGTGGCTTGTTGTAGCCACATGGTGCAGTTAAGGGCCTGTCCCTCTCGGGCATCGTTTGTGCGTCACGCAGATGGCGTGCGGAGATTTTGTACATCCCAAAATCCTGGGGCACTGCACGCGACCGCGCGTCACTACCTATGTCACCACGCACCTTGCGCGCGTAATGCACACCATTTGCGCATCACGTGCACGTCACGACGCGGGCGCCATGCGTCGTGACGTGTAAATGATGTCGCGTAAATGAAGTGCAAATGACACCCAAGTGGGACAGGCCCTTTAGTCACCGAACCCTATCGGACGGAGCTCTGGTTTGTGACACACAAATGTGAAAAGAGTGTCGTGATTAAATCCCAAGCGAGGGGGGTGTGTGACTGAGTTGTCGCTCCTGTTCTCCTGTTCCTTTGAGCGATCGAAGTCATGGACTTGCAGGGCACAAGTATATTGTGGAAAAAAAAACATTTCTCCAGCCTAAAAACACTACCAAATTCCCATTGTGTATGAAGGAACTGCAGATGCTGGTTTAAACACAACATGCTGGAGTAACTCTGTGGGTCAGATTCCCATTCCCATTGTAGCATCTCTGGGGAAAAGTAATAGGTGACGTTTTGGGTCGAGAACCTTCTTTAAACATTCCCATTTTGGGCAACAAATTCCCATTGTTGCTTACTCCCTTTGTGCCTGTGAGCAGATCCAAGATACGGAACGTGTTAACCAACTACTCTTGGTTTAATTTACCACTGGAACTAAAGGTTTAGTTTAGTTTAGTGATACGGCACAGAAAGAGGCCCTTTGGCCCACTGAGTCCACGCCGACCAGCCATCCCTGCACACTACACTACCCAACACACTAGGAACAAATTTTCATTTATACCATGCCAATTAACCTACAACCCTGTACATCTGGAGTGGGGGAGGAAACCCAGGCAGGTCACGGGGACAACGTACAAACTCCAAACCGATAGCACCTGCAGTCAGGATCCAACCCGGGTCTCTGACGCTGTATAGGTCTACCACTACACCACTGTGCCACCCTATGTGCTGTGTACAGTGGAGTCTGGTTTTATATGTCAACATTGGTAACATTTTGAAACAGAAATCAACGCCACTATCCCTTTGGAAGATTAAGGAAATTTGCATCTCTGAAATGACTCTTAACAATTTCTACAGATGCATGAAGAAAGCATAAGGGCCCCCCCCCCCCCCCCCCCCCCCCGCAGCCCAGTACGTTGGGCAAACCAGCCACAACCCCCTACCATTTGATGGTGTCTACACATCACACTGTCAACATAATCGTGGACCACTCACGCCCCATTCATTCTCTTTTCACCCCTCTATCATTGGACAGAACGTACACAAGTTTGAAAGCATGTACCACCAGATTCCAGGACAGATTCTTCCCTGCTGTCTCCATTTCTGCTAGGACTCCTCATAAGCTGAGGATCTTCCAATCCAGCTTTTGCCGACTTTTTGGTCTTTACTTTCACAGCCGCCGTAACATTAAATTCTGTGCTCTGTGCCGTTTCTCCTCTTGCACCACCTGTTTTAGTTTAAGTTTTAGAGATACAGCACGGAAACAGATTCGCTGGCCCACCGAGTATGCGCCAACCAGCGATCCCCGCATATTAACACTATCCTACGCACACTCGGGACAATTTACACTTACATCAAGCCAATTAACCTACAAGCCTGTAAGTCTTTGGAGTGTGGGAGGAATCCGAAGATCTCGGAGAAAACCCACGCTGTCACGGGGAGAACGTGCAAACTCCGAATGGACAGCACCCATAGTCGGGATCGAACCTGAGTCGGGGTCGGCACTGCAAACGCTGCAAGGCAGCAACTCTACCGCTGCACCACCGTGCCACCCTTTACTCATATGTGGTTGAGTAAATCATGTATGTGTAGGTAGGAACTGCAGATGCTGGTATAAAATAAAACTCCTGCAAAAAGAGTGGCATTTTCTGCAGAGGTTGAACTTCCAGTGCTATTTCCTGAATCATTTATACAACAGCAACAAACAATCCGATGGCCAAAGTACAGAATTTTATGACAGGTGAGAATTTTTTTTTAAAAAGGAAGTAAAAATACTCCCCTTACAAACTGCCCCTGAAGCTATTATTTTTATAGTAAGAAGATAGACACAAATAGATGCAGTAACGCAGCGGGTGTATTGTGAAAATAAACCATTTTCTCCAGCCCAAAAACACTACCAATGTTCCATTGTGTCGGAAGGAACTGCAGATGCTGGTTTAACCATGAAGATAGGCATAAAATGCTGGTGTAACTCACCGAGTCAAACAATATCTCTGGAGAAAAGGAATAGATGACGTTTTGGATCGAGATGCTGCTTCAGAGAATCGTGCATGGATAATTTATCTGGATACAATGCAAAACAACAGTTTTATCACCGTATCCTGGTATACCTGACAGTAACCAACCAACATCAGTGCCAATACCAAGATTCAAAACCCACTCCGGACTATAGTAGTCTTTAGGAAAGTGCTGGTGATGGCCTGTGTAGGAAGGAACTGCAGTTGTAGGTTTAAACTGAATATAGACACTGGAGTAACTCAGCAGAACAGGCAACATCTCTGGAGAGAAGGAATGGGTGACATTTCAGGTCGAGACCCTTCTTCAGACTCTACGCTAAATCACACCTTCAATACAGAAACCAAATAGCTCTCCCAGAAGATAGTTTACCATCAGATATATCCGAGGACATTGCCGGAAACTAGAGAGGAAATTGCGGGAGCCCTGGTTGAAATTTACAAGTTGGCCTTAAATACAGGAGAGGTCCTAGAAGACTGGAGGGTGACATATGTTGTGCTTCTTTTCAAAAAGGACTGCAGGGAAAATGCTGGGAACTATAGGCCGGTGAGCTTAACACCTGTAGTTGGAAAGTTACTGGAGAGTATTCTGAGGGATAGATTATACAGGCATTTGGATTGGCAAGGGCTGGTTAGGGACAGTCAGCATGGTTTTGTACGTGGAAGATCGTGTCTCACAAATATGATAGATATTTTTGAAGATGTGGCCAAAGAGGTTCATGAGAGCAGAGCTGTAGATGTTGAGTACATGGACTTCAGTAATGCATTCAACAAGGAGCTGCATTGTAGGCTGCTCTGGAAGGGTAGATCGCATGGGATCCAAGGAGAGATATCTGAATGGATAGCAAATTGGCTCCATGGAAGGAAGGGGAGGGTGCTGGTGGAAGGTTGCTTCTCGGACTGGAGACCTGTGACTAGTGGTGTGCCTCAAGGGCCTGTCCCACCTGGGCGTCATTTGCGTGTCACGCAGGCGGCGGGCGAAGATTTTGTGAATCCCAAAATCCACTGCCTACATCACCATGCACGTGTAATGCACGCCGTGCACGCATGACGACGCGTGCGTCGTGACACGTAAATGATGTTGCATAAATGACGCACAAATGACGCCCACGTGGGACAGGCCCTGCAGGTTTCGGTGCTGGACCCGTTACTGATTGTCTTAACAGACTTAAGTTGTCTTAAATGACTTAACAGACACCGGTCTGGAGTTTAAATCATCTTTAATCATAACATATAGCAGAGTGGTACAGTAGGTTGTTAGTTCATCACTACCGCTCACATGACTACCTACCGTAGGAAATGAGCGTTAATACAAAGTGTACAGTAAGGTGGAGTTAGTGATGCTACACAACACTGGTTCACATGCAATAACCAACCTACATCCTTCCCCGTAAAGAGAAAAGGTTGTCAGGCAAATGTGAAACACACACAATCAAACGTGCTCGCTGTACCTGTCAGGTGGTCTACTCATTCGACCCGAACGCGTACGGACAAACCCCTCTCCCAACATACTAGAAAAGTTAGTGGGGGAGGGAGGCAGTGACCCTGAGAAGGAGAATGCAGCCGTGGACACTTGAGGAGACCAGCGGGGTGAGCATGCGGGAATGTTAATGTGGGTAGATGGGGTAACCGACCGAGGCGGAGAGTGCAAGCTGGGAATAGTGGGAACAGGAGCAGCAGAGGGTTTAAACAGCAGGGGTGGAGCACATGGACCGGCTGGAGGTGGTCGAGGTTCGTTTACCAGCAGCAAATGCTGGCGGCTCCGTCTGTACAGAACACCATCGGCGAGGACAAGGTAGGAACGAGGTTCCTTAGACGGGCCAACAACGAAACCCAGACGGGAATGTCCCACAGCAGTCGGCATACGGACCACTTGACCCTGCAATAGCGGCTTCAGTGGTTTGCTGGACCTGTTATATGAGTGCTTCCGAATGTTGTGTTCCTTCTGAATGGGCTTGTGGACCGCAGCTGGTTTAAACACCTGTGGCTTCAGCTGTTGCTGGGTAACGGGCAGTGGAGTTCATGTTATACGAGACATCAGACGTTGAGCTGGTGAACCCAGGACCCCATCCCTGGAAATGGTTCTCAGGTTTAAGAGGTGGAGGTAGACATCAGACTTGGCAAGGTGAGAGTGTTCCATCAGTTGTTTTGCACTCCTGATGGCACATTCAGAGAGACCGTTGGATTGAGGGTATTCAGGGTGGAAGTTCCATTGTCTGGCAAAGTGTTTAAATGCATGGCTGGTGAATTGTCTTCAGTTTGCAGACAAACTGGTGCCATGAATACAGAAACGTGCCCCCGCAGCTTTTGTATAACCATGTCGGATGTGATGGTGGGCAGTCAATCAAGTTCGAACCAGTTGGAGTAGGAGTCGACTAGGACTAGGTAGTGTTTCCCTTTACCGTGCCATTCAAAAATGTCCGCTGCAAGAGATGTCCAAGGCAGTGCTGGTGGGGGTTGTTGTAGCAGAGGCTGTTTCTGTTGGCGTGGTGCCAAAGTGTTGCAGATTGGGCAGGATGCTGTTCTGTCCCGTATGTACATGGACATCCCAGGCCAATAGAGCATGCTCTGTGCATGGGCCAGCGTGGCCTCAGTGCCCGGGTAACCATTGTGTACCTCTTTATAGCATTTGTCTTGCAGGGATGATGGGATCACGACTTTGTGACCCTTGACAATGACACCATCCTGTATTACCAGCCCATCCCAGAAAGCGTTGGATGCTGTGCACATCGATAGGGAAAAACATTTTGTTGATGGCTGCAGTTTTCTTTGGATCTAGTTTCAGACCATTGCAAGTGAATACAGGTCCGACATAGGTGACCTCCGGAACGTGGATCTTGCATTTCTTGGGGTTGAATTTTAGGTTAATCTCATGTGCCCTGTTCAGAATCTGCTTGAGATTGCAGTCATGCTCTGCTATGTCCTTGCCATATGCCAGAATGTCATCAACAATGATAGCGCATGAGAAGCATGTGAGCAACTGTTCCGTGGTTCTCTGAAAGACGTCGCGAGCCGAATTGATACCGAATGGCACTCTGAGAAATTTGAATCTGCCAAATGGTGTGCCAAACATGGTGAGGTTCAAAGACTCATCATCCACAGGTACCTGCCAGAACGAGTTTTTTGCGTCTAGCACGAAGAACACTGTTGCGCGACCGATTTGGGCCGTGACGCCTTCGATAGTTCTCATCGGATAATGTGGGCGCTTGATGGCTGCGTTTAGGTCTCTTGGGTTGATGCAAACTCGGACCTCGTCTTTGTCTTTCTTTTTCGTGACAATCATGGTCGTGACCCAGTCTGTAGGTTCACTGATTTCAGCCAGTACCCCCACGGACACCATATTTTTAAGTTCAGTCTGGATTCTGCCCCGTATGGCATGTGGCAGGCGGTGGGGGGCATGGATGGCTGGGTCAACGGTGGGGTCAATGGCGATTTTGTAAGTCACAGGCAGCTTGCCCAACTTGTCATCGAACAGATCGGGGTAGTTTCGAATCGGGTCCTCAGATATAAGTAACTTGTGAACGGAGCAATCGAAAGAGACTAGCCCAAGGTCCCAGTAAAGTCACAGAGTTTGATTTTAGGATGTTGAAAATCAGATTTTTTGTGGTATTTTTCAATACACATTTGAGGCGAGTTCTTCCAAGGGGATGCAGCACCTCCCCCCATAGGCAAGCAAGGTAGAGTCGTCGCTAGTCAAAGTCTCATTATTTTGTATCTTATTATAGACATTCAGGGACATTACTATCACTCTCGCCCCGGTATCCAATTTGGCCTTCACAAGCTTGTTATTAATTAGCATGGACACAGAGGGATCCAAAAGCTTACCAGCTGTGTGGAGGAGGGTGTGAACAGTAGACTCTTCATATGAGCTAATTGGATCATCCTCGTGGGCAGCTTCGAGCTGGTCTTGGGAGTCTGAAAATGTTTGGTCTTGTTGCAGCAGGTGCAGATTAGACGCCGAACTGGAATTGTGGTTCCCACGGGACTGGCAACAAATGGCGAAATGGTTCAACTTCTTGCAGTAGTTGCATGGCTTGCTGTTCACTGGACAGAATAGCCGCCCCTTGTTGTGGAAGTAGTTACAGTCACCTTTGCGGTGGTTCACTCATAAATCCTCGATTAGCCGTTTGCGGCGGTTCATTCATAAATCTTCTGTTGGCTGTCGGTGTGGCTCATTTATTGCAGCCTGTCAGGTTTATGCTCTTTTTCTGAGTGTCAAACCGGTCGCTCAGTGGGGCCACAACCTCAGACGTGCGGCAGGCATGCACAGCTTGTTCAAGAGTTAGGACGGCATTGCGTAGTAGTTCTGTCTTGAGCTTTTGGTCAGACATGCCACTGACAAGTCTGTCCCCTATTAACTCGTTCGACATTTCCCCAAAGCGACATCACTGAGCCATGCATTTTAAATCACAAATAAATCGTTCAACAGGTTCATCAGGAAGCTGTTGTCACGCGAAGAACTTGGCTCTTTCCAAAATGCGGTTAGAGGGTCGGTCACACAGTTCGCGGAGTGTACGCAGCAGGACATTGGGGTTATGCTCAGTCTCAGCTGGTACAACTACCTGGCTGTTACCGTCAAGAACGGCTTGCACAAAGTCGAAGGTTTGCGCTCGAATCAGAATCTCTGGTCCAGCCAGGTTTAGTGGAAGCGAAGCTTTGACCTCATCTGGGTCATTTCAATGGACGATGTTGATATAGTGTTCGTAGTCGATCTCGAAGGGCCTCCATTGTTCTTCGATGTCCGAGTCAAAGATGAGCTATGCTGGCTTGCAGCAAGAGTGATCCATGGTAATACAGATAAAACAAATAAAACGCAAATAAAACCCGATATACAGACACCATGTAAATGACTTAACACACACAGGTCTGGAGTTTAAATCATCTTTAATCATTACATATTGAAGGAATTGAAGGCAATATCTCCAAGTTTGCGGATGACACTAAGCTGGGGGTCAGTGTTAGCTGTGAGGAGGATGCTAGGAGACTGCAAGGTGACTTGGATAGGCTGGGTGAGTGGGCAAATGTTTGGCAGATGCAGTATAATGTGGATAAATGTGAGGTTATCCACTTTGGTGGCAAAAATAGGAAAACAGACTATTATCTAAATGGAGGCCGATTAGGAAAAGGGGAGATGCAGCGCGACCTGGGTGTCATGGTATACCAGTCATTGAAAGTAGGCATGCAGGTGCAGCAGGCAGTGAAGAAAGCGAATGGTATGTTAGCTTTCATAGCAAAATGATTTGAGTATAGGAGCAGGGAGGTTCTACTTCAGTTGTATAGGGTCTTGGTGAGACCACACCTAGAGTATTGCGTACAGTTCTGGTCTCCAAATCTGAGGAAGGACATTATTGCCATAGAGGGAGTGCAGAGAAGGTTCACCAGACTGATTCCTGGGATGTCAGGACTGTCTTATGAACAAAGACTGTATAGACTCAGTTTATACTCTCTAGAATTTAGGAGATTGAGAGGCGATCTTATAGAAACGTACAAAATTCTTAAGGGGTTGGACAGGCTAGATGCAGGAAGATTGTTCCCAATGTTGGGGAGGTCCAGGACAAGGGGTCACAGCTTAATGATAAGGGGGAAATCCTTTAGGACCGAGATGAGAAGGACTTTTTTCACACAGAGAGTGGTGGGTCTCTGGAACTCTCTGCCACAGAGGGTAGTCGAGGGCAGTTCATTGGCTATATTTAAGAGGGAGTTAGATGTGGTCCTTGTGGCTGAGGGGATCGGAGGGTATGGGGAGAAGGCAGGTACGGGATACTGAGTTGGATGATCAGCCATGATCATATTGAATGGCGGTGCAGGCTCGAAGGGCCGAATGGCCTACTCCTGCACCAAATTTCTATGTTTCTATGTTTCTATATAGTAGAGTGGTACAGTAGGTTGTTAGTTCATTGCTACGGCTTACATGACTACCTAATGTAGGAAATGGGCGTTAATATAAAGTGCACGGTAAGGTGGAGTTAATGATGCTACACTACTCTGATTGGTTCACATGCAATAACCAATCTATAATCTACATCAATGATTTGGATGGGAACAGACAGGGCAAGATTAGCAAGTTTGCTGATGATACAAAAGTTAGTGGTTTTGCAGATAGTGAAGATAGCTGTGAAAGATTGCAGCAGAATCTGGATTGATTGGCCAGGTAGGCAGCGGTATGTTTGATGGAATTTAATACAGAGAAGAGTGAAGTGTTGCATTTTGGGACGGACCTACACAGTGAATGGTAGGCCTCTGGATAGTGGTGTCGAGCAGAGGGATCTCAAGATTCAAGATTCAAAAATAGTGTTGCTCTTTTTATTGTAAATATTGTAAATATTGTTGTTTCTTTTTTAAATTGTAAATCCTGGTTCTGTTGTTTTCCACATTATCGCAAGCATTTCCACTTTCATTTCACTGTACATCCTGTATATGTATGTGAATCTTGAATCTTGAAGAAGGGCCTCAAGCCAAAACGTCACGCATTCCTTCTCTCCTGAGATGCAGATGAAGGCCTGATTATCTGATGCACCCTCCCATGTAGCAGATGGAATGCTCGAAGCATGATTGAAAATGTTTGGTGAAGGTGGATGTAAAATTCTGCATAGTCTCAACGGGAAGAAGAGCACCAGCCACAGTTCCAATGAGATTAGTGACCAGTTAAATCATAAATTAAATCATATTCCCATTCATTTCAGTAAAGATGTGCCTTATTCCTGCTGAGAAATTAGTTTATGCTACAGAGTTTCAACAAATCAGAATTAATTGAACGGACTGCAATGTATTCTGGAACAACGTACAAAATAATTGCAAACTATTCCTTTCATCCCTAATGATTAGGGACCTGTACTTCCCTCATTCTTCGGCATCTGATTATATTAAACTAGACAAATCTCAAATCTATAAAACAGGCGTTGAATTCCTTTGTGATAAGACAACAAAATTAATGAGCATAAGGAACGATGAGAAGGGCTACTCGCTACATAGATCAACAATTGAAGGCCTTCGCATCCAAAGAACTTGGCATGCAGCCTAATCAGACTCGCAGAGTGAAACTTGTCTGGCAGCTTTTCATTTTAAAACCACTGCACTGATTTGCCTCACAGACCACTGACATTTGACGGCCCAATTTAAAAAAAAAAAAATGCAAAACAGCACAACAAAAATGCATGGTTGTAGATATGGGCTGGCAAAAGATTTGCTGCAGAATGCAGAGGAAATTCCAAACCAAGAAAAAGTATTTGAGCAGCTTCCTCAGCGGTTTTACATCATTTCTTACGGGAGTCATTTTGTTGATTCATGAGACCATGGGTGGATGGGTTAAAAAAAAATCAATTTTTCAGCAAATTTATGGATACGTTTGTGATCATGTATTTACAGTCCTTTCGTTAACTAATAGTAGAACTCCTCCTCTTCCGTTTCATTGCCATTAAAGCTAACAAATCATGGTGTGGAACATTTGTGTCAACTCCCAAAGACGTACAGGTAGGTAGTTAAATTGACTTGGTAAATGTAAAAATTATCCCGGGTTTGTGTAGGACAGTGTTAATATACGGGGATCGCTGGTCAGCATGGACCCGTTGCGTCAAAGGGCCTGTAATCTCTAAACTAAACTAAGTATCAAATTAACCTTTCAGGGCGCATCGTTTAGTTTTTTGTGATAATTTTTTTGTACTCATTTTGTTCGTGAATGAAATATGTTCCATGAAGGTCATGCCTACGTCAGAAATATCCATTAGCATATTTTCTATATGTATGGTTCAAAATTCAGCAACTCTACGCTAAATCACACCTTCACTACAGAATCCATTGCCCCCCCCACCCCCCAGAAGATAGCTTGCCATCACCTGCTAAACAACAAAATGGGACGGATAAGCAATTAGTTATCACCCTGCACCTCAAGAATTAAAATGCAGTTCTGACGAAGTGGCCTGGGCCTGAAAGTTAACCTTCGTCCACAAATGCTGCCTGACCTTCTAAGTGCTTCTGTTTTAATTAAAATACTGTACCAGTTAGAGACTGAACGTTACACAATGGGATTTGTTGCCAAAGGCAGTGGCCAGAGCTTCAGGCATGGACTAGTAGTTTACAACTAAATATGAGATGATCAGACCAGTTAAATTGTTCACAGAGAAGACAGAATATGTCTCTCAACATAGACACAAAAATCTGGAGTAACTCAGCAGGACAGGCAGCATCTCTGGATAGAAGGAGTGGGTGACGTTTCACGTCGAGACCCTTCTTCAGACTGAGAGTCAGGAGAGAGGGAGATATAAAGATAAGGAAGTGTAAGGTGTGAAAACGAGACATGAAAGAGGATGGAGATCAAGGAACATGTAGAACAGATCATTGTTAGCTTGGAGACGGTAACAACAAAGCAAGCAGATAAAATGCAATTATGGGCTGGCCGGACAACGGGGAAGAGGGAGAGATGGAGAGAGAGGGAAAGCAAGGGTTACTAAAGTTAGAGAAGTCAATATTCATACTGCTGGGGTGCTCCTTATTTGACTACATTTGGCCCATATCCTGCTAAACCCTGCCTCTCCATATATCTGTCCAAATGTCTTTTGAAAGTTGCAATTGTACCTGATACTTCTGCAGCTTATTTAAGCTTATTTAAGATCCACTGGCAGCTAGTCTCAACGCAGGGCTGGTCTTCATGTCTAGCCCTCAGGTCTGATGGATTCAGGGCCAAGTTTAATGGTTCAATGGGAGATCACACACCATCAGTGTGTTGCACACTGCCAGACCACAGTGCAGATGTTCAGAACATACTGATGCATACTGCAAATTTAGATTGCTTCCATGGGACGGTTAGAGGCTAAGGGGAGAACTGATTTGAAATTTATAAAATGATGAGAAGGTAGACGGTCAGAACCTTTTTCCCCTGGGTGAAAACATCAATTACAAGAGGGCATAGACAATAGACAATAGACAATAGGTGCAGGAGGAGGCCATTTGGCCCTTCGAGCCAGCACCGCCATTCAATGTGATCATGGCTGATCATCCCCAATCAGTACCCTGTTCCTGCCTTCTCCCCATATCCCATGATTCTGCTATTTTTAAGACCCCTATCTAGCTCTCTCTTGAAAGCATCCAGAGAACCTGCCTCCACCGCCCTCTGAGGCAGAGAATTCCACAGATAATTCTTTAAGGTCAGAGGGCGGACGTTTAATGGAGATGTGCAGGGTAATGTTTTTTGCACAGAGAGTTGTGGGTTTCTGGAACATGCTGCTGGTGGTGATGGTGGAAGCTTATAAAGGGCCTGTCCTACAAGCATGCAACTCTATGCGATTAGCGCGACCTAACGTGGTCGCTTGAGCCGTCCGGCGTCGCGGGGCCGGTCCCACTTCGATTGCCGGAGCCGTGCGGAATTGTGCGGAGTTCGTCCCGACATCGCGCGGGGCTCCGAAAAACTGACTATGTTCATAAAATTCCGCGCGGCAACGGCTTGTCGGCTCGCAGTCGCCTCGACACATTACACACCGCCCCGACATCGTGCCTCCATGAACCTATCTGTAGGTGCTTCCGTGACCCTCTATGTGTGTGGCTCCGTGGCCCTCTGTGTGTGTGTGGCTCCGTTGCCCTCTTTGCGCCGCGTTGCGCCACTCACCCGACCTCCACGCGGCCCCTGCTGCTGGTTTGGTCGCGCTTGCCGCATGCAGGCGCATGCTGGTGGGAACGGTCCTGTACAGGGGATCACCCGACCTCCGTGCGGCCCCCGCTTCTAGTTTGATCGCGTTCATCACATAGAGTTGCATGCTGGTAGGACAGGCCCTTAAAGGCATTTAAGGGGCTTTGAGATAGGCATATGGTAAAGCAGGGAATGGAGGGATTTGCATCACAAGCAGACAGAGGAGATTAGTTTAGCATGGCATCATTTTCAGCATTGATATTGTGGGCCGAGGTGCCTATTCCTGTGCTGTACCATTCTATGTGTGAATATGTAATTGAAGGGATGGAGCAGTGGAGGGGGCTTTGGGTTCCTGGATCATTGGGACCATTTGTGGAGAAGGTAGAATCTGGAAGGTAGAGGGATGGACTGCATCTTAATCAGAACTGCATCCGACAGAGAGCTTTACTGGTGTTGTTGGGGAAGCTTTACACTGAGTTGGGAGGTGAATGGGGCACAGAGTAGATGTGTGGATGGGGAAGTACAGTTAGCAAGAGGAGATCTAGAACTAGGAGAACCAAGAGGACAACTAGCCCGGCAGAGCACTGGAATTCAAACTTAAAGTCATGGAGTCATAGAGAGTCATACATGAGTCATACATGAGTCATACAAGAGGAAACAGGCCCTTCGGCCCAACTTGCCCATATCGGCCAACATGCCCCAGCTACTCTAGTCCCACCTGCTTGTAGTTGGTCCATATCGCTCCAAACTTGTCCTATCCATGTACTTGTCTAGGGTTACACAAAAAGCTGGAGAAACTCAGCGGGTGCAGCAGCATCTAAGGAGCGAAGGAGATAGGCAACGTTTTGGGTCGAGACCCTTCTTCAGACCATCCCTGCCCGCCATGTACTTGTCTAACTGCTTCTTAAACGTTAGGATAGTCCCAGCCTCGACCATCTCCTCTGGCAGCTTGTTCCATACACCCACCACCATTTGTGTGAAAAACCTTATTTCTCATCAAATTAGAAAGTAGATGAACTCAAAACTATAATTTGGATAGGAATGGTTTGGAAGAGATGAGCCAATGTAAGCAACATGGTTGGCATAGCCAATTTGGGATGAAGGATCTGTTTCAGTGCTTTATATCTCCGTTCATGGAGAAGAAATCTATGCAGTTGCATCACAAAGACTTTGATAAAGGAAGGGCAGTACTGGTGATGAGATATCCCAGGGTATACAATATTCAGGTGAGCCTGTAGAAGGAGGGGTTGTATTGCATTGATACATCAGAGATTGCTTCTCTTCAGTAATGAGGGAGGATATCCTCCGGCGATATGGTGGCGCAGTCCTAGAGTTGCTGCCTTACAGCGCCAGAGACCAGGGTTCACTCCTGACTACAGGTGCTGTCTGTACGGAGTTTGTACGTTCTCCCCGTGACCTGCGTGAGTTTTCACCGAGATCTTTGGTTTCCTCCCCCACACCAACGACGTACAGGTTTGTAGGTTAATTGGCTTGGTGCTAATGTGCGAGGCTCGCTGGTGGGTGCAGACTCAGTGGGCCGAAGGGCCTGTTTACATGCTGTATCTCTACACTAAACTAAACTAAACTAAATGAGACCGTATTGGAAGAGAGTAGGAACAAAATGTGTCATCACTTTGCTGGTGGTGGGTTGCAGATCACCAGCGGTCAACAGGAGAAAAAAGAACAGATATATGTAAGCTGATATATATATATAATAAGAGAGATATAATAAATGGAGGGTTGTAGCTAATATTAGCTGAGATTGCCTTACTGGAAAAGATGTGTTGGTGGGGGGGGGGGGGGGGGGGGGAGAATTTGTTAGATGTTTTCAAGAGAGTTTTCAATATAAAGTATGTTGGTGAAATGGTGGGTGTATTGGTGTGGGACTATTTTGGAGTGATTAACCATAATTCAAACCTCAAAGTGGTCATGGAAAAACATCTGAAATTGGATGATGGCCAATTTCACTGGCATAAGCATGTTCCTGCGAAAGCCACCTCCAAAAGCATCCCAATACTGGCCACAACTTCCCATCTCCACCCTTTTCTGCTTTCCGCAGAGACCGTTCCCTCCGTAATTCCCTGGTCAACTCGTTCCTTCCAACCCAAACCACCCCCTCCCCAAATACTTTCCCCTGCAACCGCAGGAGATGCCACACCTGTCCCTTTACCTCCCACCTTGACTCCATCCAAGGACTCAAACAGTCTTTCCAGGTGAGGCAGAGGTTCACTTGCATCTCCCCCAACCTCCTCTACTGTATCCGGTGTGACCAAGCGCAGGTTTGGCGATCGTTTCGCTGAACACCTCCACTCAGTCCGTCTTAATCAAGCTGATCTCCCGGTTGTGCAGCACTTCAACTCCCTTCCCATTCGCAGTCTGACCTTTCTGTGCTGGGCCTCCTCGATTGTCTGAGTGAGGCCCAGTGCAAATTGGAGGAACAGCACCTCACATTTTGCTTGGGTAGTTTACACCCTGGCAGTATGAACATTGACTTACCTAACTTCAGACAACCCTTGCTTTCTTTCCCCATCCCCTCCCCCTTTCCCCATCCCCTCCCACTAAGGTTACTGTTTCCGCCTACATTATTTCCTTGTCCTTCCCCGTCCCCGTCCCCTGACATCAGTTTGAGGAAGGGTCTCAACCCGAAACGTCGCCAATTCCTTCTCTCTATAGATGCTGCCTCACCCGCTGTAGATACTCCAGCATTTTGTGTCTATGTTCCTGCGAAGGTTGACTGGGGACATCTACGTAAACGGGCAAGTTTGCATCTGCACAGGGGAAGTATTCAGAGGAGAAACAACAAGCGCTCAATGCCAACATATTCCTGTAAGGTTAATAGCCACAGATAACAAGTGCAGGGAACCATGGATACAATGGTTATTGACGCCAGGATAAAGAGGGGAAAAAAACGGAAACATATGCTAGGTGTTGTAACTAAAGGCTGCGTAGGTCGGACAGGAATACAAATATTTGGAGGAAGATGTTTCAAAAGGAAATTAGGAAGGTAAAGAGGGGTCCTAAAAAAATCACTGGCAAACAGGATTAAGGTTAATCCAAAGGTGTTACAAAAGTATACTAAGGAAAACATCCGATTCCACCACCATACCTGGCATTACATATCCACCACTCTTTGTGCAAATTTACAGGCATGTTTTTGGGACCAAAGCTTAGTTGTTTTAAAAAGGGAAGAATCCAAGGGATTATAGGCTGGTGAGTTTGCCACAAAAGGCTGTGAGGCCAAGTCAATTTATATTTTTAAGGCAGATAGATAGATTATTGATTAGTATGGGTGTCAGGGGTTATGAGGACCCACGACTGTTGTGCCAGGTTTAGTACAAACCCATCATGAAGTACACAGATGACACAACAGTGGTGGGCCTCATCAGGGACGACAATGAGCTGGCTTACAGGGAGGAGGTGAAACAACTGGTGGACTGGTGCAATACGAACAACCTGATCCTGAATGTCGAAAAAAACAAAGGAGGTCATCATCGACTTCAGGAAAAACCGGCACAGTCCCACACCACTTCACATCAACGACAGCGATGTGGAGGTGGTCAGTGGCACTAAGTTCCTGGGGGTGCAGATCACTAACAGTCTGACCTGGTCAAATAACATCTCATCAACAGTTAAGAGAGCGCAGCAGCGGTTGCACTTTCTGCGCCGGATGAGAAGAGCTCATCTCCCCCATCCCACCCTCACCACTTTGTACAGGGGCACCATAGAGAGTATTTTGACCAGCTGTATCTCTGTCTGGTTTGGGGACTGTAAAGCCTCCGACTGGAAGTTGTGAGGACAGCGGAAAAAATCATCGGGACCTCTCTCCCCTCAATCGGGGATATTGCAACCAAACGTTGCGTGTCTAAGGCCAGCAGTATTATAAAAGACCCCACACATCTCCATCACGGACTGTTCACTCTGCTGCCCTCGGGCACAAGATATCGTAGCATAAGGAGCAGAACATCAAGGTTCTGCAACAGCTTCTTCCCACGAGCCATCAGACTCCTGAATGCCATGTAATGGGCTGCCACCATTGTCTATTTATCCTTTTATCCATACAAGAGTTGGGAAGTCATGATAGAGCTTTATAGGACTTCAGTTAGGCTGCCGTTGGAATATTGTGTGCAGTTTTGGTCACCCCTTTATAGGAAAGACTAGACTAAGACTAGACCGTTGGGTCCCAGTCAGAAGGGAGGCCTGGTCCCCCAACCCATTCCCCAACACAATATTCCACCACTCACCCATAGCCCCTTACTGCGCAGGCGCGGCTCATTTCCCCTCATCCCCCAGCACTCCCTCCCCCTCCTCTTCACATGTGGGTTGGTAGGAGGGGAGGAAAGGGGGGTGTGGGGTGGGAGGGGAGGAAGGATGTGGGGTGGGAGGGGAGGAGGGGAGTGGGGGCGTGGGGGTGTGTGTGGGCAGGGGGCTGCAGGAGGGGGTAGAGCGTGGTGTGTGTGGCAGGGGGGTGTGGGGTGGGAGGGGAGGGGTGTATGTGTTGCGTCTCTTGTTGCATTCTGTAACAAGATGGGGATGGGGACGGCTTCAGGCGGGGGCTGTTGGGAGCCGGTGGGGAACGGTGGGAGCACTGCCATGGCCTAACGCTGCAGGACACTCCACCCCCCCCCCCCCCCCCGGCTCCCGACAGCCCCTCCTGAAGTTGTACCCCTCTCCTGCAGCCTGAGGAGTGAGGCAGCTTCAGGCAGGAGCTGTCGAGGGTTACGGAGGGGGGGATGGGGGTGGGGAAGAGCATCCTACAGCCGGGGATGGGAAGGGCATCAGGCGGTGGGGGGGGGGGGGTCTCTGGGGGGCTAGTACGGGTGTTGTGGTCTGAAGGGACTATTTTCCAGAGGGCTAGTACAGATATTATAGGCCGAAGGGACTTTTCTTGGGCTAGTCCAGGTGTTGTGAGCCAAAGGGACTGGTTTATGGAGGGATCGCATGGGTATTGTGGGCTGAATTGACTTTTGTGGGCTAGTACAGGTGTTGTGGGCCAAAGTGACTGGTTTATGGAGGTTTAGTATGGACATTGTGGGCCGAATGGAATTTTCTTGGGCGAGTACAGGTGTTGTGGGCTGAAAGGACTGCAGCTGGGGACGGCTATTATGGATCTTGCTATTAACTGTATAATTTCCCCTTATATTCAACCTCATAAAGTGCAACACCCCTCATTTGCTCATATTAAACTACACTCATATCTTTAACCACATAGAACACATTTCAGTGTATCCCAGATACAAACCTTTTGGCCCAGCGTCAGTGTTGAACATGATGCCAAGTTCTACAAATCTCCATAGCCTGCATATGATTCCAGGGCTGCCATTCACCCGCATTGAGTGTGAGAATCACGCGTTTGGCGAAATTCTCACGCTGATCACACATTTCTCACGCTCTGTCGTGAGAAATTCTGTGATCAACGAGAATTTCAAAACTCATATCAACGGCATGGGCGATGGGTGTTGTAGAGCTGGGGCTGAGGGAGGGATGGAAGCAGAAGCAGCGGCGGGGGCAGATGCAGATGGGGAGCTGGGGCTGGCGAGTGGTTGCCGGGCTGACAAGCGGCTGGGGCTGCCAAGTTGCTCGCTGCAGCTCCGGCCATGGAGCAGCCTCAGTGCAAGAGTCCCAGACCGTCAGAGGCGTCGCAAGCATTGTGCTGCTGCCATTAAAGTGTCTGCTGAATTCGCCCAGGCAACCGGCAAGGATCAGGCTGCGGCTCGGTGCATCCTGGATGACCGTGCAGTGAATGAGTGTCACCCAGCGCAGCAAGTAAGGCCATGTCCTTGTCCCGGCTGCAGTTGGAATTTAAGGATTTGCGGGAAGCGACTGACATGAGTGAGGCAGGCGAGCGGCAGGAGAGAGGTACATGGGCTGCAGAACCGGGGGCGGCTGGGTAGGCACACTTTTTTGGCTAGACATGATCCAATATCTCCGGCTTCGGATGAGGTGCTGCTGTGCTCTGAGCAACCTGGTCACGCGTGTTGGAGAGCCGGGAAGAAGGGAGGGCTGGAAGCAGAGGCGGGGGAATGCGGACAGGGAGCCGGGGCTGACGAGTGTTTGCCGGGCTGGCGAGTGTTTGCCGGGCTGGCGAGTGTTTGCCGGGCTGGCGAGTGTTTGCCGGGCTGGCGAGTGTTTGCCGGGCTGGCGAGTGTTTGCCGGGCTGGCGAGTGTTTGCCGGGCTGGCGAGTCGCTTGCTGCAGCTCCGGCCATGGAGCAGCCTCAGTGCCAGAGTCCCGGGTCATCGGAGGCGTCGGAAGCGTTGCGCCGCTGCCATGAGAGTCTCTGTGCCGAATTCGCTCTGGTGACCGGCATGGATCAGTGCATCCTGGAGGACAACCAGTGGCTGCTGGAAGTAGGTACCAAGCACTGAGTAGAAGTGGTGGGAGATAGTGGCTGGAGGTGGTTGGAGAAAACTACCTGCTTGCCTGCTAGATTTTCACACTGTAACTGCAGGAAAAATGTTCCCGATGTTGGATGTCCAGAACCAGGGGCCACACACAGTTTAAAAATAAGGAGTCAGCCATTTAGGACTGAGGTGAGGACAAACTTTCTTCTCCCAGAGAGTTGTGAATCCGTCGAATTCTCTGCCACAGAAGGCAGTGGAGGCCAATTTGCTGGATATTTTCAAAAGAGAGTTACATTTTGCTCTTGGGGCTAGCGAAATCAAATGATATGGGGAAAAAACAGGAAAGAACTACTGATATTAGGTGAACAGCCATGATCGTATTGAATGGCAGTGCTGGCTTGAAGGGCCAAATGGCCTATTCCTGCCCCTATTTTTTGTGTTTTTACGCTTGAGTATACGGCAATAAAGCTTAACGACTTGATTTTGAAGCATTCATGCATGGTGGAGGTATCATTATTGCTATTGAGTGCGTGCAGAGTAGGTTCACCAAGTTAATTACCAGGATATCAGGACTGACATATGATGAAATAATGGGTCGACTGGGCTTGCATTCACTGGAATTAGAAGGATGAGAGGGACTCATATCAAAACAAATAATTGTTAAATGATTGCACAGGCTAGATGCACGAAAAATGTTCCTGATGTTGTGGGCACCCAGAACCAGGGGTCACAGTTTAAGAATAAGTGGTATGCCATTTAGAAGGGAGACGTGGCAAAACTTCTTCACCCAGAGAGTTGTGAATCTGTGGAATTCTCTGCCACAGAAGGAAGTGGAGGCCAATTCACTGGATGTTTTCAAGAGAGAGTTAGATTTAGCTTTTAGGGCTAAAGGAATCAATGGAGATGGGGAAAATGCAGGAACGGGATACTGATTTTAGATGATCAGCCATGATCATATTGAATGGCGGTGCTGGGTCAAAGGGCCGAATGGCCTACTCCTACATCTATTTTTCCATGTCTCTATATTTCTATGTTTCCCCATCCACCCGTTTTCAACATAAACTGGGAGGGGGGGGGGGGGGGGGTGAACATTGGGTTTTCCTGCATCACCCGCCTGCTCTTTCTCCCCTTTCTGGTGGTCTCCTCTGTACCTGTGGAGTGACCAATACTAATGGAATATATAACATATCTTGTGAATCAGATACATATATCACAGAAGCATAAGGGTGGATAAATCCACGGGGCATGAAGGCATCTATCCCAGCTTATTGAGAGAGGCAAGGGAGGAGATTGGGTGGCACGGTGGTGCAGCGGTAGAGTTGCTGCCTTACAGCACCAGAGACCCAGGTTCAATCCCGACTACGGGTGCTGTCTGTACGGAGTTTGTACATTCTCCCTGTGACCACGTGGGATTTCTCCGGGTGCTCCGGTTTCCTCTCACACTCCAAAGACGTACAGGTTTGCAGGTCAAATGGCTTTGGTTAAAATTGTAAAATTGTCCCCGGTGTGTAGGATGACATTAGTGACAGGGTGATCGTTGGTCGACGTGGGCTCAGTGGGCCGAAGACTCTGTTTCCACACTGTATATCTAAAGTCCAAAGTCTAACGATATGCCATAAGGAGCCCATCTGCAGTTCATAGAAACATAGAAACATAGAAATTAGGTGCAGGAGTAGGCCATTCGGCCCTTCGAGCCTGCACTGCCATTCAATATGATCATGGCTGATCATCCAACTCAGTATCCTGTACCTGCCTTCTCTCCATACCCCTGATCTCTTTAGCCACAAGGGCCACATCTAACTCCCTCTTAAATATAGCCAATGAACTGGCCTCAACTTCCTTCTGTGGCAGAGAATTCCACAGACTCACCACTCTGTGTGTGAAAAAAGATCTTCTCATCTCGGTCCTAAAAGATTTCCCCCTTATCCTTTAACTGTGACCCCTTGTTCTGGAGTTCCCCAACATCGGGAACAATCTTCCTGCATCTAGCCTGTCCAACCCCTTAAGAATTTTGTAAGCCTCTATAAGATCCCCCCTCAATCTCCTAACTTCCAGCGAGTACGAGCCGAGTCTATACAGTCTTTCTTCATATGGAAGTCTTGCCATCCCAGGAATCTGGTGAACCTTCTCTGTACTCCCTCTTTGGCAAGAATGTCTTTCCTCAGATTAGGAGATCAAAACTGTACGCAATACTCCAGGTGTGGCCTCACCAAGACCCTGTACAACTGCAGTAGAACCTCCCTGCTCTTGTACTCAAATTCTTTTGCTATGAATGCCAACATACCATTTGCTTTCTTCACAGCCTGCTGCACCTGCATGCCTACTTTCAATGACTGGTGTACCATGTCACCCAGGTCTCGTTGCATCTCCAAAGTTCAAAATGTTCCAGGTCCTGGTCACTCTCTGCGCAGTTATAGTCACCAGGGACATTGAAATATCTCTGATCTCCCACTTACTGCAGGAGGAACAGATGACTGCTACCTGTTATCTCAGTCATTTCTTCTGAGAACAGAAAGACCAATCCTTACTTGGTTGCTACTCATCGTAGACACCAAAGCCCAACACTCAGCAAAACCTAAACTTTGACCTCTCAGCCCTTCACAAAAAACGCTCCCAAGACGGCTGCTATTAAACTGACCACTGCACACTGATTACTATTTTGCTGCTGCTGAGCTCAGAGGTACTGCTGGTCCCACAAGTGATTCTTAGCCTTTGTCTCTTACACTCATTGACCTGGAATGCCAGCAGCATAATCAAAGACGAGTCGTACCCTGGCCACTCGCTCTTCTCTCCTCTCCCATCGGGCAAAAGGTACAGAAGTGTGAAAATGCACACCATCAGATTCAGGGACAGTTTCTTCCCAGCTGTTATCAGGCAAATGAACCATCCGACCAGCAACTAGGGAGCGGTCCAGAACTACCATCTACCTCGTTGGAGAACCCAAGACTATTTTTGATCGGCCTTTACTGGCTTTATGCTGCACTAAATATTATTCACACTATTCCCTTCATCATGTATCTGTACATTGTGAATGGCTCGATTGTAATCATGTATAGTCTTTCCGCTGGCTGGTTAGCACACAGCAAAATCTATTCACCGTAACTCGGTACACGTGACAATAAACTAAACTAAGCTAAAGGGGTTTCAGGCTTTTCATTTGTGAAGCTTTATTCAGAGCAGTACAGAGAGAACAGCACTCAATCCAGTATAGATAGACAGGAGCTTCTTAACACATTGTATCTGCGCTAGCTCTATGTAAAAGCTATTGTAAAATTAATAGTAAGATTAAACGAGAACTTACTGGTTTGAAGTTTGATCTTTATTTTATGAGGAGTTACGATGAGGGATTACGTGAAGACCCCGCCAGCACGCATGCGCGACATTCTTCAAAGCAGTGGTGTGAAATCACAGACAGTCACAATGACTAATATAGTAAGATAAGAGAGAACTTTCATACCAGGTGATCTTTATAGTAGAGGGTTGGGAGCGGAGGGCACATAATCCCTCATCGTAACTACTCATAAAATAAAGATCAAACTTCAAACTAGTAAGTTCTCGTTTAATCTTACTATTTTACTTCGGAGTCACGTGAGTGACTACGTGAAGATTTCAAAGCTCTGTGATTTCATGCCCTGGAAGCTCCATGCTCACACACCGCTATGCTGGGATAAGAGGATGAACGTAATTCAGACATAACACTGGCTGAAAAACAAAGAAGGTATTTAATCATACCTAAAATGATATGCCCCACATTGGGTAAATCATGTAACAGAAACTTAACATATTCCCCTGCAAACGTCTCAGGAGCGGCCACGGGTTTATAATAGAAGTGCTGAAAAGTCCGTTCACTGCTCCAACCCGCTGTAGCAAGGATGTGGTCCATAGGAACTCCCATTACCCTAGCCGCTGACGTGGATGCAGCCCTGGTGGAGTGAGATTTAATCATCAGTGTCCACTCCGCTGCACCCAATCCACCCTAACCAACTCGAAGTGGCTTGCACTGTGACCTTATGATGAGGGCGTTTGTGGCTTATGGGTAAAGTCCTCTCCGTGCCCCTAGATTCTTGGTTCCTTCTATATCGTAAATATATGTCACAATGCAGAGACGACTATCTGCAGGGTAGGCCAGAATGATAATTCTAGGCCAGAGGAACTGGGTCGATATAGTTTGAGTAACCCCTGTATCAGAAGGTTATCTACCATAGGTAAACATATGGCATCCATACTTAGCTTTATAAAGACTGGACCCGTTGTGCTGTTACAAGTGCCATAAACATAACCATATTATATGTAGTTATCCAGAGTGAGCCCCGATATTGGTGTCCATCCTCGAAGCATAGTAAATACTATGCCTAAGTCCCATGTATGGGTGTATCTGGCCCTGGGGAAATAGAATTAATACCCCTCATCAGTTTGATACCAGAGGGTGTTATCCTATAGGCAGGTGATCACCCCCTCGGTCCAGGTTGGTAGGTAGGGCACTCCTTGCAAATTTAATGGCACTGTAGCTCAAACCTTCATGGAATGAAGGGTGGCCAGAACTCCAGCACTCCAGTGATGGTGGCCGAGTCATATGAAGTGTTTGTTCTGAAGCAGAAACACTCCCATCTTCTGACATATGTCAGTGCTGTCCCTGGTGGACTCCCTGCACGACGATGTGATGACATAGATCGTCCTGTCGGAGTATCCGAAGTCCAGAAATGGCCTGTTCAGAATCAGCATCAATTGGTTCATGCGATCATGGCACGGATGACTTACCCGTCACAGGGTGTGCCAACAGGCCCGGCCGTTTGAGGATCCGAAAGCAGTGTTCTGCGGCCATCTTTGTACTGCTGGGGACCATGGTTGGGTAGGCCAGTCGGGAAACCCGAAATACCCGTTGCGGAGTCTATTTAATTTTTGTAAGACCCGACTGATGAGGCAGAAGGGGGGGAAATGCATAGCAAACAATCCCCCCAATGCAGCGAAAAACATCCATCGCTGCTGGCCCCGGGTCCCGATCCAACATCCATTCAATGTTGTCGTTGAATTGCGTGACCTGGTGTTCGCCACCGTATTTAGTTTACCTGAAAGGTAAGTGGCTGAGATCCAAATCTCTCTATCCAGACACCAGTTCCAGATGTAATTAGGCAATTCATCACATGATATCGATTTTATTCCACACATATGATTAATATAGGCCCCCACTGTGGTATTATAATTTGTGACCGTACATGCAACTGGTGCATATCTAAGCAGTAGGCCCGGAGTCCATGAAATGCTCGCAGTATTTTGATAATTAATCCCTAGTGCTCCCAACAGGGTAAATCTTGTGCACTCCATCTGCCACCACAACTAGTGGTGGTATTAGCTGCTCCCCACCTTTAACACTGGCATCAGTCTGTAATGTAACCGAGGGATTTATGATAGTGATGGGTTTGGAACAGAATTAAGCATTTCCCATCCACAAATTTAATTCAACTCTTGCCTTTTCTGATAACTTCATAGGCCTGTCGAAATGGCATGACTTTTGAGAGCTATAATTTTAGCTCTTTGTAGGTTTTGATAATGTAGTGGTCCGAATTGCGCTGCGGGAAAGCAGCCACTATCTTCCCAATTATCATGGCCACCTGCCGAATGGATGGATCCCTGATGCCAGTGAGGCTTCTGCCAAGTCCACCACCTTGTTTGGTGGTAAGGTGGTAGACATTTGCACCGAGTCAATGGTGAACCCCAAGTAATCCATAGTAGAAGAGGGTTCCAACTTTAATTTATCTGGATGTATGATGAACCCCAGCTTTTGAAAGAGATGTTTTGTGGCTAGAACTGCCAATGTAGCCGTTTCCAAATTCTCCCCGACAATGAGGATATCATCAAGATAGGCCATAACAGTATGATTTTGTTCCCTTAAATAGGCCAAAGCTAGTTTCAACAATTTGGTGAACAGCCTGGGTGCTGATGATAACCCATTGGGTAAGGCTTTATATTGCCAGAATTATCCCATCCAGATAAATTTAAGGTATTTCCTATGATCCTTGTGTATTGGTACTGAATAGTATGCATCTTTGAGGTCAATGCATGCCATGTAGTACCCATTAGCTATTAGCTGTCTGGCTGTGACGAAAGTGTCCATTTTGAAATGAACATACTGAACAGAAGTATTCAGTTCGGTCAGGTCTATGATTAAGCGGCATCCGCCATCTTTTTATTTTTGGTAAATATATTAGATACGAACTCCTGTGATTCTCTGGTGGTTTTCTCAATTACCCCTTTGCTAATTAGTCTTAATAGTTCAGCATGGCCCGCCGTTCTTTCTTTTTGTGAAAGTATAAACTTTCGGCTAGGTGAATGCTGGACCGGGGTAGGGAGTTCGTAAATTAATTCAATTTTATAGCCCTGAATACTTCCGAGTATGTAAGGATCAGAGGTAAAAGTGCGCCATACTTCATAAAACAAGTGCAACCGGCCTCCCCCATAAGATGAATTTAGACATATGATGTTCCTGGGGGAGGCAGACCCACCTACCTCCAAGGTATTGCCGGTGTTGCGGTCCAATACCACCGTTATATCTTCTGTTGAGTTGCTGCGTTGTAGGGGTGGCGCATTTTCCAAGAAGGCCGGGCTGGGCCATGGCCTAAAAAGGCTGTTGTGCAGGTGGGCCGGCCTTCGAGCTTTCACCACCGGACGATCTGTTGTGATATCGCTGTCCGGTGGGTGTGTAGGGGTGCTGTTGCTGTTGGTAGTGCGGTTTGGAGGTACTGGGTACCTTATCAGGCCTATGGCCTTGGCCTCTTTGTCCAGGTCTTTCACCTGTTTGGGGAGGTTATCTCCGCACAGCAGATTTGGTGGTTGAGCGTTACCTGGTTTGCATAACCCCGCATTTTTGGGGTTGAGTGCCGGTTTGATAATGCTCTTCCTGTAGTTATTATCTCAAACTGTGTTACACAGTAGGGCCAGAGCATCCTGTTTCTACCGGTAGCTCTATACCCACCACAGTACTGGCCACTCTCGTAATTCCGGCGGTCTCCTTGCCCTCTAATCGTAGGGCTCATGTACCCTCAAATAGGGTTATTCACCGCGGGAACAATCAGCGAGTTACAATTTTCAGGAGCAAGATACTTATCAGCTGTAGCATTGATGGCTTGCTCCTGAAGCTGGTTTGTAGTCATATAATTGAACTAGCTGCCAGCTTAGGGTGGATAGGTAACCTTTTTGAGAAGGAACTGCATGTTTGCTTACCATATCCAGAAAAGTCCGTTCACTGCAACTCTTCTTGCACCCCTGACACTGTTGGTTGTTCAGCCAACTCCCCCTCTTCAGGGTCAGCCCAGTTCTGACCCCCAATGCTCCCCTGCCAAGAGGGTGAGACATTAGGCAGTCCATAATAGGATCCTGCCGTGGGCCTGCGAAGAGGCCCACCGTGACCCTGCCCCTGCAAAAGCAGGTCACGCTGGAGCAATTGCTCCACCATCCGCTCCATGCGGGTAAGACGACCTCCGTCGCTAACAGCGAACGGGGTGTCCTCGGGACTGGACCCAGCTGAGTCGGCAGTCCCGACCGGCTTCCGGGTGGATTTACCGCCTGTCCGTGGCGAACCAGCGGCCCTCCCGGGCGGGAAGTCGGGAGCTGCAGGTAGCACCTGCAGGTAGCACCTGCAGCTCAGGAAAAAACGGCACGCTGCTGGCTGCTCTCTATAGCAGCAGCTCTTGCCGCTGCTCTCGCCGCGCTCACCACTCTGGTGAGTCTTACCGTTCGTAAGTTTCGAACTTACGCTGGAGGAGCCCCGCTCCTCCCGACTGTCGCTTCCGCATGCGAACGACGATATGTCGCGCATGCGTGCTGGCGGGGTCTTCACGTAGTCACTCACGTGACTCCGAAGTAAAATTGCATGGCATTCCCTACCCTAAGCAAAGTCACCCTTCACTCAAGGTTAATTTTCTTCTGATATTATGTGATTTTTTTTCCCCCCCCTGGATATCTGACAGAAGGATTAATTGAATTTCTAAAAGGTGCTGGCGTAAGTCTGGGATTTACGATGTGAAAATACTGCCTCGGCAAACCAAAGGGTAACAGTAAACAGAAAGGATAATGGAGAAGACAAGAAGGGATCAGTTCTCTAACATGGGATCTTTCAGGGAGCGGACAGGAGAAAGCAATCCACTGTAGCGGCGCCTGCTGGCGGGCGCAGGTATCGAACCCGGCGTTCGGAAGCCGCGGTCACGTGACTCGGGAGGGGCTGCTGTTTTCCGCGCGGTTTCGCTTTCGCGCCACAGTTGCGTTGCTGACCACCGTCGTGGTCACACGTGTTCTCAGATACCTGCATGCCAAGGAACTATTGTGTTAATAAATCAGTCCGGAAAACTTGGTTGTCGTCTTTGCATCCGCCAAACCACGTCCATTAAATTTTGTCCAAGTGCAGTCTTGTAAAAATACGTTGTCACCTCATTATCTCATCGACTATCGTGGGATCGTGCTCTGCACATAAACGTCCCACTGATCAGAAGTAATTCATTGGCTATGAAATGTTTTCTGATGGCCTGAGAGGGGGAAATATAAATCCTAGTCAGAGTCTCCTGTATGGCTTCTCATTCCAATAGGCATTTGTTTCCTTCACCATTAATCATTTGGAACCATAGAGATCCTTGCTTACCCTGAAGTACAATTTCTCACAAGAATGATATCCACAAAGCTATAGGAAAACATTTTTCTTCTGTTCCATTACTTTTCTTTTCTCTGTAGCCGTCTACATTATAATCACTTCCTGATTGCTAATGCAAAATAATGGAAAGTTGAGCCTGCTGACTAATGCTAAATAATCTTCAATCAAAATCACATAATGCAGAAAAAAGCCCTAGCTGCCACCTGATATGGATAATTTATTACCTAGTACAACCAAAGTTAGTGATACTGCAGTCGGTCCTGTTATATCAAAGCATAATTGGGTCTGTGCCAGCCCATAACATAACTCCAAGGTAGTCACAATTTGTATTCATGCCTTTGGTCATGAATCACATACAGACAGTTACACCTTGCAAGGCTGTGGAGAGAGCATTTTGTAAAGCACAGCAGAGTTCAGTGCACATGATGCACATTTACCTCACAAACCTCATCCAACTTATATCTGTTAGCTCTTTATCAAGTGCTGTTCATCTGATAATAAAATGTGATTAATAAATGCGAGTGGCACAGTGGCTCAGAGGTAGAGTTGCTGCCTTACAGCGCTTACAGCACCAGAGACCCAAGTTCGATCCCGGCCATGGATGCTGTCTGTACGGAGTTTCTACGTTCTCCTCGTGACCGCATGGGTTTTTTCCAAGATCTTCGGTTTCCTCCCACACTCCGAACACGCACAGGTTTGTAGGTTAATTGGCTCGGTATAAGCGTGAATTGTCCCTAGTGTGTGTAGGATAGGGATCGCTGGTCAGTGTGGACTCGGTGGGAAGAAGGGCCTGTTTCCGTGCTGTATCTCTAAACTAAATTGAAAGACCTGCTAACCTTTAGCATTGGCATTGGATAATGTTAAACTCTGATGTGTATGATCATTCCCTGGGCAAAGTCATGTTGTTCTTAACCAAACCTCCAACCTGTAACATCTGAAAGGATTACAAGCACTGCCTCGTTCAGATTCCACTATTCTGAGATAATCCACTTTATTCTGGAAACATCCAAATAATCAAATTTTGTCAGTAACTAATCTCCTTCCCAATTCCACAATCAAACAAGATTGGCGGCTACTATATATCTGCTGCTGACAGATGTCCCCTCTCTTTCCTTCAGTATTCCCACTTTCCCAATGGTAGATTTATTTGCATCCTGACTTTCAGCAAGCCATGTCTCAACACACTAAGTGACATCATTTAGCTCTATATCCCTTTCTTTCTTGGTTATCCAGTTGACATTTATCCATAATAGAGGACAGACACAAAATGCCAGAGTAACTCAGCCGGACAGGGAGAGTAGGAATGGGTGACATCTCGGGTTGAGACCCTTCTAATGACCCTCACATGCCCTTAAAAATAAGGTCCAATCCCTCAAGACCGATATCCAAGACATCTGGATGGTGGCGCAGTGGTATAGTTGCTGCCTTACAGCGCTTGTAGTGCCAGAGACCTGGGTTCGATCCTGTCTAGGGGTGCTGGCTGTACGAGGTTTGTACGTTCTCCCTGCAACTGGGTGGGTTTTCTCCGATATCTTCGGTTTCCTCCCACACTCCAAAGACGTACATGTTTGTTGGTTAATTGGCTTGGATTTGTATACTTGGTATCAGTGTAAATTGCCCCTAGTACGTGTAGGGTAGTGTTGATGTGCGGGCATCGGTGCGTACTCGGTGCACACTCGCTGGGCCAAAGGGCCTGCTTCCGTGTTGTATCTCTAAAACTAAAAATATCGCACACCCTTAAAACCTCTCTCTGACATTTATCCATATTTTGTCTATGCCCTGTCGAATGAAATAATAATCCTGTTCTTTAGAAATCTTTTTATGGGTTTATCACTTGCAGCACCACGAGGAAGTTCTTGCCTGCTGTGTTTCGTTTTTAGTTTCAGTTTATGCATCTCTCATACATTTTATTACAGTGTTCATTTTTGACTTGTATTTAATTTCAGCTCTGATTGCGATTCCTCTGGTTGTTATTGCTTTCTCTCACCACGCTGTGTCGTGGACTCTTTGATGGATTGCCCCATTTGTACAAAGAGTAATGGAAATTTGTATTTCCCATCTCTTGCTGTTGCTTGGCTCTCATTTCATCGTATCCAAGGTGCTGTGGTAATACTTGTCTGAAATTGTTCGTGAGCCCAGTAGCACAGGAACGGCTCAAGACTTCTAAATTTTAACCCTCGATTCTCAGTTCAGGCATAATGTCAGTTAATAAAACATTATTCTTTACTATTAGACCAGTGTAAATCTTGTACATTGACTACAAAGACTTGAGGCCATACTGTGGAGTAATTGTTCATACCTTAGCTTGCTTCTTCTTTGGTTTCAAGTTCCACGCCAGCCTGGAACAGCAACACGATCCATTCATCCAAGTGCTTACCTTGAAATAAACCATGAAGTGAAGGCATAATGCATTGGTCTGTTGACTTTGAACAAACGTTAAGGACTTTCCAGTGCTATTCCTACAAGAACAGTAGGTTATTATGGTCGATAGCACATTATTGGGAAGAAGTGGTGGTATTGGAGAGGATGTAGAAAGGATTCAGCAAAGCTTGAGCTTGAGTAGTTAATGGAGATGTCTTGAGGACAGTGCGTATTACAGTTGCAGAGGTTCTGGATGTCTTAAATTGCATGAAAGTAGATAAATCTCCCGGGCCTCTTCAGATATATCTGACCAGAACTGCATGCAAGTGGTCCAGCTGATGTCTGACCGATGTTTCATAACTTTGCGCTAACTCTCCCTGGAATTATGTTCATTGTATGACTAATGAAGGCCAGTATCCTGTACACCTTCTAACCACATTAACAACTCGCGAGGTCACCTTCAAGGATCTTTGCACTTGCACACCAAAGTCCGTCTGATCCTCAGTACTCCTTAGATCCTCAACATACTGGATGGATGTCCTACCTCGTATCTTTAGATTCCTCACATCACACTTATCAGGATGACGCATCATCTGTAGGAAGGATCTGCAGAAGCCAGATTAAACTGAAGATAGACACAAAATGCTGGAGTAACTCAGCAAGTCAGACAGCATCTCCGGAGAGAAGGAATGGGTGACGTTCTGGGTGGAGCCCCTTCTACAAACCTCATTTGGTGTTTGTCAGCCCAGCTTACCAACGCATTATCACCCTCTCGCTAACATTTCCTACGTACTCTCAGCAACGCTCATCAATCTTCACATCATTCGTCAACTTATTGACCATGCCTCCTACATCCAGATCCAAGTCACGTATTATAGAAACAGTGAGGGTTCCAGCACTGACCTTTGTGGAAAACCACTAGTCATAATGTAGGTAGATTTGTGCCCCAAAATGAGCCCAGTACATGAGGGACATTTTAATCGCACATAAATGCATCCGTGCACACACACTTTACCTGCTTTCCACCTCATATTCTGCTTGGGCAACTTATAACCCATCGGTATGAATATTGATTTCTTTAACTTCCAAGTAACCCTTGCTTTCCCTCTCTCTCCGTCCCTCTCCAACCCTAGTTCTCCAGCCAGTTTCACTCATCCGCCTGCTTGCATGCCTCTTTGTCACCTCCCCCTCAGCCAACAATGAACCATTCTACATTTCCTTGATCATCATTGGCTTTGATCTGGCATTTTTACACCTTACATTCTCTCTGTACCCATCCATATCTCCAGTTTCCCTCGCCCCTTAATCTCAGTTGGAAGAAGGGTCTCGACCTATGAAATCGCCCATTCCTTCTCTCCAGAGATGCTGCCTGTCCCACTGAGTTACTCCAGCATCTATCTTCGGTGTAAACCAGCATCTGCAGTTCCTTCCTGCACACTTCCACCAGGTTTGTTGATGTGCTGTCTTGCATCAACTGAAATTCTATCCCCATGAAAATGTATATCAAATTTACATGTTGCTCCTGCACATAGCTATTGGCAGTTTACATATGGAGCTCTGCATAAGATATTATGTCCATTTTCTCTGATAGCCCAGGTAACTCATTCAAGGCTGGCGTTACGCTGCCCTGTTTTGTCCCATCATCAACATCGCTGAACACCTTCACTCAGTCAGCCTCCACCTACCTGATTTCCCGGTTGCTAAACACTTCAATTCCCCTTCCCATACCCACACTGACCTTTCTGACCTAGGTCTCCACCATTGTCAGAGTAAAACCCCTGTCTCACGTTGCGAGTTGGCCCACGAGTGACCCCGAGTTTTCACTCGTGGTGATCATGTACAGCCAACGTAGCCGGAACGTCGGACCTCGCGCGATCAACTTGTCCACTCGTGGCGCTAACGGCAGGTACCCGTGAAACTTGTGAACTCGTGAAAAAAGTCAAACATGTTTGACTTTTTCCACAAGTCAAATTTAGTGTTCAAGATTAAAACTGAAACATTTAGACTCGTTGTAAGAACGTAGGGCCCGTGCGTTTAACTTAGTGAATCGTGAGTCTACCGTGGGAACTCTTTAAAATATTTCAGTGCCATTCACGCTCGAGTCTTAATCACAAAATTTAATTCACCCTAGACTAAATATTCTTTGCTTTTTGGTCATTTTCGTCTTATTTTCCCATGTGTACACTTTTATATATAATGTATATCCTAAAAATATGTTAAAAAAACTAGGAGTGAAAAAAAGGTTTAATTACCACAGGAGTTGGAAAATCATTCTATTAGAATGATAAAAAAAAACATCCCAATGTCTAAACACTGGGCTTCAGCCCTATCCTACCCTTTCTGGGGGTGATTACTGCAGTTATTTATTGGAAAATTAGCTATAAAAACCATGGAGATGAATCAATGGATTTTCCTGACGCGTAGATTTGGTGTTGCGGTCCGACCAAGAGGAGGTGATGTGGACACGGTTTCAGTTATAGTTCTAGAGGAACATTGCTTCGGATCGATGTCTCTTATGCACTCCTCAGAAGAACTGGGTGTGCTCTTCACCATTATGGCTCCCAGCCTACAGGTTTCTGATCTGAACAACTAACTATTTCTCCTCCACCCACCCCCCCCCCCCCCACCCCCCCCCCCCCTTATTTCCCTCTCCTCCTCGGCGCTCTTGTTCACTCACACCTTCCCTCCCTCCCTCCCTCCCTCTCGCAGGGCTTGGTTCAAAGGGGGCAACGAGCTAAGCGGGGTCTGAACCCTTTCTGAAAACGAGCGCAAAGAGAAAAAAAAGTATTGTCAAGCGCTCCAAACTTTGTTTAAAATAAGTAAATCTGACTTTGGCTAATAATTTAATAATAAATCCTTATACAAAACTAACACCCTACAAACTCTCTGTCTCTCACGCTGCCTGTTGCCTTGTGGGGGGTGTGTGTCGGAGAGAGGGGGTGTGGGTGTGGAGGGGACCCGATGTGAATGTTACCACTATAGGATGGCGAGGTTGGACTCTGAGCTGCAGTGAGAGAGAGAGAGAGAGGGAGAGAGAGTGGGTGTGCACGTCAGCAGCAAAGTTATATACAACGGGGGTACACAAAAGGCTGGAGAAACTCAGCGGGTGCAGCAGCATCTAAGGAGTGAAGGAGTAAGGAGATAGGTGACGTTTCGGGTCGAGACCCGAATATACAAAGGGCTTGTACGCGCTGCCAAGTTAGGTTTCCTTTGTTCTCGTCCGGGGCTTCAGAGAGATCGGAGGGAATTATGCCTCCCTTGCACACCACTCCCTTGCACACCACTCCTAACCCAAGAGACTTGTCACCCCAGACAGATTAATGACGCCCCCCCCCCCCCCCACCCTCCCCAACCTCCCTCACGCCTGGGGACCAAAGCAGCTCAGGAGGCGAACCCTGAGCTCCGTCTCCCAACAATCTGATGCGCATTTTCCCTCTGTAGGTCATATTAATAGATGCAGCCGCGCTGATATCTATCTTTAACTCAAAGCCACAGGATGGAGATGTTTTCTTTAACATTGTTGCTTTATTAAAACATACCTTCATTCACGGTTGGCTCAAGTGTAACGGGAGAGGAACTTGGTAACACGGGAGAGCACCTTGGCACATCGTATAAAAACATGCCCGTGGGAACTCGGTTAAAAACTTGACCATAAACTTTGAATCTCGTGCATAACCACGAGTCCGTTTTTTTTTTTCACTTGGGGTCACTCTTGGGTGGACTCGCACCGTGAGACAGGGCCTTTAAGGCCCTGTCCCACTGTACGAGTTTACCCAAGAGCTCTCCCAAGTTTGAAACAAAAATCTAACTCGTGGTAAGTACATAGAATGTACGTAGCGGGTACATCGGTGCTCGGGACGTCTCTTAGCGGCTCGTAACGCTAATGGCAGGTACTCGGGAAATGCAGTAAGCTCGTGAAGTTTTTTCAACATGTTGAAAAATGACTATGAGAGCCCCAAGTACCTACGAGCGGCTAGTACCGTAATTCTCCGAGTTCGAATCAGGGGAAACTCGGGAGAACTCTTGAATTATCTCATACATTGGGACAGGCCATTGAGGCTAAAAGCAAATTGGAGGAACAGCATCTCATGTTTCACTTGGGCAGCTTACAACCCATTGGTATGAATATTGATTTCTCAAACATCAAGTAGTCCCGGCATTACCTCTCTGTCCATCCCTCCCCACCCAAGTCGCACCAGCTTCTCATTTTCAATCAACAAACAGTGAACAATGGCCTGTCTCCTTTATCATCGTTATATTTCTGCATATCTTTCATTCATTGTTCTTTATCTCTCTACATCACCGTCTATATCTATTGTTTCCCCTTCCCTTGACTATCAGTCAGAAACAGTCTCAACCTGAAATGCCACCCATTCCTTCTCTCCAGGGGTGTGGCCTGTCCCGCTGAGTTACTCCAGCTTTTTGTGTCTATCTTCGGTTCAGACCAGCATCTGCAGTTCCTTCCAACATGGTTACAATAGTTAATTTGAATGTTCATTGTATGACAAACAGCAATCAATCACTGAAATTCCTGCAGTCAAGACACAGCTTCATCCACTCTGGTTTAGGAATAAAGCAATTATTGTTGTGACTTTTTTAGATGATTTGATTGAGCTTGGAATATTTGCCAATCTATCAGTGCAATGAAAACCCAGTGTAAGTAGGGACTTTTGCAGAGTCCATGGCAAAACCTGTGTAAACACCTTGTGTAGGGAGGAACTGCAGATGCTGGTTTAATTTGAAGATAGACACAAAACGCTGGAGTAACTCAGCGGGACAGGCAGCATCTCTGCTGAAGGGTCTCGACCCGAAACGTCACCCATTCCTTCTCTCCAAAGATGTTGTCTGTCCCACTGAGTTACTGCAGCTTTTTGTGTCTATCTTCGCACCAAACACCTTGCTAGCTACAAGTGCAAATTCTGTTTGCCATACTTCCTGTGAGCAGGCAAAGTCACTAATAAAACCTAGGGGAAAAAAAATAGGTGCAGGAGGAGGCCATTCGGCCCTTCGAGCCATTCAAAAGGTTTGGGATGTCATGGTCTGGAAATATAGAAGCAACAATCTACTTAACAACGTTACACTGGGATCATGATGACCAATCATCAGAAGAAGGGTTATGACTTGAAACGTCACCCATTCCATTTCTCCACAGATGCTGCCTGTCCCGCTGAGTTACTCCGGCATTTTGTGTCTATCTACAATTTCTTCCTGCACTGTACTGTACATTCTCACAGAGAGGTTAAGAACACATACTGTACAAGTACATGGAAGCCTAGTTTGTTGAATCGCTCAGGAAAAGTGCAATAGTCAGGATTGAGAAGTGTCCTGAACTATCGTCATGGGAACCATCCCTCTACATTTCAGTCCTGATGCAGGGTCTCGACTCAAACATTCGATCATCCCTCCACAGCTCAACCTGCTGAATTCTTCCAGCAGTTTATATTTTTCTCCTACATGGTACTGCATTTGGTTTTAGTGCATGGAATCTTCACTTCCTGGGAAGCAGGTTGTCAGAATAGCTGAAGCTTGTAAAATATATATTTGAAAGTTCAGAGACTTAAGAAAACCTTCCTATGAACGTGGCAAATATTTATTTCAATTGTGTTATGAGGTTAATGACATTGCTCAATAAAGCATTTAACTGTAAGAGTCATAGAGTCTTGGTCCCCGTGGCCCAACTAGCCCACGTCGATCAACATGTCCCATCTACACGTTCCACCTGCCTACATTTGGCCCATATCTCTCCCTCTGCTATCCATGTACCCGTCCAAAGGGCCTGTCCCACTTAGGTGATTTTTTAGGCGACCAGGCTGTCGCCACATGGTCACCGTGGTGTCGCCTGTATGGTCGAGAGAAGTCTCCTCAGTTGCCCAAAGAGTCGTAGCGTTTTTCTGTTCGCTGCTAGATTTTGAAATGTTCAAAACCTTTTGGCAACCATGGACTTGTCGTAGCTTGTCTTCTCCTGACGTAGGTGCTGTCGTAGATTGTCGTTGGTTATCGCCCGGATGGCGTAGGTCGTCGCCAGGTGACGTAGATTGTCGCCGGTGCGTACTTTGGTAATCACCGACAGTCGCCTAGAATAATCGCCTAAGTGGGACAGGCCCTTAAATGTTTCTTAAACGTCAATAGAAGATTAAAGTTGCAGAGGTAGAGGTTAGTGTTACTCAGTGTTCAAGAGCCTGATGGTTCCTACAGAGAAACTGCTCTTGAACCTGTTGTTCTATTGTAATGAAACTACTTGACTCTAATACCCCACATTACCTTATTCTCTGCACAGATTTCTACATCAGGCAGCATTTACAAAACACCAACCTTGCAGAGTAAACTGGAAATACAAGCAATCAAGTGAAGCTGATGATCAATGATCTTGTGAGGCTGATGATCAATGTACGTTGTAATGCCAGTGTGACCCTCTGGCCAAAAACACTGATCATCATCCCCAAATGTAAGAATAAATATAACATTAGTAAGGTTGTTTTTTTTTAGGTTCTGTTACTTCTGTTCTAAATGTTTATTTTTGGTTGCAGTGCATAGTATGTTTGTTGGTTACAATCCCATTATTTGCACAAGATGCTGGAGCAAAGGGCCAGTCCCACTCGGACGACCTAATCCACGAGTTTAGAAGACCATGAATGAGTTCTAAAAAATGTCAAGGTCGTGTTGACTTGCTGACTTTTTTTTACTCGTGGACATTTTTTATCAGGCTGGAAAAAACGCCACGACCTACTTGAGGCCTCGAGTACGCGGAGACCACTCACGAGCCTGAGGAAGAGTTTGAAGACCTCCTGCAATCATGCTGCGAGTATGAGTCAAGGGCAAACTCGGCAGAGGTTGCCAATTAGGTCGTTAAAGTGGGACAGGGGCTTAACTCAGTGGGACAGGCAGCATCTCTGGGAGAAGAAGTAGGTGGCGTTTCGGGTCTAAACCATTCTTCAGACTGAGGGTCAGGGGAGAGGGAGATTAATTTTACTGATTGTATGCCTCATTATCACCCTCCCTTCAGCCAACAATGAACCATTCTATATTTCTGCGATTATCATCTCTATTGTTTTGTCACCTTACCCTTCCATATCTCCACTCTCCCTCTCCCCTGACTCTCAGTCTGAAGAAGGGTCTTGATCTAAAACATTACCCTTTCCTTCTCTCCAGAGATGCTGCCTGTCCCGCTGAGTTGCTCCAGCATAGACATCCAGTGTCTATCTTCGGTGTAAACGAGCACCTGCAGTTCCTTCCCAAAACCTTTATTTACACATTTTATTATAAGCCGTGAGCATTTTACATCAACGTTGCAGGATTATTCCCAGATTACTGGCCAGCCCTCCTAACTAAAGGGCCTGTCCCGCCAGCATGGGACTCCATGCAGTGAGCGCAACCTAACGTGGTCGCTTGTGCCGTTCGGCCTCGCGGGGCCGGTCCCACTTCGATCGCCGGAGCCATATGGAGTTGTGCGGAGCTGGTCCCGACATCGCGGTGGGCTCAGAAAAACTGACGCGCGGCAACGGCTTGTCGGCCCGCAACCGCCTCGACGCATTATGCACCACCCCACGTCGTGCCTCCATGTCCCTCTCCATATGTGCCTCCGTGACCCTCTCTGTGTGTGCCTCCGTGACCCTCTCTATAGATGCCTCTGTGGCCCTCTCTCTGTGTGCCTCCGTGACCCTCTCTATAGATGCCTCCGTGACCCTCTCTGTGTGTGCCTCCGTGACCCTCTCTATATGTGCCTCCGTGACCCTCTCCATATGTGCCTCCGTGACCCTCTCTGTGTGTGCCTCTGTGACCCTCTCTATAGATGCCTCCGTGACCCTCTCTATATGTGCCTCCGTGACCCTCTCCATATGTGCCTCCGTGACCCTCTCTATATGTGCCTCCGTGACCCTCTCTCTGTGTGCCTCCGTGACCCTCTCTATATGTGCCTCCGTGACCCTCTCTATATGTGCCTCCGTGACCCTCTCTATATGTGCCTCCGTGACCCTCTCTATATATGCCTCTGTGGCTCTCTCTCTGTGTGCCTCCGTGACCCTCTCTCCGTGTGCCTCCGTGACCCTCTCCATATGTGCCTCCGTGACCCTCTCCATATGTGCCTCTGTGGCCCTCTCTCTGTGTGCCTCCGTGTCCCTCTCTGTGTGTCCCTCTCTGTCCTTGCAAACTTACCACGGACATCGCTCCAACTTCGCACCATTCACCCGACCTCCGCGCGGCCCTCGCTGCCGGTTTGGTCGCGCTCGCCGCATGCAGACGCATGCTGGTGGGAATGGCCCTGTACGGGGATCACCCGACCTCCGCGCGGCCCCCGCTTCCGGTTTGGTCGCGCTCACCGCATGGAGTCGCATGCTGGTGGGACAGGCCCTTAACACTTTCCAATTGACAATGCATTATATGCTCTGTTATGTACAGAGTCTGAAGATGGGTCGCAACCCAAAACGTCACCCATTCCTTCTCTCCAGAGATGCTGCCTGTCCCGCTGAGTTACTCCAGCTTTTTGTGTCTATCTTCGGTGTAAACCAGCATCTGCAGTTCCTTCCTCCACATTATGTGCTTACACATTATTTGTATTACTAACCAATATATAGTTAGTTTATCTTTTCCTTCCTCCTGCTAAGGAGCGATATTGTTAACACTCCAATCCAACTGGTGAAAGTTACTACTAAATTTCATTTTCAAAGTATTATCGGTGGATGTGCAGATTTAAGTGTAAGTCTCTGCTAAGCCACATGGCAAACCAATAGATTCAGATGCTTCTTGTTTAGTTTAGTTTTATTTAGAGCTACAGTGCTGAAACAGGCCCTTTGGGCCATCAAGTCCGCACACACCAGCGATCCCCGTATACTAACACAATCCTGCACATGCTAGGGACAATTTTACATTATACCATCCAATTAACCTACAAAACTGTACGTCCTTGGAGTGTGGGTGGAAACCGAAGATCTCGGAGAAAACCCACGCAGGTCACGGGGAGAACGTGCAAACTCCGTACAGACAGCACTCGTAGCTAGGATCGAACCCGGTCTCTGGCGCTGTAATCACCGTAAGGCAGCAACTCCACCGCTGCGCCGACAGTGCAGAATAATCTGGGGAGATTATGAAATGGACAATCGGTCAGTGAGGGAAAGGGATTAAAACCAGCAATGACAAAGGTGTCAGCGCAATGGAACATGGACCTGTGGCACTGTTAAAGGGCCGTCCCACTGTGGCGACCTAAATGGCAAGTTTAGAAGAGTTTAGGAGAGTTTGAAAAAATGTCATGTTGAAGACCTCCTTCGACTATGTAGAAGACCTCCTTCGACCTCCTTCGACTATGTCCAAGACTAGCTTCGACTAGCTTCGGGAAATTTGGACACCGAATAGTGGAGAGTGAAGATGACCTCCTTCGATCTCCTTAGACCTTCCTTTGACCTCCCTCCGACTATGTTGAAGACTATCTACGACTACCTTCGATTACCTTCGACTACCCTCGATTACCTATGAATAACATGCCGACCTACTACGACCTACTTCGACTAAACCTACCAGTAAAAAAAGTATCAATTTTTTCCATGACGACCTATTTTTACTCGCGGGCATTTTTCAACATGTTGAAAAATACACTGCGACCTAGTTGAGGCTCGAGTATGCGGGGACCACTCTCGAGCATGAAGGAGAGTTACAAAGACCTACTCGGACCTCGTGTCGACCATGCTGTGAGTATGCGTCGAGGGAAAACTCGTCTGAACTCGCGGATTAGTTTGCCGCAGTCGAACAGCCCCTTTAGTCAGTAGCTCCACCGCTATGCCTCCGTGCTGCCCCAGTGTGCTTCCCAGTCTTAGTTAGTTGTCTGATTTATTATTACACCCACTGTCAATGATTTCTCATGCATTATTTGCATGTGGAATGTCAATCGTTGGTTCATCAGTCATCCTGAGGATGAGGTCTATCAGGCATTCCATTATCCATGTGCATATGCTCATCCTGCCTGCCTGCCTATTGTCAAGTGTCACCTTTGCGTTAAGTGGCAAATCAGATAATGGGGAGCCCCCATTACAATGCTGGCAAACTAGAATCATGAAGATTAGGAAGCTGATGACATTTAATAATGTAGATCGATCACTTCACACCAGTTTTGCTAAATGTAATTGCTTCCTTCCTGCTAATACACTGTGTCAAACTTGCTTGCAAGATCAGATGCATCACAAAGCATCTAACACCCTGTACTATGTGCAGGATTATGCATAGATTCATACAGTGTGGAAACAGTTACTTGCGAGGGATATAATAGGATTTCAGCTTCTTATCAAGAGGGCTAAACCTCAGGTACATTTCATGGTAATAGTGTACAAGGCTACAAGTCATTATTTCTTCTCGGTTGCTCACTGGTTAAAGTGAGAAAAGAGGAGAATTACAATTCACCTACAAGTTTTTCTGACTGGTGGTTCTACAGTAAGTAGTATAGTAGCAGTAGTTATGGGATCATTGTCCTTTCTGCAGTTTATTAATTTATTAGTTTTTAGTTTAAAGATACAGCACAGAAACAGGCCCTTTGGCCCACTGATTCTGCACTGACCCTGCACATTAACACTATCAACACACATTAGGGACAATTTACATTTACACCAAGGCAGTTAACCTACAAACCTGTACTTGGAGTGTGGGGGGAAAGTGAAGATCTCGGGGAAAACCAACGCAGGTCACGGGGAGAACATACAAGCTCCGTACAGACAGCGCCCGTAGTCGGGATCGAACCCGGGGTCTCTGGCGCTGTAAGGTAGCAACTCTACCGCTGCACCACCATGCCCCCCATGAATGAGTCTGTGGGCGAAGTTTAAACGTTAATGATGGTGCAATACTCGTTTGTAAGCCAATGTTTGTAATAATAGACCAGAAAATTGAGCATGCATTACACGGAAGAACGACAACACAGAAAAATCGTAAAAAGAGCCAGGGTAAGCAATATCAACCACGTTGTGCAATTTTAATGGTAATACTAGAAGCAGAAATCTGCGGGTGTTTCTACACAAGATTTGTTTGTGGTAGGACAAGTTCGGAATGCTACAAAGCCAAATGCACTCTCGTTCGATTTGTACAGAGATGGATCATGAAGGTGGCATATTTTTGTCGCTGTTTTTTTTCTCAAAGCTCAGAATCTTACTTTGGGGAAGATGTCATGGCTTTGGAAAGCAAGCAGAGTCAGAAAGTGTAGGAAGGAACCACAGATGCTGGTTTACACTGAAGATAGACACAAAATGCTGGAGTAACTCAGTGGGCCGGGCTGCATCTCTGGGGAGAAGGAATGGATGACGTTTTGGGTCGAGATCCTTCGTCAGATTGAGAGTCAGGGGAGAGGGAGATGTAGAGATATGGAAGGGTAAGGTGTGAAAACACACATCAAAGGGGACGATGGTTAAGGAAATGTAGAATGGCACATTATTAGCCGAGAGGAAGGGGACAACGGGGCACATGACCAGGACCATTAAACTAGTCGATGTACTGGGATGGGAGAGGGACGGTGAGAGAGGGAAATCAAGGGTTGCTTAAAGTTAGAGAAATCAGTATTCATACTGCTGGGTTGGTGAGTTATATGTCTTTTGGCCTCTTTGTCCATTCTGAATAAGTAGTTGCCAGTTTTTCTGGCATCTGCAAGTATACTAACAATGCTAGTTACATTGTTATCTGAATAGTTAATGACAACAAACAACAGTGGACCCAGCAACAACTCTGCAGAGCTCCACTGGTCACAGGCCTCAGAAAAATCACCATCCACAATGACTCTTTTTTCCTCCAAGCCAATTTTGAACCCAGTTGACCCAGTTGATTTTCCAGAGCAGCTACTCTGTTGGACATTGTCAAAGGCCTGATCCACTGCCTTGCAGTGATGGCAGGGCATCAAACAGTTCAGCCCACAAACAGACCATGTCTGTTAACTTACGCCAAGTTAAACTAATCTCCTTTTCCTGCACATTTTTTTTAGCTTAGTTTAGAGATATAGAGAGGAAACAGGCCCGTCAGCCCACCAAGTCCACGCTGACCAACGATCCCCGTACACTAGTTTTATCCCAGACTCTAGGGAGAATTTTGGAATTGCGGGATGAAACCGGAGCGCCCGGAGAAAACTCACGCGGTCACAGGAAGAACATGCAAACTCCGTGCAGACAGCACCCGTGGTCAGGATCGAACTGTAAGGCAACAACTTTACCACTGTGGCACTGTGCCGCCCTGCCACATGAACCATATCCTTCATTTCCCTGCATATAGCACAAGACCATGCACTTCGGACCACAACGCCTGTGCCAAACACCATCTACCTGCAAATACTCCATATCCCTCGATTCACTGCATATCAATATGCCTATCCAAAAGTCACAAATGCCGCTAACACGTCTGCTTCAACCACATCTCCAGCAATGCATCGCAGGCACTCACCGCTGTCTGTGTAAAAAACACTTCCCCCACACATCGCATTTAAACTTTGCCCCTCTCACCTTAAATCTATGCCTGCTAGTGTTTGATTTTTCCACCTGGGGAAAACGTTTCTGACCCTGTATCCTATCTATAGTATGTCCTTCAGCCCACAATATCGGCGAAAAAAATAATGGTGAGCAAGGGGAGAGCAAATCTGCAGGAAAATGACAAAAACATTCACAGGGTGCAAGGTAGAGATTTTTTGTGACCTATAATGATGATTGATAATAGTTTGCACAGTGTCGCAGCGATAGAGTTGCTGCCTTGCAGCGCAGGCCAACTGGGTTTGGTGCTTACCGGAATGAAGTGTGTACTTTTCCCCTGTGACTGGGTGAGTTTTCTCCAGGTGCTCTGGTTCTCTCCCACCTCCAAAAGACGTGCAGGATTTTTTGGTTAATTGCCTTTTGTAACTTGTCCCGAATGTGAAGGAAATAACTAGCGTAAGGGTGATTGCTGATTATTGCGGACTCGGTGGGCCGAAGGGCCTGTTTCTATACTCTATCATTAGACTAAACAAAACTATGCTTCATCATTTTATCAACCTCCGGCATTCAAGAGGAAACAAGCTAAGTCTACCCAACCACTCCCTGGAGCTGATACGCCCTTCTTCAGGCATCGGTCTGGTAACCTCCTCTGCACCATTGCCAAAGCCTCCATATCCTTCCTGTAATAGGATGGCCAGGACTGCACATCATCCCCAAACTGTGGCCTAACCAAGTCCTATAACACTGCATCATGACTTGTATATGCACACTGCAAATGGCTCGATTGTAATTATGTATTGTCTTTTTCACTGACTAGTTTAGTTTAGTTCAGAGATACAGCATGGAAACAGGCCCTTCAGCCCACCGAGTCCGTGCTGACCAGTGATCCCCGCACATTAACTCTATCCTATACACACTAGGGACAAGTTACATTTATACCAAGCCAATTAACCTACCAACCTGTACGACTTTGGAGCACGCAACAAAAGCTTTTCACTGTACCTCGGTACACGTGACAATAAACTAAACTGAATTGAACTCCTGACTCTTAGCCTCAATGCCCTCAATGCCCTGACCCTTGAATGCAAGCATACATCCCTTCATTGCCTTCACCTATTGTCACTATCTCCACTATACCCTCACCCAACCGATTTAATTTACCAATCAACCCCTCCTCACCAGGTTTCACCTCTTTTACCAGCTCTTGCCCCATCTTCTCCCCCTCCCACTTCCTTAGATTGGCCATTTCTGCTTTATTCTTTCAGTCCAGATGAGGGACCTCTCCATTTACCTCCACAGATGCTGCCTGACCCATTGAGTTCCCACAGCTACTCGTTTTTTTTTCCTCTAGATTCGAGAAACTCCAGTCTCTTTTGCCCACTTTTTTATTGTTGAATAGATTTCATAATAATGCTTAGAAAACACTTCATTACACTCAGAAGTTAGAAACTTATCGAGATGTGCAGTGCTTTTGTTATGAGACAGTAATCTAGAGACACAAGTCTTATCAAGGTCGCTGTAGAATTTTCATTCAAATGCAGAAATAAATCTGAATGGTAGCAGTAAAAGTGTACTTGAATTAAAAGCCGTATGGTTCACTATTGTCCCTGAGATGGAAAACGTGTCAACTTTTCCTGGCTTCTACTTCTTCTTTCATATGACGAGCACAGCCTGAACTTGTTCTATTTCAACCCATTTGATTGCATTGTTGAAACAGGGCGGACCACATGAAGGTTCCTGGCTGAGCCTATTTGTGACTCCAGAAAAGGCCTAGCAAGACACTTAGATGGGGGAAAAGTTTGGGATGGACAATAGCTGAAGCCCTGCTAATGATATATGAATCTCTTGAACAAATAAGAAAATGGACTACTTGTTCTACTTGTTCTACAGAAAATAAATGTTCCAAAAAATGTAGTAATTGAAGTAATTTCAGAAATGTAGCCTTGTGGATGCCTTCTTGTTGAGCAAAGCAGTCCTTGTTCCAAATGTACACTGGTAACCTCCCCAACTATTTCTCTGCTGCATGAACAACTGCATCAGGGCTGCCTCCTGCATCCGTACAGAACTCATTGATTTCATTAATTTTATCACGGACTTCCACCCTGCCCTCAAATTCACTTGGATTATCTCTGACACCTCTCTCCCCTTTGTTGATCTCTCTGTTTCCATTGGAGGGGATAGATTATTGACAGATGTCTACTATAAACCCCCCCACCCCCGACTCCACAGTTATCTAGATTTCACTAGAATTGCAAGCATTTATTTCCAAAGGTCTAGAATTCAAAAACAGGTATGTAATACTGAGGCTCTGGTCAGGTTCTGGGAGTATTGTAAGCACCATATCTGAGGAAGGATGTGCTGGCTCTGTACTGGGTCCAGAGGAGGTTTACAAAAATGATCCCAGGAATGAGTGGATTAACATATGATGAGCGTTTGATGGCACTGGGCCTGTACTCACTGGAGTTTAGAAGGTTGAGTCGGGACTTCATTGAAACTTACTGAATAGTAAAAGGCTTGGATTGAGTGGATGTGGAGAGATAGTTTCCACTTGTGGGAAAATCTAGGACTAGAGGTCATAGCCTCAGAACGAGAGGATGTTCTGAGTGCAGAAAGGGTTCACCAGACTGATTCCTGGGATGCCAGGACTGTCTTATGAAGAAAGACTGGATAGACTCGGTTTATACTCTCTAGAATTTAGGAGATTGAGAGGGGATCTTATAGAAACGTACAAAATTCTTAAGGGGTTGGACAGGCTAGATGCAGGAAGATTGTTCCCGATGTTGGGGAGGTCCAGGACAAGGGGTCACAGCTTAAGGATAAGGGGGAAATCCTTTAGGACCGAGATGAGAAGGACTTTTTTCACACAGAGTGGTGGGTCTCTGGAACTCTCTGCCACAGAGGGTAGTTGAGGCCAGTTCATTGGCTATATTTAAGAGGGAGTTAGATGTGGCCCTTGTGGCTAAGGGGATCAGAGGGCATGGAGAGAAGGCAGGTATGGGATACTGAGTTGGATGATCAGCCATGATCATATTGAATGGCGGTGCAGGCTCGAAGGGCCGAATGGCCTACTCCTGCACCTAATTTCTATGTTTATATGTCCCTTTCGGAAGGAGATGAGGAGGAATTTCTTTAGTCAGAGGGAGGTGAATCTGTGGAATTTTATGCCACGGAAGGCTGTGGCCATCAATTTTTTTTAAGGCAGAAATAGCTAGATTCTTGATTAGAAAGAGTGTCAGGGGTTAAGGGGAGAAGGCAGAAGAATGGGGTAAGAGAGAGAGATAGATCAGCCATGATTGAATGGCGGAGTAGACATGATGGGCTGATTCTGCTCCTACCACCTACGAACATATGAACAGCAACTCCTCAGTTAAGTGTCAGCCAAGAATTTGAATGTGATGCAACTGAGTCATGACTGCCACCTTGGTGAATCTGCATGACATTCCTTACTATTTTGTAAGCATCGTATCGTGGTCTCACTCTCAGGTGTATCTTACACTCTACTGGATTAAAAATGTGAATAATATAACCATATAACCATATAACAAATACAGCACGGAAACAACACGATATAGCCTCTGCAATAAAGCATGCAATGCCACAGCCTGTAGAGATGTCCAGGTACCAAGAAGAATGGTTGGAACAAAGTCCTTGATGTGCAAAAGGCCGGGATCCATCTACAAATGGTGTGAATGACTTCCCTTAATACATGGCGTGTGCTTAGAATTTGCTGTGTGAACATTGTTATATCACCAATCAATCATCAATAAGACCTGCAGGATGATTTATATTTTTAATAACCAGAATATCTCTTGCAACAAATATCAGATTTAAAATAACTCTCCGCACACTGTCACAGAATTGCAGCAACCAGCCTCCGACGTACATGTCCAGGAGGTCCTTAATCTATGAGTTTCACAATACAGACTGACGTGTCTTGGGAACGTCTCATAGCTGACTAGTGAACCTTTTGGTGGTCAGTCAGCTCACTCACTGATCACAGAATTTTCAAACCTTGAGTCTGAATATATATTCTTTATATATTCCTTTAGAGTGGTGAGTCTCTGGAATTCTCCGCCACAGAAGGTCATTGAGGCCAGTTCATTGGCTATATTCAAGAGGGAGTTGGATGTGGCTCTTGTGTTTAAAGGGATCAGGGGGTATGGAGGGAAGGCAGGTACGGGATACTGAGTTGGATGATCAGCCATGATCATATTGAATGGCGGTGCAGGCTCGAAGGGCCGAATGGCCTACTCCTGCACCTATTTTTCTATGTTTCTATATATAGATACATACGCACACTGAAGATCGACACAAAACGCTGGAGTAACTCAGCGGGACAGGCAGCATCTCAGGAGAGAATGAATGGGTGGGGTTTCGGGTCGAGTCCTTTCATCAGTTTGAGGATGGGTCTCGACCCGAAACGCCACCCATTCCTTCTCCCAGAGATGCTGCCTGCCCCGCTGAGTTACTCCAGCGTTTTGTGTCGATCTTCAGTGTTTGTATGTATCTATATATAAAGAATATATATTCAGAATCAAAGTTTGAAAATTCTGCTGAGTTTCAACGGTGATGAAACAAACTATAGAGCGGAGGTGCAGAACCTGCGGACTGGTGCTCACGGGACAACTTGTCGCTAAACACTTCCAAGACCAAGGAGCTGATCGACTTCAGGAGGTCATAGAATGGGGAATAGGCCCCAATCTCCATCTACGGGGACAGTGTGGAGAGAGTGTCCAGCTTCAAGTTTCTGGGCACTCACATCTCAGAGGACCTCACATGGTCCACCAACACCGCTGCGCTGGTCAAAAAGGCACAGCAACGACTGCTCTTCCACAGAACATTGAAACGGACTGGTCTGCCCCAACAGCTGCTGACGACCTTCTATCGCTGCACCACAGAGAGCATATTAACGTATGGCATCTCTGTGTGGTATCTCAGCTGCACGGAGGCGGAGAGGAGAGCTCTTCAGCGCGTTGTCCACAGAGCGCAACAGATTATGCAAGTAGATGGGACTAGGGGAAAATAAATGTTTGGCACGGACTGGAAGGGCCGAGAAGGCCTGTTTCCGTGCTGTAATTGTTATATGGTTAATTATATAGTCTAAAGCATCCTTGACCATTCCCTCCACAGATGCTGCCTGACCTGCTGAATAGCTTCAACTTTGTGTTTTATGCTCACGAGTCCAGTATTTGCAATCTCTGGTGTGGCTGGATAAAAATCAATGTAACCTTATTTCACACTAAGTGAGGATTCCTTGACACTGCGAACTTAATCAAATCAACTCGGAGAGTGTTATAAAACCCCAAATGGATAAACCCCTTGCATAAATATTTTGGAATTGTGCAGGGGAGTGATTTTATTGTTATTGGTTGTCTTGTTGTTTGTCCTCCACCTAAACATAAAACCGTAAAGTGCTCGAAATAGTGATCAAGTGGAGAATATTTTGGAAGACCTGTCCAACTAGCAACATCTAACAATGGAATTATGTGTCATCCCATCCAATGGTATTCCACCACCAGATATACCTTCCCCTCCCCAGCGTTTATTTTAGTTCAGAGATACAGCGCGGAAATAGGCCCTTCGGCCCACCGAGTCCGCCCCGAACAGCGATCCCCGCACATTAACGCTACCCTACACACACTAGGGACAAATCTGTACGTCTTTGGAGTGTGGGATGAAACCGAAGATCTCGGAGAAAACCCACCCAGGTCACGGGGAGAACATACCAACTCCATAACAGACAGCACCCGTAGTTGGGATCGAACCTGGGTCTCTGGCACTGAGAGTGCTGTAAGGCAGCAACTCTACCGCTGCTCCAGCGTGCAGCCCCTTTGAAAGGAATATTCACTCAATGACTTGCTGACCTACTCTTGGTCTCAGCCAACCATTCCCTCTTTACCGGCTGTTTATATCTCTGTTTATCAGAGATATAACACACAGCTTTTACCTCCCTCCTTTCCACCATCGCGGAACCCACGCATTACTTTCAAGTGAACCAGTGGCTCTTTTGCACATCTTCCAATTATATATATCATTGATTGCACTCAATGTGATCTTCTTCCCATGATGGAAATTGAATGCAGGTTGGGTATCCATTTTAAAGCTTACTTCTCTCCCGTCAGTCGATGGCAATACCGATAATCATGTCTACAAAAGATCTGCAGATGCTGGCTTAAACCGAAGATAGACACGAAAAGGAGTAACTCAGTGGGACAGACAGCATCTCTGGTGAAAAGGAATAGGTGACGTTTCGGGTCGAGACCCCTCTTCAGATAGAGAGTCAGTGGAAAGGGAATTGAGAGGTAGCAACGTTGATATAGAGAGATATAGAACAAATGACATCAAAAGATATGCAAAACAGTAATAATGATAAAGGATACAGGCCATTGTTAGCTGTGCGCTAGGTGAAAACAAGTTACAGACAATGAGACTCAACAAGACGGCGGAAGCTAGGACAATGACTTGGGTGGGGTAGGGGTGGATGGAGGAGGTGATGCAAGGGTTACTTGAATGTTAGAGCAATCAATATTCTTACTGCTGGGCTAGAGCAATACGATATTCATACAAGCTGCCCAAGCGAAATATGTGGTGCTGATAATCATGTTGCTTGTCTCTTTAATTCTCCGTCTCACTGTCATAGCTTTGCCCTGAAACATTTCCTGAGTTCCTGTGCTGCTCATTGTAAGCTCACGGACACAGTGGCGCAGCGGTAGAGCTGCTGCCTCACAGCACCACAGACCCGGCTTTGATCCTGACTGTAGGTGCCGTCTGCACAGAGTTTGTACCGTCTCCCTGTGACTCTGTGGGTTTTCTCCGAGTGCTCCGTTTTCCTCCCTCGTGCAGGTTTGTGGGTTAATTGGCTTCTGTAAATTGGCCAGAGGGTTTAGGATGCTAGCGTGGGATAACATGGAGCTAGTATGCGGGTGATCAATGTGGGTGGTGTGCGTGGCTGAAGGGCCTGTTTTCACACTATATCTGTGAACTAAACTGAACGTCATCTGCCCACTCCACGTAGCTGGGACCCATACTGAATTTAACTATTTCAGGTAACCAGTCATTTTCTCTCACCACAGCTTTCTCTGCTGTTTCAAAGTGTTGTATTTTCTCTCTCCAACTGCCACTTGGAGTCAGAGTCTTATCGCATGCAAACAGGCCCTTTGGCCCAACACGTCCATGCTGACCAAGATATCCCACCTAACTAGTCTGTTATGCCTGTGTTTGGCCAAATATCTCTCCAAACCTTTCCTCATGTCTTTTAAATGTTTTTATTGTACCGGCCTCAACTTCTTGCTTTGACAACATTTTCCATGTTACCTGCCACTATCTGTCTTGAAAAGCAGTCCCTCAGGTTCCTGTTAACTCTTTCCCCTCTCACCTTAAACCGATGCCCTCCGGTCTTGATTCCTCTACTCTGTGGAAAAAGACTGTGCATTCAGCGTATCTATGTCCTTCATCATTTTATATACCTCAAGTAGGGCGGGAGGGTGGCGCAGCGGTAGAGTTGCTGCCTAACAGTGCTTACAGCACCAGAGTCCTGGGTTCGATCCCGACCATGGGTGCTGTCTGTATGGAGTTTGTACGTCTCCCCGTAACCTGCGCTGGTTTTCTCTGAAACCTTTCGTTTCCTCCCACACTCCAAAGACATACAGGTTTGTAAGTTAATTGGCTTGGTATAAGTGTAAATTGTCCCTATTGTGTATAGGGTAGCGTTAATGTGTGGGGATCGCTGGTCGGGGCGGACTTGATGTGCCGATGTGCCGATGGGCCTGTTTCCACGTTGTATCTCTGAACCAAACTAAACTAGAACATCCTCAGTTTCCTATGTATTATAGAAAACAGTATTATAAGAATAAAGTACTAGCCTATCCAACCTCTTCCAATAACTCAGTTCCTTGAGTCCTGGAAACATCCTCACATCCTCACTGTACTCTTTCCAGTTTAATGGCATCTTTCTGATAGTAGGGTGTCCAAAAACGGAACATAGCATTCCAACGCCTCACCTACATCCTCTGCTACCGTAAGACTAGTTAACACTGTACCTCGCTAAACGAAACTATAACTATAAGATAGTGTCCAAACTTGACTCAGTTTCTTGACTGATGGAGCCCATTGCGCCAAAAATCTTCTTCACAACCCAATCTATCTGCGATGCCACATTCAGGGAAATATGTACCAGCACTCCTAAATCTCTCTACTCTACGACAGTACCCAGGGCCCTATCACTCACTTTTACAGTCCTGCTTGTTTTGACTCCAAAGATATATATTTAAACTCCATGTACCATTCTTCAGACTACATTCCCAGCTGGTCAAGGTCCACTATAATTCACGGTGACCATCATCACTGTCCATGATACTATCTATTTTAGTACAATTTAGGTCTCGGTTTTTTATTGTCGTGCATACCACGTTACAGTGAGAAGCTTTGCATTGCATGATATCTAATCAAATCAGATAATGTTATACATAAATCCAATCAAGCCAATCTCACGCACAATAGGTAGAGTGAAGAGAAAGATGCAGAGTGCAGAATATATATTATATAGCAGTATATCACAACAGTTCTGGAGTCAAAGTCCAATGTCCACAATGAGATATAGGAGAATCGGATTATACCCTAGCTTAGGGCAGTCACGGTGGCGCAACGGTAGAGTTGCTGCCTTGCAGCGAATGCAGAGCCGGGGATCCGGGTTCGATCCCGGTAACGGGTACTGTCTGTATGGAGTCTGTACGTTCTCCCCCTGTATGGCCTGCGTAGGTTTTCTCGGTTTCCTCCCACACTCCAAAGACGTACAGGTTTGTAGGTTAATTGGCTTGGTAAATGTAAAAATTGTCCCAAGCGGGTGTAGGATAGTGTTAATGTGCGGGGATCGCTGGTCGGCACGGACCCGGTGGGCCGAAGGGCCTGTTACCGCACTGTATCTCTAAACTAAACTAAATAAAATTTATGGAAGAACAGTTCAGAAGCCTGATAAAAGGGGGGAAGAAGCTGCCTCTGAGCCTGGTGGTGCGGGCTTCCAAACTTCTGTATCTTCTGCCCAATGTGAAGAAGGAGAAGAAGGAATGGCTGTGGTGAGAAAACTCTTTGATTATGTTGGCTGTCTATTCAAGGTAGTGTAATGTGTAGATTGAGTCAATGGTGGGGAGTTTGACCTGTGTAATTGATTGCGCAGCATCTACAACCTTCTTGCAGTCTTGGGCAGAGCTGTTCTCAAACCAAGCTGCGATATAATCTGACAATATACTTTCAAGAGTAAATCTACAGAAGTTTGGATGAGTCATTGGAGTCATGCTAAACTTCCTCCATCTCCTGAGCAAGTAAAGGCATTGCTGTGCCTGCTTGGCTTTCGCTTCAATGTAGTTGGCCCCAACAAAACCTTAGCATTATCACACTTCCTGACGTCAACAACTACCTCATGCATATTGTTGGCGTTGAGGGGGAGGTTGTTGTCCTGACACCACTAATAAGATTTCTACCCCCTTCCTGTATTCCTTTGTGGTCCATCCCACCAGAGTGGTGTCATTTGCAATCTTGCAGATAGAGTTGGAGCCAAATTTGTCCACACCATTGTGAGTGTATAGGGAGGATAGTAGGGGATTGAGCAGGGTGAAGAAAGAATATCTGGAGTGGGAACACTGTTTGATTATGTTGGCTGCTTTCCCAATGTAGCGTCAAGTGTAGATTGAGTCAGTGATGGGGAGTTTGGTCTATGGTCCCTCTTTACTCTTCACCCCTTTTCCTCACTACATCTAAAATAACACTTGTTTCTTCACTTTGCGTATGAAGGAACAGCCGAAGAGAGACAAATATTTCTTTGCTTTTCCAGTTCTGAAGAGGGGCCCTGGGTCTGAAATGTTGACCTTACCCTCACAGATTGTGCCCCAACCTGCAGGATGATTCCCGGCATCCGCTGTTTGTTTGACTTTTCCTTCTTGAATTTACTGTTTTTGCGTCAGATTTCCGTCTTTTTCGTTCCCTCTAAACAGTGTCCATTTCTGTCATGGAGCATGATGGTCTGCTCCGTGGAGAGTCTGTCCGATTCATTCCAATTCTGAGGCAAGTTCCTGCAAATACTTTTTTGTTTTCCCAGAAGCAAAAGGTGAAATGGTTATGTAACTGCTTATTGCGCACATTTGATCACTCCCCTTCTTGGGTACAAACACTGACAACCCCATTGCCAGCAGATGGACCGGCAGTCTGGTCAAGATTCCAGATTCTAGAGAGTTTATTGTCATGTGTCCCTGATAGGACAATGAAACTCTTGCTTTGCTTCACCACAACAGAATATAGAAGGCATGACTACAGAACAGATCAGTGTGTCCATATACCATTATATAAATATATACACACATGAATAAATAAACTGATAACGTGCAAATAAACAGATAATGGGCTATTAATGTTCAGAGTTTTGCCCGAGCCAGGTTTAATAGCCTGATGGCTGTGGGGAAGTAGCTATTCCTGAACCTGGTCGTTGCAGTCTTCAGGCTCCTGTACCTTCTACCTGAAGGTAGCGGGGAGATGAGTGTGTGGCCAGGGTGGTGTGGGTCCTTGATGATGCTGCCAGCCTTTTAGAGGCAGCGACTGCGATAAATCCCCTCGATGGAAGGAAGGTCAGAGCCGATGATGGACTGGGCAGTGTTTACTACTTTTTGTAGTCTTTTCCGCTCCAGGGCGCTCAAGTTGCCGAACCAAGCCACGATGCAACCGGTCAACACGCTCTCTACTGTGCACTTGTAGAAGTTAGAGAGAGTCCTCCTTGACAGACCGACTCTCCGTAATCTTCTCAGGAAGTAGAGGCACTGATGTGCTTTCTTTATAATTGCATCAGTGTTCTCGGACCAGGACAACTTTTGATGCCTTGTGCATGCTTCATTATTCCTGCACTCTGTGTCCGACAGAAGCTGTTTTTTATGTGCAAGCTCTGCATTCAGCCTAGGATAGAGAGCAAAACTGAAGGAAATCACTCCTTTATATCTGCCTTCAGGAGATCAGGGGCTTTGGAGACAGGATAGCTCCTGCAGCTTTTAACTAGATGCACCATGTGAATAATACATAGCTAAGTGTTTTGTATTATCTATCTAATGTATTTCACCTCAGGATAACTTTGTAGTTGCTACAAATGCATTAATTCTTTGTTGAATCCATTTGTGGTTCAAATCGTACGGAAGTCATTCCGTGAGCCATAAATTGGCAGAGTTTCTGAAGTGTGTGCGATATCATCAATCACACTATTTGTTACCTCCTGACCCTGACTGCACTTCAAACCATGTAGTTCAGGACTGGAGCTACAAATAGGCTTGTTCAAATCACAGCAGTGCTTGGCACCAATTAGTATCTTTCGATGAATTGTTAGGCCACGTTTCCCCTTTGCGATTAGAGTCAGAGTCATCGAGTGATACAACGTGGAATACAGGCCCTTCTGCCCAACTTGCCCACATCGGCCAACATGTCCCAGCTACACTAGTCCTGCCTGCCCGCGTTCGGCCCATATCCCTCCAAACCTGTTCTATCAAACTATTGCCGTAGTTGCCTCTTACACCTACTTCTCCTCTCGGGTGAGGCAAACCTCTTCCACGGTATCCGAGCAACACAGCACAGAACTCTGGAAAAGGGTTTGTGTCGGAAGGATCTGCAGATGCTGGTTTAAATTGGAGATAGACACAAAATGCCGGAGTAACTCAACGGGACAGGCAGCATCTCTGGAGAGAAGGAACGGGTGATGCTTCTCGTCGAGACTGAAGAAGATGAAGAAACGTCACCCATTCCTTCTCTCCAGAGATGCTGCCTGTTCCGCTGAGTTACTCCAGCATTTGATGTCCATCCTTGAAAAGGTTTGTTGTAAGTGAGAAAATGCCACATATTATAGCAGTACAAACACTTTAAATACAACAGTACAGATGTTAAATAAAATTACCTGGGAATTCATATAAATTACCACAAAGTTGTGCGCACCAAAATCACTGTATTCTGTGCAGGCAATCTTGCAGATAGGGTCAGGGACCATTGTGCAAGCTGTTATTATATGTAAAGAGGAAGAGATGATACAAGATAAATTGCCAGCTTTTTAAATCCTACAGATGGATGAGCAGTAGAAAACCAATGGAACAAAGTGTTCCACAGTCTAGATCACTAAATAAAGCATGAAAGTGAAGCACAGTTAATATCGTTAACATGAAGCCTATATATGCTAATTCAGACTATGAAGCAGGTCAGAAGGTGATTAATAGAGGGGATCGTATTGTATAAATGTCTTTAAAGATCTGCTGTTTCAGATTATAGCTCATGACGTGATGTTGAAAATTGATTCCTGATCTTTTTAGTTTGTTTCTGGGCAGGACCATTTGATATTTTATGGGCGCAATAGTTCCAGAGGTTAAATTCAGTGCCTTCTAAACTCAATGGAAATTAAACACAAATTGGTTCATTATTGGTTGAGGGGAAAGTGACTACGAGGCATACAATCAGTAAAATTAATCTCTCTCGCCCGACTCTCAGTCTGAAGAATGGTCACGACCCGAAACGTCACCTAGTCCTTCTGTCCACAGATGCTGCCTGTCCCGCTGAGTTACTCAAGCATTTTGTATCTATCTTTGGTTTAAACCAGCATCTGCTACACATCAATGAAAATTAAACTCAGCACTCATTTACAAATAAAGCTGAGGTTTAATGTCTCAAACATTTCCGAGCCTCACAAAAGACTTAGTTAATGACTGTGTTGGATATTATTGATGAACATACTCTCTTCACGAAACATGTGGGAGGCACGTTGGCACATCTGATACTGCCGCTGCCACAGAGCACCAGTGATCTAGGTTCAATCTTGACAATGGGTGCTGTTTGTGTGGAGTTTGCACTCTCTCTCACTCTGTGATCTAATGGGTTTCCTCCAGGTTCTCCAATTGGTACAGTGCGGACTCATTGGGCTAAATGATCAGTTTCCATGCTGTGTGACAAATCATTTCTTCGAATTTGAGTCTTGAGATTGACCTTGAGTTTCAGAATTAGAAAAATGTTATCTTATTCATCACTGATCTCAGCAAGGGTTAAAAGAAAATTCCACCTTTTTTTCTGGCTGAACGCATCATCTATCAGGTCGTCCTGCCTCCATCACTAAGAAGGTAGTGGTTTCATCAGCAATTGTAATCACATGAAAAGCAACTTGGCAACAAGTCAATGATTCTTCAATGATACTTTATTGTTATGTGTACCGAGGTAGAGTGAAATGCTTATTTTGCATCCAACCCAGTTAAATCATACGGCAGACATCACCTAGGCAGTTCATTCACAAGGAATCAGCACATTCCTGGTGCCAACGCAGTCACAAAAGTTCATTGAACAGTCCTCCCCATCTTGTGTCTGCCGCTGCAAGTGGCTGCAAGTGGCAGCAACTCCACCCCCCCCCCCCCCCCACCCCAACTGCCAGGTCCCCCTTTGCTCTTGGTGGCCCCCCCACCAGGTAGCTCTCGCCGGCCCTCCCCACCTTCCAGTGGCCCCCCTCACCCTCCAACGGTCCCTCCACACTCTCTGACAGTCCCCTCACCCTCCAATGGTCCCTCTTCACTCCCTGACAGTCCCATCACCCTCCATCGGTCCCTCCACACTCTCTGACAGTCCCATCACCCTCCAATGGTCCCTCTTCACTCCCTGACAGTCCCTCCTTCCTCTCGGCGGTTGCTTGCGGGTCCCTCCCCGCACCTGGCGGCGTGAGTCCCATCAATGCCGATGGCCTAGGGCTGAGTTCAGGGCCCGTGGTGGGTGAGCCGGGCCTACCAGGGGCCCCTCCACCCTCACCATCCGCAGTGAGCGAGTCCTCAATCCGCAGCGGGTAAACCGGGCATACAGGGTGCCTTGGTCCACCTGGCCACCTCCAACACAAACTGTCCTGATCTCTTTACTACTGATCATCTCGCAGTTCTAGTAAGAAGCAGTTTGAGTTAATGAGATAAAAGGGTTATTACCAATTGAAACAAAAATGAACGCAATGAACAATTGCATTTATTTCAAGAGGGCTTGTATTAAAATAAAACAGGGATGTAATGCTGAGGCTCTATAAGGCACTGGTTAGGCAGCATTTGGAATATTGGGAGCAATTTTGGACGCCATACCTGAGGAAGGACGTGCTGGCTCTGGAGAGGGTCCAGAGGTGGTTTACAAGAATGATCCCAGGAATGAGTGGGTTAACATATGATGTGTGTTTGTCAGCACTGGGTCTGTGCTTTCTGGAGTTTAGTAGAATGAGGGGGGACCTCATTGAAACATACAGAATAGTGAAAGGCTTGGATAGAGTGGATGTGGAGAGGATGTTTCCACTAGTGGGAGAGCCTAGAACTAGAGGTCACAGCCTCAGAATTAAAAGACATTCTTTTAGGAAGGAGATGAGGAGAAACTGGTTTAGTCAGAGGGTGGTGAATCTGTGCATTCTTTGCCACAGAAGGCTGTAGAGGCCAAGTCAGTGGATATTTTTAAGGCAGAGATAGATAGATTATTAATTAGTTCAGGTGTATGAGGTTATGGGGAGAAAGGCAGGAGAACGGGGTTAGGGGGGAGAGATGGATCAGCCATGATTGAATGGTGGAGTAGACTTGATGGGGCGAATGGCCTAGATCTACTTTTCCTTATGACCTTTTCACAATATGAAATCCACTTTAATTACAGTTTCTCCACGTGCTGCTTGCATACACAGGGGGTTTATTATTTTTGCAGAGTTTGTGTTGTTTTGCAATCTGCATCTTTTGCAGAGTCTTCCAGTGCTCTGCTGCGACGGGGAATCTACTTTCAGCCATTTTGTTAAACCTAGAACACATGGGCAGGTGTATTCCTGTAGCCACTAGAACCCATCACAAGTCCCATCTGTCATTCTGTTCTGCTGCAGAAAACTACAGTCACATCAAGGAACAGGAAACCTTGGACCAAGGTCAGGTTTTGAGGAAATTTGACGCAATCACTGCAGTTCTGTCCCATGAATTAGTCCACATAGAATTACATGGATGATCAAGCACCTGAATAGAACACAACTCTGTGGGTCATATCTTCAATTTACCCACCGACAACTCTCTGCGCTCTTCACCCTCTTATTCTTTTGGACTGCCTGCTATTTCCTGATACTCATACATTTCACGATCACAATCACAATAATACTTTATTAGCCAAGTATGTTTTGCAACTTATGAGGAATTTAATTTGCCAAGTCAGTCCTAAAATGCAACAGAACACACAAAACACATTTTAACATAAACATCCACCACAGTGACTCCTCCACATTCCTCACTGTGATGGAAGGCGAAAGAAAGTTTAAATCTCTTCCCTTCTTTGCTCTCCCATGGTCGTGGGCCTCAAGCCCTCCGTTGACGGGACGATCTTGACTCCCGTAGCCGGCAGCATTTGGACCTTCTGCATCGGGGCGATCAGCTCCTGCATCGGGGGGGTGTCAGCTCCAGCGCATCAGCGATTGGACCCCGGTTCGGAGCTGGTCGAACCTTCCGCGACATTGGAGCTCCCGATTAGCCACTCCCGGGACGATGGTAAAGTCCGCAAGCCGCATTTGGAGCACTCCCAGGCAAGGGATTGGCTCCGATGTTAAGTCCACGCCCTGCAAGAGGGCTCAAGTCAGTCCGAGGGGGCCTCCAGTTCCATCGATGGCAGGCCGCAGAGTGACCGGAGAATGCGATCCGGAAAATAATCACGTCTCCGGCAAGGTAAGAAACTGAAAAAAAGTTTCCTGCAACCCCTGCCCCTCCCCCTCCCACAACATAGAACAAACCAAAAAGCATTTACACAAACTTTTAACACACATTAAAAACATTTAAAAAATGAATAAAACAGACAGACCGTTGGCGGGGCTGCCAATCGAACGGTGCCCTTGTTGGTCTTAATACTTATTTCTCAAATAAACATCTCCAAACTGCGTGGTCATGTTCACGTTGTTAAGGGCCTGTCCTGCCAGCATGCGACTACATGCGGTGAGCGCGACCTACTGTGGTGGCTTGACCTGTGCGGCCTCACAGGGCCGTTTCCACTTCGAACCGCGGAGGTGTCTGGAGTTGTGCGGGGCTGGTCTCGCCATCAAACTCAGCAATCAGCTGGGCAGGAGGCGGGCCGAGTGACTTTGGACGTCGCATGGCGTCGGGCGGTGACGCCATCACGCAACGGCACACACTGCGTACGGCGTCCAGACGCTGCGTACGACGTCGAGACGTTGAGCACGTCCTCGATGCGGGCCTGTCGGCCGTTGCCGCGCGGGATTTTGAACACGGTCAGTTTTTCGGAGCTCCGCACGATGTCGGGATCAGCCCCGCATAACTCCATACGGCTCCGGCGATCGAAGTGGGACCGGCCCCGCGAGGCCGGACGGCTCAAGCCACCACGGTAGGTCGCGCTCACCGCATACAGTCGCATGCTGGTGGGACAGGCCCTTTACTCACCAATCTTTGTGCTGGTGAAGTATTCCTGCCATACTTGCTATATGGACAATTGTAACAGTTTAGTTTAGTTTAGTTTGGAGATACAGCATGTTAACAGGCCCTTTGGCCCACCGATTCCAACCTTCAATCCCTGCACATTAACATTATCCGACACATACGAGGGACAATTCACACATACCGAAACAATTAACGTGCTACCTTGTACGTCTTTGGAGTGTGGGAGGAAACCGAAGATCTGGAGAAAATCCACATGGTCACGTGGAAAACGTACAAACTCTGTACAGACAGAGTTTCAGCCGGCTCTCTGGCGCTGCAAGTGTTGTAAGGCAGCAATTCTACTGCTGAGCCACAATGTACCAAAGGTTCAGAAGAATTTGGGGAGATTATGAAATAGACAATCCGGCAGTGAGGGAAAGGGATTAAAACCAGCAAAGAGAGAGGTGGCAGCTCAGGGTATGTGGTTTGGAAGAGTCAAATAATGTAAAATAGCTTTCAATGGATTTTCATGAATTGAGATTAAACCATTGTAGTTACATCAGCTGCTGCTGCCTTTCATTAGCTTGGTTACAATGGTAAATCTTAACCCTCAAGGCTACAGTTTCTAAATACTGGTGCTCTGGGAGCCAAGTAGTAATGGCGGTAATTGTTCTGATTGTTGGATCTATTCAAAAGGAATGTGTTTACAATGTTACTGTACTAAAGATTCCCCTGTGTGTTTGTCATTTATCACCGAAACTAAATATTCAGTTAATCAAGCAAGCTACTCTGCACAATATATGGGGAGCATTTAGAGATGTCCCTTTAGATCAGAATTGTTATTAATGAAAATAAACAAGCATTATGTCACCATAATAAGCTACCAAGGTCCTTTTCAAACCCAACCCACTGTCAAACATCCAGCTATAAATGAATCTACTCGGATAATGTACAACGGCTTGTGATACAGGGATCAGTTCAGCTTATAGAAACCGGTTTATCTATTGCGGTACATAAGGGCCGTGGTGTATTTGTAACAAAATAACTCATCTTGCCAACCATGGTCATCTGGCATTGATCACAAGGTTGACATTGCGAGCCCATTTGTTTTGAGAATGGATAATTTAGAGAAAATCCTTGAGAAGTGAAAATTTATTGCAGACTGGAATGATGATGTTAGTTCACAAGTGATAGGAGCAGAATTATGCCATTCAGCCCATCAAGTCTGCTCCGCCATTCATTCATGGCTGATCCATCTTTCCCTCTCAACCCCATACTCCTGCCTTCTCCCCATAACCCCTGACACTTGTATTAATCAGTAATCTATCTAACTATCTATCTATCTATCTATGCCGTAAAAATATCCACAGCTTCCTGTGGCAATTAATTCCACAGATTAACTCCCCTCTGAGTAAAGGCATTTCTCTTCATCTCCTTCCGAAAGGAACATCCTTTAATTCTGAGGCTATGACCTCTGGTCCTACACTCTCCCACCAGTGGAAACATCCTCTCCACTTCCACTCTATCCAAGCCTTTCACTATTCAGCAAGTTTTAATGAGATCCCCCCTCTTCCTTCTAAACTCTAGCAAGCACAGGCCCAGTGCCGACAAAAGCTAGGGCACTGCAGATGAATCTGGAAGCATAAAGCCGTGCTTGTCGGATGATGAAAGGGTACAACAAATACTGCTCTGGTACTTCCTGCTCTGAGCTCCTGATTAGGGGTCAGCGGGGGCAACAAGCCGATGATCAGGTGCAAGCAGCTGTACCAGTTGATGGAGCGCGCTACTTGCATTGGAAGGATGAACGTTTAGTTCAGTTAAGAGAGACAGCACAAAACAGGCCCTTCGCCCCACCGAGTCCACACCGACCAGCGATCCCCGCACATTAACACTATCCTACACACACTGGCGACAATTTTACATGTACACCAAGCCAGTTAATCTACAAACCTGTTCATCTTTGGAGTGTGGGAGGAAACCGAAGACCTCGGAGAAAACCCACGCAGGTCATGGGGAGAACATACCAACTCTATGTAGACAGCACCCGTAGTCAGGATTGAACCCGAGTCTCTGGCGCTGTAAGGCAGCAACTCTACCGCTGCACCACCGTGCCGCCCAAAATGGAGCCCATCTTCCCGTTGGGGATTGATGCCCGACTTCCTGCATGACATGCAGGGATACTAACCACTAACGAAGACTCCATTAGACCCAGAATATTGGCTGACGCTCCCAGCCAAGGGACATTCTGGAGAAAAACAATCCTTGTGAGAAGCCAAGGATCACCTTGGAAAAGAAGCTAGTACCAAACAATGGAAAGGTGACCATTAACTACTGTCTAACCATACGTAGTCTCCTTTCAAATTGGACTTGAATCTCAGCTTTGAGTGAGCCTTGTCCAAGTTGGTTAGAAATTAGTAGTGTTGCTGCCTTGCAGCAGCCGAGACCCGGGTTCGATCCCGACAACGGGTGCTGTCTGCATGGAATTTGTACGTTCTCCCCGTGATCGCGTGAGTTTTCACCGAGATCTTTGATTTCCTCCCGCACTCCAAAGATGTACAGGTTTGTAGGTTAATTGTCTAGGTATAAATATAAATTGTCCCTAATGTGTGTAGGATAGTCTTGATGTGTGGGGTCGCTGGTCGGTGTTGACCCGGTGGGCCGAAGGGTCTGTTTCTGTGCAGTACCTCTAAACTAAACTAACCTAAACTATCTGAATAGCACTAGAATGAATATTCTATCAGGAAACGGATGTACTGGCTGGTACTGCTGATGCCTTGATATCTGTCATAGACCACAAGAAGCTGGAATTATTCAGTGGGTCAGGCAGCATCTCTGGAGAAATAGGATTAGGTGATGCTTCTGGTCGAGACCCTTCTTCAGACTGATGTGAGGGTGGGGGAAGGCGGGAAGGTTTAAGGAAGAGGTGGAGCCAGTGGGTTTGAGGGAGAGCTGAGAAGGGGAGGAGAAAGCAGGGACTACCTGAAATTAGAGAAGTCAATGTTCATACTGCTGGGGTGCAAACTGCCCAAGCGAAATATGAGGTGCTGCTCCTCCAATTTACAGTGGTCCTCACTCTGGCCATGAAGGAGGCCCAGGACAGACAGGTCTGATTCGGAATGGGAGGGGGAGTTGAAGTGCTGAGCCACCGGGAGATCAGGTTGGTTAATGCGAACCGAGCGGAGGTGTTCGGCGAAACGATCGCCAAGCCTAAGCTTGGTCTCACCAATATAGATCAGCTGACATCTAGAACATCGGATGCAATAGATGAGGTTGGAGGCAGCTGAACCTCTGCCGCACCTGGAAAGTAGTCCCTACTTTCTCCTCCTCAGCTCTCCCTCAGCCCACTGGCTCCACCTCTTCCTTTCTTCCCTTCCCCCCCCCCCCTCCCCCCCCCAATACCCTCACATCAGTCTGAAGAAGGGTTTCGACCCGAAACGTGGCCTATTTCCTTTGCTCCATAGATGCTCCCTCACCCCTTGAGTTTCTCCAGCATTTTTGTCTACCTTCGATTTTCCAGCATCTGCAGTTCCTCTCAAACATCTTGATCAAGTTGCAAGATTTTTCCCACGAGAGGCTGAATATTTTGTTTGTAGAGGAAAAATGAAATCGAATTCAAGTTATTCCTTTTCATTCAGTCTCAAATGGTAAAAGCAAATACCTGAAAAGATTTGAACTAAGAACATTACTCTGTATAGGGATCTTTTGTCATGATTCAATCTGGAAAAGAGTCAGCAAAACTGTTATTATGTACAACACACAACAGGATACTGAGTCATATCTACCCCATAATCACTGCAATTATCATAAATGGATCTGTGAAGCGGAGTGCATTTCACACGGTGCAGGAATCTTACAGGCTCTAGTAGCTGTAGTATATATTTTATTTCGAACATGTTAAACTAAATAAGTTAAAAAAGCAGCAAAATAACAATAAAATGAAATGAACAATAAACCTATACGCAACTCATTGAATAACTTCTCATAAACATCGCAACTTAAATTTCACATGTTCGAAAAGGAGTAGGAGGAAGCATTCACTTATTTATTCCTGCCCCTTCTCCGCTACTCTTCAATTAATTCACAAACTTGATCTCATCTACATATACCTACAGTTTATATATATATGTAGATGAGATCAAGTTTGTGAATTAATTGATGAGTAGCGGAGAAGAGGTAGGAATAAATATGTATGTGTGTATGTGGCTTATGTATGGATATATGTATGTATGTATATGTTTGTATAAGTGTATATATATATATATATATATATATATATATATATATACACACACACTTATGTATGGGTATATGTATGCATGTATAAGCCACATACGCATATGCACGCACGCATATATATATATATATATATATATATATATATATATATATATACAGTTTATAAGTACCTCTATATAAATAAGTGTAAGCATGCCCACCTGACAGAGAGATAATGCTTTACAAAAAATTGACACTAGTTTAAAACAGGTTTCCTTGTTGATGTGTTACACCTCAATAACTGACAAGATCATCCATTTCTCATATTTCTTTTATTTGAACCTTTGAAAATATTCGCATTTTCGGTGAGTGTGACCTGTAAACGTGACTTCCTTTGGATGTAGCTTTGAAGCATCTGTGCCAGGTTAACTGTCAGTTCGGCTGACTCTTAGTCCTTGCCTTTCAGTCAGAAGGTTAGCCCTTGCCTCTGAGTACTCTTGCCCAGAAGGTTATGGGTACAGGATCAGATGCAGAAACCTTTATGATAACCTTGTGCTGTGGGAGATGCCATCTTTTACAACCATCTCCTCTTGCGCAGGTAATTTAAAAGATACTGCAATATGGCCTGAAGAGCTATCAATTTTCTTCTGTTCCACTCAAAACTTGCCCTTGTGCCTACATTTACCAGCAACTGATACTAGATTAAGTGGATATTCATACCGAAGTGGAAATATTTGGGATGTGAGAAGGTTGGTTATTGGGTGATGCCGTGTCGAAAGTAAGAAGATATAACTCAATGTTAATATTATATTAGATAGACACAAAAAGCTGGAGTAACTCAGCGGGACAGGCAGCATCTCTGGAGAGAAGGAATGGGTGACGTTTCAGGTCGAGGCCCTTCTTCAGACTGGTTTGGTTCAGACTGGAATATTATATCAATTGGTGAAATAAAGGTTTGTGAGAAGAATGAACTAGGGGGAAATGTAGTAAGGAGTAGAATTGGAAAAAAACATTAAATCTTTCATGGTTATAAAACTCACCTTTCTGGAAGATAAATGTTGTTCACCATTAACAACCCATCCATTAATTGCACACACCCATGGCCACACACCAATTGCAACTCACAAATGGCTCTCACCAATGAGTCACACACCAATGGCCTTACACCAATGGCCTCACATCTCTGGCTCACACCTATGGCCTTACACCAATGGGCCCACACCAACGAGTCACACCAATGGCCTCACACCAATGGCCTTACACCAATGGGCTCACACCAACGAGTCACACCAATGGCCTCACACCAATGGCCACACACCAATGGCCGCACACCAATGGCCACACACCAATGGCCACACACCAATGGCTCACACACCCATGGCTCACACCAATGGCCTCACACCCATGGCTCACACCCATGGCTCACACCAATGAGACACCAATGGCTCACACCAATGGCCACACACCAATGGCCCACACCAATGGCCACACACCAATGGCCTTACACCAATGGCCTCACACCTATTGCTCACACCAATGAGACACCTATGGCCTCACACCAATGGCCTCACACCAATGGCCACACACCAATGGCCACACACCAATGGCCTCACACCAATGGCCTCACACCAATGTCCCACACCTATGGCTCACACCAATGGCCACACACCAATGGCCTCACACCAATGTCCCACACCTATGGCTCACACCAATGGCCACACACCAATGGCCTCACACCAATGAGACACCTCCTTGATTTTTCTTGGAACTAATCACCTGGAGAGTTCCACAGGGAACCATTGTAATTTCTCAGGACCAGGGGGCATTTGTTGCAATGAAGCCCACTGCGTTTTGGCCTGGGGAGGTAGGGTATCCCTGAAGTGTAGCTTCTGAATTTCTGCCGCAAGCAGGATTGGAACAGTGACTGAAAGTGTTTTATCAGCCTCACCAGGATCCTTAGCACTAAAAAGGACCACTTGTCTCTCAGTCCGAAGAAGGGCCTTGATGTGAAACATCACCCATTCCTTCTCTCAAGAGATGCTGTCTGACCCACTGAGTTACTCCAGCTTTTGTCTATCCACAGTTTCTTTGCTCATTTTATACAGTGAATAGGCATTCCTTTTGTTGGATTTAGCTAGACCTAAAACTGTTCAGCCTAAACCGATCACGTAAACACTTTTCTCTTCTGCCTAGCCTTCACATCCTTCAGCCTAAAACTTTTCCACTTAGAAAATGATTTTTAGGATTGGGCATCACGGTGGTAGGGTGGTAGAGTTGCTGCCTTACAGCGGCAGAGACCCAGGTTCAATCCCAACTATGGGTGTTGTCTATATGGAGTTTGTACAATGACTTGCGTGGGTTTTCTACGAGCGCTCCGATTTCCTCTCACACTCCATAGATGTACAAGTTTGTAGGGGTTAATTGGTGTGGTATAATTTTAAAATTGTCCCTAGTGTGTGTAGATTAGTGTTAATGTGCGGGGATCGCTGGTTGGCCCGGACTTGATGGGCTGAAGGTCCTGTTTCCGCGCTGTATCTCCAAACTGAATTAAAGGTGTTCCATAAGGACACTGTAAGAAGGACGCCAGGTAAGAACACACTCAGTCAGTCAGTTTCCTTATGGTGTTAACAGGGTAAGATTAGACGTTTGCAACGGTTTAACAGAATTTGTTCTACTCTGTAAAGGATTCTGCTTCTCCTTCTTTTGCACTGACCCTTCACAAGCAGAGATGCTGCAAACCTGCACCACAGTCAAAAAAATAAAAAGACAAGCAACTGTTGGCTGGCTGCCGTGCACGGCGCCTTAACTGGAACGAACAAACAAACAGACGAATGCAGGCTTATCCCCTGGACAGAAGATTCTCAAACTAGAGTGCCCCCCTACTCCCCCACACTGGGTCCCCCTTTTGTTCTCCCTCCTTCCCTCCCGGAAGATCCCCCACACTGGGTCATATAATGTACAACACGGGGAAAAGCCATTTGGCTCACCATGTCAATGTCAAAGTTAAACCTGTCTCATCTGCCCACATGGGATTTATATCCCTCTGTATCCCACATATCCATGTGTCTATTTAAAGGCTTCTTAAACACCACTACTTCCACTGCCACCTGGGCAGCATGTTCCAGGCACCCATGGCTCCCTGTGTAAAGAACATCCGTTGCACATCTATATAACTAAAAGTCTCATCTTGACCATTTCCTGTCTGCGCTGTATATTGATTTTAGAAAAAAATGCCACTCTATATCGCTATGATTTTTGGCCATCTTACTCACAGTCCTCATCCGCTGAGGCAGCCCCGAGGATTTTTCCGATCAATGAAAAATAAAAAAGTTATGAGTGTTTAATATATCTTGAGAATAGCTGATTGGTCCTCTCGCTTGTCAATCATCATGGTGAAGGTATGCCTCTTCCGGGGGGGCAGGACTATAATACCTCGGATGCCTGGATGTGAGTCAGTCACTCTGGAAGATCATGAGGGAGAGGCCACAACTGTGATTCTAAGTTGTGAATCAACTGAACTGTGAGTCTGCAATGTACTTGCAATAAATGATTTGTAAGCTCTTAATGATAATGCAATGAGTTGTTTGGCCTGCCCTGTGCTTGAAACTGCAATGGAAATGGAAATTAAATGAAAATTCAACAAGTTGTTTGGCCTGCCCTGTGTTTGGAACTACAATGGAAATAAAATGAAAAGGCAATGAGTTGTTTGGCCTGCCCTTTGCTTGAAACTGCAATAGAAATGGAAATGAAATGAAAATCCAATGATCTGTTTATGCCCTGTTTATGCCCTGTTATGCCTTGTTTATGCCCAGTGCTTCAAATTGCAATGGAAATGGGAATGAAATGAAAATGCAATGAGCTGTTTTGCACACCCTGTGGTTGAAACTGCAATGGAAATGGAAATGAAATGAAAATGCAATTAGCTGTTTGGCCTGCCCTGTGCTTGAAACTGCAATGGAAATGAAAATGAAATGAAAATGCAATGAGTTGTTTGGCCTGCCCTGTGCTTGTAATGGAAATGGAAATGGAAATGGAAATGAAATTAGTTGTTTGGCCTGCCCTGTACTTGAAATTGGAAATGGAAATGGAAATGGAAATGAAATAAGTTGTTTTGGCCTGTCCTGTGCTAGAAATTGAAATGGAAATTAAATTAGTTGTTGGCCAGCCTGAGACCACTATGTTCAGCCCACAAGGCACATATTAGCCAAGAAACCAGTCCCTTTTGCCCAAAATGCCCGGTTTAGCCCAGGAGGAGCATTTTGGCCCAAAAGGCCAGTGCCATGCCAGGAAAAGTCCAGAAAAAATTGCCTTTCACTGAGATTTCACTCAGTTTTTTTAAAGAGCCCCTTCAGCCCATCAGGCCTGTATTAGCACAGGAGGTCCCTTCAGCCCATCAGTAAGTATTCCACCTGCGACTATTAAACCTCACCACAGTATTTTTCTCCCTCACTTCATTGGCTCCCTGTGAGATCCAGGCCAGGATAAGACTTTCCTCCTTCATTGCTGTGATCTGCAGAAAAATATTAAAAATGTCTAAAAATGATTCTCCACTCTCTCCCTCTTCTCTCTCCCAGTCTCTCACCTGTTTTGGGCAGAACTTCTGGCAGTTTCTGAGCTACCAGCCCGCCAGGCCTGAGTGACTGAGCTGCCAGCCCACCAGGCCTGTATGACTGAGCTGCCAGCCCGCCAGGCATGTGTGACTGTCCTGCAGCCCAAGAATCAATTCAGCCCAGAATGTCTATAATAGCCCTTTGTAAACCAGTCCCATCGGCCCACAAGACACATACTAGCACTGCAGAAAGCCCCCTTCCCCCCCACACACTGGCCACCAATATTGGAATTGGTGGAGAAGTGGAATATTGTGTTGGTGGACCAGCCCTCCCATGTGAACATGGGACCCAACGGGTCCCACTTAGTCTGGTTTCTTTTAAAGTTTCCCCATCTGTCCTTAAAACCAAAGCCGTCTAGTCATTGACATTTCTACTTTGGGGAATAAGATTTTGACTATCTACACTATCCTACCCTAACCTATCATCATTTTATATACTTCTATAAAATCTTCCTTCAACCTTCAACGCTCCAGAGTAAACAACCCAACCTTGTCCAACTTGTCTTTATAGCTAATGCCCTCTAATCCAGGCAGCATTCCGGTAAACCTCTCCTGCACCTTCTCCAAAGCTGCCACATCATTCTGGTATTTGGATAACAAGAGATATACACAATACTCCAAATGCAACCTCAACAAATATTTATAAAGCTGCATGATAACTTCTAAACTCATGCCCTGATGATGCCCTGACCGATGAAGGCAAGCATTCCATATCCCTTATTTACCATTGTATCTACTTGCGTTGCCACTTTCAGGCAGATACAGACTTGAACTCCAAGGTCCCTCTGCATTTTAGTGCTCTTAATGGTCTTGTCATTAATTACACACTTCCCCTTACATTCGACCTCTCAAAATGCAATATCTCGAACTTCCTAGCTTTAAACTCGATCTGCCATTTCTCCCTACACATCGGCAGCCGATCTAAAATAAAAAAATCTGTAGCCATCCCGCTGAGTTACTCCAGCATTTTGTGTCTATCTTCAGCGTAAATGAGCATCTGCAGTTTCTTGCATGGGAAGGAACTGCAGATGCTGGTTTACATCGAAGATGCTGGATGAACTTAGCGGGACAGGCAACATCTCTGGATAGAAAGAATGGGTGACATTTCTAAAAAGACCCCTGAAGGGTCTTTACAGTGGAAGGGTCTCGACCCAAAACATCACCCATTACTTCTATCCTGAGATGCTGCCTGTCCCGCTGAGTTACTCCAGGACTGTCTGTCTATCGGCAGTTCCTTCTTACGCTAAAATAAATGATGTTCCGTTCGCAACTAGTGAACTCTCCGACTGTGGGAAACCAGAGTAAGCGGCCAAATGAGTTGTTCTCAGGCTGCTCAAACCAAGACTGATGTCATTGCTACTGTGTTGGGGTGCAGACAGATTTAGGGGCATTTATGTTGGAATTAAGGTACATCATGCATGGGTGACTCTCCCTTTGTGAACTGTAACAAACAACTGTGGTTGCTTAAGTATAAAATAAGGACAACATATGCTGACTCCCAAAATTTCCATCTCTTCAAATTACTTGTACTGTCAACTCGAAGATAGACACAAAAAGCTGGAGTAAATCAGTGGGTTAGACAGCATCTCTAGAGAAAAGGAATAGGTGACGTATCAGGTCAAGACCCTTCCTCAGACAGAGTCAGGGGAAAGGGAAAGGAGAGATATAGACGGTGATGTAGAGAGATATAGAGCAAATGAATTAGAGATATGCAAAAAAGTAATGATGATCAAGGAAACAGGCCATTGTTAGCTGTGTGTTAGGTGAGAACGAGTACAGACAATGAGACTCAACAAGACGACGTTGAAGCTGGTGCGACTTGGGTGGGGGAGGGACGGGGAGAGAGGGAATGCAGGGGTTACTTGAAGTTAGAGAAATCATATTCATGCTGCAGTGTTGTAAGCTGCCCCAGCGAAATATGAGATGCCGTTGCTCCAATCCTCATTGTCTGATCTACATCGGTGACACCAAGCGGAGGCTTGGCAATCGTTTCGCCGAACACCTCCGCTCGGTCCGCAATAACCAACCCGACCTCCCGGTGGCTCAGCACTTCAACTCCCCCTCCCATTCCGTATCCGACCTCTCGGTCCTGGGTCTCCTTCACGGCCAGAGTGAGCAACACCGCAAGTTGGAGGAACAGCACCTCATATTCCGCTTGGGGAGTCTGTATCCTCTGGGCTTAAACATTGAATTGTCTCAATTCTGTTAACCCTTGCTGCCTCCTCCCCTTCCCACCTCTCCCTCAGCCCTCGGACCCTGGCATTCCCTCTCTCTCTATCTCTCCCCCACCCAAGTCGCACTAGCTTCTCATTTTCACACTACAAACAGCTTACAGTGGCCTGTTTCCTTTATCATCGATACTTTTTTGCTTATCTTTCATTCATTGTTCTTTATCTCTCCACATCACCGTCTATATCTCTCGTTTCCCTGATCCCTGACCAGTCTGAAGAAGGGTCCCTACCCGAAACGTCGCCTATCTCCTTCGCTCCTTAGATGCTGCTGCACCCGCTGAATTTCTCCAGCCTTTTGTGTACCCTCGATTCTCCAGCATCTGCAGTTCCTTCTTTAACTCATTGTCTGCTCCATGTGATACAATTACATTCCACGTATATGCTATGTACGAGCTGATGCGCTCAAGATGAAGTCCTTGAATTGATACAAGTAAGTAACATGCATGGGATATTGGCTCACGACCAGCATTTCAAATCAGCTCATCTAGTGGAGTGGAATAAGTCAAGCCCAAAATAATGTTCCCAGCCCTGGCCGCATTACTCGCGAACAGCACTAAGGGCCCGAGAATGCTGTTCCTGCAAAATTGAGAGGATAATTGGAGGCTTAGGATCAGACATCACGGATTTTACCGCATGCACATCAGAAATGCTGCTGCTGACTTCAATTTTCAATAGAGGAACAGAATTGGATTTTCTGCTTTGATTCACATCTCCAAAATTCGCCCACTTAGAAAAGCAAATCCACAGATGGTAACCCAGTGGATGATATTTCAAATTACTAAGAACTAATGATTAATGTGAATGCACTCCATATGTTTTTGCTGTTGTGTGAAACTGTGTCTAGATGAAGGTTCCTGACCTCAAAGGCTTGCTGTCTACTTCTCTCTTCCACTTGCCGCCTGAGTTCCTGAGTTTTTTGCATTATTATTTTCACTGATGCACAAAGTTTGTGTCCCTTCTCGTCGCATCTAAACTGGATAGACACTCAGGCAGAGGACAGTGAAGTCTGCATTTCCATAATTAGATGACCAAATGATGGTCAATTTATCATCTAAAGAAACTGCCATTTGGATCATTGATAGTAACTCATTTCTTCCAAAAGGATTTTTATTGCCATTACATATAGAAAGGCTGGGGCATGTTTGCCTCTGCACTTCATGTCATCTCTTACTCCCTCCCCATGGACCAGCTTGTTAGCTCCAGCCAAGATTAATTAGCTGCACGTACCCCTGGTAGCCACAAAACCAAGAGTGTATCCGCTGTATCAGGCACAGCAATCAAACGGAAAGCAGAAAAATGCGACTGGGTCCTGAGACGATTAATCAATGCCTCAGCCATTGTCACACACAAAACACAACAGAAAATAAAGTAGAAATGGGAACCGATATTCATCTTGACGGCTGTTGGTGCATCCTTGCATAAAACCGTGTGTTCCAGGAAGAAAATGGACCCAACATGTGTGATCGACACAAAAAGCTGGAGTAACTCAGCGGGACAGGCAGTAACTTTGGATAGAAGGAATGGGTGATGTTTTGGGTCGAGACCCTTCATCAGAGCTTCAGATGTTTGACCACTGACAAGCAGGGATGATCAGTCTCTGTATTCTAAACTCCATCTTTCCAATAAGCTGAACTTTAGAATTTTGAATATAATCTCGGACTGGCCCAACTATATCAGCACTTGATGGTGGAGATTTAGTTTGTTGAGTCTTATTGGGTTCTCCCAGAGGCTCAAATTCACATTTTAGTTCAGTTTAGAGATACAGCCCTTCGGCCCACCGAGTCCCTGTGACCAACGATCACAGTGAACACAGCAGCGCAGGTATCATCTCTGGAGAACATGGATGGGTGATGTTTTGGGTCAGGACCCTTCTCAGTTTTGTGCATCTTCGGACAAGATTTTACTAATCTGCCAGTGAGAGAGGATTATTGCCCAGGCTATGCTTTACAGCGAGTGGATCAGAGTATAGCTTCTTAGATTTTTTTTTCTATTTGTTCCTATTGAGAAGCTCTTGAGGATGTTGGATTGGGAGCTGAATTAAAACCATTGGTGACACATCATGGCAAAAATGCCGCTAAAAATATGCAATAGATCCAATAATCAGTTGCGTCCATTTGCTGTCGAAAGCATAGATCTCGCATTTGAATCTTCAGTGTTTTTACAAGAGGAAGTTGACTTTAGTTAATAAAAGTTTGGTAGCAAATGTGAAGTATATTCAAACTTGCATAACAAAAAATTGCAGCAAAGGAATAGGGCCTTTGGCACCCAATGTCCTCTAATTTAAGTTTGACTTCATTTTGACAATGGAGGAGGCCCAAGTCAGTGTGAGAATGGGAAGGGGAGTTCAAGTGTTTGGCAACCAGGAGAACAGTAGGCTGGGACAGACTGTGCGAAGGTGTTCAGCAAAACGATCTCCCAGTCTGCGTTTGGTCTCGCCAATATATAGGAGTCCACACCTGGAACAACGGATACAGTAGATGAAGTTGGAAGAGGTGCAAGTGAACCTCTGCCTAACCTGAGAGGAATGTGGGGGTCCCTAGACAGAGTCGAGGGAAGAGGTATAGGGACAGGTGTTGGATCTCCTGTGCTAGCAGGGGAAGGTACTTGGGGAGGGGGTGGGTTGGGTGGGAAGGGATGAGTTAACCAGGGAGTTGTGGAGGGAACGGTCTCTGTGGAAAGCTGAAAGTGAAGAAGATGTGGTTAATGGGATCTCATTGGAGGTGGCGAAAATGTTGAAGGATTAAGTGCTGTAGGCGACGGTTGATGTGGTGAAAGATGAGGAATACACGACATGGTGGTGCAGCGTTAGATCGTTGCAGCACCAGAGACCGAGGTTCTATCCTGACTACAGGCTATCTGTGTGGGGTTTGTAAGTTCTCCCCATGACCTGCGTTCTCCAGGATCTCCAGTTTCCTCCCAAGATGTAAAAACTTGTAGGTTCATTGACTTGGTATAATTGTAAATGGTCCCTGGTGTGTGGAGGATAGCGTTAGTGTGCAGGAATTATTGATCGGCACGGATTCAGTGGATCAAAGTGCCGGTTTCCGTGCTGTATAGCTAAACTAAAACAAAACTAAACTGGGGTACGGGGGGGGAGTGTAGTCTAGGAAGTTGTGGAAGTCAGTAGGTTTTATAATAGATGTCAGTTGAAAGTCTATCTCCTGGGATGGAGACGGTGAGATCAAGTAAAGGGAGGGAGGTGTCTAGAAAGGACAAAGTGAATTTCAGTGTAGGATGGAAATTGATCATGAAGTCATACAGGAGAAACTCAGCATTTATGAAGGGGAATGGAAAGTAGTCATTTCAGAAGGGTAGGCACAAAAGTAACTCAACGGGTGAGGTAGTACCTCTGGAGAATCCACAACATTGTCATGTCTCAATCTCTCCCTTCTCTGAATTTTGGACCTCAACCCAAAATGTCACCTATCAAATATTCTCCAGAGATTCCACCTGACGTGCAGAGTTACTCCAGCACTTGTGTCCTTTTAAATATGATAGAATATAATCCCAGTAATTGTGAGGATCACAATTATTAATGGATGTTGATGCACCAATCCATAAATCCTAAAGGTGGTGTAGAAGGATATTCTATGCCTCAGCTTGTGATGCCACTTGTTATATGCGCGACTGTGAATACTAGAGATGGATGTCATGGAAACCCTTGGTTCCCCTACTGCTGGAGTACTGTGTGCAGTAATGGTTTAAGATAAGGAGTAAGAGAGTTGCAGACTATCAAAAGACAATAGACAATAGGTGCAGGAGTAGGCTATTTGGTCCTTTGAGCCAGCACCACCATTCAATGTGATCATGGCTGATCATCTCAAATCAGTACCCGTTCCTGCCTTCTCACTCCATATCCCCTGACTCCGCTATTTTTAAGAACCCTATCTAGCTCTCTCTTGAAAGCATCCAGAGAACCTGCCTCCACCACCCTCTGAGGCAGAGACTTCCACAGACTCACCACTCTCTGTGAGAAAAAGTGTTTCCTCGCCTCGGTTCTAAATGGCCTACCCCTTATTCTTAAACTGTGGCCCCTGGTTCTGGACTCCCCCAACATCGGGAACATGTTTCCTGCCTCTAGTGTGTCCTAGCCCTTAACAATTTTATATGTTTCAATGAGATCCCCTCTCATCCTTCTAAACTCCAGAGTGTACAAGCCCAGCTGCTCCATTCTCTCAGCATATGACAGTCCCGCCATCCTGGGAATTAACCTTGTAAACCTATGCTGCACTCCCTCAATAGCAAGAATGTCCTTCCTCAAATTAGGGGACCATAACTGCACGCAATACTCCAGGTGTGGCCTCACTAGGGCTCTGTTCAAGTGCAGAAGGACCCCGTTGCTCCAATATTCGATTCCTCTTGTTATAAAGGCCAACATGCCATTCACTTTCTTCACTGCGTGAGGAAGAAAACTTGCATCGCAAAAGATGTTGCATTCTAGAATATGCTTCCTCGGAAGATATTGGGGACAGAGACAGTCACCACATTTAAAGTCAATCTGGATCAGCTCTTCAAGCTGATGGCATGGGGGGAGAGAGGTGGGGGGAGAACAATGGACAATGGACAACAGGGGGGGGGGTAGGACAAAGGACAATGGGGACCTGGTGCGGGGGAACCTTTGGGGGGTGGGGGACAAAATGGGGAGCCGGCGTGTTTTGTAACTTTGTCAGTGCCGTAGGTGGCTGCTATTTATATACATTGTGTATGCAGCAAAGAATCTCACTCTGCCCAGTCACATGTAACAATAAAGTATTCCTAGTCCCATTCCTGAATCACCAAGTGCTTGAAAATGGGATTAATATAGGTGGGTACATGATCTTGACAGACACAGAAAGTGCTGCATGGTGGTGCAGCAGTAGAGTTGCTGCCTGACAGCGTTTACAGTGCCAGGGACCCAGGTTCGATCCCGACTTCAGGTGCTGTCTGTACGGAGTTTGCACGTTCTCCCCGTGACCGCGTGGGTTTTCTCCAAGATCTTCGGTTTCCTCATAAATTCCAAAGACGTACAGGTTTGCAGGTTAATTGGCTTGGTGTAAATGTAAGTTGTCCCTAGTGTGTGTCGGGGAGTGCAGGGATTGCTGGTCGGTACCGACTCGGTGGGCCAAAAGGCCTGTTTCCACGCTGTAACTCTAAACTAAACTAAAGAATGGGCTGAAGGGCCTCTATCTGTAGTGCACGACATATTGATTCCTATAACCCCAAAATACATCAGGAACATCATCGTGTCATTTACTTCATATTTGTTTGAGAAATCTCACTGGTTGCAAACTGTTTGTTATGTTTCTTATATAGAACATAAAAATAATAATTAAAAATTGAATTACTTAATTGGAGTTAAAGTGCTTTAAGTTACCATGTAAGATATCATGACAAGCATTGTGCAATTGTAAGCCACTGTTGAACAATTTGTTTTTCAGTCATTGATTTCTTCTTCCTCCAAAGTATTCACCTCAAATCTGATGTCAAGCCCAATATCTCACGCCTCTGGAGACACAGCTTGCCATGAATCCCTGCTTTAATTATGAGACCACACACACTACTATTTCACTGAAAGAAATGAAAGTACCACAGGAGCAGGGAAGGAGCTGCTTGGCTTGTGGCACAGATAACTTCATTTCCACCGTACCACAGGTCTTCTACGAGCAACAGATTGAGAGCTAGAGATAGACACAAAATGCTGGAGTAACTCAGTGGGACAGGCTGCACCACTTTGAAGTAAGAGCGGGTGACGTTTCAGGTCGAAACCCTTCTTCAGACTGCCCCGCTGAGTTACTCCAGCATTTTGTGTCTATCTTCGATTTAAACCAGCATCTGTAGTTCCTTCCTACACATGAAATGTTTTATTTGCATCTGTTGTGGATGAAAGTTCCCAGTGGGAATCTGATGGCAAACAAATTCAATTCAGCGGAAAAAAAAATCTACAACCAAACTGATAGAAATTTGCAAATTTTTAAAGGAACTCTGAATCAAATTAGCTTCCAGCATGCAAAAAAACTGTTCTGCAAAATGCCACAAAATAGGTAATGTTTTTCAATTGCCTGCCACTTTAGTTCTCAATTCTATTCCCATTCTAACCTCACTCCAATGAAGCTCAGAGGACAACATCACATTATTTGATTCATTCATACTCGCCTCTTAACTCTGTACTTGCTGGCACATGGCATTAGGTGTAATCCTATGTAGGAGGAAATTTTGTACTTTATCCATACCCTATATCTAACTTTAATCAGATAGGCACAATGACAAAATAAAACAGCTCATAGATCAGTGGTGAGTCTATCAAACAAGTCTGTTTATTAAAAGGCCTTAGCAATGTACATTGGTAAACAGTCTGAGCAAACCCAAACTGCTTCACCAACCATTAGTAACTGTACAATTTTTTTATATCCTCATGACACATAGGTTACTTGTGGAGTTGAAATAAATAATCATTAATCAATGTCTCTGTAATCTTCCATCCTTGTCTTTCCCCTGAGTTAACTTTAACCTTACGTTTCTTGTTGTTTTGAAAATCTCTCTCTGATTTATCTAACAAATAGGTACTACATATGTCAATTCTTCCCTTCCAACCTGCACCGACCCGTCCCCAGGCACTTTCCCTTGCAACCGCAAGAGATGCTACACGTGTTGCTTTACCTCCCCCATCGACTCCATTCACGGACTCGCGCAGTCGTTCCGGGTGTGACAGAGGTTTACCTGCACCTCCGCCAACCTCATCCATTGCATCCGCTGCTCGAGATGTCAGCTGATCTACATCGGTGCGACCAAGCGTAGGTTTGGCGATCGCTTCGCTGAACACCTCCGCTCGGTCCGCATTAACCAACCTGATTTCCCTGTGGCTCAGCACTTCAACTCCCCCTTCCATTCCGAATCCGACCTTTCTGTCCAGGGTCTCCTCCATTGCCAGAGTGAGGGCCACCGGAAACTGGAGGAGCAGCACTTCATATTCCGCTTGGGCAGTCTGCACACCGGTGGCCTGAATGTTGACTTCTCCAATTTCCGGTAGCCCTTGCTGTCTCCTCCCTTTCTCAGCTCTCCCTCAGTCCTCTGGCTCTTCCTCTTCCTTTTTTATTCTCTCCCCCCACCCCACATCAGTCTGAAGAAGGGTTTCGGCCCAAAACGTTGCCTATTTCCTTTGCTCCATAGATGCTGCCGCACCCGCTGAGTTCCTCCAGCATTTTTGTCTACCCTATATATGTCAATGTTCCTTTACGGAGAATTGATTCTACTCGCTAAATGGGGTCCCCTCATTAAAGGGGTCGTTCGTTAACCTTTGGGTGACTTGCCTACTAAACACAACTCTTTCTCAGCTCCTTGAACTCTTTCTGTAGGATTTATCCAATTTTTGTCAACAAGTTGTTGATACTGGTGGATTATAATTGCAGGTCCATTATCTTCAGGAGGATCTGTAGCCTGTGTCACTGCCTTGGCTCTGGCATCAGGGAGGCACCATACCATACTATGGCCTGTGGCCACAAAAATGCACATCTATTATTCAACTTTGATTTCTCGAACCTCAAGTAACCCTTGCATCCTCTCTCTCTCTCTCCCTCCCCCACCCTAGTCATCATATTAATTTCAATGTCATCCTGTTGAGTTTCACTGTCTGCATAATTCGTTATCACCTACCCCACAGCTAACAATGGACCATTGTGGGCTCCACCTTTCCATGATCATCTTTGCTTTATGCATATAATTCGGTCATTTGTTCTATTTACCTTCTATATATCTCTAGTTTCTCTTTCCCCTGACTCTCAATGTTAAGAAGGGTCTCAACCCGAAATGTCACCCTTTCCTTTTCTTCAGAGATGCTGGTGGACCTGCTGAGTTACTCCAGCTTTTTGTACGTATGTTACAATACTTACATTTAGCGGCGCTGCAGTTCTGCCACTGCCGGTGTGCATGACTTTGACGCCTTTGAGAGGGGGGCGGGTTTAAAATGACATTTACTCCAGACCATTCAAATCAATTAATCTCAGGGGATTTAGTTGCTGAAGTGAAATCGCTCCGACATTTGTTTTATGCCGTTATTTTTAAATTGCGCTGAATAATTTAATTGCTAGAGTGAATTAAAAATCATCTTCTAAAGCCGTGAACCCCGACAACGGGACGGATCTTACGTAGGGGACAAAAGAAGGTACACAGTTTATTTTTACATAAAACCATGCTTCTTGGGAAGCCTTTAATCAAAATTTCATGTTGCGAAAAGGTGACTTAAAAAATATATGAACCGGCAGTATTTTTCCTGCCGACTGGGAGTTAAATTCACTGCAAACCGCAACGTTCCAAACGATCGCGTTCCACAAAAACCCACTCGCAAGATGATTTAAATGGTCATTAATTTACGGGAATTAAACATTCCATTTAAACATTAAACATCCTTCCATTTGGCCTATAAATTCATGACAATGAGATTTAAAAATCATGTTATATTGTGAATTCTTGTGTGAATGTTAGACACTTAGGCTTTTTAAAAATGTTAACTTTTTCTTAAGAAATGGATAGTTTAGATCTAGTAATTGAATTTTGTAATTAGCTACAATCAGGTAATTAACTAATTATATGATTTAATTTCAGGTCATCCAAGTAAGATTGTTTCATATTTGTTTCAGAATACTTCAATCTGTAATAACTGAAAATTTCATTCAGTTCTCTTAATTTTTTAAAATGTTATGGGCTTTTGACTGTCCTTGATCACAGCTTTTGTGTTAAGCCAATGGAAAAGTAATGGGGAACAAGATGCTAATTTCTGAGCATGAAAATGGCCATAACCTTTTTAATACTGAAGATATGAAAGTGAATTAGGTGTCAAATTAAACCGTTTATGCTTTATCTGATGGGATAAATTGCAGACTTGATTTTTTAAATCTCAAAATGTTGTAACATTGCTACTTTTTGTGTCTATCTACTGAAATCAGAATCAGTCAGAATCAGAATAATTTTATTGGCCAAGTATGTACACATACCCGGAGTTTGACTTGGTGTTTTGCTCGCACATGGTAAAAACACAATGTAAAAAGGGCCAGCTTTGCTATATATTGCACATGAAGAGATCTAAAGTACACGTGGAGAGTCCATAAGTGCTTGTCTTACAGACCGGAATGTAGTGGTGTAGTGAGGCTGTTAATTAGAGCTACCGCTCCTGGGAAGAAGCCGTTTTTGTGTCTGGATGTGGAGGTTTTGGTAGTCCGGAGGGGAGGACTTCAAAGAGTTTGTGGCCTGAGAAACTCTGTTTAGTTTACTTTAGAAACACACCACGGAAACAGACCCTTCAGCCCACCAGGTCCACGCTGACCAGCGATCCCCATACATTAACACTATTCTACACCTACCAGGGACAATATTTACCCCTTAAGAATTTTGTTCATTTCTATAAGATCCCCCCGGTCGTTGCGGACTCGGTGGGCCGAAGGGCCTATTTCTGCTCTGTATCTCTAAACTAAATTAAATTATAAAACTCCTCCTAATGATCAAATCTATTTTGACAGGAAAATGCAAAAAAATGCTCTTAGTTAAAAATAATGCTTATAATGGTAAAAAATCTGGAAAAATAAGAAAAATAACTGAATTGATGCTCAGGATTGAAGGTTAATGGGTTCCTGATCATTGGTCAATGAATCATTTGCATTCAAAGCTCAACGGGAAATATAGTTAGTCCAGGGTCACATATCCTCATTTCCCTCCTGGCCCTAATGAGATGATAGAAAGCTTATAATCACTTCAACCCTGCTGGAGATTAATTGGTTCTCGCAGACACATTGCACCACACTCCAATGAGTGATACTTGAATGGTTTCACCAAATCTACGTGTTAACCTCAAATCTTCAGCTCCTGCTTTTATACTTCCATGTGTAAGATTAAAATTGGGTTGACGGGACAGGATGGAATAAACAAGGTTGCATGACAGGGAAATGTGGAAACACAGGGAAATATGAGCTGGGTAATGCAGGGAAGCAATGAAATTAATACATTTGCTGGGTCCGTATTGGAAGAGGAGAATATTTTCAGACTGAAGCAGGGTCTCGACATCGCCGGAGGGGCTGCCTGAGTTGCTGTCAGAGATGCTGTGCTGTGTTACTCCAGCTTTTTTGTGTCTGTCTTCAATTTAAACCACCATCTGCAGTTCCTTCCTGCAAATTATTTTTAAAAATGGGTAAAGAGAGTCGGAGAAATGCAAGTGTTGACGCAGACACACAACAACAAAGTGCGTGGTGTGAAATTAGGTGAAAAGTGAGCTTCACTCTATTGTAGAAATAGAGTTTCATTCTCTTGCTGGAGTATTGAGGATAGCCTGAACATTATCAACACATTATCAACACTACAGATACTGGTTCACACCAAAGATAGACACAGAGTGCTGGTGTAACTCAGCGGGTTAGGCAGCATCCCTGGAGAAAAAGGATGGGTGACATTTTGGATCAGGATGTCGTATGTGTGTGGGGGAGCAATGAAGTGCTAGTGTTAATTCTGGCCAAATAGAAGAGGCCAGGACACTAAAATTGATTAAAAGCTTCTGGGCTGCAAGGCCATTTGGTGAATTTAAATGTGCCTTCTGCAGAAATAAGACAAGCTGCGGTATGGTGCCAGTTTGTCTAGAGCCTAGATAAGAGCTGCAGGAAGAGAAAGAAACATCTGCAGATCCTGACAATTAGGTACAAATTGCATGGAATGGATTGGATGAATGCAAACCAAACAAACACATTGTACATATTGTTGCAAAGCTTTACTTTGCTAGATGTTGATTGGATTAAGTATTGAGCCTTGTCTGGGTTTGTTGAATATCTGGGCACATGTTGTGATGTTTGCTTCCTTTCAGAAGCTCTATTTGAATACATTGTATTAATTACTGTATTATTGGATTAGGGAAATGTCTATCATGTACTGGGTTAATCAATATCTGCTATTGGACTGTAAAGAGACCACCCCCATGTGGTTTGGCCCCTCAAGGTTCGGGGACCTATAAAAGACCGCCCCCACAAGGTCCTCTGTCGATCTCCTGGGAGAGCGCTTTGGACTGCGTGACCTTTGGACTGCATGTCTCTGCTTGAGCGAGGCTAAAGTGGGCTTGGTCAGGCAGATACGAGGATCGAACCCGTGGTGGTTAGATATAGTATATGTTTTGTCAAAATAAAGATTAGTTGCGCAAGTGCTTGACTCAGTGATTTTTGACTGAAACTAGACTGGGGGGGAAGCTTAGAACGAGCTATTTACACTAGAGGTGAAAAAAGACCAGGATTAATCCATTGTAATCATATATTCTCTTTCTGCTGACTGGATAGCACTCAACAAAAGCTTTTCACTGTATCTTGGTGCATGTGATAATAAACTAAACTGATATACATCTGATCAGGGCCACATCTGCTCCAGAGATGAAGTGTTCCATTTTAGCTCATCATGGTGTCTTCATTCTTCAGACAATGTAGGTTCCCCCTCTGTCATTGATGTGGCCCTCACGTGTGTCTCCTCTGTGTCCTGTAGTTCTGCTCTCGCTTCCCCTCCCCCAAGACGCAACACGGACAGAGTTCCCCTGGTCCTCACCTTTCACCCCACCAGCCTCCACATCCAACACATTATCCTCCAACTCTTACATCACCTCCTAAGGGATCCCACCCCAAATCAAGTCTGCCCATCTAAAACCTTTCCACCTTTCACAGAGACCGTTCTCCATGCAACTCCTTGGTTCACTAATCCCATCCCACCCAAACCACTGCCTCCCAGGTAATTTCACCAGCAAGCGCAGGAGGTGCAACACCTGCCCTTATACCTCCTGCCTTGACTTAATTACGGACCCCAACATTCCTTTCAAGTTAGACAGAGGTTCACATGTACCTCCTCTAACCTCAATGATGCTCAATTATATTTTATTGTCACATGTACCTAGGTACAGTGACATTCTTTGTTTTGCATACAATCTAGTAATATCATACCATATATAAGTCCCATCAAAGATAAGTACAAAATGCAATGATTGTAGTGTAATAGCACACTTCAATGAAGTGGTAGACAAAGAGTCACCATGTTTCTGGTACCAACAACGTTTCACAGTTTATAAGAGTTCAGTTTTAGCCAAGCTAAAACTGAACTGGATAATGAGCTGGATAATGCAAGTGATCAATGAAATAAATAAATCCACTGGATCAGTAATGGCAGAGGAGAACATTTTCAGACTGAAGGAGGGTCTCGACCAGAAACGTCTCCCATCCTTTTGCTCCAGAGATGCTGCCTGAGCCGCAGAATTACTCCAGCATTTAGTGTCTACCTCAATTTAAATTGTGTTGTAAATAATTACTAACACCTAATTAGGAATTGCTCTGTGTGAAATCCTTACCGTTTCGAGTTGAAACACAAGTGATCCCTTGTTACTTCCACTGCATGGTGCCACCGCAATATAATGGAGCTGATGCTTCATACTGATGCTCCTGTAGAGAAGCAACAAATGGTTAGTTGACAATAAACAAAGAATATTGTATATTTGTTGTCTGTGAACTGAAAGTTAGCAATTAAAATGTTATTCCTCCACAGCACAAATTCAAATATTAGGAGTAAGTGTGTGGTTAATGGCAGAATTTGCAGCACTGATGTACTGAGGAATTTCGGATCCAAGTCCATTGCTCCTTGAAAGTAGCAACACAAGTAGATAGAGCAATAAAGAAGGCGTATTGGTATGCATGCTTTCATCAGTCAGGGCATTGAATATAAATGTGTTGCAGTTTTATCAACGTTTTGATAGCTGCTTTTGGAGTATTGTCTGCAGATCTGTTCACTCCATCTCAGGAAAGCTGGTGAATCAGTGGATATTTTTAAGGCAGAGATTGATAGATTCTTGAAGAAGGGTCTCGACCCGAAACGTCACCCATTCCTTCTCTCCAGAGATGCTGCCTGTCCCGCTGAGTTACTCCAGCTTATTGTGTCTATCTTTGGTTTAAACCCGCATCTGCAGTTCCTCCCTGCACATTGCTAGATTCTTGATTAGTACAGGTGCCAGAAGTTATGGGGAGAAGGCAGGCGAATGGGGTTAGCAGGGAAAAATAGATCCACCATGATTGAATGGCAGAGCAGACTTGATGGTCAGAATGGCCAAATTCCTATTCCTTATGAAGCATTGGAAATGGTGTTGAAGTGGTCTACCAGGACGTTGCGTGGATTAGAAGGTATTACTTATAAAGAGTGGTTGGGCAAACTTGGATAGTTCACTCTGGACATCGAGGTCTATCTAACAAGACTGTTTCCAAACTGTATCACTCTATGACGGTATGATTATATAAAGTTGTGACCATCAGAACATCGATGGATGGCCTCAAGAAAGCAGCTAATAAAAACAAAAACACACAGTGCCCTGGCCACACTCTCATCTCTCCTATAATTGGGAGGAGGATACAGGAGCCTGCAAACCGCAACCTCCAGTTTCAAGAACAGCTTCTTCCCAGCACCAATCCCGTTGTTGTCCATCGCAAAACTTAAATCGCGAATATGATCTACCATGGTCTGCAGGGGCTTGTTTACACCCAAGATAGACACAAAATGCCGGAGTAACTCAGCGAGAGAGGCAGCTTCACTGGATAGAAGGAGTCTAAAGAAGGGTCTTGATCCCAAACGTCACCTATCCCTTCTATCCAGAGATGTTGCTTGTCCTGCTGAGTAACTCCAGCATTTTGTGTCTATGATCTATCATGGACTTTGTGTTGGGTGCAATACGGACATCAGTTTATGATGATTGCCTAATATTATTGATTATTACTTATTTGTTTTATTGATTATTGAATATTTATTTGTGTGTTTTGTGTTAATGGGCCTGTAAAGCTGCAGCAAGTAAGAATTTCATTGTTTGGTTGCCACACATATAACAATTAAACACTCTCAACTCTAGAAAGAATTGCCACACAACCCCCGCATAAGGTGTCGAAGATTATATTTAGCCTGCAGCAAAATATGGAAACAATGTTTTCAGCCACCGGTGGCTCGTCTTTGCTGATGTATTGTTGCACTGAATTCAACAGAGCCGAGTACCAGATAGGACATACAGTGGGCGGCATGGTGGAGCAACGGTAGTTGCTGCCTTAAGTTGCGGCCTGTCCCACTTAGGCGATTTTTCAGCAGACTGCAGTCAAATTCATGGCACTCGCCTGTAAAACCGGGAACTGGAATGGCAACTGTCAGAGCGGCGCACACACACACACACACACACACACACACACACACACACACACACACACACACACACACACACACACACACACACACACACACACACACGCACGCACAGAGCAAAGGCGGGGGCCAGGGAAAGCGGGGGAGCGCTGTCTGAAATCCACACGGTGTAAAGCCAAATATATGCAGACACACACCGCGATGAACTGGAAGGTTAAGATGGCTAGCACAGTGTACGGTAAGTCCTTTAAAAGGGGGCGAGGGGAGAAGGGGGGGGGGGGATAAAGAGTGGAGACACTTTTAAGAAGCCAGACAACTTTTTAAAAAAGCCCGAGATACACAGCTGTGAAGTTTGGCGGACATTTAACATTACCGGTCGGTTTTGTGCTTATGTTTTGTTTACCCAATGAGTCAATGAAAATGCCCGGTCTGCAAAGGCGATTCATTAAAACTACCTACGACTACCTCGACTACCCATAACTACATGGCAACCCCACTACAACTGCACCTACGACTACAGGATTATCAATTTTCTCCATGGCGACCAATTTTTGGTTGCAGAAAAATTTTCAACATGTGAAAATTTTGCGGCGGCCATACTGAGGCCGCGACTAGTTCCTAGAATGCGGGAAGTTCTCGCGACCATGATGGTGAGTCACCAGAGACCACCAGCGAACCTTTGGGGACCATGTGGTGATCATGAGGCATGCGCAGAGTCTTCTGCACTCGCCTAAAATGTCACCTGAGTGCGACAGGCCCTTTACAGCGCCAGCGACTCGGGTTTGATCCTGACTATGGTGGTGCTGTCTGTATGGAGTTTGTACATTCTCCCCGTCACCTGCGTGGCGTTTCTCCGGGGTCACGGTTTCCTCCCACACTCCAAAGGCGTACAGGTCTGTAGGTTAATTGGCTTGGTATATGTGGAAATTGTCCCTAGTGTGTGTAGGATAGCGTTAATGTGCGGGGATCGCTGGTTGGCGCAGAAGGGCCTGTTTCCCCGCTGTATTTCTAAACTAAATAACACCATGAAGGGATGTCAGGAAAGCTATGGAAAATGTTGTGGTCTAAGTGTCGACTGTGTAGCGAGAATGGAGCGAGGGTGGTCATTAAAGGAGAACCCAGGGTGGTGAATCTGTGGAATTCTTTGCCACAGAAAGCTGTGGAGGCTAAGTCAGTGGAAAGTTTTAAGGCAAAGATAGATAGATTCTTGATTAGTACAGGTTTTAGGGGGTAGGGGGAGAAGGCAGGAGAATGGGGGTAGGAGGGAAAGATGATTGAATGGTGTAGAAACAATGGCCTTATTCTGCTACCTAGCACTTATGCCCCTCTGCTTGCTACCATCTCCCATCCTCACTCAGCTGATGAATGAGTGTTCCTCAGACTACGGTGCCGTACCCTTTCCACAAAGTCCTGCCCACCCACTGTGGGCTTATGGTTGTGATTTTGCTTCGGGGTCACGTGAGCGACTACGTGAAGAAGGCCGTCCCCATGCATGTGCGTCATTACGTCTGATGCATTACGCAACGTCTGACTGGCGGGCGCGTTGCTCCTTCCAGCGGTAAGTTTTAAACGCTCAGGTGGACGGATATGGTGGACGTGGTTCCGAGCAACAGGCACAGAAGCCTTTTAGGGCAGGGCCCAAGCTGGGCCACGTTCAAGATGCGGGGATGGCACCCTCCAACAGCCCTACCCCCCAGACCTCGGGGGCAGAAGTAGCGACCTTACCGCCGGTAACCACTAAGGTAAGTGAGCCTGTGATGGATCAATTACAAGTTGGGGGGGGGGGGGAGATTGCAATTTTTCTTACATGAATGGCATTGGATAACATCTGACCTGTTTATACTGCACAGTGTACAAGGTTTCCAAATTGAGTTCATTTCTGACTCGCCTCCACCCACTCCACATACACCTAGCTGCACTTTTGTGTTTTCACAATAGGAGTGTATGAGTGCACATGGAGAACTTGGGTCAAGGTTCAAGGTTCAAGGTTAGTTTATTGGTCACATGCACCAAACGGTGTAGTGAAATGTTTCTTGCCAATGCAGCACATTAACAAAAAAAGAATACAAACATAACACTAATAAAGAGATTTAAACATAAAAAACATTCCCCCACAATGGTTCCCATTATGAGGGAAGGCACAATGTCCACCCCAACCCATGTCCACCCATAGTCAGGCCTATTGAGGCCTCCACAGTCGTCTTCATGGAGGACCGATGTTCCAGGCCGTTCTCGCCGGGTGATGGTGCTCCGGCGTCGGGAGAATCCTCTCAGCGGCCTGGGACACCTGGAACGGCCGCTTCCTTACCGGAGTCCGCGGCTTCCGAAGCCAACAAGGCCGCGCTGAATGGAGCTCCCCCACTGGCTCCCGATGTTGAAGTTCAGTGCCGCCACCCGCAGCCGGCCGCTCCACAGACCCGCAGCTCCGCGATGTTTTCTACGGCGGTCTCAGCTCACTGGAATTCCAGCGCGGCAACCCAGGCAAGGCATCGCCCGCTCCGCGATGGAGCTCCAGTGATCCGCTGCCGCCGAAGCCGAGGTTCTGGACGGTCCCCTCAGGAAATGCCGCTCCAGGCCCGCTGGTAGGCCGCGAGGATGGGTCGAATGTGCAACCCGGAGAAAAGCTGGTAGCCTGGAAAAGCTGGAAAACCTGAAAAGTGGTTTCTCCCTCCCCCCCACCACCCTTGACATACAAAAGACTAGAACTCCAAAAACAAAACACTTCAACTCACTAAAAATAAAGAAAAGAGTGAAAAACACACAGCTGCAGGTTGGGCAGCCATACCATACAGCTCCCTAAGTTGTTTTGTTCAAGAAAGCGGTAATTGAGAGGTCGAGTCATGAGCCTCACCAGTTTGTGTCCAATATATTTACTAGGCAAAAGAAGGATGGAGGATGTCGAATTATTGTTGATTTGACAGACCTTAACACATTTGTGCAGTATAAACACTTCAAAATGGAAACGTTTGGCACTGCCAAACAACTGCTTTCCAATGGATGCTACATGGCGAGCATTGACCTCAAAGATGCTTACTATTCAGTGGCCATTCATGAAGATCACAGGAGATTTTTGAAGTTTAACTGGATGGAGCAGTTGTGGCGGTTTAAAGCATTGCCCAATGGATTAACCTCAGCCACCAGACTATTCACTAAATTGCTAAAACCAGTCCTGGGGCTACTCAGGCACAGAATCATATAGTCATGGCATATTTTGACGACATCTTAGTCATTGGGAGGACTTTGGAATTAGCTGAATTATCTGTGTCAGCTACAAAACTCCTTTTTAAGAAACTGGGGTTCTTAATCCATCCAGTTAAGTCTAAATTGGTGCCATCTACGATAATTGACTATTTGGGATTCACCATTAACTCAGTACACATGTCAGTGACTCTGCCTCTGGGCAAGCAGTTAGAGTTAATTGAAGCCTGCAGAAAACTCATTGTTAATAATCAACCTTCTATTAGACATGTGGCTAGTATAATTGGAAAGTTAGTGGCTGCTTTCCCAGCAGCTCAGTTCGGGCCTTTGCACTACCAAAATGTACAGCATGCAAAGGAACAGGCACTCAAGCTTGATAGAGCTTTGATAGACCCATGCTTCGATAGACCCATGCAAATGCCAGCTCAAAGCCTGGCTGAGTTACAATGGTGGGTTACCATTTATCAGTATTCAGTGTTATTCTAGTACTATTTTAGTCGATACATCATCAGTTATCCTGCAGACTGATGCCAGTGTGCTAGGTTGGGGTGCTACCGATACCGTCTCGAGCTGCTGTGGCAGATGGGATCAGCAGGAATCATTGATGCTTCAGTCACATGCTATTAACTACTTAGAATTGTTGGGAACACTCTATGGGTTAAAGGCTTTTTGTGCAAACATGCATCATGTGCATGTCCAACTTCAGATTGACAACACCATAGCAGTAGCATACATTAATCACATGGATGGAAGTAAGGCTGTATCCTGTGATAAATTGTCTAATCTCATCTGGCATTGGTATATTGCGAGAACCATCTGGGTTTCAGCTATCTACTTACCAGTTAGATATAACATGGTGGCAGACGCCAGGTCACGAGAGTCAATGACAGCAAAGAATGGATGTTGTGGCACACAGTGTTTAATGACATTGTCCTTCCTTATGGTGTACCGGACATTGATCTGTTTGCATCCAGGCTTAATCATCAGTTACCAATTTACATGTCATGGGAGCCAGACCCAGGGGCAGTAGCAGTAGATGCATTCTCGCTACATTGGGGTGGGAAATTTTTGTATGTTTTTCCCCCATTCTGCCTCATTAGTCGATGTTTGGCCAAAATCGAGCAAGACTCCGCCTCTGGCGTACCAGCATTGGTTCCCTCTGGTTCTAGCTTTTAGCCTTTTATGGCAGTGCCCAAGAGCATAAATCTGCTGGTACACCCGGTGACAGGGGAAAGCCACCCTCCTCATGACCGTATAAATTTATTGGTTTGCAGATTCTGAGGAGACCATTCCTGGGGCTCGGGCTTTCAGCCATATGATAGATGTCATCTGCAGCCTGGAGGAAGAGCTGACAGAAACAGTACATCACTCACATAAGGAAATGGGAGATGTACTGTTCCCGCTATAATATTTCATATGACATGGCTTCTATTACGGACGTTTTGGAATTTATTTTGTCACTTTTTCATGATAACAAGCTCAGTTACAGTGACATTAACAGTGCCCGGAGCTTTGTCAAATTATTTATGGCTGGGGTTAGGGAACCACATGGTAGGGTCTCACCCTTTAATAACCAAGTTTATGAAGGGCATTTTTAACTCCACTCCCCATAGGCCCATGTATTCACGTATATGGGATGTGAGCGTGGTTCTCACACTGCTCCGTCAGTGGGCACCAGCTTCATCTCTGTCTCTGCACCATCTTACACTCAAAGTAGTCATGCTCATGGCGCTGGCCTCAGCACAACGGGTCCAGACATTACATAAATTCAGACTGGACAGTATGGGTATATCTTGTAATAGCATCACCTTTTTGGTTCATGACCTCATTAAGCAGAGCAGGCCAGGGATACAGGGGCTCAAATTGAGTTTTATGGCATACCCCTCAGATCCATGAGTGTGTGTAGTGTCACACAAACTTCAACACATAAAGGTTACAAAGAGCCTGAGAGGCTCGGAACTCTCCTTCTTTGTTAGTTATACCAAACCTCATAAAAAGGTTACCGTGCAGACATCTCGAGATGGATTAAACAGGTTTGGGCGTGTGCAGGAGTGGACACTGCCACTTTTAAACCTCATTCCACCAGGGCTGCATCAACATCAGCAGCAAGGGATATGGATGTCCCTCTCGACCACATTCTAGCGGCTGCGGGATGGTCGAATGAGCGGACATACCAAAGGTTTTATACCAAGCCTATCGCCAGACCGGGGATATTTGCTGATTCTGTTTTAAGTTCTGTTTCACAGTTTCCCCTGGGTGAGAGGGGTCACTATTAATTTATTTTGCTATTAATGCAGCAGTATTGTTGAACCATGTCATGTTTTGAATGCATTAATTGTTCTCACTCGTACTGGTCAATTGATGCAGTTGTGACGCGTGGACTCGTTCCTGGGCATGAAATCACAGAGCTTCAAAATCTTCACGTAGTCACTCACGTGACTCCGAAGTAAAATAGTAAGATTAAATGAGAACTTACCAGTTTGAAGTTTGATCTTTATTTTATGAGGAGTTACGATGAGCGATTACGTGCCCTCCGCTCCCGACAATCGTAACATAAAGATCTTTCAACTCAAAGTTCTAGTCAACTCTAATCTTACTGTTTTAGTTCAACAACTCTTTTCTGTGATTTCACACCGCAGCTTTGAAGATTGACCCGCATGCGTGGGGACGTCCTTCTTCATGTAATCGCTCATTGCAACATGTGGGTGAGGGGGAACCATGGGGTAGTGACATTGGGAGATAGTAATAAATGAATAACCTAAATGGATAGAACTGGAAGATGATCCAAGCATTGGAATCCTGGGTCTTGGACTTGAACAGGGAGATCCTTCTAAGTTTTATGGACGTAAGCCTCATGTGCTTTCAGGTGAATAAGCTCCTTTGTTCACAAGTGTCACAAGCATATATTAATTATCCAGTGATGTGAAAATATGCGTTGGATATTCCAATGTGGCGGCACAGCGGCATAGTTTACTTTAGTTTAGTTTAATGTCACGAGTACCGAGGTACAGTGCAAAGCTTTTGTTGCGGGCTATCCAGCCAGCAGAAAAACAGTACATGATTACAATCGAGCCATTTACAGTACACGATAAAATAATAACAAATAGTGCAAGGTTAAGCCACCAAAGTCTGATCAAGGATAGACCTTGATCGTAGAGCTGCTGCCTTACAGTGCCAGACACCCGGGTTTGATCCTAACTATGGCTGCTGTCTGTGCAGAGTTTGTGACCACGTGGGTTTTCACTGGGTGCACCGGTTTCCTCCCACATTCCAAAGATTTACAAGTTTATAGGTTTTAATAGGCTTGTAAATTGTCCCTTATGTGTAGAACAATGCTCGTGAACGACGTGATGGCTGATCAGCATGGACTCGGTGGGCCGAAGGGCCTGTTTCCACCTGTACCTCTAAAACTGTACACATCTAATATTGTATCAAGTCATATGCCTGGAGGACCCAGAAGCAGTTTGCTGATTTTTGCCACCTTTGTTAATTGGTCTGTATTGTGATAGAATTCTATCATGACGCACACAGGTGTCAAGGAAAGAGCGTTCAGGGCACGGCCCCCTTTTCACTAATCTTTCCACCACCTCGCACAAGAAGCACAAGAAGCGCATGTAGATGTTGAGAAGTGTGTTCAGCTCTGCCTGAGCAACTTCTAATCTTATGTGTGGGCTCAATAAGAAGAAGATGAAGCACACAAAACAATTGTACCATGTGACGGAATTTTAAAGGCATTATTTAAGTCATTAAATCTGTCATCTCTGCAAGTGGTATTCAACAAAACGACTTTGGAAACAATAGGGACGTTATCTCCAATGTCCTGGTGAGCACAAATCCCTTAACTGGCATTATTAGGAACAAAGATTACCTTGTCAATGCGCTGCTCTTTGGGGGAGCTAGCTGTGTATTTTATAATGTTGATAACACCAAACTGTTTGGCTGGTTGTAAACTGGTCTTCTTACGTCAGAAAGATGCATTATAAAGCAAGCCTTTTTCTCAATTACCATCCTTGAGCACTCTCAATCCCATTCTCTTCTACTAAAACAACGCAATCTATTTATCCCCAAAACATATCTTAAACTGATGAATGAAATTGCATCCTGATTCTTGGAACTGTTGGTAATGGGAGAGCAAAGCAATGAAAATCGAACAACAAAATGAAATAGACCCTGAGGAGCAGGGAATGTAATCCAATGATAACATTACCATGTTGCCCTATTATGTAAAATGGGTTAAAACCGCAGAGTGCAATTTGTATAGGTTATTATGGATTTGCAAGGTCAGTTGCTTTGATAATTGAATTTCATAGGTGTAATCACACAAAGAAACAGAACAGTGTTAAATTATCCAAACCGAGAGGAATTAAGTGTTCCCATTTGTGTCTCAACATTCATATATCAGTGAGAGTCTATACGTCATTGCTGTCACAGAATTGATGACTAAAGTGCCATTTCTTGGTGCTGTATAAAAATGGTCTAGAAATTTGCTGACAGTGGGAAAAATTCACCAAGACGGCAATGCAGAGGGAAGCCATGCTGGTCTGCTGTGTCAGTTACATCCAATATTAGGAACATTTGCCGTGCATCTATTATACCATTCAATCAACATCATTCAGTTATTCCATTACATTTGCGAAAAACAGGGAATATTTTAAGGAGAGAAGGAATGGGTGGCATTTCCGGCTGAGACCCTTCTTCAGACTGAAATCTGAATAAGGGTCTCAACCCGAAACGTCGCCCATTCCTTCTTTCCAGAGATGCTGCCTGTCCCGCTGAGTTACTCCAGCATTTTGTGTCTGTCTTCGATTTAAACCAACATTTGCTGTTCTTTCCTACAAATATGTTAAGGAGTCAGATGCACCAAATGAATCGTGTAGGAAGGAACTGCAGATGCAGGTGTACACCGAAGATAGACACAAAATGCTGGAATAACTCAACGTCTCGACCCGAAACATCACCTATTTCTTCTCTCCAGAGATGCTGCCTGAGCCTACTCCAGCATTTTGTGTCTATCTTCGAACCAAATGAATCTACTGGCACTGACGGAGGTATGTTTGCACCACCCAATGTGACGGTGTTACCTGCCACAATCATTGTTGGAAGCTGACACAGTCATTGAGGGCCTACCTGATCTCACGGTTGCCAAACACTTTAATTCCCCCTCCCATTCCCAAGCTGACCTTTCTGTCCAAGGCCTCCTCCATTGTCAGAGTGAGGTCCAATGCAAATTAGATGAACAGCATCTCATATTTCACTGGGCAGCTCACAACCCAATGGTATGAATATAGATTTATCTAACTTCAAGTAACCCTTGCATCCCCCCTCTCACCATCTCTCCTCCAACCATGTTGTACCAGCTTCAGTCATCTTGTTGAGTCTCATGTCTGTATTCGTTTTCACCTAGGCCAGAGATAACAAAAGCCTGTTTCCTTTATCATTGTTACTTTTTTTGCATATCTTTCATTCATTTGTTCTATATCTCTCTACATCATTTATATCCCTCGTTTCCCTTTCCCCTGAAGAAGGGTCTCAACCCGAAATGTCACCCATTCCTACTCTCTAGAGATGCTGTCTGACCCGCTGAGTTACTCCAGCTTTTTGTGTAATCTTGGTGCAGTGGAAATTCAGGGACAAGCAGGCGCATTGATGTATGCCAGTGCTGGAGACTAGTCAGAGGTGGAGGCCAGGCCTGTACATTTATGTCTCTAACATGTTCTATTGAAGCAGCTAAGTACATTGGAAAGAGGTTTCCAGTGAGATCAATGGCCTAAAGTGTAGCATAAAGAAAGAAAGTTGTAAATTGTCACAGTCAGTGAACGCAACACAACAAATTTATTCTCCGACACTTTCACAATTACACTCACAGATTGCTTCACACAAGAAGAGTCTCTGTCCATTCCAACTTAACAGTCAGCAACTTCCCTGAGCATTCATATATCCACCACTTCTCCACCAATTACTCACCTCATAGCTCACACATCCCTCAGAAAGCCAAGGATGGCAGATCGATCACTTAGACACATTACAGATCATTCACAAAGTCGGCACACCAGTGGCTCTACTTACAATGAAGTTTAAAGAGTAGTGACATCTCAACAAACTTCGTCAGACGAACTGCAGAAAGTATCCTAACTGGCTGCATCCTCGCCTGGTATAGCGATTCCAATGCATAGAAACATAAGAGGCTTCACAGGGAGGTGAGCTCAGCAAGTCCCATCACAGGGACAGACCTGCCCACCACTGGAAGTATCTGCTTGAGGTACTGCTTCAAGAAGGCCAAATCTATTGTCGCGGATGCCCATCATGTAGGACTTCTTCTCACTGCCACCCATCGGGCAGGAGATGCAGAAGCCTGAAGACTCACATCACCATGTCCAGGAACAGCTACAACTCTCAGGTTCTTAAACGGACCTGCACGACCCTAATCCTACTTCACCAATGAAGCACAGTGCACCACCTCTTGCGCAACCATGCAATTGTTTTTGCATTGTATTTTTGCACTAACTTCTTATTTATGTACAATCTTTTTCCTTTTCACCATTAATTGTATAGTATAACAATGTATAATTTACGTTTCTTGGGGTTTAGCCTAGTCTGTGTGTCGGTGCATCTGATAATAAAGGTTTAATTTTCTTATTGTCACATGTTCTAAGGTTGAGTGAAACATTTGTTTTGCATACTATCCAAACAGATCAGATATATCTGATAAGCTTTTCCCATTGAGGGTAGGGAAGATTCAAACAAGAGGGCATGACATGAGAATTAAGGGACAGAAGTTTAGGGGTAACATGAGGGGGAACTTCTTTACTCAGAGAGTGGTGGCTGTGTGGAATGAGCTTCCTGCAGAAGTGGTGGAGACAGGATCGATTTTAACATTTAAAAGTAAAGTGGATAGGTATATGGACGGGAAGGGAATGGAGGGGTATGGTCTGAGTGCAGGTAGATGGGACTAGGAGAAAATAAATGGTCGGCACGGACTGGAAGGGCCGAGAGGGCCTGTTTCCGTGCTGTAATTGTTATATGGTTATATACCCGACATAAATACAATCAAGTCAAACAAAGTACCACAGATGGAACAAAGGGGAAGATACAGAATGTAGAATATAGTTCTCAGCATTGTAGCACATTACAGTGCATCTTCTTCTTCTTCCGTGTCCATCTTCCATGTTTCAAATGTTGACATCGTTTCCGGCGACAATCAGTGGGAGCCATTGCTTGTTGGAATAGATGATGGTGGTAACAGAATTAGCTCAGGATACTTCCAGTTTCCAGCCCCGCGATGTGTACGCGTCTGCTATGGGACCATTGCAGTGCATCAGTTCCATAGACAACGTCCAATGTCCTCATTGAGGTGCATCGGACAATACCCTAGCTTATGAAAGAACAATTCAGATAACAGAGGGCAAGAAGCTGTTTATGAGTCCAGCGGTGCACACATTTAAGCTTCTGTGCCGTCGGCTACACGGGAGCAGAGAGTAAAAGGAATCTCCAGGCTGAGATAAGCCTTTAATTATGTTGGCTGCTTCTCCGAGGCAGCGTGAACTGTAGATGGAGTCAATAGTGGGAAGTCTGGTCTGGGTGATGGAACTGACAACATCTACAACTCTCTGCGATCTCTTGCAGCGTTGGGCAGACCTGTTCCCAAACCAAGCCCAGATGCAACCCGACAATAGTCTGAAGAAGGGTGTCGACCGGAAATGTCACCCATTCCTTCTCTCCAGAGATGCTGCCTGAGTTACTCCAGCATTTTGCAAATGCTTTCTATGGTGCATCTTTAGAAGCTTGCAAGAGATTGACTGGAGAGACGTCAACTTTCTTCAATCTCCTAAGGAAGTAATTTGACTTCTTATCTGTCACATCCATGTGGTTGGTACATGGCATATCATTGGTAATATTAATGCCATGGAACTTGGAGCTCACAACTATTTTCACTTCCACATCATTGATGCTGTCGAGACATGTACTCCACTGACATTTATAACTAACTCCTTCATCTTGCTGACATTGAGGGAGAGGTTATTGTCTTGATACTATGTCACTAAGTCCTCTATCTCCTTCTGGTCCTCAGCCTATTTATTGTTCATGATTCGGCCCACCAAAGTGGTGCCATCTGTAAACTTGTAGATGAAATTAGAGCCAAACCTGGCCACACAATGGTGAGTATATAGGGAGTATAGTAGAGGCATTGCTGTTGAGAATTATTGTGGATGAGTTGTTGTCACCCTCCCTCACTGATTAAGGTCTGTGGGACCATGGGTGAACAAGAGGAAGAGGACTAGACTTTGCTGCCTTCCCTCACAGTGGGAACCATTGTGGGGGGATGTTTTTATGTTTAATGTTAAATTCTTTAATGTTGTGTTTTATTTTATTGGTGCGCTGCAATGGCATCTCAAATTTCACTGCGCCAATTGGCGTATGTGACAATAAATGTCCTTTGCCCTTTGTCCTTTGGGTCCAGGCATCCCAAGCCGCTGAGAGGGTTCTCCCAACGCCGGAGCACCATCGCCCAGCGAGAAGGGCCTGGAACATTGGGCGCCTGTAGCGGCGACTGCGGAGGCCCCAATAGGCACGACTATGGGTGGACAAGGGGATGGGGACTGGACTTTGTGCCTTCCCTCACAGTGGGAACCATTGCGGGGGGATGTTTTTATGTTTGATGTTCAATTTCTTTATAATGTTATGTTGTATTCTTATTAATGTGCTGCAATGGCAACTTGAATTTCACTACACCATTTGGTGTATGTGACAATAAATGAATCTTATGAACCTTATGAACCTTATGATAAATATGGATCTAACGTAGGAGTCCTTGTTGTCTAGGTGTTCCAGAGATGAGTTTAACGGTAGGGATTGACATTCCACCATTGACCTTCAGCTCAAAGCCGGCATGGAATGCATTGAGTTAATCAGGGAGGGACCCACTTAGTTTAGTTTAGAGATACAGCCAGGAAACAGTCCACACCATCCAAGAGATCCCCGCACACCAACACAAGCCTGCACACACTAGGACAATTTACACTTCTACCAAGTATACAAACCCAAGCCAATTAACTTAAAAACCTGTACGTCTTTAGAGTGTGGGAGGAAACCGAAGATCTCGGAGAAAACCCACGCGGTCAGGCGGAGAACGTACAAACTCCATACAGACAGCCCCGTCGTCGGGATCGATCCTGGGTCTCTGGCGCTACAAGGGCTGTAAGGCAGCAACTCTACCGCTGCACCACCGTTGTTGCCAGCGATATTGCCAACCTTTGCTTGGTAGCGTCTTATAGCCTGTAAGCATTGTCACAATCTACAGGTATTCATATCATCGCCTCAACACTCCAACTTGGTCGAGAATTCCCTCTTGGCATTCTTGATGGCCCTTCGAAAGTCATCGATTTCTCATACGCTCAGAATCATTTAACTTGACTGCTGAGGACTTGGACTTCACCAGAGAGTGGACCTCATGATTCATCCATGGTGTCCAGCTGTGGAATGCACGTATTGCCTTCTTTGGTACACAATCCTCTACACATTTGCTGATACGGTCTGTGACAGTTGTGGCATATTCATCTAAATTAGCCGCAGATTACTTGAACATGGACCAGTCATGAAGTCATGAAGTCTTACAGTATGAAAAAAGGCCCTTCGGCCCAACTTTCCCACACCACCCAACATGCCCCATCTACACTGGTCCCACCTGCCTGGATTTGGCCCATATCAATCTACACCTGTCCTGTCCATGTACCTGCCTAAATATTTCTTGAACTTTGCATCTCAAAGCAGTCACAAAGGGTCTCATCAGTTTCCTTGGATTAGTATTGAATGACTTGCTGCACCAGATCTTGACTCCATACGACTACCAGTACCTCTCTTTGCTGATGAAAGTGTTTTCCCCAAAGGTTAGATTGTATTGATAGTGAGTCTGAAGAAGGGTATCGACCCGAGACGTCACCTTCTCCTTTTCTCCAGAGATGTTGTCTGACCCGCTGAGTTACTCTGGCTTTGTGTGTCTATCTTTGTGTCCAACTGAAAGTCTGCCTTGCTGGCCTGCTACAGAGTTTGTATTGAATGTCCTGTGAGGAAGACCGCTCCAGATTTTGAATGGTGAACAGGGAGGATTAAATGATCATGTCAGGGTGCAAAGTGGATTGGAAACACTAGTATAGGCAATACCAAAGTGAATGATTCCATGGCCCGTGTGGCTGAAGGTGAATTTTTCATGTATGCAAGTGTAGGAGTCACAACAAGCTGATATCATCTGTTTTGTAGGTGTTTCACCCAATAGCAATACTGAGCAGATAGCGGATAGGATTGAAAGTGGGAGATGGTAGATGTTAGCTGGAGAGGCATCCGATCAGTGCTCGTTCCAATATGAACACAAACTTCTTCAATGCCCATGGGACATGGAGGGTGCTTCCATCAGTTGGTCCTGACTTGTATTTTGCATCTGATGTAAATGCTTTTTGGAACATAAAACAAATGACATAGAAAATTATTGGAACCTTTGCACTACAATGTCTGTGCAGCATAAAGTTACAGTCAGCTGACCTGGTCTGCCTGAGTGGGAGGGAATGGGAGGGAGTGTCAGGCCTCGAAGGGGAAGTGGGCCGCTGGAGGCCCTGCAGCATCCTGGGGCTCGGCTGGACCGGGCTCCGCTCCAAGAGGCCGAACATGTGGACCGCACGTGGCCTGCAGTGGTGGAGCAGAGGCAGAGGACACCATGGCTACGCTTGGCCGGGCCGACCAAGCAGCACAGCCAGGACAACAGACCTTCATGGTCAGATCAAGATCCCTGCATTTACAACATCTGGGACTTGAAAATGGCGCCAAACTGATGACTCTGTACACTGTGTAGGAAGGAACTGCAAATGCAGTTTTAAACCGAAGATAGACAAAAGTCTGAGAAGGGTCACCCAAAATGTCACCTATTCCTTCTCTCCAGAGATGCTGCCAGACCCGCTGAGTTCCTCCAGCTTTTTGTGACAGTGTATACTGCCTCATTGTACTGCTGTTGCACACCAGTACTGTATCTGAGATGCTTATCTAAGTGCTTATGTATTGTGATACTTGTACTGACCTGAATACAAAAAGGATTTCACTGTACCTCAAACATGTGACAAATATAATCACAGGGCTGCCAACTCTCACACATTGAGCGTGAGACTCGCGCATTTCACTCAATTCTCACGCTCTCACACGGGATGATTTGGAGTTTAAACCAAACTAAACATTCCCGTGCAGATGGTGTGATAGGTGGGTCACGGTGGTGGTCTCAGCACCGACCCCTGAGGCACCGCTCACACCTCACACCTCACAAGCTCACCTCCAGCACCTCCGTGTCCGTCGGCCGCTCTGTCCACACCCCATTTTAACCCCGGCCCAGAGGAGTGGACCGGGTGAGTGGGGGCGTCGGTGCGACCTCTGGAGCCGCGGGGATGAATCTCGGGAAACGCTCCCCGGAAGTCATCTAATCATCTGTCACACGGTACGAGTTCATTCCAAGAGTTCTCCCGAGTTTGCCCTCATTCGAACTCGGAGATTTACGGTAATGGCCATTCGTCGGTACTCGGGGTTCTCAAGGACATTTTTCAACGTGTTGAAAATTTTTTACGAGTCTTCCCGTGCTTTCCTGCTGTTAGTGAGTCTTCCTGAGTACCTGCCGTTAGCGTTATGAGCCGCTAAGAGACGTCCCCGAGCTCTGACGTACCCGCTACGTTCATTCTCCGTGCTTACCATGAGTTTGAATTTTTTTTAAACTCGGGAGAGCTCTTGGAATGAACTCGTACCGTGGGACAGGGCTATACGTCTCAGAATTTCCGCTCACTCCGGATGTTGTCACCCCTTCACTGACACACACCCTCACACACACTGACACACACCCGTACACACACACACTGGCACACACACCCTCACACATATAGGCACACACCCTCACACATACATTCTCACACACAATCTCACCCTTACACACACTCACACACCCTCACACACACTGACACACACTCTCACACACACTGACACACACTCCCACACACACTTGATCTGAATGGTCAAGTTGGGATGAAGGGCCTGTTTCCAAGCTGTAAGACTATGACACATTGTAGAAAGGGTGCAATTGCTCTGGAGAGAATACAGGGGTGATTTATGAAGATGTTGGCAAGGCTGGATTTTTTTTTTCACTTTGAAGAAAGATAACTGGGATTGTATTCTCTGCAGCAAAGGCTTAGTTGAGGTAAATAATATTATGAGAATAGGATCTCTTTCGCTTAACAAAGATTGTAGGAAGGAACTGCAGGTGCTGGTTTTAACTGAAGATAGACACAAAACACTGGAATAACTCAGTGGGACAGGCAGCATCTCTGGAGAGAAAGAATGTGATGTTTCGGGTCGAGACCCTTCAGACTGAGGAGGTTGAAAACCAGCCATATAGATGTGAAACACAATGACTGGAGATGAGCGTTATCCAACTAGGGGCAGAAATCAGAATCATGTGTTCATCTTTATTGACGTGACACCATAATAAGTATATTACAGAAAAAATAATTTAATGAGGCGGCACGGTGGCACAGCAGTAGAGTTGCTGCCTTACAGCACCACAGACCCAGATTTGATCCTGTCTACGGGTGCTGTCTGTACAGAATTTGTACATTCTCCCTATGACCACAAGTGTTTTCTCCAGATATTCCAGTTTTTTCTCCCACATCCAAAAGAAGTGCAGGTTTGTAGGTTAATTGGCTTCTGTAAATTGTCCCGAGCATGTAGGATAGAGTTGGTGTATATGGTAGATTGCCGGTCGGTGTAGACTTGGTGGACCGAAGAGCCTGTTTCTATATATATGTTTTACATATATACCTTAATTTCACTGAACCATTTACTTGGTTGAATATTATTTTCATCTTGTTTCTATAGTCAAAGGGAAAGGTTGATTAATTTATTTGTACAGAACAGTGAGGACGTCTGATTTATTGTTCTCTATATATATGCATAACAGCGTGAATTTTAATCTGATTTCCATACATGAATATACTAAGGCCATTCTTGTGCTGCACCTGTTGATCAGAGCCTGGCTCTACTGTGGACTGTAATTAGGAATATAATTTAGCCTAACCTTATTCATGCCTATTCCAAATTAAAGCATAAATGTTGCATTCAAGTGTAAGTTAAAAGACTACAGTATGCACCAGATTGCACAATTTCATGGATGAAAAGTGCAAAAGCTCTCTACCGTAGGAAGGGGGACACCCCCCTCCCACACCCTCCTCTCCCCCACACACACCCACCCCTCCCCCCCCACGCCCCTCCCCACACACCCTCCCCCCCTCCCCCTTAGTCACAACGATCCCTCGCACTCTCTCCCTCTCAAGTCAAATCCAATGTTGGCAGCCCTATAAAATCCCATATACTGTATACATAATTTATAGCTCTCCATTTCCAGTTTATTTATGTGCCTATCTAAAAATGTCTGAAACGCCTCTACCTCCACATCCACGCCTGGCAGCATGTTCCAGGCACCTACTACCCCCTATGACAAAACAAAAACTTGCACTGCATTTGAACTACAAGGCGTGCCTGCAGAGTGGAGGGTCCTGGGTATTTTTCTGCAGCCCTAGTCACTTTGGACTCATTGTTGGTCCCTAGCGTGAACAAAATGGTTGTTTAAGGTCATGATGAAGTAATTGGTTGTCAATTAGACATGGCTGGACAACTCTAGTTACAGACGGCCTGTTCTAGGCACTTCCCACATCAGCCCAAGTCTGAATATTGTCAAAGCCATGTGTAGCAAGGAACTGCAGATGCTGGTTTCTACGGAAGATATAGACACAAAATGCTGGAGTAACTCAAAAGGTCAGGCAGAATCTCTGGAGAAAAACAATAGATTGAAGAAGGATTCTGAACCACAACATCATCTGATCTTTGTCTCCAGAGATGTTGCCTGCAATGAATCTCATTGTCTGTACTCGTTCTCACCTAGCTTACGATGGCCTGTTTCTTTCATCATTGTTATTTCTTTCAATACCTTTCATTCATTTGTTCTGTATCTCTCTACATCACCGTCTATACCTCTCGTTTCCCTTTCCCCTGACTCTCAGCCTGAAGAAGGTTATCGAGCCAAAATGTCTCCTATTCCTTTTCTCCAGAGATGCTGTCTGACCCACTGAGTTACTCCAAGTGTTTGTGTTTACCTGGTATTTACTCACCATTAATTCACCAAGTCTGAAGAAGGATCGGCACCCGAAACGTCACTCATTCCTTCTCTCCAGAGACGCTGCCTGTCCCGCTCAGTTACTCCAGCTTTTTGTGTTTATCTTCGGTTTAAACCAGCATCTGCAGTTCTCTCCTACACTTTCATTCACCAATGCTGAGTAGAGTTTCGCCAGTACTAATTGGCTGACTAACTACCTCATCGGAGTCTTGGTCCAAACATGAACCAAAGAACTGATTTTCAGAGGTTGGTGAGAGTGACTCCCTTAGTTATCAGGGCAGCATTTGACCAAGTGTGGCATCAGGTGCCCTGGTAATACTGAGGTCAATGTCTATCTAAGGGATAACACTGCATTGCTTAAAGTCATATTTCACACAAAGGAGAATTATAGCTGTTGCATAAAAAATCATTGCAGTCCCAGGATAAAGTCCATCATCAACATCACATTGATTAGAAATTGGACTGAGCAGCCAGGTGAATATTAAAGCTACAAGAGCATGTAATAGGCTGGGATTCCTGGAATATCACCTTCAGATAACCAAACGCCTTTCCACCATTACAAGATACAAAGCAGGAGAATGATGTAGAGTTCTACCTGGTTCATTGCTGCTCCAACAACTCTCCAGAAGCTCAAACTCTGCTTCATTGACATCTGATCTCAATGTCCGTCTCAGTTTCCATCTCAGTCTCAGTCTCAGTCACAATGTTTGTTCATGTAGCTTCTTCAATTTCGAGTCCAAATACTGCCTGTTGCATTTGAAATAAATTTGAAGACAGGTTCTCATTTGTTACAATGACCACGACCCTAAACGTCCTTATTTTGACAGCTTCTCCCTAACACAATCCACCATCCAAAAAATCCATGCCCCCCAACACAGATGTACAATGGCTGCTGTGTTTACCATCCACACTGCATTGTGCAGTTAATTGTCCAGGTCACTACAACAACACTACCCAAACCTGTGACCTCCCCCATCTACAGTTTTCCTTTAGACCATCTTGGTTTGGAGATGTGTCACTGGGTCTAAATACTGGAACTCCCAGTACTGGTTTAGTTGACTTTATTGTCACTTGTACCAAGGTACAGCGAAAAGCCTTTGTTGCGTGCTATCTAGTCAGCAGAATGACAATACATAATTAGAATTGATTCATTTACTGGGTATAGACATATGATCAAGGAATAACGTTTAGTGCAAGGTAAAGCCAGCAAAGTCCGAGGGTCACCAAAGAGGTATGTAGTAGTTCTGCTCTGCTCTCTGGTTGTGGTAGGATGATTCAGTTGGGAAGAAACTATCCCTGAATCTGGAGGTGTGCGTTTTCACACTTCAATACCTCTTGCCCGATGGGAGAGGGGAGAAGAGGGAGTGGCCTGGGTGTGACTCGTCCTTGATTATGCAGCTGGCCTTGCCGAGGCAGCGTGAGGTATAAATGGAGTCAATAGAAAGGAGGTTGGTTTGTGTAATGGTCTGGGCTGCGTCCACAATTCGCTGCAATTTCTAGCGGTCTTGTATGGAGCTGTTCTCAAACCAAGCTGTGATGCATCCTGATAAAATGCTTTCTATGGTGCATCAGTAAAAGTTGCGAATTTGAAGTTTTCAACCATATCTACTTTGGCGCCGTCAATGCAAACTGGGATATGTGTACCGCTTCCCTTCCTGAAGCCAATCACTATCGGATATATTGGAGCATTTGCACCAGAGGACTACGGAAGCTTTATAAGGCCGCTCACAACTATCTTTTCAAGAGTTAATTTAATCAGTACATAGATAGTCCTACCTGAGAAGACAGTTCCCTAACACAGGGACTCATGCCAGGCAAGTGATTACATTAGGCTTGAATTCACTGGAGTTTAGAAGGGTGAGGGGGGATCTTATAGAAACATATAAAATTATAAAAGGACTGGACAAGCTAGATGCAGGAAAAATGTTCCCAATGTTGTGTGAGTCCAGAACCAGGGGCCACAGTCTTAGAATAAAAGGGCGCTCATTTAAGACTGAGGTGAGAAAAAACATTTTCACCCAGAGAGTTGTGAATTTATGGAATTCCCTGCCACAGAGAGCAGTGGAGGCCAAGTCACTGGATGGATTTAAGCGAGAGTTAGATAGAGCTCTAGGGGTTAGTGGAGTCAAGGGATATGGGGAGAAGGCAGGCACGGGTTATTGATAGGGGATGATCAGCCATGATCGCAATGAATGGCGATGCTGGCTCAAGGGGCCGAATGGCCTCCTCCAGCACTTATTTTATATGTTCTATGTTCTATGTCAACATTTCTGCAAGTTTAAAAGGAATAAGGATTGTATGGGAATTGAAGTTCTGAGTTTGGAGAAATTTAAGTGACCATTATAAGGCGATCGACTTGGTGTAGCTATTTACAGGGCCATCTATATCGGAGGCATTCAACAGTTAAATTATGGAAGTTTATGGCCATTATGTTCCCATGAATTGAAAGGCAACTATATTAATGTCAAGCGACCCAGGATGCCAACAATATTGATGGCTAGATTACAAAAAAGAAGCATGTGACATGTTTAGAGAACAGAAAATAAAGGAGCCGGGGTAAACAGCATCAATGGGTCAAACAGCATCTCTGGAGAAAAGGAATAGGTGACATTTTGGGTCTAAACCGTTGTTCAGACTCCAGAGCTGCTGTCTGACCATGAGTTACTCCAGATTTTTGTGTGTTCCTTCGGTTTAAACCAGCATCTGCAGCTCCTTCCCACAGAAAAAAAGGGGAAGCAGCTTAGGACTGTTATTAGCCAAGGGGTACTTTAAAATGAAATTGGGTGGGCAAAGAAATATTATTGTTGGTTAAGATTAAGGAATTTACACAGAGGGTGGTGGGAATATGGAACGGGCTGCCAGAGGAGGTAGTTGAGTCAGAAACTAGAATGACATTTAAAAGACAATTTGGCAGGTACATAGGTAGGAAATGTTTAAAGGGTTATGAGCCACACATGGGGAGATGGGACTAGTGTAGATGGGGCAACTTGGTTGGCACAGGCAACATTGGCCAGAGGGACTATTTCTGTGCTGTGTGATTTTACTGATGAAAATTCCAAATATTTTTTTTTAAAGTATATTAAAAATAAGAGATTATTAGAGATTTATGTTTGAATATGGGGACAACGAATGATATTAATTAAATTAATACTTCTCAACTGTGGTCAGTAGGTAGAAGGGCATCGTTGAGATTTCAAGGGAATTCAGGGGAGAATGGAATTCTGGAACAAATTGGCATTAAAAACAAACATGGTGTTATTCAAAAAGGACAGCAAGGATAAGCAAGAAAATTCCAGGCCTGCGATTGTATAATCAATGTTGGGGAAATTATTGAGAACAATTATAAAGGACAGATTAATTTACACTTGGAAAGGCAACGATTAATCGAGATAGCATGGTTTTGTGTGAGGGAAATCTTATTTGACCGATTTGATTGAATTTTTCAAAGAGGTAATAAAATATATTGATGAGTGATTGATGTAATTAGACTTCAGTAAGGCGTTTGAAATGTACATGAGTTACTGATACAAAGGATTAGAGCTTTTGGGAGCCAGGACTAGTTGGCAGATTGGATCCAAAATTAGATTGGTAATGTGAGCCAGAGGGTGATGGTGCAGGGCTTATTTATGTGATTGGAAGTTAGTGACCACAGGTGTACCAAGAGTTGAGACCTTTCTTCATACCCTACAAGAAGGAAAGATCCAAAACAAAAAGATCTAGACCCAAAATGTCACCTATTCCTTCTCTCCATAGATGCTACCTGTCCTGCTAAGTTACTGCAGCAGCATCTGTTCATCTCCAGTGTAAACCAGCATCTGCAGTTCCTTCCTGCCCCACTGGTGTACCATCAGGACTGACGCTGGGACCATTGCTATTTGTTATATACAGTAGTGATTTAGTTATGAACAGGGAAAGTATTATGAGCTACATTGTCATCATCATCGGCGGTCACTCCAAATGAGTATGACTCTCCTCTCATGGAGGACGCCTGTGCGTGACTTTGTTTAACGTGGGGAGACTGGTGCACAGACAACCACCCCACAGTCCTTGACAGATCTGGGTCAGAATCCAATGGCATGGAATGCAAGACGACCAGGGACCCTTTTCTGCTGCAACCTTCATCCGCCTTCCCAGCCGTTGTGACGCTCCACTAAGGTCAGCCATCGTCCTCCGCCTGTTCCACCATTGAGGTCTTGGTTGGATTGCTCTTTGTCAGGGACCTCCCCCTCGACCTTACCGCCTTGGGTGACCCTACCAGGAGCATAGCTCTGGACGGCATCGCTCTCAGGATCTCAGGACCACACAAGCTTCTCCACCACGACAAGGTGACAATCCACGGAGAAGAATGAGCAACATTGTAAGTGACATGAAAATCGATGGTGTTATTGATAGTGACAAGAATGGTCACTGGCTAGACAATTGATCTGGGCAGAAGATGCAAGCGACTACTGTTGCTGGAAACTGGAACACAATATAGATTACTAGGAGAACCTAATGGAATAACCAATATCTGTGGAAGCAAAAGACACGTCAACATTTTTGGTTGGATGCATTAAGACTGCGTAGACAAAGTCTGACTGTGTCCCTGATTACATTTTATCTCTGTTTGCTTTATGGTCACCTTCTCCGAGCTAACAATGATCTATTCTACATTTTCCTTGATCTTCATCTCTTTTGATTCCTTACACTTCCTTATCTCTGTGACTCCTGCTCCCCTGACTCTATGTCGGAAGAATGGTCTTGTCCTGAAATGTCACCCATTCCTTCTATCCAGAGAGGCTGTCTGTTCTGCTGAGTTACTCCAGCATGTTGTGTCTATGTTCAGTGTAAACCAGTATCTGCAGTCCCTTCCTACGTAGAACAGTACAGCACAGGAACATGTTCTATGGCCCATATAGACAATAGACATTTGGCCATTGGAGCCAGCACCGCCATTCAATGTGATCATGGCTGATCATCCACAATCAGTACCCCGTTCCTGCCTTCTCCCCATATGATGCCAACTCTTATCTGCCTGCATATAATCCATATCCTTCCATTCTCTGCATATCCATATGCCTATCTAGAGTCTCTATAAATGCTACTATCATATCTGTCTCAACTACCACACCCGACATCGCATTCTAAGCACTCACCACCCTCTGTCTAAAAAATCTGCCTCTCTCATCTCCTTTAACCCGCCTCTCTCACCTTAATGCTATGCACTCTAGTCTTTGATTTTTCCATCTTAGGAGAAACATTCTGACTGTCTACACTATCAGCGCCTCTCATAATTTTATACATTTCTATCAGGACACCCCGCAGCCTCTGGTGTTGCAGAGAAAACATCCAAGTCTGTTTAATCTACCCTTGTAGCGAATGTTCCCTAATCCAGGCCATTCAAGTGAACCTCCACTGCGCCTTTCCAAAGCCTCCAGGCCCTTCCTGCAATGAGATGGGTCAATAGTTCAATGGTGGTTTATTTTTCACATATGTAACTGCACCGTGGAATTCTTTTTGCAGATTTACACATCCGGGCGCCGCCATGTTTTGGCGCCATTTTCAAAGTTCAAAATCCGGTCCACCCATGCGCTCAGTCTACTGGAGCAGTTCCTGAGCCTGCTAGGCCCCAGGCTTCTACAGGGCCTTCCTTCGTAGCCTTTGACTGAATTAGCCTGTGAACTGACGTCCCTCTCCCCTCCTCGCCAGGCCATCTTTGTGTCCTGGGGGTGCCTCCCGCAGCCGACCGTGAAAGAGCGGTAGGCGCCCTCCTACCGGCCCACTCCTCATGTCCAAAGTCTCCAGCAGCTTCCTCCCGGTACCACCATCCATCGAGCCATCAGATGTTCCGGGTGGGCACCGTAACTGCGGCACCTCGTGAAGTCTCGGCAGATGGTGCAACCATCCTCAAAGATCAGAATTGCACCCAATACTCCAAATGTGACCTAATCAAAGTCCTATAAAGCTGCATCATGACTTCCTGGCCCTTATACACGATGCACCAAGCAATGAAGGCAAGTCTTCTTTACCTTTCCATAGGGGTGATGGAAGTGGACCTTAGCTACGATCCCTCTCTACATCAATGCAGCAAACGGTCTTGCCATTAATTGTATATTTACCCCTAACATTGGACTTCCCAGCATGCAACCTCTCACACTTGTTCCCGTTAAACTCCATCTGCCATTTTTCTCCCCTCCCCTCAGATCAATAGGGACCAGCAGGGGGGACCGGCGTGAGGGAGGGGGAAGAACAAAGGGGAAACTGGTGTGGGGGGGGGGGGTGGGATTCGTAACTTTGTAAATGCCCTTGATGAGCGACCATGTGCATGCCTTGGGTATCCAAGCAAAGAATTTCACTGTGACTTGTCACATGTGACTAGAGTTTTTAACTCGATTCAATTCAAATTCATTTCTGTTGTTCACCTTTAACATGCTCCATACTTTGACAGTTTTCCTCATAGTCTGTGATCTCAGCAATTAGCATCATGACTTCCTGACTTATCAAGGGGAAGAGGAAGGAATACAGCTGTTTTCAGGGTTGGTGTGTGTGCTGGTGGAGAAAAACTATGGGTGTTTGTTATTTGCATTTGGAAACTTCAATATTCATGCTCTTGAGCTGCAAGCTACCTAGCAGAATATAAGATGCTCTGTATCCAATTTATAGTTGGTCTCACTGTGACAATGGAGAAGGCTGCAGTCAGACAGATTAGTGTGGGAGTGGGAAGGAGAGTTAAAATGGCACGCAACTAGAACCCTCTGATGGTTGTTGCAGAGAGCGCTCCACAAACCGGTCCCGTGTCTATGCTTGATCTCACTGAAGTATCGGAGACCACATCAAGAGCACAGAACGCAGTGGACTGGGTTGGGAGAGGAGGAGATGAACCTCTGCCTCACCTGGAAGGGATGTTTAAATCTCTGCTTGATGGTGAGTGGGGAGGTGAAGGGCCAAGTGGTACCACCTCCTCAGGTTGCAGGAGAGAATTCTGAGGGACAAGGAGGGATGGATGGGGAGAGATGAGTGGACCGGGGAGTCACAGCAGAAAGAAGGGACAATTATAAATACTGGTGGAGCCATGTTCAAATTGGGCAGAGAGAGCATAGGATGATGTTTGGGTGTGGAGGCTGGTGGGGTGAAAGTCAAGTTATTGTTGTTCTTGGAGGAGGTGGGTTGAAGGGAAATGTGACTTCACTGGACCGTTTCTACGGGATGTAGCCTGAGATAGACACAATAGACAGGTGCATGAGTAGGATATTCGGCGCTTCGAGCCAGCACCGCCATTCACTGTGATCATGACTGATCATCCACAATCAGTCCCCCATTCCTGCCTTAAGAGCTCCACCCAACTCTCTCTTGAAAGCATCGAGAGAATCGGCCTCCAATGCCTTCTGAAGCAGAGAATTCCACAGATTCACAACTCAGGGTGAAAACGTTTTTCCTCATCTCCGTTCTAAATGACCTAAACCCCTTATTCTTAATCTGTGACCCCTGGTTCTGGACTCCCCCAACATCGGGAACATGTTACCTGCCTCTAGCCTGTCCAATCCCCTAATAATCTTATATGTTTCAAAGAGTTCCTCTCTCATCCTTCTAAATTCCAGTGTATACAAGCCCAGTCGCTCCATTCTTTCAACTTATGACAGTCCCGCCATCCTGGGAATTAACATCATGAATGGACTATGTCAGTTAAAAGGACAGACTGGAGAGACTGGAACTGTTTTCCCTTGAGCGGAGGATATTGAGGGTGGACATTGTAGCGGTGTTTAAAACTAGGAGAAGCATTTACAGGGCAAAATGTGGAAAACCTATCCCCTTTTCAATACAAGGAATGCGCTGCGAGAAAGAGCGGTGAAAGTCAAGTCAAGTGCAGATGAGAAGTGGAGTCACCCACAAAAATGCAGTTCTAGTGTTGGACAATGGGTATGGATATGTGGCAGCTGCTCAGTGTGGATGTAGTGGCCCCAAGTCTGTTTGGCCCTCTGTCTCTAAAACTAGAGGGCGTACAGTTAGGGTATAAGTTTATATTTTGAGGGAGAGGAAAACTGGAATCTGGAACCTACTGCCTAAGCGAGTGCTGGAGCTAGATTCCCAAACAATATTTCAGAGGTATCTGTAAGAACATTTGAACTACCAAGGACCTAGAGTTGATAAATAGTGTGTATAAAATCATGCCAGGAATAGAGCAGGTCGATACACAATGTCTCTTGCCCCGAATAAGTGAACCGAGGACCAGAGGACACAGGTTTAAGGTGAAAGGGAAAAGATTCAACAGGAATCTGAGGGGTAACTTTTTCACACAACGGCTGGTGGCTGCATGGAACAAGCTTGCAGAGGAGGTAGTTGAGACAGGGACTATCCCAGCATTTAAGAAATAGTTAGGCAGGTACATGGATAGGACAGGTTTGGAGGGATATTCGGCCGAACACATGCAGGTGGGACTAGTGTAGCTGAAACATGTTGATCAGCATGGGCAAGTTGGGCCGAAGGGCCTGTTTCCATGCTGTATTGCTCAAAATGGGAATATTTCCTGATGGTTGGTATCGACATAGTGGGCCTGTAGGCATGTTCCTGCATTGTATCGCTCTGTGACCCTGTGACTAATTAGGGATGGGCAGTAAGTACGTTTTACTAATGATTCCCGGATCCTGGACAATTATTTGTAAAAGAATCTCCAAGTGTATCCAGCCAGGCCCAGCCATGAAGGAGCGCTTGGTGGAGACGACCATTTGTTTGACTTGTTGTAACATCTAATTAAGTAACATATAAGCTGTAGACTCACTGTTGTGAAGGTTTTGCTGCACGTAGGCAAGAATCGTTTCAATATTTGAGAAATTAATATGTTTGCAGAAGTTAATAAAATTATGAGAGGCATAGATAGTGTACAAAGTAAGAACCTTTATTGTATGATGGAAATGTCAACTACCAGCTTTAAGATGAAAGGGGGGAAGTTTAGAGGAGATGTGTGGCACAAGTTATTTTACAGAGTGCTGGGTGTTGGAATGCACTGTCAGAGGTGGTGGTGGAGGCAGATGCAATACTGCCTTGTGTAATCCTCACGTATGCTACTGTAGTGCCTTTTAAAAGGATTTTAGATTGGAACGTGGATATATATACACAATAAATTGAGAGATTTGGATCATGTGCAGGGAGAAGGGACTAGTTTAGTTTGGTATCGGGTTTGGGAAAGATAATTTGGGCCAATGAGTCTGTGCCTGTGCGGTACTGTTCTAAGCAATGATGTTTATTTTGTAAAGATTTTAAATGGAATTTAATCCTGATCCAGACGTGTTCTTTATGTTCCTCTGGTCCCCTGCCTCTTTCTTTCTCTGCTGCAGCCAAGGTGAAGTGGGGAAGGGGTCAGATCTTACCTGAGCAGAATTTTGGAGGATTCAGCTCAAATTAACTCGGCAATCTCTCTCGGGACTGCTGCAAAATCCCCCTTACTCTTGTCTCCACCATGTTCCCCACTTCTCCACACCCCTCACTCTGATTGTGCTCTGCAACTCTTGCAAAATCCCCAGCCGCAGTTGGGAGCCATGTATTGAGCCTCCATCCTGCGTCAGTCCAAAGCCACTTTGTTCATGTTTATAAGGCAGTGCAGCGTAGGTTCACAAGATTGAAGGTAGTGCATCTAGGTTAACGAGATTGATCCCTGGGATGGCGGGGCTGTCATATGAGGAAAGATTGAAAAGACTAGGCTTGTATTCACTGGAGTTTTCTGAAAAGGACCCGTTCACTCCTACTCTTTGCTTCTGGTGTGCTAACTAATTTTATATCCATGTCAACACCCTACCCCAATACTATGTGCTCTAATTTTAGTAACCAGTCTCCCGTGCGGGACCTTATCAAAGGCTTTCTGAAAGTCTAGATACACTACATCCTCTGGCACCCCTTCAGACATTTTACTTGTCACATCCTCAAAAAATTCCAGAAGATTAGTCAAGCATGATTTCCCTTTCATAAATTCATGTTGACGTGGACTAATCCTTTTACTGCTATCCAAATGCCCCATTATTACCTCTTTATTAATTGATTCCAGCATCTTTCCCACCACCGAAGTCAGGCTAACTGGTCTGTAATTCCCCGTTTTCTATCTCGCTCCATTCTTGAAATATAATGTAAAATTGTAAAAGGACTGGACAAGCTAGATGCAGGAAAAATGTTCCCAATGTTGGACGAGTCCAGAACCAGGGGCCACAGTCTTAGAATAAAGGGGAGGCCATTTAAGACTGAGGTGAGAAAAAACTGTTTTACCCAGAGAGTTGTCAATTTGTGGAATTCCCTGCCACAGAGGCCAGTGGAGGCCAAGTCATTGGATGGATTTAAGGGAGAGTTAGATAGAGCTCCAGGGGCTAGTGGAATCAAGGGATATGGGGAGAAGGCAGGCACGGGTTATTGATTGGGGACGATCAGCCATGATCACAGTGAATGGCGGTGCTGGCTTGAAGGGCCGAATGGCCTCCTCCTGCACCTATGTTCCATGTTTCTATGTTTCTATGTTTCTAAGTGACAGGAGCTGAATTTGGCCATTCTGCCCATCAAGTCTACTCTGCCATTTAATCACAGCTGATCCATCTCTCCCTCCTAACCCCATTCTCCTTCCTTCTCCCCATAACCCCTGACACCCATACTAACCAAGAATCTATGCATCTCTGCCTTAAAATCATCCATTGAGATGTGCTAGGCTCAGAATCAACATCTCATCCAAGGTGCATTAGAATCTACTGACGATGGTCTTAAAATCTTGGCATATTTCTGTTGATGAACAACTTAAGGTTTACAAAGGCCACAACGCCTGGCCGTCAGTGTTGTGATTCAGTGGGAAACATACTTACTGCTCCAAACCTGTTCAGTTAAGTTTAGTTTAGAGATACAGACCCTTCGGCCCACCGAGTCCATACTAACCAGCGAACCACGCACTCCCCTGCTCACACTGGGGACAATGTTTGCATTTACACCAAGCCAATTAACCTACAAACTTGTATGCCTTCAGAGTGTGGGAGGAAAGTGAAGATCTCGGAGAAAACCCACACAGGTCAGTGAGAACATACAAACTCCGTACAAGTAGCACCCATAGTCGGGATCGAACCCGAGCCTCTGTCGCCTTAAGGCAGTAGCCCTACCACTGCGCCACCAGTTGCAGACTCACCTACTGACTTCCACTGAAGGTGACATTTAATTCAACCTTACCTTGAGTGGAAGGACTTGTGACGTCATGAAAGTATTAGTAATTGGCAAACCACCCCACCAGACAGATGTCAATGCTGCAGGCCAGTGTGGCCCCCGGAGGATCAGATAATCAGTTTGTCTGTGGTCTTCACTGACAGTCATGGGGTCATACTGGATGATGCCTTCCAGCAAGAGGTAAGTCTTGGTCACCACAATGACAATCTTAGCCTTGGGATGCATCGTTCCCCTTACATGCATAAAGATAAGAGCTGAGTTGTTGATGAGCCATCTTAGTCACGGTTCTTAATCCTCCCACCCTTCTTCCACTCTCAAACATCTTTCATTTCACTTCAGTAATAAAGAAGTAATCTCTGAAATTCTCTCAGCACCAACGTTCAGTTCAAAGTGGTCCCCTGTAACATTAGGGGCGGCACACTGGCACAGCGGTGGATGTGCTGCCTTGTCGCTGATAGCACTTTGGCTTTCTGAGCCTCTTGAGGGAGAGAAATTCAGATTCACAGCATTGATGGGCATAGCGGTAGAGTTATTGCCTTACAGTGCCTGAGACCCGGGTTCGATCCTGATTACGGATGCTGTCCGTAAGGAGTTTGCAGTTTCTCCCCATGACACGGTTCTTCTCTGAGATCGGAGAAACTCAGCGGGTGCAGCAGCATCTAAGTAGCGAAGGAGATAGGCGACGTTTTGGGTCGAGACCCTTCTTCAGACTGAAGAAGGGTCTCGACCCGAAACGTCGCCTATCTCCTTCGCTCCTTAGATGCTGCTGCACCCGCTGAGTTTCTCCAGCCTTTTGTGTAACCCTCGATTCTCCAGCATCTGCAGTTCCTTCTTTAACATCTTCTCTGCGATCGATGGCTTCCTCACACACTCTAAAGACGTGCAGGTTTGTAGTTTAAATGGCTTGGTAGAAAAGTAAATTGTCCCTAGTGTGTGTAGCCTAGTGTTAATGTGCTGATCGGCGTGGATTGTTGGTCCGATGGGACTGTTTCCATTTGGGCCTGGGTGTGCAAGGGTCGGATTAGAGAGGGGAATAACATAGGGCTTGTGTGAACGGGTGATCGATGGTCAATATGGACTCGGTGGGCCGTAGGGCTGTTTCTGTCCTGTATTTCTAAACTAAAGTTGAAGTAAGGTAAACAAAGTCATCCTTGACTTGGATTCGGATCATCACCAGGAAAAAATCCTTATCTATCAGTTGTTTGGCTGATGGGCATGTTTCTGTGCTGTGTCCCTCAACACTCGTAATTGATGATCTTTCTAATATAGCAGGTGTGGGTCTTCCTCCTGCTGTTTGGACAATGTACTTTTGCACTGCCTACTGAGTGTTAGTCTTGCACAGTGGTCATATTAAGCTTCTGAATTCTGCACTATCACTTTGGGCTGAAAAACAAGATTACATTCCCTGCCTATTGTAATTCTGCTGATTTTCTCAGAAGGCAGAACTCAGCCACACCATAAAATTCAGCTTTCCATGGGCAATGTTCATGTGTACCTTCAGCCAAAATGGAGTTTCGTTTTGTTTAGTGACACAGTGCAGAAACAGGCCCTTCGGCCCACCGAGTCCATAACGATCGCACATTGACACTATACTACACATTCTCGGGACAATTTACACTTATACCAAACCAATTAACCTACAAACCTGTACGGCGTTGGAGTGTGGGAGAAAACCAAAAATCTCAGAGAAAGTCCATTCAGTCACGGGGAGAACGTACAAACTCCGTGCAGACAGCACCCATTGTCGGGATTGAACCTGGCCCTCCAGAGCTGCAAGCGCTGTAAGGCAAAGTCGCAATACACACATAAAGGAGTTATTGGCTAAACATGGAATTAGTATGTTTTTTTTAGTTTTTAGAAACACAGAGCCCTTCAGCCCACCAAGTCCGCACCGACTAGCGATCCCCGCACATTAACACTACCCTACACACACGAGGGGCAATTTACGCTTACACCAAGCTAATTAACCTATAAACCTGTACATCTTTGGAAACCGAAGATCTCGGAGAAAACCCAGGTATGTCATGGGGAGAACGTACAGACTTTGTACAGACAAGCACCCCTAGTCAGGATCGAACCCACGTCTCTGACGATGTAAGGCAGTAGCTTTACCGCTCTCTCGCTACGCCATCCCATAGATGCTGTGAATCTGAATTTCACTCCCTCAAGTGATTCAGGAAGCAAAAGAGCTATCAGCGGCAATCACATAGTGATAAACGCTTCACAAACACTTTGTTTTGTGTCTCCTAGCTGGAGGCACAGTTTAATGGATAAATGAGCTGGATTCCAAGGGCGATTGAGGGTGGCATGAATGAGCTGATAAGGCAGAAGTCAGTGTTTGTCAGGAGTTTCTTTTCACTGGCTGAAGATCTCGTTTGCAGAAAAGGAAGCTACGAATCTTGGAAATCAATCATCTAAGTCCAAGTGTAGTTACAAGATTTCCTCGGGACATGTTCCAGGGCTAATCACCATCTACTCTATCCTCATTGATCTTTCCTATATCATATACTGTCAGAAATGGGACAGACATCAAATGCTTGGGCTGTGATTGGTTCAATTTGCAACTCCTCAAAATCATGTCCAACTCCATGAGTCCTGGGAATCCCTATTAAGCAGAAAGTTAACCAGCTCAGTCACATAAACATTCCAGTGATCAAAGTCATCTGGGGACATTGCCACAGAGGGCTGTGGAGGCCAGGTAAATGGATACATTGAAGGCATAGATGGATAGATTCCTGATTAGTACGGGTGTCAGGGGTTATGGGGAGAAGGCAGGAGAATGGGGTTAGGAGGGAGAGATAGATCAGCCAGGATTGAATGGAGGAGTAGACTTGATGGGCCGAATGGCCAATTTCTACTGCTATCACTTATGACCTTATGGCTAGGAGTGATTTACATCCTCAGTTGAGTTGTAGTTATTTGAAAGTGAAGTCCAATGCTGGCACCCAAATGTCACTTTTAACATGTGCTCACTCCATGACCGGCTGGGGCTGGCAGAATGACTGCACTGACAAGCCAATCTGCCTGGGGTTGATCTGACAGCAGTTCCCAAAGCATGACCTTCACGACCTGGAAGGAAAAGGGGAGGTATTAATAATCATCAGGCTTCCTTCACATGTCATGGCACAGTGGGTGCAGCTGGGAGAGTCGTTGCCTCACCCCACCAGTGACCCAGGTCCGAATTTGACCTTAGCTGCTGTCTGTGTGCAGTTTGCACGTTCTCCCTGTGATCGCGTGGGTTTCCTCTGCATGCTCCAGTTTCCCCCCACACGTGGAGGTTTGTAGGATAATTGGCCTCTGTCAATTGTCCTGGGTGTGCAGGGAACGGATTATAAAGCGGCTACGGTGGCGCAACGGTAGAGTTGCTGCCTTATGGTGCCTTGCAGCGCCAGAGACCCGGGTTCGATCCCGACTGCGGGTGCTGTCTGTTACGGAGTTTGTAATTTCTCCCCGTGGCCTGCGTGGGTTTTCTCTGAGGTCTTCGGTTTCCTCCCACACTCCACAGACGTACAGGTTTGTAGGTTAATTGGCTTGGTGTAAGTGTGAATTGTCCCTGGTGTGTGTAGGATAGTGTTAGTGTGCAGGGATCGCTGGTCAGGCAGATGCGGTGGGCCGAAGGGTCTGTTTCCAAGCTGTATCTCTAAACTGAACTAAAGGAATATAGAGCTAGAGTGAATGGGTGATCGATGGCCAATATGGACTGGTGGGCCAAAGGACCTTTTCATGCTATCTCTCTAAACTGAATTGAACAAAATTATCCTTGAATTAGATTCAGATCATCACCAGGACAAACTCCCCATCTATCAGTAGTATGGAAGTAGCTTAGCAAAACAGCAGCAAGATTGCAAGGAGGTGACTATCAACTCTTTCTTCAAGGCATTAGTGAGATGGGGTCATCCTGGTCTTTGCAAGTATGGATAAAATGATGAAAAGATTTCCAAATGTAGACTTTGTTTTTCACACAAAGGGTGGTGGGTGTGTGTAATAAGCTGCCAGAGGAGGTAGTTGAGGCAGGGACTATCCCTACATTTAAGAAACACTTACACAAGTACATAGGATAGGGTCTGAAGAAGGGTCTCGACCCGAAACGTCGCCTATCTCCTTCGCTCCTTAGATGCTGCTGCACCCGCTGAGTTTCTCCAGCTTTTTGTGTAACCCATGGATAGGACAGGTTTGGAAGTATATGGTCCAAAGGTGGGACTAGCGTAGCTGGGACATGTTGGCCGGTGTGGGCAAGTTGGGCTGAAGGGCCTGTTTCCACACTGTCATCACTCCATGGCTCTATGACTCGATGACTCTAGACCTACGACCACTACAAACTGATCCATTGCTTGACTAATTAATGCATCAAATCACAAAACATGAACAACTGCTTCCAAGATGGCGCCCAACACAGGCGATTATTTGCGTGCTAACCACAGAAGCAGATCTACAGAGTCATATCACAACCGCTCCACACTCTTACATCTCTATTCATACAGCTAACGTTATTCCCTTATCATGTATCTGTACATTGTAAATGGTTTGATTATAATCATGTAGTGTCTTTCCGCTGACTGTAGAGCATGCAACAAAAGCTTGTCACTGTAGCTCAGTACAAATGATAATAAACTAAACTAAACTAAACGATGTACAATGTGCAGGAAGGAACTGCAGAAGCTGGATTACACCAAAGATAGAAACAAAATGCTGGAAAAACCCAGCGGGGCAGGCAGCGTCTCTGGATAGAAGGAATGGGTGACATTTCAGGTTGGTCTTCGATGTTCTTGCATCTGCAGTTCCTCCTTCATATTTCGCCTGCTCCACTGCAAAATCTTTGAAGGAATTCTCCTCCACTCGCCAATTAGAGTTCTGCAACATGCTGTCTCGCTGATCTTTTATAGCTCAGACTGAAGAAGTGTCTCGGCCTGAACCATCACCCGTTCCTTCTCTCCAGAGAAGCTGCCTGTCCCGCTGAGTTACTCCAGCATTTTGTGTCTATAAACAATGTACAAAATTAAATTGCCAGCTTGTAGAGCTGGGGAGCTAGTGTTCTGTCATATGACAGTTGAACACACAGGAATGAAATTCTGCACCACATCCAGCGGATGAGAGTATGAATTCTTGTACCAGTTGCAAAAATAGAGTGGCAGTGGGAATTAAAAGCTGACAAGCTGCTGGAATCAACTTGGCACAGAACTCTGTTCTGAAGTGACCGACTGTGGGAGGCAGTAAAGGAACTGTCCCTTGTCATTAGTGTGGAGCTGCTCGCAATATCCCTGGCCGGTGCCGCAAATCTAACATTTTCCGCCTTAACCATTAATTGAAGAAACAATTCGATATCTGGAGCCTCCTCTGTGGAGCAGGATGAGGTACGTTTGTGCATTTCTTTCTAAACGAGGGAGGTCTGAGCTCAGTATTTTCATGCAAGATGTTTAGTTTAGTTTAGCCTATTGCTCGGTGCACCGAGGTACAGGGAATAGCTTTTATTGCATGCGATACAATCAGCAGAAAGACAATACATGATTACAATCGAGCCATTTACAGTGTATAGTTACATGATAAGGGAATAACGTTTAATGCAAAGTAAAGCCAGCAAAGTCCGATCAATAATAGTCTGAGGGTCAACAAAGAGGTAGATAGTAGTTCAACACTGCTCTCTGGTTGTGGTAGGATGATTCAGTTGGCTGATAACAGCTGGGAAGAAACTATACTAATTATACACCTAATTATAGGAATGATGTCAACAAAATATAGAGAGTACAGAGGAGATTTACTAGATTTACTAGAATGTTGCCTGGGTTCCAGCAACTAAGTTACAGAGAAAGGTTGAACAAGTTAGGTCTTTATTCTTTGGAGCGCAGAAGGTTAAGGGGGGACTTGATTGAGGTCTTTAAAATGACGAAAGGTATAGACAGAGTTGACGTGGATAAGCTTTTTCCATTGAGGGTAGGAAAGATTCAAACAAGAGGGCATGACATGAGAATTAGGGGACAGAGGTTTAGGGGTAACACGAGGGGGAACTTCTTTACTCAGAGAGTGGTGGCTGTGTGGAATGATCTTCCTGCAGAAGTGGTGGAGGCAGGATCGATTTTAACATTTAAAAGTAAAGTGGATAGGTATATGGACGGGAAGGGAATGGAGGGGTATGGTCTGAGTGCAGGTAGATGGGACTAGGGGAAAATAAATGGTTGGCACGACTGAAAGGGCCGAGAAGGCCTGTTTCCGTGCTGTAATTGTTATATGGTTATATCCGTGAATCCTGTGGTGTGTGTTTTCACAATTCTGTACCTTTTGCCTGATGGGTGAGGGGAGAAGAGGGAGTGGCCAGGGTGAGACTCGTCCTTGATTGTGCTGCTGGCCTTGCCGAGGCAGCGTGAGGTATAAATGGAGTAAATGGAACGGAGGTTGGAGGATCACAGCTCAGCAATGTCCCCACAGCCAGACTTCCTGTCCTCTACTACTGACATTTTAGAAAGTAGGAGAGTCTCAAACAGCCGAAGACCCTGAACAAGCTCGACCTGCTTTTTCAAGATGATTCAAACTCTAGGATTGAAGGCTCGTTGGCTGAGTTACACTTGGCTCTGTGGTATGTGAACACTGGAAGTGTACAACACACTTCCAGCTGGTGGCATTTCACAATCCATTAGTAGGGTCATCATCACCGTCACCTACAGTGATCCAAAATTGGTTATCCATCTCATTGATTAATATGGAATTGCGATTTTGGCTGAGTCTATTGCCACTCGAGTTAAGTCTGCTCTGAGGCAGGCGGTCCACCCAAACAAGACCCATACACAGCAGGAAGGTTTCTGATAGCCTTGTGCAGTTCAAGGACGATTGTGAGCAATTTTGGGCACCATATCTGAGGAAGGATGTGCTGGCTCTGGAGAGGGTCCAGAGGAGAGTTACAAGAATGATTCCAGGAATGAGTAGGGTATCCAATGATGAACGTTTGTCGGCACTGCACCTGTACTCGCTGGAGTTTAGTAGAATTAGGGGAACCTCATTGAAACGTACAAAATAGTGAAAGGCTTGGATAGAGTGGATGTGGAGATGATGCTTCCACTAGTGGGAGAGTCTATGAATTGGAGGTCATTGCCTCAGAATTAAAGGACGTTCTTTTAGGAAGGAGATGAGGAGGAATTTGTGTCATCAGAGGGTGGTGAATCTGTGGAAATCTTTGCCACAGAAGGCTGTAGAGGCCAAATCAGTAGATATTTTTATGCCAGAGATAGATACATTCTTGATTAGTACAGGTGTCAGAGGTTATGGGGAGAAGACAGGAGAATGGGGTTAGGAGGGAGAGATAGATCAGCCATGATTGAATGGCGGAGTAGACTTGATGGGCAGAATGGCCTAATTTTACTCCTATCCCTTATGACTCTATGACATAGTCACCAATGTGTGGAACAGGGGTGTGGCAACATGCTTGGTCAGCTTAGAGCAGATGAAGGACTTCGACAGAAGATTGTGCTCTCCAGACTGGGATCTGCGAAGGAAATCTAATACGACTACACTACGTTGGTTGTGTTACGCAGTACATTGCAAATCTTCAGTTTCAGTTTAGTTTATTGTCACGTGTACCGAGGTACAGTGAAAAGCTTTTGTTGCGTGCTCTCTAGTCAGTGGAAAGACAACACATGTTTACAATCAAGCCATTTACAGTGTATAGGTACATGATAAGGGAATAACGTTTAGTGCAAGGTAAACCCAGTAAATGCCGATCAAAGATAGTCCAAGGGTCGCCAATGGGGTAGATAGTAGTTCGGCACTGCTCTCTGGTTGTGGTAGGATGTAACGGATGGGAAACAGAAGGCTTCCCTGTGAAAGTCAAGGCAAAAAGACGGAAGGATGCGGATTTCACAGTGTCTATCTCAGACAAGGTCTTGAGCGGACTTACTTCTAAGACATCTACTAGCTCCATCCCTGCTTTATATTCAAATCTGCGGTTTGTAACATCTGTAATGAGTTCAAACTGGCTTCAGGTATCATCACACAAGCTATGCAGTGTTCTTCAGCAACTGATCTGTGTGATTCATTGTTCCCCTGGTCTAATTAGCAGAAGGGGCTGGGACTGTGGTTAAGAAGAGCCGAGACATGCATTGGGAATTGAGTGGGGTAAATAGTTATGGTGCTGCAGAGAATGGGAATGTGGGAATGACATTCCTTTCCCACTGACAACAAAACATCTGGTCATAGAATCATAGAAAATAGGTGCAGGAGTAGGCCATTCGGCCCTTCGAGCCTGCACCGCCATTCAATATGATCATGGCTGATCATCCAACTCAGTATCCTGTACCTGCCTTCTCTCCATACCCCCTGATCCCTTTAGCCACAAGGGCCACATCTAACTCCCTCTTAAATATAGCCAATGAACTGGCCTCAACTACCTTCTGTGGCAGAGAATTCCACAGACTCACCACTCTCTGTGTGAAAAATTATCTTCTCATCTCGGTCCTAAAAGACTTACCCCCATCCTTAAACTGTGACCCCTTGTTCTGGAGTTCCCCAACATCGGGAACAATCTTCCTGAATCTAGCCTGTCCAACCCCTTAAGAATTTTTAAAGTCTCCATAAGATCCCCCCTCAATCTCCTAAATTCCAGCGAGTACAAGCCGAGTCTATCCAGTCTTTCTTCATATGGAAGTCCTGCCATCCCAGGAATCAGTCTGATGAACCTTCTCAGTACTCCTTCTATGGCAAGAATGTCTTTCCTCAGATTAGGAGACCACAACTGTACGCAATACTCCAGGTGTGGTCTCACCAAGACCCTGTACAACTGCAGTAGAACATCCCTGCTCTTGTACTCAAATCCTTTTGCTATGAATGCCAACATACCATTCGCTTTCTCATTGAGCGACAGATTGATATAGTCATAGTCATAGATTGATAGAGTGAGATAGAGTCGCAGTCATATTCTTATAGTGATATGGTCATAGAGTGATAGGGTCATAAAGACATAGAACGTGGAGACAGGCCCTTCAGCCCAACTAGCCCACACCAGCCAAACATGTCCCAGCTCCACTAGTCCCACCTGCCAACATTTGGTCCATATCCCTCCAAACATGTCCTATCTCTATGTTGGAATGAACTGCAGATGTTGGTTTAAACCGAAGATAGACACAAAAAGCTGGAGTAACTCAATGGGACAGGCAGCATCTCTGGATGCTGAACTCTGGTTCTGTGGGGCAACAGTCATATCAGCCAGCATTCCTTTCATCTGGAGATCCACAATGGATTGACTCTCCAGTAATCTGAGATACAGGTGGCGAGAGCGAGAGGGAAAAATGCCTATGGGAGTCATGCTACGAGGATGCGTCTTTTCTCGGAGCCGCATCTTCGCACCCCCCCCCCCCCTCGCGGCCTACCATCTCAATTGGCGCGGCCTTTCCTGCCAGCCAGAGCTACGGGCCAGAGCTTCAGCAGCGGCGCAGCACTGGACACCATCGCAGAGCGCCGTGTGGAGCTCTGGAATGTTGGGCCAGCTGTTTAACATCGTGGAGCGGTGGCCTGCGGAGCTTCCAGCAGCGGGCGGCGCTGACTTTAACATCGCGGAGTCCTGGGATCTTTAGCTGAGGGTCGCCAGCGTTGAATCTCCGCCTGCTCGGACTGTGGACTTCGGGAGCTGTGGTCTCCGGTTGGAAGTGGCCGATTCGGAAACTCCAAGCTGCTGAGTGTGTTCTTCATTCAGATGCCGGAACTCTGATCATCCCGGCGCGGGGCCCCGAGCATCGGGTCGTCCGTAGTGGCGACTGCGGATAGCTCAAAGTCCCCGACCACGGGTGAACAAAGAGGAACTGTGTTGCCTTCCCTCACAGTGGGAAACGTTGATTGTGCTGTGTGGGGATGTTTCATGTTCAATTCTATCGTGTGTTGTGTCCTTTTTATTTGTACGGCTGTATGGTAATTCAAATCTGACTGTACCAATTGGTGCATGTGACAATAAATGTCTCTTGGACTCTTAAACTTGAGTTAGCTACTGGCCTTCGCATAAGTTGGTTTAGATGGTACTTTGGCTTTAGGCTTGGTGTTCTTGGTTGAACGCTTATCCTGGTGTTATAGCACAAATACTTTGTGTTTAAATTGTAATTGTATGTAAATGGAATGACGTGCATTGTATTTATAAATAAAGTATATGTTTGGTAGAAACCCTTTGATTAAACTAGGAACACGGTTGGATTTCCTGATCTCAGGGGCAACCGGTTTGTTAAAGGAAGTTTGTAAGGTCGGCCACGGTAGCGCAGGGGTAGAGTTGCTGCCTTACAGCGTTTGCAGCCCCGGAGACCCGGGTTCGATCCCCACTACGGGTGCTGTCTGTACGGAGTTTGTACATTCTCCCCTTGAGCACGTGGGTTTTCTCCGAGATCTTCAGTTTCCTCCCACATTCAAAAGACGTACATGTACGTAGGTTAATTGGCTTGGTGTATGTGTAAATTGTCCCTAGTTTGTGTTAGTGTGCGGGGATCGCTGTTCGGTGCGGACTGCGTGGGCCGAAGGGCCTGTTTCCCTGCTGTATCTTTAAAACTAAAACTAATGGCCTTCCCATTCTGCTGTAAGCCTGGAAACTACCTTTGATGCGTTCGGTCGCATGACGCACTTTGGTTCAATTTGCACCTACAGCAAACCGATGAAGTATCATTGAATTTCTGAATCTTAATATTTTGTTTATAGTCTTAGAAACAATGGTACAAAACAGGACTGACGGCCATATATTTTGACTTCAGTCACCCTGGTAGGTGTCACAATGATATGTAAACCTTACCCATCATCGATTTTTTTTCTTACATAAACAGTAATCGCAAGTGAATCGTACTCTTGTTGAGGCCATCACTTGTGAATTAAGTGATTGTTCAGTGATGAGGAAAAAGACATTTTATACAGCGAGTGATTTGAGTCTGGAATACACTGCTGGGATGAGATAAATTGGAATTCAAAAGGAGCTGGTTCTGACAGAAACAAGTGCAGGGCAGTGGGGCGAGGGCAGAGGAGTGGGTGAGACTAGCTGTCTTATTCTTGCATGAGGTCATATGAGTGATAGGAGCAGAATTAGGCCATTCGGCCCATCAAGCCCACTCTGCCATTCAATCATGGCTAATCTATCTCTCCCTCCTAACCTCATTCTCCTGCCTTCTCCCCACAGCCCCTGACACCCATAGAACATACTTAATGGACAGTGTGACTTCCTAAAATGGTGTAACCAATCTGTGATTCCAATCCTAGGCCAATGGCCTTTGATAGATGCTAAATGCTGGAGTGACTCAGTGGATCAGGCAGCATCTCTGGAGAAAATGGTTTGGTGACATTTTGGGCCGGGACCCTTCTTCAGACTGATTGGAGGGGGGAGGAAGCAGAAGCAAGAAAAGACTAGGATAAATCAGGTCTGAGAAATTACCTCAGGCAGGGTGGTTGCGATGTGCTGAATGTTTGGCCAGGGATGGTGTGACCCCAACAAGAATACATCGCTGCTGACTGTGGAACTGGTTAACTGATTTTTTTAATGAATGAAGGGGGAAGAGGGGAGGGGCGTGTTCATAAACATTACCCAAAGTTGGAGTATTCCATTCATACTGTTGGGACGTAAGCTACCGAAACAAAATATGAGGTGACATTCCTCCAATTTGCTTGTGGCCTCACTCTGGCAACGGAGGAGGCCCAGGACAGAAAGGTCAGTGTGGGAATAGGAAAAATAATGGCTTTGCCTTGCTGTTAGCTGATTATTTAGTCAACGCTTTCATTGAATAAGCTTCAATGTTAATTTAAGCTTCAGACATAGAGTCTCAGAGTCATACATCACAGAAACAGGACCTTCAGTGTGGGGGAAATGGGAAGCTAGTTTATTCCAAGGCATCTTTTTAGTGCACTGAGACCAGTGGCCTGTTTACTGGTCAGTGGACAGCACTGAGGAAGGCCACTCATCCTAACCACTGTTACTTTCACAGTACATTATGATGTTTCAAGTAATGAATCACCTCGTTATCCCAAAATAGACGAGATTAAAAGTGAGTTAGCAGTTCATGATTATTTTTTGCAGTTAATCTAGAATGCAATAATTGCATTGTGGGCGGCACGGTGGCGCAGTGGTAGGGCTGTTGCCTTACAATGCTTGCAGCACCAGAGACATGGGTTCGATTCCGGCCATGGGTGCAGTCTGCATGTAGTTTGTACGTTCTCCCCGTGACCACGTGGGTTTTCTCCGTGATCTTCAGTTTCCTCTCACACCCAAAGACGTGCAGGTTAATAGATAAATTAGCTTCGTATGAATGTAAATTGTCCCTGGTGTGTGCGGAATAGTGTTTGTGTGTGAGGATCGCTGGTCGGTGCGGACTCGGTGGGTCGAAGGGCCTGTTTCCGCGCTGTATAAATTAAACTAAGCTCACTAATTAATCAACTATTTATCTCTAAATAGATGAGATTAAAAGTGAGTTAGCAGTCCATGATTTCTTTTTCAGTTTATAGTCAAGAATGCAATCATTCACTATTCTATACACCCTCATTATGGCTAGACTCCGTTGGGTACATTTTTGTTCATAGTTATAATAATCTCCACTCAATAACAGGATAAAAGGATCTGAGAGATATTGAATTACTAATCTAATTGTCAGTGACATACCAGTTTATACATACTGTTTTGTAAATATTCTGGAAAGCAAACTTCACATGGGAAAAAAAAGACAATTTAGAATAAAAGACAAATGCATTAAAACTGGAATTAAAAACCCCAGGAAAATTGATGACTGCATTGGTGTTACCTTCTGCACACACGCAGAACTCATGGACTCCATTAACCTCACCATCAATTGTCATCCTGCACTGAGATTCCCCTGGACCATCTCCGACACCTCCCGCCCCTTTCTTGATCTCACCGTCTCCATCACAAGAGATAGAGTATCGACTGACATCTATTATAAACCTACTGACTCCCATATCTATCTAGACTACACTTCTTCCCACCCTTCCTCCTGCAAAGACTCTATCCCCTACTTCCAATTCCTCCGTCTACACCGTATCTGCGCCCAAGATGAGGTCCTTTAGTGAACAGGGGTTCCCTTCTTCTATCATAGATGAATCGATGAGCCCCTCACACGTGTCTCCTCGGTAGCCCACAGCTCCGCTCTTGCTCCCCCTCCGCCAGTCACAACAGGGAGGCCCCTAGTCCTCACCTCATCAGCCGTCGCATACAGCATATAATCCAGCCACATTTTTGCCATCAACGGACACCACCGCTGGCCGCATCTTCCCATCTCCACCCCTTTCCTCCTTCCGCACAGAATGTTCCCTCCGCAATTCCCCGGTTAACTCATCCCTTCCCACCCAAACCATCCCCTCCCCAGGTACCTTCCAGGACAGAAAGGTCAGTATGGGAATGGGAAGGGAAGTTTAAGTGTTTGGCAAACATGAGCTCACATAGGCCAAGGCAGACTGAGTGAAGGTGTTCAGTGAAACGATCGCCCAGTCTGTGCTTGGTTTCGCCGATATATAGAAGCCCACACCTGGAACAGCGGATACAGTACCCTTCCCCGGGTACCTTCCCCTGCAACCGCAGAAGATGCAACATCTGTTCCTATATCTCCTCCAATAATGATGTGAGGCAGAGGTTCAATTGCACATCCACCACCCTCATCTACTGTATCTGCTGTTCCAGGTGTGCACTAAATATCAGCGAGACCAAGCGCAGACTGGGCAGTCGTTTCGCTGTACACCTTCACTCAGTCCGCCTTGGCCTATGTGTTATCCTAGTTGGCAAACACTTTAACTCCCCTTCCCATTCCCCCACTGACCTTTCTATTCTGGGCCTCCTCCACTGTCACAGTGAGGCCCAGCAAAAATTGGAGGAATGGCACCTCATATTTCTCAAACCTTGCATCCCCTCTCCTCCGTCCCTCCCCCACCCTAGTCATCATACTAGTTTCACTGTCATCCTGTTGAGCTTCACTTACTGTATAATCCGTTATTACCCCACAGCCAACAATGGACCATTGTGGGCTCCACCTTTCCTTGATCATTGTTGCTTTCTGCATTTCTTTCATTCATTTGTACCACGTCCTGTCTCAATCTTTCATTTCCCTTTCCCCTGACTCTCAGTTTGAAGAAGGGTCTCGACCCGAAAAGTCACCTCTTCCTTTACTCCTGAGATGCAGCCTGACCCACTGAGTTACTCCAGCTTTTTTGTGTAGGAAGGAACTGCAGATGCTGGTTTAAACTGAAGATAGGCACAAAGAGCTGGAGTAACTCAATGAGATTCTGCATGGCCCGCTGAGTTACTCCAGCTTTTTGTGTCTATCTCCAGCTTTTTAACCGTATAACCATATAACCATATAACAATTACAGCACGGAAACAGGCCATCTCGGCCCTTCAAGTCCATGCCGAACAACTTTTTTCCCTTAGTCCCACCTGCCTGCACTCATACCATAACCCTCCATACCCTTCTCATCCATATGCCTATCCAATTTATTTTTAAATGATACCAACGAACCTGCCGCCACCACTTCCACTGGAAGCTCATTCCACACCGCTACCACTCTCTGAGTAAAGACGTTCCCCCTCATGTTACCCCTAAACCTCTGTCCCTTAATTCTAAAGTCATGTCCTCTTGTTTGAATCTTCCCTATTCTCAAAGGGAAAAGCTTGTCCACATCAACTCTGTCTATCCCTCTCATCATTTTAAAGACCTCTATCAAGTTCCCCCTTAACCTTCTGCGCTCCAGAGAATAAAGACCTAACTTATTCAACCTATCTCTGTAACCTAGCTGTTGAAACCCAGGCAACATTCTAGGAAATCTCCTCTGTACCCTCTCTATTTTATTCACACCCTTCCTATAATTGGGCGACCAAAATTGTACACCATACTCCAGATTTGGTCTCACCAATGCCTTGTACAATTTTAACATTACATCCCAGCTTCTATACTCAATGCTCTGATTTATAAAGGCTAGCATACCAAAAGCTTTCTTTACCACCCTATCTATATGAGATTCCACCTTCAAGGAACTATGCACGGTTATTCCCAGATCCCTCTGTTCAACTGTATTCTTCAATTCCCTACCATTTACCAGGTACGTCCTATTTTGATTTGTCCTGCCAAGGTGTAGCACCTCACATTTATCAGCATTAAACTCCATCTGCCATCTTTCAGCCCATTTTTCCAACTGGCCTAAATCACTCTGTAGACTTTGGAAATCCTCTTCATTATCCACAACACCCCCTATCTTGGTATCATCTGCATACTTACTAGTCCAATTTACCGCCCCTTCATCCAGATCATTGATGTACATGACAAACAACAAAGGACCCAACACAGATCCCTGAGGCACCCCACTAGTCACCTGCCTCCAACCCGACAAACAGCCATCCACCATTACCCTCTGGCTTCTCCCATTCAGCCACTGTTGAATCCATCTTGCTATTCCTGCATTTATACCCAACAGTTGAACCTTCTTAACCAACCTTCCATGAGGAACCTTGTCAAAGGCCTTACTGAAGTCCATATAGACAACAGTAAGGTAAGACAACAGTTGTGTCTGTCTTCAAAAAATAATATAAAATAATAAAATAATACAAGGGTTTTGACCCAAAACGTTGCCTATTCCTTCGCTCTATAGATGCTGCCTCACCCGCTGAGTTTCTCCAGCATTTTTGCTATCTTCGATTTTCCAGCATCTGCAGTTCCTTCTTAAACATAATATATAATAAATCCTCGTTCATGGAGGGGCAGGTTCTGTGGAGGGAAATAAAGGTGATGAAAACATAAATAGCGGAGATTCCATCTAGTAACACTCAAAATTCCCTCCTCCTCACCAGCAATAACATTTACACTCATTGATCATCGATATGTAACTTGCAATAATGGGAGTACAAACTCACGTACCTGACTAGCAACTCAGAATTTGTTTATAAATCATAAATATTCATCCAGAAGCTGCCTCAGTATCACTTAACATTCAACACAAGTACATACAGTAGAAACATAGGAACCAAAGACGTCCAGGTGTGTAGGTTAATTGGCTTGGCAAATGTGAGAATTGTCTCTAGTGAGTGTAGGATAGTGTTAGGTGTGCGGGGATCGCTGGTTGGTATGGACCCGATGGGCCAAAGGGCCTGTTTCCATGCTGTATTTCTAAACTAAACATAGAAAAATAGGTGCAAGAGACAATAGACAATAGGTGCAGGGGTAGGCCATTCGGCCCTTCAAGCCAGCACCGCCATTCAATGTGATCATGGCTGATCATCCCCAATCAGTACCCCGTTCCTGCCTTCTCCCCATATCCCCTGACTCTGCTATCTTTAAGAGCCCTATCTAGCTCTCTCTTGAAAGTATCCAGAGAACCGGCCTCCACTGCCCTCTGAGGCAGAGTATTCCACAGATCCACAACTCTCTGTGTGAAAAAGTGTTTCCTCGTCTCTTTATTCTTAGGCCATTCGGCCCTTCGAGTACCCCGTTCCTGCTTTCTCCCCATATCTCTTGATTCCATTAGGCCTAAGAGCAGTACGTAACTCTCTCTTGAAAACATCGAGTGAAATGGCCTCCACTGGCCTCTGTGGCAGAGAATTCCACAGATTCACAACTCCTCTTCTCAGTCCTAAAGGGCCCACCCCTTATTCTTTCCCCTTATTGAGGTTTCCCCAATTGCTGCAGTTTTGAATGGACCACATTTCTTCCCTTTGGCTGCTAGGATTCTGGTTTAGGCTCAAATTCCTACGTGGGGATAACTGTGGCTGGGAACCTCAGATTTCACCTGTCAAGCACCAACTGCAGAGATCACCTTGAATCAAACCAAAACATTGCCCATAGTTCTGTAAGCTCTCCTAGTAAGGGAAAAGCCCAGCTGAACACTCGCATTTCTCAGCCACTTTCACTGATATCTAATTTACTAAAGCACAGTTGTCAAATATGATACAAATGACTGCTCTGGAGGAAACCATTTTGTTGCTGATGACTATCCTCTTACAAAACACAGCTGGAGCCCTATTCCCATTGGATTTATTTTAATGTGTTGGAAGGAACTGCAGATGCTGGTTTAAACCAAAGATAGACCCAAAATGCTGGAGTAGCTCAGCGGGTCAGACGGCATCTCTGGAGAAAAGGAATAGGAGACGTTTCAGGTCGAGACGCCATTCAGACTGAGAGTTAGGGGAAAGGTAAACGAGAGATATAGATGGTGATGTCGAGAGATTTCGAACAAATGAATGAAGATATGCAAAAAAGTTACGATGATAATGGAACAGGCTGTGTGCTCGGTGAAAACCAGTCACAGACAATGAGACTCAACAAGACGACTTTGAAGCAAGTACAACTTGGGTGGGGGAGGGATGGAGAGAGAGGGGATGCAAGGGTTACTTGAAGCGAGAGAAATCAATATCCTTTTTTTATATTCACTCATTTCAAATATTTATCACATTCTCTTTTTAACTATGTTTTACTTTTAACATGCACAGGAAAGTTTGCTGATGGTCAAATAGCTTTTCGGCCTAAAGTGAGAATCCTGGATGATCTGGATGATGGAATTAGGATTGCCAACGTTCTCACTCCCAAATATGGGACAAAAGATCAAAATAAGGGACAAATACCCGACGGCGATTCATTGACCGATTCGGCCATGGTTGGGTGAATGAAGAGTTGGCCCAGGTTCTGGACGGCACACAAAGCCCAGCCGGTGGGCCAGCTGTGGAGTTTTCGCCCAGGCGCCAGACGTTGCGCGTGACATCACGCGGCCTGGGGCAAAACTCCTCGGCTGGCCTGCTGGCTGGGCTTTGTGTTCTGCTCCCCATCCAACCCATGAACCACTGAGTGGCCATGAGAAAGAGGGGTGGTGGTGTTGGCGGTTACAAAAGGCCAAAGGTCGGACAGCCGGCCGGGATGCTGACCGACGGGGCCACGGGTGAGGCGCTGCTGCTGCACTCCATAGGCTGCACTACGTCGGGATGGGTGAAGCGGGACCGGACACGGCGGTCTGACCCGACAGTCGCCTCGAGCCATCAAATATGGGACAAGGGCGGTCCGGTATGGGACAAACCAATTTAGCCCAATTTAGGCAAATACGGGACAGTTGGCAACCCTAGATGGAATTGAAGTTTAAAGTTTATTGTCATGCATACCGAGGTACAATGAAAAGCTTTTGTTACGTGCTATCCAGTCAGCAGAAAGACTATACATGATTCCAGTCATGCCATCCACAGTGTACTGATACATGATAAAGAGAATAACGTTTGGTGCAATATAATGTATGGTAAAGTCCAATTAAAGAAAGCCTGAGGGTCTCCAATGAGGTAAATATAAGCTCATGACAAAGGCATTATTAATACAAGGTTTGTGGATGGTATGGATATAGGTGGAGGGGTAGATAGTGTTGAGGAAGCAGGAAAGCTGCAGAAGGACATGGACAGGTTGGGAGAGTGGGCAAAGAAGTAGCAAATGGAATACAGAATATCAAGGTTTACAGTCTTGCACTTTGGTAGAAGAAATAAAGGCATGGACTATTTTATAAATGCAGAGAGGATTCAAAAATCGGGGCTGGAAAGGGACTTGGAAGTGTTGGAGCAGGATTCCCACAAGGTTAATTTGCAGGTTGAGCTAGCAAGAAGGAAGGCAAATGCAATGAAAGCATTCATTTTGAGGGGTCTAGAATATAAAAGCAAGAATGTAAAGCTAAGGTTTTATATGCACAGGTCAGACCATATTTGGAGTGTTGTGAGTAGTTTTGGGCCCCATATCTGAGGAAGGATGTGCTTGATTTGGAAAGGCTCCAGAGGAGGTTGACAAGAATGATTCCGGGCATAATTAGGTTAACAAAAGAGGAGCATTTGAAAGCTCGATCCTGCTTGAGTTCAGAAGGATGAGGGGGGAATCTCATTGAAACCTATCGGATAACAAAAGGCCTAGTTAGAGTGGACGTGGAAAGTAATGGGAGAGTACAAGACTAGAGGCCACAACTTCAGAATAAAAGGACATATCTTCAAAATGGAGACGAAGAAGACTTTATTCAGCCAGAGGATGGTGAATCTGTGGAATTCATAGCCACAGACGGATGTGGAGGCCAAGATATTGGGTACTTTTAAGGTAGAGATTGATAGATTCTTGATTAGGAAGGGCATCAAAGTGTGCGGGGAGAAAGAAGCAGAATGAGGTTGCGATGGAAAAATAAATTACCCATAATTGAATGGCAGAGTAGATCGATGAGCCGAATGGTTTAATTCTGCTTCTGTGTCTTAAGGTGTTATGGTCTTAATCCAAAGCCAACCCTCAGACTGTGGCCTCTTGCTCCCGATCATTCCTCTTCTCTAAACTCAAACCAAGTGGCAGAACTGCAAGCCCCACTTTTATTGACTGCACCCTCCTACATTCACAACTGATACTGGAGCTGTGTGGCAGAGGAGGAGGGTGATGGCAGAAAGCTGAAGGTTATGCACTGTGGCAGACATTTAGTGGACACAGTTGGAATGTTCCATTGTAGTTGTTGCTAGGTATTGCAAGCCGTTCCTTGGCATTGTTGGCAGCAGCAAACATCAGATCCACACCACATTCCATAGACCCGATGCAGAAGGAGTATTTACTGTGGGAAGTTTGCTCTTATCTTTGCCCAAAGAACAACATGATATCCATCTCTGTAAAAAGACACAAAAAGCTGGAGTAGCTCAGCGGGTCAGACAGCATCAGAGAAAAGGACAGGAGTCTGAAGAAAGGTCTCGACCAGAAACGTTGCCTATTCCCTTTCTCCAGTGATGCTGTCTGACCCACTGAGTTACTCCAGCTTTTTGTGTCTATCTTTGGCTTAAACCAGCATCTGCAGTTCCTTCCTACTGATATCCATCTCTCAGCTCTGTGAATGGTGTTAGATTCTAGGCAAAAACCCATGTCTGTTTTTGGTACCAGTTTGTTTTGATAAACCAGCCAGCAGTGAGCAAAAGTCAATCAATCAACGCAGGGACCAGGACAAACACAGTGGTGCAGCAATAGACTTGTTGCCTCACAGCGTCAGAGTTCAGGTTTGATCCTGACCGCAGGTGCTGTCTGTATGGAGTTTGTACATTCTCCATGTGACAGCGTGGGTTTTCTCCGGGAGCTCTGGTTTCCTTCCACATGATAAAGATGTGCAAGTTTGTAGGTTAATTGGCTTTTATAAATTGTCCTTTGTATGCGGAGGATAGAACCAGTGTGCGAGTATTCATTTGTCAGCACAGACTCGGTGGGCCAAAGGGCTTGTTTCCATGCTATATCTCTAAACTAAGATGAATGATGATGAAAGGTGATCACATGAAACATCTTAATTTATAAACTGTAGTTTGTGAACTTTGACTGAAGTTACACTCAAATTCTTATCTCTCTTCACAACTAGTTCCCTCCGGCTAAGCAGAATAAAGCATGCAATATATAACAAATTTCTGATCACCTTACACAAGTATAATAGTAAGGTTAAATGAGAACTTACCTGTTCGAAGTTTGATCTTTATTTTATGAGGAGTTATGATGAGGGATTACGTGAAGAAGCCCCGCCAGGCGCATGCTCGGCATACTTCATAGCAGCGGCGTGAAAATCACAGAACCAATAGCCGAACTAAGATAGCAAGGCTCACACAAGACTAGAACTACCAGGTGATCTTAAAGATTTTGAGGGTCGGGAGCGGAGGGCACGTAATCCCTCATCGTAACTCCTCATAAAATAAAGATCAAACTTCGAACAGGTAAGTTCTCATTTAATCTTACTATTTTACTTCGGAGTCCCGTGAGTGACTACGTGAAGATTTTGAAGCTCTGTGATTTTCATGCTGTAGATTCATTCCATATGACACACTGCTTCAATTGACACAGTAGTGAGTAAATAATATTATTAAACATTGCTTGAATAATGTAATAAGTATTTTAATAATAATAAAAGAAAGAAAAGTAATATCCTTATATCATAAGGGAAATTACAACAAAAGATATGATTCATTACATAAAAGAAAGCAAATAATCAAACAGAACCCAACACTGCATGTCCAAACTCTGGCACCGTGATAATAGGTTTATTGTAAAACTTGGAAAAAGTTTCTTCTTTACACCATCCTGTGGCCTCAAAAATGTGGTTGAGCGGCACGTCCTGTGCTATTGCCACGGAAGTGGACGCTGCCCTGGTGGAGTGAGATTTAAACACATCAGTGTCTACTCCAACTAAATCCAAAACCTATTTTAACCATCTAGAAATAGTTTGTACTGTCACTTTTTTGTATGGTTTCTTATGGGCAATAAGCATTGTTGTCTCACAACCTCGGAGACTCTTGGTTACGTCAATATATTGAGTCAGATGCTTAACCACACACAATGTTTGGTGGACAGAATATGCTCTAAAGATTACCTTGGTTTCAGACTTCCCCGGTCTGCTTCGTTTGATTAGATCATGAACATAAAAAGTGATGTTGTCTGCAGACAAGTGCATACAATCTAAACGTAACATTTACAATGTTTGTATTCTTTGTGCTGACACTAATGCCATAAGCATTACTACTTTAAATGTTAATGTCTGAAAAGACAGTGACGTAATTGGAGCCCATTGCCGGAGCAAGTGTGAACTATACTAACATCCTAAATTTCTGTGTATCTGGGTTTGGGAGGATTTTTATTAAAAAATCCCTCTCATAATTCGGGATATTAATGGATGAGACCTAATATATAGATGTTCTGAAAATTGTCGTAAATAGGAAGACAAAGCACTACGAGTACTATTAATGGCACTATAACTAAGGTGCTGATCAAAATGCAACATAGCAAGGAACTCCAATACATCTGATATGTTTGCAGTATGATAAGATATATCTGACTGAATACAAAAAGCTTCCCATTTCTTTATGTGAGACATATATTGTTTCTTAGTGTTATCTCTCCAAGCTGACGTTATGACATCCATGGTCCTATCTGACAGGCCAAGCGCTTGTAATGGTCTGGTCAGAACCTGCAGATTAACAAATTCATGCGATCATGCAATGGATGAACTTGTTCTGTCACTGGTTGTACCAACCAATCCCTGGAGCTTGGAATGGTCATAAATGGTTCAATTATCATTCTAAGCATCAATGGGAACCATGGCTGTGTAGGCCAGCTGGGAACCACAAAAACACCCTTGGCAGAGTCTTGCTCTATTTTACTGAGACATTGCCTAATCAGGCAAAATGGGGGAAAAGCATAGAAAAACATATTTCCCCATTGTAGCGAGAATACATCCAATGCTACAGCTCCTGGGTCAGGCTCCCATGACACATATTTAGGTAATTGGTGATTCAATCTAGACGCAAATAGATCAATGTCTGGCACACCATACCGATTGACAATTTTTTTGAAAATTTGTGGATTTAACATCCATTCTGTATTGTCTTTAAACTCCCGTGATCTGTTGTCTGCCACAACATTGTCTTCCCCTGGGAGATAGATAGCTGAAAGCCAGATATTCCTAGATACACACCAATTCCACATCAGGTTGACCAGATGATCACATGATACTGACCTTACTCCACCCATGTGATTGATATATGCTACAGCTGTGGTATTGTCTACTTGTAATTGAACGTGCAAGTCCTCCATTGTAGAACAATAAGCTTTTAATCCAAAAAATGCCCCCAATAACTCCAAATAATTAATACCGTATGTTTGGAGAATTAAATCCTCTTGGACAGTCCATCAGTCCATCCACCACCACAGCTGGTGTTATTGTCCGTAGCACCCCCCCCCCCCCCCCCCCCCCCACCCCCCCATCCGAGAGCACTAACATCAGTTTGCAATACCACTGTAGGTTGCTGAATAATAATGTTTTTAGTAGCTGCTACCATCTTACTGCTAAATGCTGCTACCATCTTACCAATAACCCTTGCTACTTCTCGGATGGATGAATAAGGTTTGTCAGCAAGACAACTACACGCATTTGTAATATCCACAACTGTATCTGTTGGTAAAGTTACTGACATAGCAACTGAATCAATGACAAATCCCAAATACTGAATTGTCTGCAACGGCTGTAGAAATGGCTCAGAAACCCTAGCCTTTCCAACAGGCTTATAGTTGCTGAAACTGAATCTTCAACTGATTCCTGAGTGGCATTAACAATTAAAGCATCATCAAGATAAGCCATGACAATGTGATTTTGAGCCTTTAACAATGCAAGTGCTGGTTTCAATAATTTGGTAAACAGCCTGGGTGCTGAACTTAACCCATTAGGTAATGCTTTATATTGCCACAGCTGACCCATCAAATTAAACTTCCAGTACCTACGATAATGGTGATGAATTGGCACTGAATAATATGCATCTTTTAACTCTATAGTAGCCATGTAACACCCTATGGACAACAACTGCTTTGCAGTGTTGAAGGTGTCCATTTTGAAATGTCTACACTGGACATATGAATTCAATTTTGTGAGATCCAGACTGGCTCTACAACCCCCACCTTTCTTTGCCATGGGGAAAATATTTGGCACAAATTGTTGCCGATGATTCTCTGTAGTTTCAATTACCCCTTTTTTAAATAAATTTTTCACTTCTTCTTTTACCTGAAAATTTTCAGATGCAGAAAACACCAAAACCCAATTAGGTTTATCCTGTACAGGTGAATCAACTCCTTCCATAAATTCTATAATAGCACCTGACACAGTATCTAATATAAACTGATCAGATGTTATACAGCACCATTCATCATAAAACAATTGCAATCTACCACCAACCGGAAGTTCTACAACAGTTTCCTCTGTGATAGAATACATTTTTTGTACCTCAGCAAATGACCGTGACGGTCTCCTTCTCCCAATATATGGATTAACATTGGGCTGTGATGGGTAATAATACCTCCTCACCATACCCCTGCCTCTGCTTGTTCCTGATCCTGAATCAAACCCCCATCTCATCCAGCCAGATTGCCTCCTTTGTCCGAATATAAAAGGTTTTATGAGGTTGATAGTCTTTGCCTCCTCATCGATATCTTTAATTTGTTTAGGCAGGTTTTCTCCGAATAAATAATCCGGAGCTTGAGCATTGCTTGATTTATACAAACCAGCAAATCTTGGGTGCAGGATGGGCCGAATGGCAATTTTTCTCATACAATTAATCTCAAAATAAGAGTTACAAAACAATGCCAACATGTCCTTTTGGATTTTGGACATAGCATTCCCTTCCACCTGCCTCCCAAAAGCAGTAATGCCAGCTACAATGAGCTTGAGGACCCTCCTGTCCTCGCATTGTTGAAGTCATGGGTGTCCAAATAGCTGGATTCACCATCGGCACCCTCAGTGATGCACAATTAACGGGTGTTTTATAGAGGTCTGCTGTCTCAATCGTGACAGTCTCCTGAAGCTGGTGAGAAACCAAATAATTAATGTTGGCCGCCAGGTTTTCTTCCCTGACCTCACCGCTTCCCTCTGGTATAGCAAAGGATTGTGCTACATCTGGTACACATGTAGTTTTACTCTTGTGCTGTGGTGGGTATTCAAGACCAAAAACACCACTTTCAGGGTCAGTCTCCTGCCGCCCTGGTACTCCTGAGACTTGCTCAAAGGAGACTTATTCCAGACCTAAACAAGGCTCTGGAGGTTCACATTCCCATGTTGTAAAGGCACCATATTCATGATAGGGAACCCCCTCAGGGGCTGCCTGGGAATGCTCTGGGTCTTTAGACCCTTGGTTAATAATTGTTTGAAGCATTTTCTCCATTTGGTCCATCCTGAGCCACAGGGCTCGTCTGCCTGGCCCTGCCTCTTCTTCATCAGATTCATCTGGTATTACAGGCCTAGCAGACTTCCTTTTATTTTTCCTCTCCACTGGAGAACCCTCCGTGGCCTGTGGCTGTGGAGCGTCTAAAGGCTGAACTATGGCAGGTTCAACGGCTACCGGAATCGGAACCGGCTCCGTACTAATCTGTGGTCCCGATCTTAGCTGTGTTTCCACCCGGGACGCGCGCTTTCCCCACGCCGATGTTTTCACCGTGTCCATTTTTTTAAACTTCCCAAACTCCTCCTGGCTATTCCAGCCAGCGTCACGGAGTTTCTGCCCAAAAAGTAATTTCCAACCCACTTACCTGCGAGCCTGTTACTCACCACTGGTGGAGCTGCGATCTGCAGCCCGTTCCTACCGACATGCGTCGACGTAATGACGCGCATGCGCCTGGCAGGGCTTCTTCACGTAGTCACTCACGTGACTCCGAAGTAAAATTGTAAGGAATCTGTTTGTTCCAACAATGGAAAAGATCAGAAATGTGAAATACAGAAAATCATTGCAATTAATAAATGTAGAAATTTGATCATATAGATGTTGAAGGACATTGATAAAAAATAATTCAGGTAAAACCAGTTGCTTCCCATCACGATTAAAGACAAGGGCACAATTTATTAATTATGGAGTTGTAATCGAAAACTGCCACATTTGTTTTCACCCAGAGAATGATGGAAGATGGCGACTAAATGTCGTCATTGAATTAAACAGCATGGTTTTGAAAGAAAATGTAAAAGGATTGGAGGACATAATGAGAAATCAAATGCAAAAGGCATGATTTTGTTGGGTTTCAATGACTTTCTCAATTTCTAAAGTGCCTTGAAAAAAATCATTGTAGGTGCTTGAAACCATGAATTAAAGCAGAGCTGTTTTCCACATATGTGCATGGTAGAATTAGGTGAAGATTATTATAGAAACATAGAAACATAGAAAAATAGGGGCAGGAGTAGGCCATTTGGCCCTTCAAGCCAGCACCGCCATACAATATGATCATGACTGATCATCTAAAATCAGTATCCTATTCCTGATTTTTCCCAAAGTCCCTTGATTCTGTTAGCTCTAAGAGTTAGATGTAATTCTCTCTTGAAAACATCCAGTGAATTGGCCTCTTCTACCTATTAAACAGATAAAACGCCACCTCTGAAAGCTCTTGCAACTGTGGATAGTGGGCACTTTGGAGGAAGTAATTTGGGATGGGCTGGGGATGGAATATGTTAGGGATGGAAAGACATGGATGGAAGGAGAAGTTATCATGAAGATGGACACAAAATGATGGAGTAACTAGCAGGGCAGGCGTCATCACTGGAGAAAAGGAATGGTTGACGTTTCGTTGCTTTTGTTGCGTGCTACCCAGTCAGTAGAAAGACAATACATCATTATAATTGAGCCATTTACAGTGTAATGATACATGATAAGGAAATAACGTTTAGTACAAGGTAAAGCCAGCAAAGTCCGATCAAAAATAGTCCGAGGGTCAGCAAAGAGGTTGAGAGTAGTTTAACACTGCTCTCTGGTTGGGGTAGGATGGTTCAGTTGCCTGCCAACAGCTGGGAAGAAACTGTCCCTGAATCTGGAGGTGTGTGTTTTCACGCTTCTATACCTTTTGCCTGATGGGAGAGGGGAGAAGAGGGAATGGCCAGGGTGTGATTATGCTGCTGGCCTTGCCGAAGTGGAGGGTATTAGCTGGGACATGCTGACACAGGCAGCGTGGATGCGGTGCTTGTGTGAGACTTAAAGCCCTGTCCCACAGTACGAGTTCATTCCAAGAGCTCTCGCGAGTTAAACAAAAATCAAACTCATGGTAAGCACGGAGAATGAACGTAGCGGGTACGTTGGAGCTCGGGGACGTCTCTTAGCGGCTTGTAACGCTAACGGCAGGTACTCGGGAAGACTCTCTAACGGCAGGTAAGCACCGGAAGACTCGTGAAGATTTTTCAACATGTTGAAAAATGTCCACGAGAACCCCGAGTACCGACGAGCGGCCATTACCGTAAATATCTGAGTTCGAATCAGGGCAAACTCGGGCGAGCTCTTGGAATGAACTCGTACCATGGGACAGGGCTATTTGTGGTCTGCAGCCTTGGTTCGAGTAAGATTGAGACCCATGTCCCCTGGTTAGAAACTGCTTCAGTGATATGGACCCTGGAAGCTTGTTTAACTCAAAACAGGTTGTTTTTATAAAAGCGTTGCATGCTGCTTGATGTCACTCAGTGACCTCTACTGTATGTGTACGTGTGAGATATGCACAGAGAACTCCGATCTAATTTCAAGAGTTTAATTTAGTTTAGAAACACAGCGTTGAAACCGGCCCTTCGACCCAATGAGTCTGCACCGACCCACGATCCCCACACATTAACACTATCTTACACACACTAGGAGCAATTACATATTTTATACCAAACCAATCAACCTACAGACCTGTACATCTTTGGAGTGTGGGAGGAAACCGAAGATCTCGGAAAAAACCCACGCAGGTCTTGGGGAGAACGTACAAACTCCGTACAGACAGCGCCCGTAGGATCAAACCCGGGTGTCTGCTGTTGTAAGGCAGTAGCTCTACCGCAGCACCACCATGCCGTATCGGGGTGCAATATCATTGCTTGAGGCTGGGTGTTTAAAATCATTTCATCACCTTAAGCATTCAGGCATTGCAACGCACGTTGTCCTTATGTTTTACTTTCGAAGTTGCAGTGAAATGAATTTGCCAGCAGCGATACACTTAAAAAGAACATACAATACACAATAAAATTTAACACAAACATCCACCACATCCATCCAACAAAGTTCAGTCAGTCGTCCTCCTTGTTCACCTGTGGTTGGGGCCATAAACCCTCCGTAGTCACCACTACGGACGGCCCGATGTACAGGCCCTCTCGTCGGGATGATTGAAATTCCGATTACTATCTAAATGGCGTCAAGTTGGGAAAAGGGGAAGTACAACAGGGTCTGGGGGTCCTTGTACATTAGTCTATGAGAGTAAGCATGCAGGTACAGCAGGCAGTGAAGAAAGCGAATGGCATGTTGTCATATGCTGAGAGAATGGAGCAGCTGGGCTTGTACACTCTGGAGTTTAGAAGGATGAGAGGGAATCTTATTGAAACATATAAGATTGTTAACGGTTTGGACACACTAGAGGCAGGAAGCATGTTCCCGATGTTGGGGGAGTCCAGAAACAGGGGCCACAGTTTAAGAATAAGGAGTAAGCCATTTAGAACGGAGACGAGGAAACACTTTTTCGCACAGAGAGTGGTGTGTCTGTGGAATTCTCTGCCTCAGAGGGCGGTGGAGGCAGGTTCTCTGGATGCCTTTAAGAGAGAGCTAGATAGGGCTCTTAAAAATAGTGGAGTCAGGGGATATGGAGAGAAGGCAGGAACGGGGAACTGATTGTGGATGATCAGCCATGATCACATTGAATGGCGGTGCTGGTTCGAAGGGGCAAATTGCCTACTCCTGCACCTATTGTCTATTGTCTATTGTCTATTGTTTGGACAGTCGAACACGCTCCACGGATTGGAGATTCCGAATGGGTACTTTCCTATCGGAGACCACGGCTTCAGGATGTTATAGGATGCTTCAGAATGCTTGAGAAGAATGCACAGAATGGTCGAAAAGAGATTTGGACTCTAGAAGTGGCTTCCCTCGTGTGTTAAGTTGTAGCATTTCATTATGTTTTTTGTTTTCCCAGGTACTTGGAGTTAACCTGTGGAGCCATAGCTTCAAAAGTGAAAACCATCACTCAAGTTCAGAATCTGACTTCTAAATGAACGCCAAGGATTCATGAGACTTCTAAGGATCGGTGCTTTGAAGGGCACAGTGCACAGGTACCTGCTCACCTGAACGCCCCTGAGTGAAGATGTGGTCGGGTAAAATGTTCAACCACACCACGATGTGGCTGACGTTGGTGGCTTTGTGTATGCTGAGTCAATGCGGAACAAATTCCACCGAGGACAGTTCTCAACAACCAAAATGGGTCACCGACCAAACAGAAGCAAACTTGGTGGATCTTCGCCGTGCCAAACGTGGCTGGGTCTGGAATCAATTCTTCATCGTGGAGGAGTACACTGGAACGGAGCCACTCTATGTCGGAAAGGTGAGATGAACTTATAGCAAGATTTTGATCTGTAAAAGGAATTGAGCTGCAGGGAGCGGCTGAGCAGAAGGAGGTGAATCAGTGAAATTCCTTGCCACATGTGGCTGTGGAGGCCAAGTCAATAGATATTTTTAAGGGAGAGGTAGATAGATTTTTGATTAGTCCGGGTGTCAGGGATTATGGGGAGAAGGCAGGAGAATGCGGTTAGAAGAGAGAGATAGATCAGCCATGATTGAATGGAGTAGACTTGATGGGCCGAATGGCCTAATTCTGCTATTACTTACGGCCTTATGACTGTGCTGGGGAATCTAATGGAGAATTTTGAGATAGGATTTACTCCCATTTGGAAGAGCATGGGATAATTAGGGATAGTCGTCATAGCTTTCTACACAGCGGGTAGTGTCGTACTAACTTTTTTTTAAGAGGTGACAAAGGTAATTGATGAGGGTAGGGCAATGGATATTGTCTACATGGATTTTAGTAAGGCATTTGGTGAAGTCCCCCAATGCAAGGCTGATCCATAAGATTAAGATGCAGGGATTAACAGTGACTTGGTCATATGTATCGGCTATGCTGAATTTTCTAAAATCTTATATCTTTATGTGAAATCATACAACATGTGTCCGCATAATCCAGACATGGTCTGGGATAAGTGTGCTGCAAACTGAACAGTATTATATGTCTCGACCCAAAACTTCGCCTATCTCCTTTGCTCCTTAGGTGCTGCTGCACCCGCTGAGTTTCTCCAGCATTTTGTGTACCCTCGATTCTCCAGCATCTGCAGTTCCTTCTTTAACACAACAGTATTATACGTTTGTTTGACGATGAATTTTACTGCAATCAACCTGTGCCCTTCCCAGTGAACAGTGGATGTTTTCGAAGATAGACACAAAATGGTGGAGTGACGCAGCGGGTCAGGCAGCATCTCTGGAGAAAAGGAATAGGTGACTTTTCGAGTCGGGACCCGTCTTCAGACTGAGAGTCAGGGGAAAGAGAGACGAGAGATATAGACGGTGATGTAGAGAGATATAGAACAAGATGAACAGTAAACATAAAAGTAACAATGATAAAGGAAGCACGCCCATTTTTAGCTGTGGACTAGGTGACAATGAGTACAGATCAATACAGTGAATTTTTCTTCCCTTCTGAAACTTGAAGTATCGCTGGGATTTGGGTTAGTGGGTCAGCAGGATATCTTTTAACTTTAATTGTACAAGACATTGGTGAAGCCACTTTTGGAGTATTGTGTTCAAATTTGGTCGCCCCACTGTAGGAAGCATGACATTGAGATGCAAAGTGTGCTGAGAAAATTCACGAAGATGTTACCAGGACCTGAGCACCCGAGCTATGGAGAGAGGCTGGGCAGGCTAGAACTTCATTTCTTGGATTGCAGGAGACTGAGGGGTGATTTTATGGAGGTGCATAAAATTGTGAGGGGAATAGACAAGGTGAATGCCTGGAGTATTTTACCCAGAGTAGGGGAATCAAGAGCCTATGGACATAGGTTTAAGGTGAGTTGGGGCAAGGCACCTGAGTGGGCAACTTTTTCATTTGTGGGCATATGGAAAGATTTACCAACAGAGCTAGTTGAGGCAGGTGGTAACAACATTTGGACAGGTACATCGATAGGAAAGGTTCAGAGAAATATGGGCCAAGCTTGGACTGGTAGGACTAGCATAGATGTGGCATCTTGGCCGGCATGGGTGAGGTGGGCCGAAGGGACTGTTTGCAAAACAGGCTGTGCTGTAACTCGATGTCTCTGTGAAGCTGTGACTCTCCAGCAGAACATGGCAGGGATTGCTGGTTTTAGAAAATTTTCACTCTTACTGTAATGCCCCTGTCCCACGTAGGTGATTTTTTAGGCGCCTACAGGCAACCAGGCTGTCGCCACATGGTCGCGGGGTGACGCCTGTATAGTCGTGAGTAGTCTCCTCAAGTCACACAAAGAGTCGTAGCGTTTTTCAGGTCGCCGCTGGATTTTGAAATGTTCAAAACTTTTCGGTGTAAGTCGGCGACTGTGGGCTTGACGCCAATGAGCCTCGGGACTTATTTACCATCGCCCGCCAGGGACTTTCACTTTGACATCGGGAGGAGAATGGGGAGTGCAGGGGAAAGATAAGACTTTGCCTTCCATCACAGTGAGGAGGAGATTCCCTGTGATGGATGTTTGTGTAAATTGTGTTCTTTTTCTTGTTGTATGACTGCAGAAACCAAATTTTGTTTGAACTTCACTGGGGTTGAAATGACAACAAATATATTGTATTGTATTGTATCGTAATGAGCGTAGCTTGACTTCTCCAGAGGTAGGTGCTGTCGTAGGTTGTCGCCAGGTGATGTAGGTTGTCGCCGGTGCTGACTTCGATGAATTCCATTGGCGACGACCTACGTCAACCTACGTCAACCGGCGACAGATACCGGCGACTGAATTGTCTTACCTTGTCATAGTTTGTCGCGGGTGGACGGAGGTTGTCATAGGCGTGGTAGTAGGTGGACTGGTTGTCGTTAGCTTGCCACAGCTTCACGTTGACAAGGCGGTAAGTTGTCATGGACATTGTCGTGGGGGGATCCAGTCGCCGTTTTTTCGGCGACCTGCTACGACTATGACAGTCGCCAAAAAAATCTCCTAAGTGGGACAGGCCCATAAGGACTAAATGATAAATGAGTGTTGGTCCCAACATGTTCCTTTCACATCACCTCTCTGGGATTACACAGCCCACATGTTGCTCCTTCCAGAATCCATAAATGGGCCCCTAATTGCTCAGCAATTCTTCATGCACCAAACTCGACACATCTCACCAGGTAAAAGTCGGGTCCTGGAGACACGGGGGATTGCAGATGCTGGAATCTTGAGCAAAAAAACAAGGATCCAGCATATTGATCTCAACCTGGAACATTATGTGTCCATTCCCTCCACAGATGCCGCCTGACTCATTGAGTTCATCCTGCACTGTTTTTTGCATGGGTGGCACTGTGGCAGAGCGGTAAAGTTGCTGTCCTACATCGCCAGAACCCCGGGTCCCGGGTTCAATCCTGACTACGGGTGCTGTCTGTACAGAGTTTGGACGTTCTCCTCGTGACCTGCCTGAGTTTTGTCTGAGATCTGCGGTTTCCTCCCACACCTCAAAGACATAGAGGTTTGTAGGTTAATTGGCTTGGTATAAATGTAAATTGTCCCCAGTGTGTGTAGGATAGTGTTAGTGTGCGGGGATCGCTGGTCGGTGTGGACTCATTGGGCTGAAGGGCCTGTTTCCAAGATGCATCTCCAAACTATACTAAGAGTGCACTCTTCACCAACATACTCCAGAGTCGCTATTGGCCCCATGTCTGATGGACTTCCACATATTTTAAATAGAACAAGTAGACACACATTTCTCCTGTAGATGATCCAGCTACAAAGCTCAACTCTTGGGTTAATCTGGACTGAGACCTTGGGCCAGGATTTTGTAGTAGGCAGCTTTTATCTGTGGATTTCTGCTGAATTGCCAAATCAAATGAAGCTTATTTTGATGCAATCATAAAATCACACGTTATAGGAGTAGAATTAGGCCATTTGGCCCATCGAATTTGCTCTGCCATTCAATCTCTGCCTCCTAATCCCATTTTCCTGCCTTCCTCCCATAACCCTTGACACCCGTTCTAATCAAGAATTTGTCTATCTCTGCCTTAAAAATATCCACTGACTTGGCCTCCACAGTGCTCCGTGGCAATGAGTTCCACAGATTAACTACCCTCTGACTAAAGAAGTTCCTCCTCACCTTTCTAAAAGAGTGCCCTTTAATTCTGAGGCCATGACCTCTGGTCCTAGACTCTCCCACCAGTGGAAACATCCTTCCCACATCCACTCTATCTATGCCTTTCATTATTCTGTAAGTTCCAATGAGGTCCCCCCTCAACCTTCTAAACTCCAGCGAGTAGAGGCCCAGTGCTGTCAAACACTCATCAAATGCTCACCCACTCATTCCTGGAATCATTCTTGTAAACTCCCTCCAGAGCCAGCACATCCTTCCTCAGATATGGGCCCAAACTTCCTCACAGTATTCTAAATTCGGCCTGATCAGCACCTTATCGAGCCTCAGAATGTCATCTTTGTTTTTGTATTCAAATCCTCTTGATATAATGCGAGAAATAAATTTGCCTTCCTTACCACAAATTTGACTTGCAACTTAACCTTTATGGAGCCCTGCACCAGCACTCCCAAGTCCCTTTACACCTCCAATTTCTGGATGCTTTCTCCATTTAGAAAAGAATCTACGCCTTTATTCTTATTACCAAAATAGATTACTCCACACTCTGCGTCACTGAATTTCATCTGCCACATCTCTGTCCACTCTCCTAACCTGTGCAAGTCCTTCTGCAGAGTCCCTCTGCACTACCTGCCCCTCCACCTATTTTAGCATCATCTGCAAATCGTTCCATTGAGACTTGCTGGGAACCGTTGGAAGGAAGATTCCAGTGTGATGCAGGATGAGCTCCAAACACACCAAGCACTATCAACCAATGTCCAATGCCACCCCCAAACTAGCCACCAGTTAGTGCTTATCAATACCACCAGATGATGCAGGAGAAGTAGAAGCTAGAGGAGAGATTGGTGTACAAGAAGGAGGAAGTGTGGGGGGGGGGGGAGAGCAAAAAGGAGGGAGGGAGAAATGAAAAAGAGAAGGAGAGAGAGAAGGGAGAATAGACCACAGAAAGGAGATTGGGAGGAGGTTGGGCGGCATGGTGGCGTAGCGCTAGAGCTACTGCCTTAAAGCGCAGAGACCCGGGTTCGATCCCGGCTATGGATGCTGTCTGTACGGAGTTTGTACGTTCTCCCTATGACCTGCGTTGGTTTTCTCCGAGATCTTTGGTTTCTTCCCATGCTTCAAAGAAGTACAGGTGTGTAGGCTAATTGGCTTGGTGAAATTGTTGAAAATTGGCCCTTGTGTGTGTAGGGTAGAGTTAATGTGCAGGGATCACTGGTCGGTGCTGACTCGGTGGGCCAAAGGGCCTGTTACCTAAAACTAAACTAAAAAGGAGACAGGATGAAGGCTGGTTGAAGGGAAAGGATCAGAGGAATAAAGGGGAAGGGGAGGGAAAGAGGCAGGAGGGAGGAAGAGGGAGGCAGGAAGGAACAAGGAAGGTCAACCAACATCCCTTTCCTAGCTACGGTGCAAATGATACTCTGGGGTAACTCACCGGGTCAGGCAGCATCTCTGGAGAAAATGGATAGGTGATATTTCGGGTCAGAACCCTTCTTCATACTGACATTTCACCAATCAATAGACAATAGACAATAGACAATAGGTGCAGGAGTAGGCCATTCGACCCTTCAAGCCAGAACCAACATTAAATGGATGAGCATCCCTAATCAGTACCCCGTTCCTGCCTTCTCTCCATATCCTCTGACTCCACTATTTTCAAGAGCCCCATTTAGCTCTCTCTTGAAAGCATCCAGAGAACCCGTCTCCACTGTCCTCTGAGGCAGAGAATTCCACAGACTCACCACTCTCTATGAGAAAAAGTGTTTCCTCGTCTCCATTCTAAATGGCTTACTCCTTATTCTTAAACTGTGGCCCCTGGTTCTGGACTCCCCCAACATCGGGAACATGTTTCCTGCCTCTAGCGTGTCCAAACCCTTAACAATCTTATATGTTTCAATGAGATTCCCTCTCATCCTTCTAATTTCCAGAGTGTACAAGCCCAGCTGCTTAATTTTCTCAGCATATGACAGTCCTGCCATCCCGGGAATTAACCTTGTAAACCTATGCTGCACTCCCTCAAATAGCAAGAATGTCCTTCAACCAATTAGGTGAACAAAACTGTACACAATACTCCAATATCTGTACACAACATCCAAAGTCTGAAGAAGGGTCTTGACCCGAAACGTCACCCATTCCTTCTCTCCAGAGATGCTGCCTGTCTGTCCCGCTGAGTTACTCTAGTATTTTGTGTCTACTTTCACCTATCCATGTTCTCCAGAGATGATGTCGAACCCGTTAAGTCCCTCCGGCATTTTGTGTCTTTATCGTAAACAAGCATCGGCAGTTCCTTACTTCTACTTTTTCCGACTAACTCTCTGGATGAAGTGTTTTGGTTCCACAGAGACTGGGAATTAAATAACGAGTGTTCTGCTTCAGATATTTATGGTGACAGGCATTTTTAAATTAAAACTTCATAGAGAAAATGATTTCATCCCAAAATCTTTGACCTTTGAAATAATGGTCCAATAAGCCTCTTCAATGACAAAAGTAAATGTTGATTGTATGGCGGAGGCTTAAAAGCGTGTACATTTCAGTGGCTGAAGTGAGAATGGGGAACTTAACAAAGGCAGGTATCAAGAAGAAGTAATTTCTTCAAACAAGAGAGTGTCAAGTACAAAGAAGTGAATAAATTGATCATTTTTAGGCTGTGGATTCTAAGCCTGATCTCTTTATAGTGGGATCTCAGGATTGCAGTGAGAAGAAGTACAAATGGATGATGTGCTCAGACGTTCAGACAACTTAGAGCAGCGTTCTCAACCTATTTACCCTTGCGGAACCCTTGAAATAATTTTCATGTCTCAGGGAACAACAACATAAAAAATATTATTTTATTACTGTTTCTTTCTCTTTCATAAACCTAAAGTTCATAAGGCAAACATAATATATTTTTCTGATAACTGGTTTAAGCAAAAAAAAACTTACGTTTTTCTCAAGGTTATTGACAATGCAAAGAAAATAACTGAAATTAAACTGCTTGTTTGTTCAAAACTGAAGCAAATAAAGGCAAACAGAAGAACTATCCTTGGAGGAGAGAGATAAAGAGAGAGAAAACAACACCTAAACGTTTGATAAACTAACAAAAACATACATAAATAAACTTTTAATAAACTAATAAAATATAAAGATAAACATTTTTTTAAAAATTCTTATAACTTCCCTAAATGATGGGTAAAGATTACTAAATAACGTGGGTGAATGAGGGACTGTACCTGTACGCCAGGAAGCACAGACAGGGCTGATGGAGATTGTGCAAGAGTGTACTCGAGTGAGTCACTTGATGATACACAAATCCGTCACATACAGCTCCTGTCCACTGACCACTAAAGGCCCTTTTAACACTGGCGTCGAACAGACGTCGCTAATTATATTCCCTATGATTATTATACTTTTAAATGATAAAACAGATTGAAGACATTATTATAATTCCCAAGAATTTTCCAAGAATATGCCGGATTTGTATAATAAAATTACGAATATGAAATTAAACATAAAAATGGCTCCAAAATGCATTTACATATGATTAGCCTATTAATCACTATTTCTCTCGGAAACCCTAGCGACCTCTCGCGGAACCCTCGCGTTCCGGGGAACCCCGGTTGAGAAATGCTGATAAAGAGTCAAGGACTTATACAGCATGGAGACAGGCCTTTCGACCCAACTTGCCCATGCTGACCAATATCTACACTAGCCCCACATGCCCATGTTTGACCCATATCCCTCTAAACCTTTCCTATCCATGTACCTGTCCAAATGTACCTGCCTCAACTACCTCCTCTGGCCTTATACCTTCTAACCCCCCCCCCCCCCCCCCCCCCCCAACCACCCTCTGTGTGATAAGTCGGTTGCCCCTCAGCTTTCTATTAAAATGTTTCCGTAAACCTATGTCCACTAGTTCATGACTCCCTATTCTGGATAAAAGACTCAGTGCATTTCCTCAATCTAATCCTCTCGTGATCTTATACACCTCTAAAAGATCACCCCTCATCCTCCTGTATACCAAGGAATAAAATACTAGCCTGTCCAACCTCTCACTGTAACATAGTCACTCATGTCCTGGAACGATCCTTGTAAATCTTCTCCACACTCTTTCCACCTTAATGGGTTGCACGGTGGCGCAGCGGTAGAGTTGCTGTCTTACAGTGCTAAAATGAGTTGGACACCCCTGATGTACAGGTTTTTCGGTTAATTGGCTTGTTAACATTGTCAATTAACCCTAGTATGTGTAGCATAGTGTTAGTGTGTAGGAATCGCTGGTCGACACGGGCTAGGTGAGATGAAGGGCCTGTTTCCGCGCTGTATCTCCATACTAAACCTCTTTCCTATTGCATAAACTGGACACAATACTCCAAATGTGGCCTCACCAAGCATAGAATTGTAACATAACATCCCATCTTTTATACTTAATACCCTGACTGATGAAGGCCAATAGCAGTTGAACAGTTGGACTCCCCCAACACCGGGAACATGTTTCCTGCCTCCAGCGTGTCCAAGCCCTTAACACTCTTATATGTTTCAATGAGATTCCTCTCATCCTTCTAAACTCCAGAGTGTACAAGCCCAGCTGCTCCATTCTCTCAGCAAATGACAGTCCCGTCATCCCGGGAATTAACCTGGTAAACCTACGCTGCACTCCCTCAATAGCAAGAATGTCCTTCCTCAAATTAGGGGACCAAAACTGCACACAATACTCCAGGTATGGTCTCACTAGGGCTCTGTACAACTTCAGAAGGACCTCTTTGCTCCTATATCTGATTCCTCTTGTTATAAAGGCCAACATGCCATTCGCTTTCTTCACTGCCTGCTGTACCTGCATGCTTATTTTCATAGACTGATGCACAAGGACCCCCAGATCCCATTGTACTTCCCCTACTTCCCAACTTGACGCCATTTAGATATGAATCTGCCTTCCTGTTTTTGCTACCAAAATGGGTAACCTCACATTTATCCGCATTAAACTTAATCTGAAATGCTGCACTGCAAAAATGCTTGTTGGTGGTGGTTGCTTTGAAATGCTGCACTGCAAAAATGGTTGTTGGTGGAAACTTGACAACTTCCTGTTTGCACTGTATATTGATTTTAGATAAAACGCTACCACTTACGGCTGTGATTTTTGGCCATCTTACTCAGCCCCCCCTCCGCTCATCAGGTGCAGAGGATTCTTCCCATCAATGAAAAATAAAATGTTATTTGTGTTTAAAAAATGTTCAGAATCTCTCTCCTGTCAATCATACCATGAAAGCCACGCCCCTTCCGGTGGGAGGGGGGAGGGATTATAAAACCCGGAAGTGTGGGTGTGGCTCAGTCTCTGCAAGATGGGGGAGGGAGAGGTCACGACTCTGTCTGAGCTGTGAATCAACTGAACACACTGCATTTGAATTTGGTGGCTTTGTACCTGCTTGAAATGCTATGAAACAGCACTTCAATTTGGTTGGCTTGCACCCTGCTTGGTGGTAAAAAACTGCACTTGAATTTGGTGGCCTTGCACCCTGCTTGAAGTGGCACGAAACAGCACTAGCATTTGGCGACCTTGCACCCTGCTTGGTGGCATGAAACTGCATTTGAATTTGGTGGCCTTGCACCCAGCTTGAAATGATCCTGCATAATTTAACCAATTGATTTTTAATTTGTTGTCATAGATATGGGTACACCCCAATATTATACCAATAATAAGTAATTTAAAATATGTTAACTCATTTATTATTGTATTCCTTCACACCCTTATATTTCTACTTGCTTTCCAACTTGTACATCCTGTCTTTTCTGCTCCATATTGCTTTCACTCGTCAGTAATTGCTGGCTGGTTCGCAAGTATCATTTATCTGCACCTTCTGTAAAGACTGTGACCTTATCTGCAAATCATGTCATTCACGGGCTAAGATCTGACATGGGTGACTTGACCAAGATACGTGCGCTGGAATTTAAGCGACTTATGTGAGAATTTCTCACAACGTAATCACCATTTCACATTTTTAACCAGCTGCGCTGACTGTAATGGTAAAGTTGTTGCCTTCCAGCGCAAAATACACAGGTTCGATCCTCACTACGGGTGCTGTCTATATGGAGTTTGTACGTTCTCCCCATGACCTGCATGTGTTTTCTCCGAGATCTTTGGTTTCCTCCCACACTCCAAAGACGTACGTCTCCTCCCCCTTCTGCTGTGGGGTAGACTGACTCCCCTCCCCAATCTTTGCACATCCCCAATCCTTTCCACTCGTCACTTTAATTCAATGTTTCATGTATTTTTTGTTTTATGACTGCTGGCAGATCAATTTCCCTCCTGGGATGAATAAAGTTATATCGTATCGTACCACAGGTTTGTAGGTTAATTGGCTTGGTGTAAATGTAAAATTGTCCCTAGTGTGCGTAGAGTAGTGTTAATGTGCGGGGATCGCTGGACGGTGCGGACTCAGTGGGCCTAAGGGCGTGTTTCCATGCCGTATCTCCAAATTAAACTAAACTGTGCTTAGCTATAACATCTACGAGCCTTTTAACCAATTGATTTACTAATTAAACAGCTCTTGTGTTTTCTCACTAGGTGCTGATCTTCTATGCTCAAGAGAACAACTATTTTCTGCTGTGACTTGAGCAAAAACAAATTTGTTAATTACTAAACAGTATTCCCCATTGACTCTGGAATATATTTGCTACTACAAATATAATAATATTAATAATAACTTTATTTGTATAGGACTTTTCATACAATTGAATGCAACCCAAAGTGCGTTCCGCAAAAACACAGGTCTAAACAAAAATACAAATTTCAAACAGTAAGAACATAGGCAGTTAATAGAATAAAAAGTATAATAATACCAGACTCAGTGGGACCCTTGGATCCCATGATCACATGGGAGAGCTGGTCCCCTAACGCCTAGGAAGTGGTCAAGATCAGACTTTTAGTAATATAGATAAAATATAAAATTGAGAGTGTAAAAGGACAAAGGAAGTAAAGGGCCTGTCCCACAGCGATGACCTAATTTGCGAGTTTAAAATATTTTGCTCTCAACGCAAACACGCAGCATGGTCGGCACGTGGTCCTATGAGGTTCTAGGAGGTTACTGGAAATCTCCTTCATACTCGAGGGAAGTTCCCACATACTCACAGCCTGAGTTTGGTCGAGGAACATTTTACAGCAAGCGAGTAAAAATGGATCGGCATGGTTCTTTTGAATACTTAGTGCAGTGGAGTGGGGTCGCTATGCAATTATAGACAGTTGAGGGTAGCCATAGGCAATCTCCTCTGCTGACCGGCATTTTAATTGGCTCATTGGAGTTTTCAGGACCAAGGAAAAATGACGGGTAATGGTAAATGCCCACTAAACTTTATTAAAAGCTGTCTGGCTTCTTAACGGTGTCTCCACTCCTTCTCCCCCCTTATCTCCCCTATTCTCCCCTTCTCTCTCCCCCCTCCCCGCTCTCTAAAGGACTGCCCGTACATTGTACCAGCCGTGTTTTAATTTCCTGCCCATCGCGGGAGTGAATTTCAGACAGAGCTCCTTGGCGTTCCCTGGCCCCCTCCTTTGCGATGTGTTTGTGTGTGTGTTGACGGTCGATCCAGCTCGTGGTTTCATCGCTGACGGTCGATCCAGCTTGAGGTTTTTCAGGCAAGTGCCCTCGAGCTTGAAGGTCGCTGAAAAGTCACATTAGTGGGACAGGCCCTTAATGTTAGTTAAAAGCTTGATTAAAAAGGTAAGTCTTTAGATTATTATTATGATGCAATCTTTAATTCAAGTATGTGAGTTGAAGATGACATAATAATCACATGAAAATCAGCGGGCTTCTAGATGAATTAAACCCAAGGTTACCATTTTTTTGAAAAAAAATAACTTTTTAGCTGGATGCTTTATTACTGATTTCTTATTCTGAGACAATGCTCATTCGTTAACTCTCCACGATGAGGTAACAACTTCTCCACATCTATTTGTCAAATACTAAGACTGTTATGTTGCAATCAGGTCATCTCTCGTTCTCGTAAACTCTGGTGAGCATAGGATAATCTTTTCCAAGTTCCCATAATGGAAAACTCCTCAATTGAGGAATCAGGGCATCCACTGTATGCTGTAAATGTAAAGTATATTAGAATAGTACAGGACATGAACTGACCCTACTAAGGAAAAGTGGACTGAATCTGCTTGCAATACTTCAAATACAGTCCTGAACTACCATCCACCTCATTGGTGAGCCTTGGACTATCCATGAACAGGCTTTGGGGGTACACTAAAGGCTGGAGAAACTCAGAGGGTGCAGCAGCATCTAAGGAGCGAAGGAGATAGGCGATGTTTCGGGCCAAAACCCTTCTTCAGACCTCCCCACCTATGTTCAAGACACCTCAGACACTCTCCGTCGGCTCCGCGCATTCCATTCTCCAGGCCCCCATCCTCTCATCTTCACCATGGATGTCCAGTCACTCTACACCTCCATCCCCCATCAGGATGGTCTCAAAGCCCTCCGGTTCTTCCTCGACAAGAGGAGCAACCCATACCCATCCACTGACACCCTCCTCCGCCTAGCGGAGTTGGTCCTTATTCTTTATCCTCTGTACCTGGACAGACTTTGTTGGCGTTACCTTGCACTAAATGTTATTGCTGGGCATAATCCAGAAGATGCAGGATCAATTCACTCCAGAGAAAGAAAGAGTCTAAGGGGAGTAAAAAGCGACCGTGGCTGAGAAGGAAAGTTAGGGATGGACTAAAACTAAAAGAAAATTTGTATAACATAGCAAAGAGTAGCGGGAAGGCAGAGGATTTGGAAACTTTCAAAGGACAACAGAAGTTAACAAAAAGGGCAATACGGGGTGAAAAGATGAAGTACGAGAGTAAACTGGCCAAGAATATGAACAAGGATAGTAAAAGCTTCTTTAGGCATGTTAAGAGAAAAAGGTTAGTAAAGACGAAAGTGGGTCCCTTGAAGGCAGAAACAGGTGAAATTATTATGGGGAACAAGGATATGGCAGAAGAGTTGAACAGGTACTTTGGTTCGGCCTTCACTAAGGAAGACACAAACAATCTCGCAGATGGACTAGAGGATTGAGGTTCTAAGGAGACAGAGGAACTGAAAGAAATTTGCATTTGACGAAAAGTAGTATTGGGTAGACTGATGGAACTGAAGGCTGATAAATCCCCAGGGCCTGATGGTCTGCATCCCAGCGTACTCAAGGAGGTGGCTCTAGAAATCGTGGGCACATTGGTAATCCTTTTTCAATGTTCTATAAGTTCAGGATGAGTTCCTGTGGACTGGAGGGTAGCGAATGTTATCCCACTTTTCAAGAAAGGAGCGAGAGAGAAAACGGGGAATTACAGAGCTGTTAGTCTGACATCAATGGGGTGGAAGATGCTGGAGCCAATTATTAAAGAAGTAATAACGGTAAATTTAGATAGCAGTAAAAGCATTGGTCCAAGTCAGCATGGATTTATGAAAGGGAAATCCGACTTGACTAATCTTCTGGGATTTTATGCAAATGTAACAAGTAAAATGGATGAAGGAGAGCCAGTGAATGTAGTATATGGCCTTTCAGAAAGCCTTTGATAAGGTCCCACACAGGAGGTTAGTGGGCAAAATTAGAGCAGATGGTATTGGGGGTAAAGTATTGACATGGATAGAGATTTGTTTGGCAAACAGGAAACATAGAGTATGAATAAACGGGTCCCTGTCAGAATGGCAGGCAGTGGCGAGTGGAGTGCCGCAAGGCTCGGTGCTGGGGCCACAACTATTTACAATATATATTAATGATTTAGATGATGGAATTAAAAGTAACACTAGCAAATTTTCGCATGAAACAAAGCTGGGTGGCAGTGCGATCTGCGAAGTGGATGCTAGGAGGTTGCAGGGTGACTTGAACAGGTTGAGTGAGTGGGCAGATGCATGGCAGATTCAGTATAAAGGGCCTGTCCCACTTACGCGATTTGTTCGGTAACGTGCCAGCACCCGTCATAGTGCAGCAAGTCCCCGTATATTTTCAAAATGTTGAAAATCCAGCGGCGACCAGAAATAGGTACGACTCTTTGGGCGACTACTCACGACGATACAGACGCCACTGCAGCATCTGCAGTTCCTTCCAATGCTTTTAATATCCCAACATGTTTGGCGTGGACAATGTGGGTGAAGGGTTTGTTTCCGCGCTGAACAACCCTATGATGCTATGGTTTCTCGCTATATCAACATACGGAGGTTTTTTAAATAACCTTTTATCATTGAAAAAGCTAAAATAATGTATTCTTTTTACCTCCCCACTTTATACTCTATTTGTAAAATGTCCTGCTCTATTATCATCACCTTCCTCATCTCTGCAAACACGTCCTCCATATCGTGGAAACAGGCCCTTTGGCCCACTGAGTCTGTGCCGACCAGCGATCCCCGCACGATATCACTATCCTACACGTGCTAAGGACAATTTATATTTATACCAAGCCTATTAACCGACAAACCTGTACGTCTTTGGAGTGTGGGAGGAAACCAAAGAACTCGGAGGAAACCAACGTGGTCACTGGGTGAGCGTGCAAACTCCACACAGACAAGCAACAGTGGCCAGCATTGAACTTGGCTCTCTGGCGCTGTAAGGGCTGTAAGGCAGCAACTCTGCCACTGCGCCACCGTGCCGCCCAGTGATGTCACAGTGGATCCATTTTTCCGCCTGGCCTTCTTTTCCTTAATTCTCTTTATGTACAAAAGTCAATGGAGCTCACGCTTGAATAAACAGGATTCAGTGCAATTTGAACAAACGGGATTTTCCATGCAAGAACAGCCCATCACCTGCATAAGTGGGGGATGACTGACAGACAGCCCTGCTTGCGACTGCAGGCATCCAGACCAGACCATCCCACACATCGGGAATGACTGCTCACTGAGGCTTTTCCCTGGTGGCATCAAAGCCATCCAACCTGTAACTGATGCTGTCCTGGCCTGAATGTCCACGTTTGATCTACGCCATACGCATGAAGAAGAAGTGAATGTGAAGCATGGGAAGGTAAAGCCTCCTCCAGGGCTTCACCGGTCAATTAGACGATAGCTAATCTTGCACCATCAAGCCACTTCCCTGTACCACTCTGGATGAAGAACTGTCTCGGCATCTCAGTCCTGGGAACTGCTCCACATTTTCATGCCCTTGTTTTCTGCTCGAAACTGATATAAAATATTTGTTTCATGCAAGGCAATCATTTTATTCTCCATTATAATTTTTCAAGCTCTGAAGGCCATCTAACTTAGAAATAGCAAAAATAAACTTAAAAAAACTCCAAAAACCTCCCCTCCTCCCCTCCTCCCCTCCTCCCCCCATTATTTCTGTGACCTTCTCTGTGCCTCTGTGTCCCTGTCTGTGCCTCTGTGTCCCTCACTGTGCCTCTGTGTCCCTTTCTCTCTAACTCCTTCTCCTGCCACGCCTGTGAGTTGGGGGCTATGCGAGAGTGGAGAGGGCGGGGGATGGGGTAAAAGGAGTGAATGAATAATATTAATATAATATTAATGGCGGTGTTTAGTGTGTGTGTGGAGGTGGTTAGTATATGTGTGTGTGGGGGGTTGGTTAGTGTGTGTGTGTGTGTGTGTGTGTGTGTGTGACACCGCAGGCCGCCCCCTCCCCCCGCAACTGCACGTTGAGGGAATGGGACCCAACGGGCCCCACTTGGTCTAGTACCTATTAAAAGTCTGATCTTGTATGCATGTGTATTTGTATGTGTGTTTATTTGTTTGTGTATAATCACATCTTCTCGAAAAAATGACGAGCTGACAGTAAAATTTTTACATATTCCGGTAGAGATTTTTTCCGTGGGGCCCAAAATCGCCAAAATCTTAAAAATTCATGCTTTATTCTCGAGTTATTAATGAAAATGTTCAAAAATTTGAAAAAACGTTGAAAGAAAATGGCTGGCTTTTGCTGATGATGTCACAATGGGTCTGCATGCTGCCGTCTTGGATCTGCGCGCAGCAAGTGACATCCCCCCCCCAACCTCCCCCTCCTCCCCCCCATTGTTCACAGGCGCAGCCCTCTCACCTCCCCCCCCACCTCTACCTCCTCCCCCTTCCTTTCCCCCCTCCTCATCCCCCCTCTCCCTCCCCCACTCCACCCCATCCTCTCCCCCCTGCACTCCTCCCCTCCTCCCCCCATTATTCAAAAGATGCTCGGGGGTCACTTTCTCTCAAGGGTCGCTTTCTCTTGGGGCTTTCTCTCAGCTCCTCTCTCTCCCCCCCCGGCCTCTCTTCCCCCAGCCTCTCTTCCACCACCCCTTCCCCTGGCCTCTCTTCCGCCACCGCTTCCCCCGGCCTCTCTCCCCCCGGCCTCTCTTCTACCCATTCTCCCCCCAGAGTGGCGGTGGTAAAGTAGGCGAGCAGGGCGCCGAATGCCGGGGTGAGGCCACAGGGGCCACAGTCTGTGGTTGTTGAGCAGTCGGCCCAGCAGTGGGTGGGTATATAAAATGTGTGCCCTCTGGGTCTAGAGTCGCAGGATGTGGTTCCTTCACCGGAAAGAGATGTTGATGGTTGCGTCTGTAAAGGCCTCCATCCGCGCTTACCAGGTAAGAGCGTGGTTCTTTAGCACGCCTGTGAATGTGACCCAGACGGCCATAGTCCTTGTCGGTCTGAAACCGAACAACCTGTCCACTGGAGATAAGTTTAAGTGGTTTGCTGGACTTGTCAAAAGATCGTTTTTGTGCATCACACTTCAGCTGGAGTAGTTTCTGGACAACAGGAGGTGACAGGACGTGAGGCTGCAACAGTTGCTGGCGTGCGGGCAGGGCAGCACGGGTTTGGCAAGACATCAGGCGTTGGGCTGGAGAACCCAGTATGGGATCGCTGGCTATGTTCCTTAATTTGAGTAGGTCCATGTAGACGTAGGATTTGGCAAGATGTGAACGCTCCATTCATTGTTTTGCGCTCTGGACAGCCCGTTCGGCGAGTCCGTTGGACTGCGGAAACTCCTGGCTACTGGTCATATGTCGAAAGTCCCATCGTTGAGTGAGGTTTCTGAAGTGCTGGCTGGTGAACTGACTGCCATTGTCGGATAGGAGGCGTGTAGGGGAACCGTGCACGAAGAGGTGGCATGACAACTTCTGGATGACTGTTTCAGATGTGATGGTTTGGAGTAGGTCAATTTCGAACCAGTCCAAATACGAGTCGACGAGAACCAGATAGTGTTTCCCATGCCATTCGAATATGTCGGTGGCTACCGTGGACCACGGCAGAGGATGAACCGGGTGCGAGAGTAAGGGTTGTTTCTGTTGGTGTAGCGCTAGGCTGTTGCAGACAGTGCAGACTTTTACCTTTTCTCGTATATAATTGGTCATACCAGGCCAGTAGAAACATAGAAACATAGAAAATAGGTGCAGGAGTAGGCCATTCGGCCCTTCGAGCCTGCACCGCCATTCAATATGATCATGGCTGATCATCCAACATGCTCTGCGCCTGCTGTAAGGTTGCCCGTACATCGGGGTGGTCCCTGTGGACGGCATCATAGTACTTGTCCCGAAGAACAGCTGGGGTGTCTGCTTTGTGACCCTTGACTATAAACCCGTCCTGCAGCACTATTGCGTCGCGAACTAAGTAGAATGGGCGAATCGCGAGTGGTGTGCGGTGTTGTTTATCCAGCCAGCCACGCCGGATGACTGCGGACTGTAATTGTTAAGGCTCATCAGCAGCCGTGTGCTTTGCCAGCCTGCTTAGGCATTCAGTGGGAACATACGATACCTTCATTTCCCAGAACTGGTCCTGTTCAGAGGGCTGTTGTTCGCTGGTTTTGCATGGGGCCCTTGATGGTGTGTCAGCTATATGCATGTCCTTGCCCTTTTTGTAGACTATGTTGAAATCAAAATTATCCATTGCAGGTGAGCCGGGGCGGAGTGGATGGGCTTGTTCAAGATAGTGACCAACGGTTTGTGGTCTGTTTCTACAGTCACAGATTTTCCAAAAATAAAGTCCTTGAATTTCGTGCAGGCAAAAACCACTGCAAGTAACTTTTTTTCAAATTGGGCGTAAATTTGTTCAGTATCACTCAGGGTGCGGGAGGCATATGCAATATGTGGTTGCCATCGGTGGAGGTTTGTAGGCAAGCAGCGCCACGTCTGTACTGGGACGCATCGTATGTGAGCGTCACTGGCAACTCGAAAGCAAAATTAGCGAGGGTGTGAGCCCCAGCCAGCTGCAACTTGAGGATCTCAAAAGCTCTTTGGTGCTGTGAATACCAGGACGGAACTGCTTAAACAACAATCGAAGGTAGACAAGAATGCTGGAGAAACTCAGCGGGTGAGGCAGCATCTATGGAGCGAAGGAAATAGGCAACGAGCTGAGCAGGGGAGGAGAAAGTAGGAAACACCTGAAATTAGGGAAGTCAATGTTCATACCGCTGGGGTGCAAACTGTCCAAGTGAAATATGAGGTGCTGCTCCTCCAATTTACGGTGGTCCTCATTCTGGCCATGGAGATTCCCAGGACAGAAAGGTCGGATTCGGAATGGGAGGGGGAGTTGAAGTGCTCAGCCACCGGGAGATCAGGTTGGTTTTATTAGCGAGGTGTTCGGCGCAGCGATCTCCAAGCCTACGCTTGGTCTCACCGATGCAGAGCAACTGACGTCTAGAGCAGTGGATGCAATAGATGAGGTTGGAGGAGGTGCAGGTGAACCTCTGCCGCACCTGGAAAGACGGCTTGGGTCCTTGAATGGAGTCATGGGGGGAGGTAAAGCGACAAGTGTAGCATCTGTCTGCTTTCTGCAGAGACCGCTCCCTCCATAACTCTCATGTCAATTTGTCCCTTCCCACCCATACCACCCCCTCACCGGGCACTTTACCTTGCAACCGCAAAAATGATACACTTGTCGCTTGGGCAGTTTGCACCCCAGCGGTATGAATATTAACTTCTCTAATTTCAGGTAGTCCTTACTTTCTCCTCCCCTTATCGGCTCTCCCTCAGCCCTCTGGGTCTACCTCTTCCTTTCTTCCTCCTGCTCCCCCCCCCACCCTCACATCAGTCTGTAGGAGGGTTTTGATCCGAAAAGTAGCCTATTCCTTCGCTGCATAGATGCTGCCTCACCCGCTGAGTTTCTCCAGCATTTTTGTCTATCTTGATCATTCAATGTCTTTATGTGTCAGTTCCCGCATGGGGGGAAGATATATCGCCGAGGTTGGGAATTAATTAAACATGCCCAACATAGGTAACTTCCAGGATCCGAAACTTACATTTCAGGGGATTGAACTTGAGATGAATGTCTTTAGCATGGTCCAGTGCTTTCTTCAGATTGGCGTCATGTTCAGCCATGTCTTGTCCGTTAACAAGGCTGTCATCGGTAATGATGGCGTATGGATACTTCGCAAACAGTTGTTTCATTGTGCACTAGAAAACCTCTCTGGCAGAGTTGATGCCGAAGGGCATTCTCAGGAATTTGTAACGGCCGAACGAGGTACCAAACGTAGTGAGGTTGGACGAGTCGGGGTCCAGTGGGTTCTGCCAAAATGAGCTTTTGGCATCCTGAACAGAGAACATGGATGCATTGCCTGTCTGAGCAGCAACTTCCTCTACCGTTCGTATCGGGTAATGTGGGCTTTTGATCACTGTGTTTAGGTTCTCTGGGGTTGATGCAGATTTGGATTTCTTTGTTGTTACTGCCTTGGAGGAAACCTAGTCAGATGGGTCAGTAACTGTAGGTATGACACCCAGGGAGACCATCCGCTGGAGCTCATTGTGTACTCTGTCGCGCATGGCATGCGGAATGCGATGTGGGGCTCCGAACACAGTAGTGATATTGGGATCCACAGCAATATCGTATTTGAGGGGCAGCTTTCCAAGCTCATCGTTCTTCATATTGTGAGAGTATCTGCTGAGTGGGGCCCTCAATGTGAAAGAGCTGATGGACAGCAGGGCCAAAGGAGACTATGCCCAGATCGTGGCATGTATTGATGCCAAGCAGAGTTCCAGGTTCCCCTCTGACAATAAAAAACTTTAGCATGTGAGACTGCGAGTCTATGATTCGGCTCAATTCAGTTTCTCCAAGTGGGTTGAGAACCTCACCCCATTGGCCCGTAATGCGGTCGTAGTTTTGCAACATGCTCAGTATTCGTATCCGTTTAAATTCAGATAAGGACAGGACATTGCATTTTGCTCCTGTATCAATCTTAGCGAATGCAATGTTTTTATTAACAATCAGGGTGACTTTGGGATCAAGTTGCTTGTTAATGGAAAGGAGGAGGGAGTGAATGTCTGAACTGTTATCTTGGCTTTCAGAAAGGAGACTGGGGGACGGCCCATCCAGCACTAGGTACTCGTTATCAGTAGGGGTTTTTTTTAAACAGCTCCACATTTTGCCTTGGGTTGGATTGAGTCGCACAAGAATGGCAGCATTTTGTGAAGTGGTTACATATTTTACAGCAGTGGCAAATGTTTCCATAAGTGGTGCAGAATTCCCGACAGGAGCTTGGGAGCTGTTACAGTTAGGGCACCGAGCAATAGATCTTTGAGGCTGCCAGGGAGGGGAAGGCTGTGAAGGCTTGTTATGATAGGAGGTATCGGCAAGATTAACACTATACTGGAAACATTGCCCAGAGCTTACAAACCTTTTGTGAGAGGCTGTTATTTCAGCGATCCTACAGGCGTGCTCGGCTTGATTTAGTCAGTTCAGTGTTTTGAAGCAATTCATCTCATACCTTGTCACTGGGTAAATCTCCAACCAGTTTGTCGTGGATCAGGTCATCACATAAATCACCAAAGTGACAGCGCACGGCCATGTGTTTTAAGTCACTCAAAAAACACTCAATGGGCACCTCCTGGTGCTGGAAATGAGCAAAACATTTGGTGCGTTTGATAATTGAGTTTGATGGGAGGTCGCATAGATGTCTGAACTTTGCAAGTAGAACCACAGGATGAACAATTGTGTCTGCAGGCACCACAATCATATTGTTGTCTAAAACAGCAGGCGCAAAAGTAAAACGATCAGCACGCTTCATTGCCTCTGGGCCTGCAAGGTTTAATAGTATGGAAGCACGCACCTCTGGGGGATCATTGCGATGAACAATACGAATGTAGTGGGTGTAGTCGTGCTCGACGAGGCGCCATCGTGTGGTGATGTCAAAGTCAAAGATCAAAGGACTAGGATGGCGAGATGAATTTGCCATGGAGATTACAAGCACATAAAACAAGTAAGGAAAAATAAAACCCGATAAACTTAAAACAGGGTGGGTACGAAACTACTTCTTGACACCATGTAATAAAGCCGGTCATTCACACGTCAGGGTACAACACATGGTTATTAAAGTCTACTCACAGCAGACTTCTGCATGGTGTTACAGTAAGCGTAGCAGCTACTCAGATTAGTTACATAAGCAGACTTCTGATGATATGAACCACATAGTAGGCAGAGCTTCGACTATCAAGCACTACAATTGGTTAGTGAGAAATAACCAATCTACACCTCCCCCCTTTTCTCCCCCTCCCTCCCCCCCTCCCCCTCCCGCCTCTTCCCCCCACCCCCGTCTACACTCGCCCCACATATCCGCCCCCTCCCCTTCTCCCTCTCCCCCTCCTCCCTCCACAATCCCCCTCTCCCCCTCTCCCCCTCTCCCCTTCTCCCCTCGTCTCTCCCTCTCTTCCCCCTCTCTCCCCCCCTCTCACCTCCCCTCTCCCCCCCCCCCCCCCACTCTTCCTCCCCCTCCCTCCCCCATCTTGCAGAGACTGAGCCACACCCACATTTCCGGGTTTTTTAATCCCTCCCCCCTCCCACCTCCCACCAGTAGGGGCGTGGCTTTCATGGCATGATTGACAGGAGAGATTTTCAACATTTTTTAAAACACTAATAATAATTATTTTTCATTGATTACCACCACCAACAACCATTTGCAGTGCAGCGTTTCAAAGCAGTTGCCACCACCAACAACCATTTGCAGTGCAGCGTTTCAAAGCAGTTACCACCACCAACAACCATAGGCAGTGCAGTATTTAAAGCAGTTACCACCACCAACAACCATTTGCAGTGCAGCATTCCAAAGCACCTGTCACCACCAACAACCATTTGCAGTGCAGCATTTCAAAGCAGTTGCCACCACCAACAACCATTTGCAGTGCAGCATTTCAAAGCAGTTACCACCACCAACAACCATAGGCAGTGCAGTATTTAAAGCAGTTACCACCACCAACAACCATTTGCAGTGCAGCATTTCAAAGCAGTTGCCACCACCAACAACCATTTGCAGTGCAGCATTTCAAAGCAGTTACCACCACCAACAACTATTTGCAGTGCAGCATTTCAAAGCAACCACAGTTTCATTTCCAAACCACATTACAGTTGAGTAGACATGTGTTCAGTGTTATTCACAGCTCAGATAGAAGTGACCCTCTTGTTTCCTCCATCTTGCAGAGACTGAGTGAGGCACAACACTTCTGGGTGTTATAGCCCCTCCCCTCCCACCAGCAGGGGCAGCAGAGAGAATGTCAACATTTTAAACATTAATAACTCTTTTATTTTATATCGATGGGAAAAATCCTCTTGTACTGCGCAGCGGATGGGGACTCTGAGTAAGATCATAGCATAAGTGGCAGCGTTTTTTCAAATATCATGAAAAAGAAAAACAGGAAGTGCTTAAGATCTTACTTTTAGTAATATAGATATCAAGGGGGGTGGTTTGTGTGTGTGTGTCTGGGGTGTGGTTGGTGTGTGTGTGCCTGGGGGGGTGGTTAGTGTGTGTGTGTATGGGGGATGGTTAGTGTGTGCAGAGAGCACAGTGAAAATCGAAGTTCCAGATACATTTTACTAGATACCTATAGTGCATGAATCTTCCAAAAAATAATTAAGTCTTGTTTCTGAAATATTGATTCCCAATCTTAAGAAATTAGCCTTTTTTGGAAAATTCACCAAGAGTTGATTTAATGAACTCCGTTGACCACCAGTTCTTCATAAAGAGCGAAAAACCCACCAAAATGTTGGCGGCACGGAGGCACTGCGCTAGAGTTGTTGCGTTACGACATCAGGGACCTTGGTTTGATCCTGACCACAGATGGTGTCTGGAATGAGTTTGTACGTTCTTCCTGTTATCGCATGGGTGTTTTATTTTAATTTTATTTTATTTTAGTTTAGTTTAGAGATACAGCACGGAAACAGGCCCTTCGGCCCACCGGGTCCGCGCCGACCAGCGATTTCCGAACATTAACACCAGCCTACACCCACTAGGGACAATTTGTACATTTACCAATGACCTATAAACCAATAAACCTGTATGTCTTTGGAGTGTGGGAGGAAACCGAAGATCCCTGAGAAAACCCACGCAGGTCAGTGAGAATGTACAAGCTCCGTACAGACGGCACCCGTAGTCGGGATCGAACTCGGGTCTCCGGCGCTGTATTCGCTGTAAGGCAGCAACTTTACCGCTGCGCCATCGTGACCGACCACCGTGTTCTTCAGGTGCTCCGGTTTTCTCCCACACTCTAAAGACATAGAGGTTTGCAGGTTAATTGGCTTCTGAAATTGTAATTTGTCCCTCGTGTGTAGAATAGTGCTATAACACGGACAGTGTTATTGAGGTCGGCATGGACTCGATGGGCCGATGGGCCATTTTCCACACTGTATCCCTAAAGTCTAAAGAAAATCAACAGCGTTAGCAAATTTCAAGGGAGGATTGGCTACGCCTTGTGCTGTTGGAGTAGTGTGACTGTAGCAGGATACTCAAACATGCCCATACTATCATAGGGTTCAACACAGTAGATAGCACTGGATAAGGATCAAGTTCCTGACGAAGGGTCTCGACCTGAAAGGTCACCTGTTCTTTCTATCTATCCAGAGACGGTGCCTATCCCATTGAGTTACTCCAGCGTTCTGTGTCTATCTTCAGTGTAAACCAGCATCTACAGTTTATTTCTACACACCAAGTGCCAGCAGTCTGGCAACCATTGTCCTCAGTGTTGGCTTGTTATTGTCACGCATACCAACACACAGTGGAAAGGTTTAAAAATTGCCCCCCTCATGCCAAGCAATCTTAAAGGTAGGGGATCCAGAAGTTCCAGTCAGCAAAGTCAAAACTGCTGACTGGTTTGCAGAGATGAGGAAGGTGCTGAGAGTACAGCGGGACATTTTACTTAACATCATACTGTTACTCCAACATCCACTCTTTCATTTTTATTGCCTGTGCAATGGTAAAACACAGTGAAAGGAAGCTCAAGTTTCCTAAGGATGATCCATCAAGATAAACAGCTTTTAATCATGCAATGCCTATTAGAGATTGTTGCATTTCATTAGCTGGTTAATGTACAGAAAATGTGCAGCATATTGTTTTACTGACAGAATATAATAGTGGTATCCTTCTTGGGAAAAGAATGAGCAACAGAGAATATTGTGAATGTATGTTCTTGCCTGCACTGTAAAACTCAGTTATGAGGTTATCGGAACTTGGTGCCTGAATCAATCACTTTTTCTACTCACAGCCTCTGCGAAAGGCTGTCTAGCATATCTTTTTCTACATTATAGATGCCACTAATAATTCAACATTGTTTTCCCTTATCCTTACATCTTCCAGCTACCTGATAATGTCGGGGTACATCCAGGATAAAAGCTCTTGTAATGTTATGTTATATTTCAAAGAAGTGTTTTTGCATCTTACATAGCAAGCTCTTTTTCCCCCCCAAAATAAGCTATTGGAACTTACCATATCTTTGTAACATGGAAAATTATTTATCAACATTTATTGGAAAATTCTCGTTTGAGTTTAAAGATAATTTGGGGTTTATGTGCAAATTAGAATAACCTTCATTATTTGATGTAATCTGCTAAATTCCTTAAATGCACAAACATTTAATTTCTCTCCTTCAACAACCATATAATGAACAATGCTTGACTCAAACATGTGAGGCAGATTACTAGGAAATAGCTATGACAATACCAGTTGAGGAGGTTGAAAGTTTGTATCATTTTATTCTGGAATAGATGGAAATGTAAATAGATTTTTTTCTGGAATAGATGGAAATGTTTTGCCAAGAGATGCACTTTATAGTGTCAAGGCCTTCAAAAGACCAAGAATGCACACCAACTGCTCTACTTCCTTAGAAGGCTTAGGAAGTTCAGCATGTCCCCAACAAATCTCAGCAACTTCTACAGATGTGCCGTAGAAAGCATTTTATCAGGGTGCATCACAGCTTGGTTTGGGAACAGCTCCATCCAAGACTGCAATAAATTGTAGAGAATTGTGGACGCATCCCAGACGATCGCACAAACCAACCTCCCTTCTATGGACTCCATTTACCCCTCAGTCAGGCCAGCAACATAATCAAGGAGTCACACCCTGGCCATTCCTTCTTCTACCCTCTCCCTTTGGGCAAAAGGTATAGAAGTGTGAAAACACACACCTCCAGATTCAGGGACAGTTTCTTCCCAGCTGTTATCAGGCAACTGAATCATCCTACCACAACCGGATAGCAGTGCTGAACTACTTTAGGGCCTGTCCCTGTCAGCTGCATTTGCAGGAAATGTGTTCAGCTACAGCTCCTTTCAGAGCACATGGATTGTTTAGAGCAGTTGGACTGATTGAGGAGAAAATTGGAGGCAGAGAATGTTATAGATAGAGGGTTCAAGGAGGTGATCACAGCAAAGGTTCAGGAGGATGTAAAATGCAATAGGATTGTACTGGTGGTAATGGTAGCCAAAAGGCCTCAAACTTGTGAAAATTTGAGGCGCACACCAGAACATGCAAAAAGCACTAGAAATATAGAAAAATAGGTGTAGACCATTTGGCTCATCGTGTCGGCACTGCCATTCATTATGATCATGGGCTGCTCATCTAAAATCAGTACCCCGTTCCTGCTTTCTCCCCATATCCCTTGATTCCTTTAGCCCTAAGAGCTAAATCTAACTCTCTCTTGAAAACATCCAGTGAATTGGCCTCCACAGCCTTCTGTGGCAGACAATTCCACAATTCACAACTCTCCGGGAGAAGAAGTTTTTCCTCATCTCAGTCCTAAATGGCCTACCCCTTATTCTTAAACACTGGCTCCTGGTTCTGGACTCCCCCAACATCAGGAACATTTGTCCTACATCCTATCCTGTCTAATCCATTTTATACGTTTCTATAAGATTGTCTCTCATCCTTCTAAATTCCAGTGAATACAAGCCCAGTCGACCCATTCTTTCATCATATATCAGTCCCGCCATCCCGGGTATTAACCTGGTGAACCTGCGCTGTACTCCCTCAATAGCTATAATATCCTTCCTCAAATTAGGGGACCAAAATTGCACACAATACTCCAGGTGCTGTCTCACCAGGGCCCTGTACAACTGCAGTTGGACCTGCTTGCACCTAAACTCAAATCCGCAATGAAGGCCTACATGCCATTAACTTTCTTCACTACCTGCTGAACCTGCATGCTTACTTTCAGTGACTGATGAACAAGCACACCCAGATCTTGTCACTCCTCCCCTTCTCCTAATCTGACACCATTCAGATAATAATCTGCCTTCCTGTTCTTGCCACCAAAGTGGATGACCTTACATTTATACACATTATACTGCATCAGCCATGCTACTGCCCATTCACCCAAATTATCCAAGACACCCTGCAGCCTCATAGAATCCTCCTTGCAGCTCACACTGCCACCCAGCTTTGTGCCATCTCCAAACTTAGAGATGTTATATTTAATTCCCTCATCTAAATCATTCATATATATTGTAAACAACTGGGTTCCCAGCACAGAGCCTTGCGGCACCCCACTAGTCACTGCCTGCCATTCTGAAAAGGACCCGTTAATTCCTACACTTCGCTTCCTGACTGCCAACCAGTTCTCTATCCATGTCAAGAGCCTACCCCCAATACCATGTGCTCTAATTTTACACACTAATCTCTTGCGTGGGACCTTGTCAAAGGCTTTTTGAAAGTCCAGATACATCACATCCACTGGCTCTCCCTTATCCACTCTACTTGTTACATCCTCAAAAAATTCCAGAAGATTCGTCAAGCATGATTTCCCTTCATAAATCCATGCTGACTTTGACCGATTCTGTCACTGTTTTCCAAATGCGTTGCTATAACACCTTTAACAATCAACTCAAGCATCTTCCCCACCACCGATGTAAGGCTAACTGGTCTATAATTTCCCGTTTGCTCTCTCCCTCCTTTCTTAAAATTCCAACTTTACCCTCCAGTCCACAGGAACTGATCCATAGTCGAGAGAACATTCGAAGATGATCACCAATGCATCCACGATTTCTAGGACCACCTTCTTGAGTAGTCTGGATGCAGACCATCAGGCCCTGGGGCTTTACCTGCCTTCAGTCCCAACAGTTCACCTAACACCATTTCCTGACTAATGTGGATTCCCTTCACTTCCTCCCTCCCACTAGATCCTCGGTCCCCTAGATTGTTGGTGTCTTACTTAGTGAAGACAGAACCAAAGTACTTGTTTAAACGTTCTGCCATTTCTTTGCTTCCCACAATAAATTCACCTGTAAGGGGTTATAAGGGACCTACAGTGCATTCAGAAAGTATTCAGACCCCTTCACTTTTCCCACATTTTGTTACGTTACAGCCTTATTCTTGTTTTTTTTATCATCAGTCTACACACTAATAAATAAAAAATACATAAACAGCTGTTTAGAAATTTTTGCAAAGTAATTAAAAATAAATAACTGAAATATCACATTTACATAAGTATCCACACCCTTTACTCAGTACTTTGTTGAGGCACACTTTGGCAGCGATTACAGCCTCAAGTCTTCTTGGGTATGATGCTACAAGCTTGGCACACCTGTATTTGGGTCATTTCTCCCATTCTTCTCTGGAGATCCTCTCAAGCTCTGTCAGGTTGGATGGGGAGCTGTCGATGCACAGCTATTTTCAGGTCCCTCCAGAGATGTTCGATCACATTCAAGTCCGGGCTCTGGCTGGTCCACTCAAGGACATTCACAGACTTGTCACAAAGCCACTCCTGCATTGTCTTGGCTGTATGTTTAGCGTCATTGTCCTGTTGGAAGGTGAACCTCTGCCCCCTCGAGGACACTCTGGAGCAGGTTTTCATCAAGGATCTCTCTGCACTTTGCTCCGTTCATCTTTCCCTCGATCTTGACTAGTCTCATAGTTCCTGCCACTGAAAAACATCCCCACAGCATGATGCTGCCACCACCATGCTTCACCGTGGGTATGGTATTGGCCAGGTGATGAGCGGTGCCTGGTTTCCTCCAGACATGATGGCAGGCAGTGCCTAGTGGGGTGCTTGGCATTCAGGCCAAAGAGTTCAAACTTGGTTTTATCTTTTATTCTTCCATTTAAGAATGACGGAGGCCACTGTGCTCTTCGGGACCTGCAATGCTGCAGAAATTGTTTTATACCCTTCCCCAGATCTGTGTCTCGACACAAACTGTCTCGGAGGGTTACGGACAATTCCTTCATCTTCATGGCTTGGTTTTTGCTCTGACATGCACTGTCAACTGTGGGACCTTATATAGACAGGTGTGTGCCTTTCCAAATCATGTCCAATCAATTGAATTTACCACTGGTGGACTCCAATCAAGTTGTAGAAACATCTCAAGGATAATGAATGGAAACAGGATGCACCAAACCTCAATTTTGAGTGTCATAGAGAGTCTGAATACTTATGTAAATGTGATATTTCAGTTCTTTCTTTTTAATTACTTTGCAACATTTCTAAACCCCTGTTTTCGCTTCTTCATTCTGGGGTAATGTGTGTAGATTGATGATAAAAAAAAATTGAATTTAATCCATTTCAATATAAGGCTGTAACGTAACAAAATGTGGAAAAAGTGAAGGGATCTGAACACTTTCTGAATGCACTGTACATTTGTCATCATTAATCTTTTCCTTTTTATGTATCTAAAGAAGCTTTTACAGTCAGTTTTTATATTCGCCACAAGCTTTCGTTCATGCTCTTTTTTCCATCTCTTCATTAACCCCTTTGTCCTCCCCTGTTGAGTTCTAAATTCCTCCCAGTGCTCCGTTTGCTGCTTCCTCTGGCCAATTTGTATGCCTTTTCCTTGGATTTAACACTATCCTTGATTTCCCTCATTAGCCACAGTTGAGCCGCCTGCCCCGTTTTATTTTTCTCCAGGCAGGGATGAACAATTTTTGGAGTTCATCCATGCAGTCTTTAAATCTTTGCCGTTGCATCTCCACAGTCAACCCTATATGTATAATTTGCCTGTCCATCCAAGCCAATTCCCCTCTCATTCTTTCAAGGTCTCCTTTCTTTAAGTTCAGGACCCTAGCCTCTGATTTAACAGTGTTACTCTCCATCCTAATTCAGAATCCCACCATATTATGGTCACTGTTGCCCAAGGGGCCTTGCATGCCAAGATCACTAACTAATCCTTCCTCATTAAACAATACCCAGTTTAGGAAAACCTGTCCTCTAGTTGGTTTAGTTTAGTTTAGTTTAGAGATACAGCGCGGAAACAGGCCCTTTGGCCCACCGGATCTGCGCCGACTAGCGATCCAGCACATTAACACTATCCTGCACAAACTGAGGACAATTTTTACATTTACCAAGCCAATTAACCTACAAACCTGCACGTCTTTGGAGTGTGGGAGGAAACCAAAGAACTCGGAGAAAACCCGAGCAGGTCACGGGGAGAACGTACAAACTCCGTACAGACAGCACCCACAGTCAGGATTGAACCCGAGTCTCCGAAGCTGCATTCGCTGTAAGGCAGCAACTCTACCGCTGTGCCACCATGCGGCCCGTGCCGTTTTTCTAGATATTGGTTTAAAAAACCATCCCGTATACATTCCAGGAAATCCTCCTCCTCAGCGCTGTTACCAATTTGGTTGGCTCAATCTATATGTAGATTAATATCACCCATGATAACTGCTGTATCTTTGCTACACGCATCCCTAATTTCCTGCTTGATGCCACCCCCAACCTCCTTACTGCTGTTTGATGGCCTGTATACAACTCCTACAAGCGTTTTCTGCCCTTGGCTATTTCACAGTTCTACCAATACCGATTCTACAGCCTTCCAGCTAATGTCTCTCCTTGCTATTGCATTAATATCCTCTTTAACCAGCAATGCCACCCTACTTCCTCTTCCTTTCTGTTTATTCTTCCTGGATATCGAATACTCCTGCATGTTTAGCTCCCAGCCTTGGTCATCCTGGAGCCATGTCTCCGTAATTCCAAATATACCATCGATACGTAACTAAAACTCTGATCTTGTCATCTTCTGGTTTGCGCGGTATTTCCATTTGAGCAAAAACGTTTCGCCATAGTGCTAGGATGTTTCGCCAGTTCACTCACCGTCCTCCTGTGCAGCAAATGCACCAAGTTTCGTTCCGATCGGTTGAACGTTGTAAAAGTAAACGAGGTTTGAAAATGTTATAAACCACACGTGTGTAGATCGATCTCTTCTCCTGCAGTCAGCGCCGCACAGATTAGTCTCTTCCCCTGTCACTCCCCGGGATGGTCCGCCCCTTCCTGCGCCATCGCGTCTTTACTGGAGCTGAGAATCGCCGGCCGAGGTTTCCAACCGGACACAATTTTCGGACGGACCCGGAGCAGCCCAGCCCCAAGCAGCCCAGCGTCGGAGACCCTGCCCAGTGCGGAGACCCAGCCCAGTGTGGAGACCCTGCCCAGCCCAGTGCGGAGACCCACCCCAGTGCGGAGACCCAGCCCAGTGCAGAGACCCAGCCCAGCCCAGTGCAGAGACCCAGCCCAGCCCAGTGCAGAGACCCAGCCCAGCCCAGTGCAGAGACCCAGCCCAGCCCAGTGCAGAGACCCAGCCCAGCCCAGTGCAGAGACCCAGCCCAGTGCGGAGACCCAGCCCAGTGCGGAGACCCAGCCCAGTGCGGAGACCCAGCCCAGTGCGGAGACCCAGCCCAGTGCGGAGACCCAGCCCAGTGCGGAGACCCAGCACAGTGCGGAGACCCAGCCCAGTGCGGAGACCCAGCCCAGTGCGGAGACCCAGCCCAGTGCGGAGACCCAGCCCAGTGCGGAGACCCAGCCCAGTGCGGAGACCCAGCCCAGTGCGGAGACCCAGCCCAGTGCGGAGACCCAGCCCAGTGCGGAGACCCAGCCCAGTGCGGAGACCCAGCCCAGTGCGGAGACCCAGCCCAGTGCGGAGACCCAGCCCAGTGCGGAGACCCAGCCCAGTGCGGAGACCCAGCCCAGTGCGGAGACCCAGCCCAGTGCGGAGACCCAGCCCAGTGCGGAGACCCAGGCCAGTGCGGAGACCCAGCCCAGTGCGGAGACCCAGCCCAGTGCGGAGACCCAGCCCAGTGCGGAGACCCAGCCCAGTGCGGAGACCCAGCCCAGTGCGGAGACCCAGGCCAGTGCGGAGACCCAGGCCAGTGCGGAGACCCAGCCCAGTGCGGAGACCCAGCCCAGTGCGGAGACCCAGCCCAGTGCGGAGACCCAGCCCAGCCCAGCGTCGGAGACCCAGCCCAGCCCAGCGTCGGAGACCCAGCCCAGCCCAGCGTCGGAGACCCAGCCCAGTGCGGAGACCCAGCCCAGTGCAGAGACCCTGCCCAGTGCAGAGACCCTGCCCAGTAGGAGATGTCACCGTTGTCACCAAACAGAAAATGGAGTCTGATCCTGGCAGAGGAGAATGGCCAGCGACCAGCGCCCGCTCTGACTCCCCATCGCACCGCCAATGTCAGCCACTACCCCTCTGGTCCCTCTCGCTGGCTCCTACCCCCTCCCCCATGATGCCCCCCTCTCCACCATGGCTCTTCCCCGTCTTTTCTCTGAGCTCACTCCCCCCACACCCACACACCCCTCTCCCCCCAAAACTCCCCCACCCCCACACTACCCCGACAACTCTACCCAGACCCCCCCCCCACAACAACCCCCCCCAATCCCTGCGCGTTCCACAACCCCCCTGTCCTCACAACCCCCCTTCCGCCACAATCCCCCCACCTCCACACCCCCCCACCCGCACACCCCCCCACCCGCACACACCCCCTGCCCAGACACACACCCCCACCCACACACCCCCCTCCCACACACAAAGCCTCCCCCACACACCCCTCCCTCTTCCACCGCTCCCCTCCTCCCACATACCTCACCCCTCCCCCGCACTGCCCCTCCCCCACACCACCCTTTCCTTCCCCTCCTACACCCCTCCGTCCACACACACATCTACTCCCCTCCCACCCCTCCCCCACCACACACCACACTTCCTCCACCCCCTCCCCTTCTCCCCTCCCACACATGAAGAGGAGGGGGAGGGATTGCTCGTGGATGAGGGGAAATGAGCGGTGCCTGCGCAGTTAGGGGCTATGGGTGAGTGGTGGAATATTACGTTGGGGAATGGGTTGCATTGGAGGACCAGACCTTCCGTGTGACTGGGACCCAACAGGTTTAACATACTGAGTACTAATAACACGTGTTTGCCTCATGATGGGAGCTTCAAACCTCATGGGAGACAGATCAACGACTGTCTACACATCCCCACCACTCAACATAGTACATACACTTCTTCTATTCAAGGTGGCGCAGGGGTAGAGTTGCTGCCTCACAGTGCTGGAGACCCGAGTTCAATCCCGACTATGGGCGCTCTCTGTACGGAGTTTGTACATTCACTCCGTGACCTGCGTGGGTTTTCGCCGAGATCTTTGGTTCCCTCCTGCACTCCAAAGCCATATAGGTTTGCGGGTTAATTGGCTTGGTGTTTGTATATAAATTGTCCCTTGTGTGTGTAGGATAGGTTAATGTGCGGGGATCGCTGGTCGGTGCGGATTCGGTGGGCCGTAGGGCCAGTTTCTGCCCTGTATCTCTAACTTAAAAACTAAAAGTAAATACTCCCCAACAGCAGACTCTAAGCTTCAGTCAAAACTACACGGGCACCTCCGCAACTCAGTAAAAAATGTTCGTACATCCACATAAATCAGAGAAAGTCCCAGACCTTCAATGCTTACTGTCTCCAGTGAGTTAAAAAACGTATGTGAGTAATCTCCAGCGATCTGTTAAAGATGTTTGAATTGACTCTGCCGAGTTTTGTAGAGGCGCGAGTTATCTAATATTAGTTTTAGATTCACACCGTATAATCCACAGCACCCTTCAGACTCTGCACATACATTCAACTATTTATACACATTAAGTTACACACTTTTTGCTGTCACTTGTTTGCACTAAACAGTGTTCATAACTTTCAATTAAAAATCTAGTCATTACCTACAGTAGTAACTGCGATGACGCAGTATATTTTGATGCACTGAGTAAAATGCATGCTGGAGGAACTCTGCAGGTCAGGCAGCATCTGTGGAGATAAATGACAGATAACACTTTGGGTCCGAACTATTCGTCACGAGTCTGAAGAAAGGTGTTGACAAGAAACATTGTCTATCTATTTCTCTCCACAGATGCTGTAGGGTTCCTCTTACAGTTTGTTTTTTTCACTCAGGGTTTCAGCATCTGCAGTCTATTGTGTCTCCATAGTTTGATTTGTACCATTGCAGGGCAGCCTCAATATAGACACAAATTGCTGGAGTAACTCAGCGGGACAGACAGCATCTCTGGAGAGAAGGAATGGGTGACGTTTTGGGTCGAGACCCTTCTACAGACTGAATGTCGTGGAGAAAGGGAAACGTGATATAGAGGTTGATGTAGATAGATATAGAACAAATCAATGAGAGATATGCAAAAAAGTAACAATGGTAAAGAAAACAGTCCTCAGTATAGTAGTGACGGCTTGCTTGTTTCTGAGAACTCCCCATCATGTTATCTTTTGTATCATGCTGCCTTAGATCTTAACTTTCCTTCTTCTCCCCACCCTACAGCTTGCTGAGCTACAGACTTTTCCCATCCATGGCTCTTTGGTTGCCTTCAGCATCTCTGCATTTTTTCCCCAGCTGTTCTGCATGTCGATCCTACACTACGTTCTACCTTCGGAAGATACTGTACACACTATCGTTAGCCATGGACCCTTCCTCCATGGTTTTGTTTAGTTTAGTTTAGAGATACAGCGTGGAAACAGGCCCTTCAGCCCATCGAGCCCGCACTGACCAGCGATCCCTGCACATTAATACAACCCTGTACATTAATGCGCAAACTCCATAGAGACAGCACCCATAGCCGGGAACTTATACAAACACTCCCCTCCCCCTGGCCCCTCTTGCCCCCACCCCTTCCCCAATTAAATGTTGTTAACCAGTTCCACAGTTTCCAATACCATCCCTAGCCAACAACCCTAGGGTTCTATCTCCTGATGAAATTTGCGGCCTACACCTTGGGTGCTACTTGGACACCTGAATATAACTCCCATTGTGGGATTTTTACACCTGCTGTTTCTTAATTCCACCCACAAGGACTCCACATCTTCTGATGCTATGTCATTTCTTGCTAACTATTAGATTTCATTCTTTACCAGCAGAGCCACGCCGCCCTCTCTGCCCACCTGCCCATCTTTTCGATAGGATGTGTAACCATGGATGTACAGCTCCCAGCTCTGTGATGCTCACATGTTGTACCTGCCAATTTCTAACTGTGCTTTAAGCTCATCCACCTAGTTTTATATTCTGTGTGCATTTATATATAATACTTTCAGTTCTGTATTCACCATCGCTCTTCTCAATGTTCCTCATGTTGCCTGGTGTTAGATGCTTATTCCTTTCTCAACTCCCTGTCCTATTTCTTATTCTGGAGACTTCAGTACCATCTCCTGCACTCTCCTTCCCTTTAGTTTTATCCATAGTTTTCCAATGTGTTGAACCTATGCCCCTGCTATTTAGTTTAAAGCCCTGCCAACAGCACTTTGAAACGCAAATCACCAGGAGTCTGCTTCCAGCAGAGTTCATGACGAGTCCGTCCCATTAGAACAGCTCCCTCCTTTCCTAATACTGATGTCAACGTTCGACAAATTCAAATTCACTTCTCCAATGCCCATCAGGGGTGGCACGGTGGTGTAGCGGTAGAGTTACTGCATTACAGCGCTTGCAGCGCCAGAGACCCGGGTTCCATCCCGACTACAGTTGCTGTCTGTATGGAGTTTGTACGTTCTCCCCGTGATCGTGTGGGATTTCTCCAAGATCTTTGCTTTCCTCCCACACTCCAAAGATGTACAGGTTTGTGGGTTAATTGATTTGGTAGAAGTGTAAATTGCCCCTAGTGAGTGTAGGATAACGTTAATGTGCGGTGATCGCTGGTCGGCGTGGACCGAAGGGCCTGTTTCCGCACTGTATCTCTAAACTAAAACTACAATAAACTAAATCAATCTTTGAGCCCAGGTAGCAGTCCAGAGATTATTTCCTTTTTGCTTCTGCTTTTTAATTGAGTTCCTCGCTGCTCAGATCCCCTCAGTGGCTGGTGCTGATCCACATCGCATCTCAGTTTGCTGCTCACTGCAACATCAAGGAGGTCAAACCACTCCACAATCATGGAAAGGAGACCTCTGCCTTTCTGTCAGTAGACAGGAGCAGGCGTGGGATTACAGAGTTGCCCAAGAGTGATTATGGCTACAAATGAGCAATAACATCCCCGACTGCACTATTCTATCCAGCACAAGCCTGGGAATATCATGGGCATTTTCCACCAGAAATTGCATCAAAGTTAGCTGTGGATCCACCTGAGGCCTTTCCGTTCCAAATTGATGATAGTGAAGAGTTATTAATTAAATTTCTAAAGTAGCCAACAATCCTGCTAAAATACATCCTAAGCTAGTTTGGCATCAAAGTTAATACAAATGGATGAGGCCAAAGTCTGGTAATCTTTAAAACACCTAGTGTCTACTGAAGCATGAAGTCTTGGATGCTCATTAGTGATTGGTGCAGAATTATGCCATTCAGCCTATTGAGTCTACTCCGCCATTCAATCATGGCAGACCTATCTCTCCCTCCTAACCTCTGCCACATAAGGTCGTTGAGGCCAGTTCATTGGCTATATTTTAAGAGGGAGTTAGATGTGGCCCTTGTGACTAAAGGGATCAGGGGGTATGGAGAGAAGGCAGGTACAGGATACTGAGTTGGATGATCAGCCATGATCATATTGAATGGTGGTGCAGGCTCGAAGGGCCGAATGGCCTGCTCTTGCACCTATTTTCTATGTTTCTATGTTTCTAACCCCATTCTCCTGCCTTCTCCCCATAACCTCTAACACCCATACTATCTAGAATTTATCTATCCAACTATCTATCCAACTGGCTCCCACAGCTACCTGGACTATTCCTCCCACCCTGCTTCCTCATATTCCGCTTGGGGAGTCTGCATCCTCTGGGTTTGAATATTGAATGTTCTCAATTCTGTTAACCCTTGCTGTCTCCTCCCCTTCCCACCTCTCCCTCCTCCTCCTCCTTTTTCCTTTCTTCTCCCCGCCCCCCGCCCCCCCCCCCCCCCCACCTCCCATCAGTCTGAAGAAGGGTTTCGGCCGAAACGTTGCCTATCTCCTTCGCTCCTTAGATGCTGCTGCTCTCGCTGAGTTTCTCCAGCCTTTTGTGTACCCAAGAATCTATCTATCGCTGCCTTAAAAAGTTCCTTTGACCTGGGCTCCACAGCCTTCCGTGGCAATGAATTTCACAGATTCACCACCTTCTGACTAAAGAAATTCCTCCTCATCTCCCTAAAGAAAAGTCATTTAATTCTCAGACTATGAACGCCAGTGCTGGGCTCTCCCACTCGTGGAAACATCCTCTCCACATCCACTCTATCCAGGCCTTCAAATTACTTTAATATTACTGCATTAAACTATTCATACCACCTGGGAATCTGTATATAGGCAGCGAAACCTTGTTTAGAATGAGTGGCATGTGTCAGGTCAGGTTGGGGAGAATTCCCCCCGTCACGGGTACCATGTAATCCCGTGCTACCCGCTCCATGGTTTGCCAGGTGAGGAGGGGGCTGTGGACCCCCAGCAGGACCAAAAACAAGACCTGTCAAAGGGCGGATGAGCTTCCAGCGAGCCAACGGCCATCCGCACTTCAGTAGAAGTTGCGATCACTGTCGTACACAGCATTGTAAGGAATGGTGGTACAGCACACACACACACCAACATCCTCCAGCGGCAGAAGTCCGCAGGAACTGGAAGACGGAGATGTGTGGTCTGTCCGTCACGGTTCCCGTCGGAAACCAGCACCACTGCATCGCTAATGTTTTCAAGGGTGATGAATGAATGAATGTCATATGTGTGAAATATCCTGTACCAGCTGAAACGCCAATTCACCCAGCTCCTGTGAAATAAAATGAGTGTAGGAAGGAACTGCAGATGCTGGTTTAAACCAAAGATAGACACATAAAGCTGGAGTAACTCAGCGGGTCAGACAACATCTCTGGAGAAAAGGAATAGGTGACGTTTCCCTTCTTCTGACGGAGAGTCAGGGGAGAGGGAGATTAATTTTACTGATTTTATGTGTAGGAAGGAATAGTAAGATTGAACGAGAACTTACCAGTTCGAAGGTTGATCTTTATTTTATGAGGAGTCGAAGTGAGGGATTTCGTGAAGAGCCCGCCGGCGCGCATGCTCGACATACTTCAAAGTAGCGGCGTGGAATCACAGAAACCAACAAAAGAAATGACTTTGCATAGTATGATTGAATTGACTAAGATTACCAGATGAAGGTGATTGAGGGTTGGGCGAGGAGGGCACGAAATCCCTCACTTCGACTCCTCATAAAATAAAGATCAACCTTCGAACTGGTAAGTTCTCGTTCAATCTTACTATTTCATTTCGGAGTCACGTGAGTGACTTCGTGAAGACTTCAAAGCTTCTGTGATTACACGCCCTGGACCACGTCCATGCTGACACACCACTACCAGGGATGGATGGGAGGAACAAACTTGCTCAATAGTTCATACTGCAAAACAAGAGCATATTTATTAATAACAAATCAAAACCCCTCATGCGGGGACATCTCCACGTTCTTGACCTGCATTCAGCACGGCTTCTGCGAACTGTAGAGGAGCAGCAACAGGCTTGTTATAAAAACGCTGGAACACAGCTTCATTCGCCCATCCTGCTGTGGCGAGAATTTGGTCCATGGGCACCTCCATGACCCTCGCCGCTGACGTCGATGCAGCCCTGGTGGAATGAGACTTGAACACATTAATGTCGATACCTGACTTACCCAAGACGACTCGAAGCCACCTGGATATCGTCTGGACTGTCACTCGATGATGAGGTCTCTTATGAGTGACAAGCAGGTATCTCTCCATTCCTCTGATGCGTGCCGTCACTTTGACATAGTGGCGGATATGTGAGACTAAACATAGCCTAGCATCTGCGGGGTATGCCGGGAACTTCAGCTGCAGCCCTGTGCACCCAGGTCTATGCTGCTTTAGTAGCTCGTCAACGAAAAAGACTACTTCTGTAGGGGTAGCTGTCATTCTGTCGACACGCAGTTTGTGTAGTGCCTGTACCCTCTGAGCTGAAGTCAGCGCTAGTAACATCACCAGCTTCATGGTGAGTTGGTCCAGTTGGAGCCCTTCCATGGGAGACCACGTCCTGAGCAGGGTTAATACGTCCCTGACATCCCAGGTGATATTATAGCGTGGTGTAGGCGGATTCATATTGAATATACCCCGCATGAGTCTGGACACTAGCCTGTTGGATCCTACCCCAATCTTGAGGTAGAATGATAGCGCACTTCTGGCGCTGTTGATGGCACTGTAACTTAAGTGTTCATCATGGTGCAACCACGCGAGGAATTCCAGGACGTCGGTTATTGTCACGTCATCGTACGTGATGCGAGAGCGGCTGCAGTAGGCTTCCCACTTCTTAATATGCGAGCGGTATCTTCGCCTTGTGGACTCTCGACACGACGCCCCGATGGTATCCATGGTCCGAGCCGAGAGGCCGTATTGGACTAACGGCCTGTTCAGAACCTGCAAGCCAACAAATTTAAATAGCCATGGCAGGGATGTGGCTCCCCTGAGACAGGGTGAGTAACCAATTGTGGGCAACCCTTCAAAAGGACCCAAGGTTCGTTGAGCATGTCAAAGACCACCGGATACCAAGGCTGTGTGGGCCAGTCGGGTATAATAAGGATGCCCTTGGCAGCATCTGCCTGAATCTTTCGCAATACCCGACTGATGAGGCAAAACGGAGGGAAGGCATAGAAAAACCAATTCCCCCAGTCCAGCGAGAATGCATCTAGCGCTATTGCCCCAGGATCTGGTTCCCATGAAACGTAGGCTGGTACCTGATGGTTCAACCGTGACGCAAAAAGGTCAATGTCCGGTTTACCAAATTTGGCTGTGACTTTAGAAAAAATCTCAGGATGCAACATCCATTCAATGTTGTCATTAAATTTGCGTGACCTGGTGTCCGCCACAGTATTAAGCTCACCTGGCAAATAGGTAGCTGAAATCCAAATGTCTCTTTGAATACACCAGAGCCAAATTGAGTTAGCCAATTTGTCACACGAAACTGACCTGGTACCACCCATATGGTTTAAATATGCCACAGCTGTGGTGTTGTCTATTTGGAGACGGACGTGTGCTCCAACAAGCTTGGAACAATATGCACGAAGTCCGTGGAATGCTGCCAGCAACTCCAAATAGTTAATCCCTTGAGTCAACAACATCGATGCCTCAAGGGTGTCCCATCTACCCCCACAACTAGAGCAATTATCAGTAGCTCCCCAGCCATTGGAGCTTGCATCAGTCTGTAAATATACCACCGGATTAGCCTCCCTGACAGGCTTAAATGAGTTGCTAATGTGACACACCCACCATTGCAACTCAGTTATCGCTTCGGACGGCAGCTGCATAGATCGATCGTAATGACCAGCGTTCCGTTTTAACGCAGTAATTTTAGCTCTTTGCAAATTCTGATAATGCAAAGGTCCATATTGTGCTGCCGGAAACAAAGCCACTAGCTTGCCAATTACTGTGGCTGTATGCCGAATCGATGGTATATTGGTGCCAATTAAATCTCTGCACACCTTAGTGACTTCCTCAATTTTGTTAATTGGTATAGTTATCCTCATGCTCATTGAGTTCACCGTGAACCCTAGGTAATTAATTACCTGGGCAGGGCAGAACTTCGATTTCTCTGGATGGACAATGAATCCTAATTGTTGAAATATATTGACAGCAGCTGCAACACCCTGTTCAGCCAATTGCAGGGTGTGGCCCACAATAAAGACATCATCTAAATAGGCCATAACTATATGATGTCGTTGTCTCAAATAAGCCATGATTGGCTTCACCAATTTAGTGAACAATCTAGGGGCTGTAGTAAGCCCATTAGGCAAAGCCTTATACTGCCAAAGTTGCCCCATCCAGATACATTTCAAAAACCTTCTATCATCTTTCTGGATGGATACTGAATAATATGCATCCCTCAAATCAATGCATGCCATAAAGCAGCCATGAGAAATCAATGATTTGGCTGTTTCAAACGTATCCATTTTAAAATGAGTATATGTTACAAACGTATTCAAACGGGTTAGATCAATAATGACACGACAGCCTCCATCCTTCTTAGGTCTAGTAAATATGTTCGAAACAAATTCAATTGGCTCATGCACTGTTTTCTCAATCACACCCTTCTGTTCCAAACTTAAAATTTCCTTGTAACCTGCTGCCTGTTCTGCAGCAGACAATTTGAACGTACGACCAGGCATGTGCTGGGATGGAGGAATGTCGCCATTAATAAACTCAATTTTATGCCCCCGAATATTCCGCAACACATACTCATCACCAGTAAAATTACCCCATGCATCCAAAAACAACCGTAAACGACCACCAACATGGGAAGTTAAACAGAGAGAAAAAAGAGAACCAGACCCCCTCACCTCCGTGGTTACCGGCGGTCCTTGACACGTGTGGGTGGCCGTGGAGGTGCTGGGTTGGCTTGAGGGCGCGGCGTCTTCGATTTCCACAAAGGTCTCTGCCGACCCTGTCCTAAAAAAGACCCTTGGTGCTGGTTCTGGTGCTGTTGTCGTTGTGGAGCTAGAGGGCGAGTCCTCGTCGAGGCACCGGCCGACCCTCGTGAGCGAATGTATGGAGCTTTTGAGCCTGACGGTGTGGGGGCACTCTGAGAGCGCATGATCCCCACCGTTTTGGCTTGTTCGTCAAGCTCTTTGACTCTCTTCGAGAGGTCCTCACCAAAGAGCTGACGGGGCGGCGGCGGCGGCGGTGGTTTGCACAATCCTGCAAACTTCGGGTTGAGTGCTGGGCGGATGCTGTTTTTGCGAAACCCGTTGATTTCGTGCTGGGTCGCGCACAATAAGGCCAGAGCATCTTCCTGGTCCAAATTCAGTTCGTCCCCGTCCACCGACCGCGCAAAGGCGGTAATACCGGCCGTGAGGAGTTTCAGGATCCGCTGCAATTTTAGCTCCTGTTGACGGATAGCCGCACTGATGTTGCCCCATATTGGCGTATTGACCACAGGCACGTTGAGGGAGTTGCAGTTTGATGGAGCCTCGTGCCGGCTCATAGCCTGGATGAGGACTTCTTCCTGCAGCACCTGATTATTAAGAAAGTCCACTGTGGCTGCCAGCTTTGTATTTAGAGGAAGACCAGCCGTATGTGGGGCCGCGAATTTGGTCGCCACATCCAAGAGTTCTTCCGCTGGCACCTCCAACGGAGTTGGTACGGGATCCACCAGAACCTCCTCCTCCTGCTGCTCCAGGCTGATAGTAGATGTTGGTGAAGACGCCCTGTGCCTGTTGCTGCCCTGCTGTTGTTGACGTTGAAGCAGGAGCTCCAGCAGCCGCTCCATACGGTCAATACGCCCTTCACCCTGAACACTCAGGTGGTCGGAGTCCTCTGGCTCTGAAAAGAAAACCGGGCTCCTGTCATCGGCCCGCACCTCGTCGAGGCCCTGCCGGTGCCGGTAGTTGTCGCTAACAGCCGCCGAGGCGAAACTGCGCGATTCCTGCGCGGGCGTGTTCAATCGCCTCCGTTTAGCGAGAGCTGAAGCCGCTGCCACTAAGGGCACTTGCGGCGAGGTGTCGGCACCAGCCGAAGCATGGCTGCCTGGGGCCCGCGCAGTCTTGCCGGCTGCCCACATCGTGGAGGGCTGAGTGGAACAGACCGTGCAACGGCACGTGCCCTGCTCAAGGTCGCCAGCGAGCCCGCTGACGACCTGACTGCCATGGCAGGGTCCCCCTGCTCTGGCGGCACACCACACTCCTCCTGGTCGAACTCCTCCGAGCTGTGGTGTGCTGGCGGACCTGGACCTGTAATCACAGGGCTTACCCACATCTCCGCCTGAGTCCCGGCCTGCGCTGCAGGTATTGCCGATGGTAAAGGCCCCGGAACTGTTGACCGGCGAACTCGTCCTGACGTCCTCCGGCCCTTCGAACTCCCATCCATGTCCTTGCTGCAAGACATAATCAGACAACAAGGACCACCAACTAAAGGTAGAATACTCACCTCCGTGGCCCCTTATGAAGGGCTGGCGAGGAGCGCGCTCCACCGCCAGCCGTCGCAGCAACGCGTTACGACGATATGTCGAGCATACGCGCCGGCGGGCTCTTCACGAAGTCACTCACGTGACTCCGAAATGAAATAGCAGGTGCTGGTTTAAACCGAAGATAAACACACAATTCTGGAGTAACTGGAGTAATTCTGGAGTGGGACAGGCAGCATCTTGACCCGAGACAGAGACAGGGTCTCGACCCGAAATGTCACGCATTCCTTCGCTCCAGAGATGCGGCTTGTCCCTCTTACTGGTGTCACCTACTCAGCCAACAATGAACCATTCTATATTTCCTTGTACCGTCCTCTTTGATCTGTTGTTTTCACACCTTACCCTTCTATATCTCTCATCTCCCTTTCCCCTGACTCTCAGTCTGAAGAAGGGTCTTGATCCGAGACATCACCTATTCCTTTTCTCCCGAGATGCTGCCTGTCCCGAAGAGTTACTCCAGCAATTTGTGTCTATCTTCAAAGCAAATCCGTTGACTGACAGTAAGTACAGTAGTAGGTACGTGGATAGATTTAGGCTAAGATGATTGAACAGTTTATGTAAAATAATTTATGTTGAAGTTACCCTGTACATGAAAAAATTTCTAAACTATATTCATCATTTCCGCTAGATAAAAGCGTTACTATCTTCAATAATCAATCTCATCTGGCAATTTCAGGATTATAACGACACCTTAAATGTAACACAGGAGGGGGTTGATTCAATAAGCTTTCATCTCATAACTTATTGTTTTATTTATGAACCACAAGTTGTAAAATATGCTCAGAATGTGTAGTTTTAGTTGAGAGATACAGCGCAGAAACAGACCCTTTGGCCCCCCGAGTCCACACCGACCAGCGATCCCCGCACATTAACGCTATCTTACCGGCACACTCTGGGGACAATTTACACATACACCGAGCCAATTAACCTACAAACCTGTACGTCTTTGGAGTGTGGGAGGAAAACGAAGATCTCGGAGAAAAAACACGTGGTCACGGGAAGAACGTACAAACTCCGCACAAACGGCACCCGTAGTTGGGATCGAACCCGGATTTCTGGCGCAGTAAGCACTGTAAGGCAGCAACTCTAATGCTGCCCCACCGTGTCGCCATCATTGATTTATACACACTTGATTATTGTTTAAAAATCACCGTCTACATCCTTGTTCACTCGTCCATCTCCTAAACTTTCCTGGCCAACATTACCTTCTCGCTCCAGAACGTTTCAGATTTAAATTTGCTCATGTGCTGAATGATCCATGATGACCGCACCTCAACCACTCTGCAAAATAATACCTATCTCCTCTCTTCTTGGTCTGACCACTACATCTCCCCACATCTCATCATTTGGAGCTGTGGCAATAGACCACAGTCATTAAGTGGTACTTCAGCTTTGTGTTTCCTTGTCGATTCTTTAGCACATTTGCACCAATTGAACTTGCCTGCATTTGGACCATATATTTTCCTCTTTAAATATTTTTCTAAATGTCTCTTAAAGATAGTGATTGTATCTGATTCCATCGCCTCCTCCACCTCAGCACGTCCCAGATATCAATCACTGTCGCTGTAAAATGTACGTAGTGGGTACGTCGGAGCTCGTCTCATAGCGGCTCGTAACGCAAACGGCAGATACTTGGGAAACGCGTAAGCTCGTGAAATTTTTTCAACAGTGTGAAAAATTTCCAAGAGTAATAAAATACCCATGATGAGGTATCACGAGTTTGATTTTTTTTTTAAACTCGGGAGAGCTCTTGGGTGAACTCACATCATGGGACAGGCCCTTTAGAAAAAGAATTGACAATCTACTGTGTCCATGCCTTTATAATTTTATGCACATGTCAGGTCACTCCTCAGCCTCCTTCGCTACAGTAATTCATGTAAAATATTTATGTTGTTGTAAATTACTTGGTACATGGTTGATATGTGTAAGAAGGAACTGCAGATGCTGGTTTACACCAAAGATATACACAAAATGCTGGAGTAAGTCAGCGGGTTAGGCAGCATCTCTGGAGAGAAGGAATGGGTGATGTTTTGTGTTGAGATGTTTCTTCAGACTCGTAAGGGGTCTTTGATGACTTCCAAGATGGCGCCCAACCCCGTGCTCACCACAGAAGCAGGTCCACAAACTCATAATACAATCGTCTTGCGTATGGCGTGCACGGCCTAAAGTTGTAGATCGAGGGGAGACATCCAGGCCAGGACAGCATCAGTTACTGGGTGGATGGTTTTGATGCCCCCCAGGGAAAAGCCTCAGTGGGAAGCCATTCACGATGTGTGGGATGGTCTGGTCTGGTTGTCCGCAGTCACAAGCAGGGCTCGCTGACATCCCCCACTTATGCAGGTGACGGGCTGTTCTTGCATGGAGGGTACGCATTCTGTTCAGGGTTAGCCATTGCTTGCGACGGAGGTCACAACCCGGTGGTTTCACTGTGGGGTCTGTGATGACCTCTCCGTTGTTGGTGTTGCCATCTTTCCAGGCTCTGGAAATCTATACACTGTGCAAGGCTCGATTGTAATCATTTATTGTCTTTCTATTGACTGGATAGCACGCAACAAATGCTTTCCACTGTACCTCGGTACAAGTGACCATAATAAATGTAACCATTACCGAAACGTCACCTATTCCTTTTCACCAGAGATGCTGCGTGACCAGCTGAGTTACTCCAGCATTTTGTGTCTGTCTTACATGGAAAGACATCTTGCCTTTGTTCACCATTTTCGCTGCGTACCAGCTTTACTTCATTCAATCATCAATCTCATTTGGCAGTTTTAAGATTATAATAACAAGACCTTGAAGATATAACACTGAAAGAGGTTGCCTCAATAACTCAAGGTCCACTTCCATCTCATCATATAAGTCCTAGATTTCAAACACTACAAATGTCCCCCAGAACCCTTCTGACATGCAACCTCCTAAATCAAAATAAGATTTAAAATCTGAGTCTGACTGACATTTCTACCACATCGTCCTCTCACTTCAGTTTCAGTTTAGTTTATTGTCACAAGTACCGAGGTACAGTGAAAAGCTTTTGACCAGTCAGCAGAAAGCTAACTACCTTTACCAATTTACTAACTTATATATGTTGGTATATAATCTTCTTCTGCCACTGATGGAAACCTGGGATACTAGATCAAGTGACTCAATACCTCCCCCCCTGCTGTTTATTAATAGCAATGTTAATTAACCAAATTAACATATTACAATCAAGCCATTTACAGTGTACAGGTATATGATAGGGAATAACGTTTAGTGCAAGCTAAAGCCAGTAAAATCTGGCCAAAAATAGTCCGAGGGTCACCAAAGAGGTAGATAGTAGTTCACCACTGCTCTCTGGTTGTGGTAGGATGATTCAGTTGCCTAATAACAGCTGGGAAGAAACTGTCCCTGAATCTGGAGGCGTGCGTTTTCACAATCCTATACCTTTTGCCTGATGGGAGAGGGGAGAAGAGGGAATGGCCAGAGTGCGACTCGTCCTTCATTATGCTGCTGGCCTTGCCGAGGCAGCGTGAGGTATAAATGGAGTCAATGGAAGGGAGGTTGGTTTGTGGGATGGCCTGGGTTGTGTCCACAATTTGCTGTAATTTCTTGCGGTCTTGCATGGAGTTGTTGCCAAACCAAGCTGTGATGTGTCCCGACAAAACGCTTTCAATGGTGCATCTGTAGAGGTTGGTGAAAGTTGCAGGGGACATGCTGAACCTCCTACGCCTCCTAAGGAAGTTGGTGCTTTCTTGGTGGTTGCTTCAATATGGGTGGCCCTGGAGAAGCCGTTGGTGATATTGACTCTGATCTTACATCTTACACCAAGATGCAGGACAGAACGCCACGGGAGGTCTTTCTTCCCTGTGGCTATCAAACTGTACAACTCCTTCCCCTTCTGTCATGGGATAGACTCAATCCCCTCTCCCCCTCTCCACCCTCCCCAATCTTTGCACATTCCCAATCCTTTCCACTCGTCACTTTAATATCATGTTTCATGTATTTTGTGTTTTTATGACTGTTATAAAGTTCTATCATATCGTATCGTATATTACACTTACATCTTTGAGTCATAGAGGGTTCCATTGGCACAAAACTAGGCCCCTTGCCTATCATGTCAATGTCGCAGTTATGCAGAAAGATAGATCAGCTTGATTGAATGGTGGAGTAGACTTGATGGGCTGAATGGCCTAATTCTGCTCCTATCACTTAAGAACATGAACTTCAAAGTAAAAATACCTCAAGAAGATTTTTGCTGCGGAGCAGTACTTATCCATGAGGAAGGAACCCAATGTGAAACATTGTCTGTCTATTCCCCTCCACAGATGCTTGCCTGACCCACAGAGTTCCTCCAGCAGTTTGATTTTTCTCAAGATTCATGCATCTTTTGTCTCTTTTGTCTCAATATATTCTTTCCTCAGATGAACAAAATATACTTGAAAAGGCCTTAACAAACATTCTCTGCAATGGACATTGTTATCTTCCGTCGCAACTAGCTTTGACATAGGTGGAAGAACTGGCGGCAGGGTGGTACAGCAGTAGATCTACTGCCTCACAGCGCTAGAGACACAGGTTCAATCCTGACTATGGGTGCTTGTCTGAATGGAGTTTATACATTAGAAACATAGAAAATTAGGTGATTCGAGCTAGCACCACCATTCAACATGATCATGGCTGATCATCCAAAATCAGTACCCCATTCCTGCTTTCTCTCCATATCCATTGATACCGTTAGCCCTAAGAGCTAAATCTAATCCCTCTTGAAAACATCCAGTGAATTGGCCTCCACTGCCTTCTGTGGCAGAGAATTCCACAGATTCTCAACTCTCTGGGTGAAAATGTTTTTCCTCATCTCAGCCCTAAATGGCCTACCCCTTTTTCTCCCCGTGACCTGTGTGGGTTTTTGCCCGAGATCTTCGGTTTCTTCCCACACTCTAAAGACATACAGGTTTGTAGGTTAATTGCCTTGGTATAAATGTAAATTGTCCCTAGTGTATGTAGGATAGTGTTAGTGTGTGGGGATGGCTGGTTGGTGTGGAATCAGTGGGATGAACGGCCTGTTTCCGCACTGTATCACCAAACTAAACTAAATTAAACTGCACCATCTGCTTGAATGATAGAACAGACGGTGATAATTTTCCACAAGTGCCAGAATATCTCAGATATTCCTGCAATCACGCTAAAAGGCTGAATGACCTTTATGGATGGATTTCATGCTTTTTGTAACATCATTACTGTGTGTTATAATTTATATTAAATTAAGGAAAATTTGAAACACCACATATATTATGACACAAGATCTTTCTGTATGAGGTAAAAGTTAATGATCCAAGTGTGTAAATGATTTAAGGGTGCTTTTTTCTTTAAATCTAGTCATTAGTAGTTGAAATCACCAATAGCTGTATAATCTGGGAGCAGCTGAGTTTACATTACTGGGACTGCCAATTCCAAATGGTGACAGAGAAAAATTATGACCTCTTTACAAAATGAGCATACTGTTAGTGTAGAAAATTTAGTTCAGTTTAATTTAGTTTAGCGATACAGAGCGGAAATAGGCCCTTCGGCCTACCGAGTCCATGCCGCCCACAAACACTACACCATCCCATACACTAACACTATCCTATACACTAGGGGAAATTTTACTGAAGCCAATGAACCTACAAACCCATATGTTCTTGAAGTGTGGGAGGGAACTGGAGCACCCGGGGAAAATCCTCGCAGGTGACGGGGAGAATGTACAAGTCCAATACAGACAAGCACTCATCGTCAGGACTGAACCTGGATCTCTGGCACCGTAAGGCGTCAACTCTACCGCTGCGCCACCGTCCCGCACTGAAATCAGAAATACAAACAGAAAATATTGGACGTACAATGTTTTTTTTCGGTAAGTGAAAGCAGGACAGGATTTACACAGTAAATGGGAGAACCCTGCAATGTTGCAGAGCAAAGATCTGGAGATGCAGATAGACAGTCCCAGGAAACGGCAATGCAAGTATATGAGTGGTGAAGAAGCCATTTGGCACACATGCAATCATTGGTATGAGTAGTGAATGCAGGATTTGAGATGCCATATTATAGTTATACCTGACATTGGTGAGATCACATTTAGTGAACTGTGTGGAGTTCTGGTTGTCCTGCTCTTGGAAGGATGTCGTTGAGATTAAAGAACGTAGAAAAGATACATCATGATGTTGTGTGTAGGCAGGAACTGCAGATGCTGGTTTAAACCAGAGATAGACATAAAATGCTGGAGTAATTCAGCGGAACAGGCAGCATCTCTGGAGAGAAGGAATGGGTGACATTTCGGCTCAGACCAACCTGATCACTCGGTTGCCAAACACTTTGATTTCCCTTCCCAGAGAGAACATAGAACAATACAGTGTTGGAAGGAACTATAGACGGAGGTTTAAACTGAAGATAAAGCTGGAGTAACTCAGCGGGTCTGACAGCTACTCTGGCGAAAAGGAATAGGTGACATTTTGGGTGGGGACACATCTTCAGATGGTGAGTCAGGGGAGAGGGAAACAAGAGATTTGGATGGTGATATAGGGAGATATAGAACAAATGAATGAAAGATATGCAAAAAAGTAAAGATGATATAGGAAACAGGCCATTGTTAACTGTGTGCTAGATGAAAACCAGTTACAGACAATGAGACTCGACAAGACGACTGAAGCTAAAACAACTTGGGTGGGAGAGGATACAAGGTTCACTTGTAGTTAGAGAAATCAACCGCTGAGTTGGAAGCTGCCGAAGCAAAATATAATGTGCTGTTCCTCCAATTTGCATTGGGCCTCACTCTGACCATGGAGGAGGCCCAGGACAGAGATTCCTGGGATTGAACAGTACAGTGCAGAAAATGACCCTTCGGCCACACATGATGTAAAGTTAAATCAGGAATCAAATCAAAGGTGTTTAACTGTTATACAGTATGGAACACATTGGAACAAAACAAGTATTTCTTGCAGCATCACAAGAGGTCTGTAAACACAGACTCTACATTGAATCTTCTTTCACTGCTACTTCTGGAAGTGCATCCCACACCACATCTGCCGCTGTATAAAATACATGTCCCTCATGTTTAGTTCTTTGGCCAATTCCAATTCCGTTCTTTGTCCTCTTGCTCTTGGCACCTTTGCTGCTAGAAATAGTTTCTCTCTATCTATTGTGCTAAACTGACACACTTTCACGTACCTCTGCCTGATGTCTTTACAACATTCTCTGTTCCAAGGAGAACAACCATTCATCGGCAGGGGTAGCTGCGGTCTCACAGTTCCAGTAACCTGGGTTCAATACTGACTTCCAGTCCTCTCCACGAGGAGTCTACATGTTTTCTCTGTGATGGCCTATTTTTCCTCTGGGAGTTCCAGTTTCCCCCCCACTAAAAAATTATCCTTAATGTGGAGGTGTTCTCTTCTACACACAATTCCTTGTATTTGATATATGTCTGCCTCTGTCTAGTTCTATTGCAGGGTACATTTTTTGATGTAAAGATGGTGTCACTTCTTTAAATGAGAGTCATACAGTCATAGAGTGATACAGCGTGGAAACAGGCCATTCGGCCCAACCTGCCCACACCGGCCAACACGTCCCAGCTACACTAGTCCCACCTGCCTGCATTTGGTCCATATCCCTCCAAACCTGTCCTATCCATGTACCTGTCTAACTGCTTCTTAAACATTGGGATGGTTCCAGCCTCAACCACCTCCTCTGACAACATGTTCCATACACCCACCGCCCTTTGCGTGAAAAAGTTACCCCTTAGCTTCCTATTAAATCTTTTCCCCTTCACTTTGAACCTATGTCCTGTGATCCTTGACTCCCCCACTCTGGGCAAGAGATTCTGCGCATCTACCCAATCTATTCCTCTCATGAACTTATACACCGATATAAGATCACTCTTCATCCCCCTGCACTCCAAAGAATGGAGACCCAGCCTACTCAACCTCTGCCTATAGCTCTGACCCTCTAGTCCATATAACCATATAACCATATAACAATTACAGCACGGAAACAGGCCCTCTCGGCCCTTCCAGTCCGTGCCGACCATTTATTTCCCCTAGTCCCATCTATCTGCACTCAGACCATACCCCTCCATTCCCTTCCCGTCCATATACCTATCCACCCTATACCTAGTCCTGACAACATTCTAAATTCAACAAGGCAGGCAAACTGCCATCGATATATAGCTACAATAGAAATTCAGGAAAAAATAAAATTAATTCAATGCATTACAGTATTCAGAACCTAGAAGACTGAACCATTGTTGTCTGGGGCAGGTTTGACACAAGAGGGAATCAAGGATGGGCAGAGTGGGCATACCTTGAGGAGATTTCACAGTGGAGGAGGCAACATGCCTAAGAAGAAACTGCAGATGCTGGTTTATACCAAAGTTCGACATAAAATGCTGGAGTAACTCAATGGGTCGGGCGGCTTCTCTAGAGAAAAGGAATAGGTGATGTTTTGGGTCGGAACCCTTCTTCAGACAGAAAGTGGAGGTTTGGGGGAGCTGGGGGGAGGAAATAAACTGGAGGCAAGAAAAGGCCCGCTCTACTGCGAAGTTTCCTCAAGGTGTGCCTCCATTGCACCTCTTTGAATAACTCTTCAATCCGTCACGTCTTCCCCAGCCAACAATGGGCCATTGTGGGCTCCACCTTTCCTGAGGTCATCTGTTATCGGCCCTGACTTGTTCTCGCTCTTTCTCACCGCCATTTTTTCTCCCAAACCCTCCGCCTCTACTTCCAGTCTGATAAAGGGTTCCGACAGTTTGAACAAAGGCTGGAGATAAGAACGATAGGTGTGAGACAGGTTTGAAGAGTCCTAGTGAGAAATAGGTGGGAGTCCGGATGGGGCACCGAGGAGGGAGGGGTAGGGAAAGGTGTGGGGGAAAAAAATGGGGATAGGCTTGTGGGGGTTAGTTAGAGGTCACCTAAAATTGGAGAATTCAACATTCATAACGTTGGGTTGTTAGCTACCCAAGCGAAATATGAGGGGCTGTTCTTCTGTGTGGCCTCTCTCTGGCAAAGGAGGAGGTTCAAGACAGAAAGATCAGCGTGGAAAGGGGAAGGAGAGTTACAATCGTTAGCAACTGAGAGATCCAGTAGTCCTCGAAGGACCGAGCGTAGCTGGTCAGCGAAACGGTCACCGGGTCTACCCAATGCACAGGAGGCCACATCAGGAACACCCGATGCAGCGGATGAGGGTAAGGGAGGTGCATGTGAATCTCTGCCTCATGTAGAAGGACTGGGTGGAGCAGACAGACGGGTTGCAGGGACAGGTGTTGCATCTCCTGCAGTTGCAGGGGAAAGTACCTGGGGAGGGTATTGTTTGAGTGGGAAGGGATGAATGAACCAAGGTGTTGTGGAGGGAGCGGGAACTCAATCCTTTTTGCATCTGGGGAGAGGGGTTCTAAGAGCAGAACTATGGTGCACTGAGGAGATGCAACTGACCTTTCTGTCCTGGGCTTCGTCCATTGCCTGAGTGAGGTCACATGCAAAGCAGGGGTACACCGCCTCATATTCCGTTTGGGTAGTGTATATTGGGCGGCACGGTGGCAAAGTTGCAACCTTCCAGCACCAGAGACCCAGGTTGGACCCTGACTACAGGTGATGCCTATACGGAGTTTGTACATTCTTCCCGTAACCTGCGTGGGTTTTTTCTGAGCACTCGGGTTCCCTCCCACACTCCAGACGTACAGGTTTGCAGGTTAATTGGCTGGGTATGAATGTAAATTGTCACTGGTGTGTGGAGGGTAGTGTAAGTGTGCGGGGATCGCTGGTTGGCGCGGACTCAGTGGGCCAAAGGGCTTGTTTCCGCGCCGGATCTATAAATTAAACTAAATATCTTACTCTTGTTCCTGAAATTCTAGAGCCAGTAGAAAATTATAAAAGAGGTTGATTTTGCAACATCACATTAGGAATTATTTAACGCACGCAGCAGATCTGAACAGTGTGGCTTTAATGAAAATGTTGCTGAGTTTTATTAGTGTGCAGAACCACGTTGGGAGATCGGGGCAACCTTTACTTCAGATTGACTTCTTAATACAAGGTCATTTGTGTTACATTGGCTTTACTTGGTAATATTGAATTCCAAAGCACTTTCTTCTCCCAAGGGCAGCAAACTGTCCTGAACCTTTACTTAAATATAACAAGATTAAGAAAGATTATGTAGCAGTACAGAATTTGATGCTTGTTCTGAAGATGAGTGCAACATGTAACTACTGAGGGAGCAGATGTCCTTTTTATGGAATGTGAAGTTAGAAGATTCTCTCAAGAATATTTAGTCTATTTTTATGGATACATCGTTGAAACAGGCCCTTCGCGCCGACCAGCGATCCCCGGACATTAACGCTATCCTACCCCCACACGCTAGGGACAACTTACATTTATACCAAGCCAATTAACCTACAAACCTGTACGTCTTTGCAGTGTGGGAGGAAACCGAAGATCTTGGAGAAAACCCACATGGTCACAGGGAGAACCTACAAACTCCGTACAGACAGCACCCCCGTGGTCAGGATCGAACCCAGGTCCCCTGCACTGCACCACCCATGATATTGAGCAAAATCTGGTTCATACAGATTTTTTAAAATCTCCCCTGACCACACCTTTAAGGTTCACAAAAGCAAGAAACATTAGGGTTGATGTAATTCCAGAGGTGCAAATTCTGCCAAAGAAAGCAATGACTGGAATAATGCAATTGTTTTACATGAAAACAAAGAACTGCAGATGGTAGTTAATACATGACATGCTGGAGTGACTCAGCAGGTCAGGCAGCATCTCTGGAGCACATGGATTGGTGGTATTTGGGGTTGGGACCCTTCATCTGACTGATTGTAGGGGTTGGGGGTGGAGAAGAAAGCTGGAAAAGGGGCGAGGCAGGACAAAGCAAGGCAGGGATTAGACCGAATCAGGCGAGGGCTATTTTTGACAAGAACTAAGGCCAGAGATAGGGACCAAAAGTGTGAAGCAGGTTTGAAGGATTTCAGATTGTGAAGTCAGGGGGTGGAAAGTAGCAGGAGGAAGATGGGGCCGTGGGGTGGATTGAAATGGGTGGGAGACCAGGTGGTACACAGGGGAGGGAGTAGGGGGAGGTGGTGGAGGTGTAGGGGAGGGGGAGGGGTGCTTGGGGAGGGGGGTGAGTTAGAGGTTACCTAAAATTGGAGAATTCAACCTTGATACCGTTGGGTTAGCTTCAGTTTACAGATACAGTGCAGACACACCGACTCCACATCGACCAGCGATCTCTGAAAGCCCACGAAGGTCACGGGGAGAACGTACAAACTCCCTATAGACAGCACGCATAGTCAGGATCGAACCCGGGTCTGTGGCGCTGTAAGGCAGTAGCTCCACCGCTACTACACAGTGCCGCCCCTTATGTCTCATGTCTGTTGTCTGATGACATCCTTCCATCCACCTCTCATCAATCCCCATCAATCCATTAGCATATCCTTCTGTTTCTACCCAATTATGTCAAAGTCAAAAGAGTTTATTGTCATGTGTCCCTGACAGGACAATGAAAATCTTTCTTTGCATAGCACAACAGAACATAGTAGGCATTGACTACAATTATATACGTAAATACACCCGTGAATTAATAAATTAATAAAGTGCAAATAACAGATGGGGGGATATTAATGTTCACAGTTCAGAGCCAAGTTTAATAGCCTGATGGCTGTGGGGAAGTAGCTATTCCTAAACCGGGTTGTTGCAGTCTTCAGGCTCCTGTACCTTCTACCCGAAGGTAGCAGGGAGATGAGTGTGTGGCCAGGGTGGTGCGGGTCCTTGATGATGCTGCCAGCCTTTTTGAGGCAGCGACTGCGATAAATCCCCTCGATGGAAGGAAGGTCAGAGCCGATGATGGACTGGGCAGTGTTTACTACTTTTTGGAGTCTTTTCCTCTCCAGGGCACTCAAATTGCCGAACCAAGCCACGATGCAACCAGTCAGCAAGCTCTCTACTGTGCACCTGTAGAAGTTAGAGAGAGTCTTCCTTGACAGACCAACTCTCCGTAATCTTCTCAGGAAGTAGAGGCGCTGATGAGCTTTCTTAATAATTGCATCTGTGTTCTCGGACCAGGAAATATCTTCACAAATGTGCACGCCCAGGAATTTGAAGCTCTTGACCCTTTCATCCCTCGACCCGTTGATATAAACAGGACTGTGTTCTTCCCTATCACGGGGGCGTTGTACAGTGGCTGTAGTGCATACCCTCTTCAAATTGCACACTACCTCACCCAGGTACTCTGGTAAGTCTGTCCAAACCTGTCATCTCAGCTTAGTTCAGTTCAGTTTATTGTCACGTGTATCGAGGTACAATGAAAAGCTTGTTGCTTGCTAACCAGTCAGCAGAAAGACAATGCATGATTGCAATCGAGCTGTTCACAGTGTAGGAGTAGAGATTTAAGAATGTGGAGTGATTGTAAAATGTTGATTGTAGATCTGGTTCTGTAGCTGGCACGCATATGGTTGCCTGGTTTGGGCGCCATCTTGGAAGCCACCTCTCCCGCCAAGACAGGCTAGGATGGTGAGCACTCAGGAACACAATCACCTGTAAGTTCCCTCCAAGTCATGTCTGGTTTTATTATATTCATATACGATACGATTTACCTGGATGAAACACAAAGCAACGTTTTTCACTGTAACTCATTACATGTGATAACAGTAACGCAATATTGACACCAATACCAAGTCGTACAACTCTGCGACACTTGGAAGCATATCCCCATTTATTTTATGGTCGCTAGATCTAAATCCTGGAACTCCCTCCCAAATAGTACAGTGGGAACACCTTTACCAGAGGGGCTGCAGTGATTCAAAAAGGTGCAAGTGTATTATATTATAAGCTAACGGCAGTGGACCTGTACTCGCTGGAGTTTAGAAGGATGAGGAGGGACCTCATCGGGATTTACCGAATAGTGAAAGGCATGGATAGAGTGAATGTGGAGAGGATGTTTCTACTAATGGGAGGGTTAAAGACCAGAGGGCACAGCCTCGGAATAAAAGGACATACCTTTAGAAAGGAGATGAGGAGGAATTCCATTAGTCAGATGAATTTGTACAATTTATAGGCACTGACAGCTGTGGAGGCCGTCATTGAGTATTTTTAAGGTAGAGTTTGACAGATTTTTAAGGTAGAGTTTGACAGATTTTTAGTGAGTAAAGGATTATGGGGAGAAGGCAGGAGAATGGGGTTTAAAGGGAAAGATAGGTCAACCATGATTGAATGGTAGCGTAGTCTCAATGGGTCGAATGGCCTAATTCTGCTCCTGTGACTTATGAACATATAAACATGGTGTGATTAACCAACATTGTAGATCGGGTGCTGTCAATGTACATTACTGAATTTTTATAAGACTACGACTGATACCATGGTGAATTACATGGGCAGTTGGGGACAGGCAAGAAATACAAGCTCAATGATACCTGATTCCAGAATTGGAATACGTGGTGAATCTGTGGAATTATTTTCCTAAGAAGGCTGTGGAGGCCAAGTCAATGGTTATTTTTAAGGCAGTGATAGATTCTTGATTAGTGCAGGTGTCAGGGGTTATGGGGAGAAGGCATGAGAATGGGGCTATGAGTGAGAGGTAGGTCAGCCATGATTGAATGGCGGAGTAGACTTGATGGGCCGAATGTCCTCATTCTGCACCTATCACTTATGACCTTCTGAAGTACAAGCATTTCTCTCTCTTTTCCAGATCCACTCAGATTCCGACAAAGGGGATGGCTCCATAAAGTACACCATATCAGGGGAAGGCGCTGGGACAGTCTTCATCATTGACGAGATTACCGGAGATATCCATGCCACAGAGCGATTGGATCGCGAAGAAAAAACCCACTACACCCTCCGTGCTCAGGCCCGCGACAAACTGACCGACAGGCCCCTGGAACCTGAATCGGAATTTATTATCAAAGTCCAGGATATTAATGACAGCGAACCCAAGTTTCTGGATGGACCCTATATCGGCAGCGTCCATGAACTGTCACCTGTAGGTAAGGAGAAGTCAGCTGTTTTACACTTGTCGCCTCTTCATCTGTTGTTGTAGACATCGTTCCATGATGACACTGGTGTTTACACATCTATGCTTTATGTTTGCGCTGAACCTTAAGTCATGTTTGACCCATGAGTGTCTTTGCACAATGGTGTCAACAAATCTCTTCTTCAAAGCAGTATTAATTTTTGTTTTACACGAGCAGAAATCAGTTACCAATACAAAGGTAAGATAGATCTTTCTTGTACGATGTAACAAATTGTTATGTGCTGGGAACACGTGTGAAATGATGGTGGTGACGCTTTTGGTAGCGTTTCTCAAAACAGGAAGGAAAATTAGGTGTAAACTGGAGAGACAACAAATTGCTGAACTGTGGAGGGTGAAGAAAGAAAGCAGGCACAATGAGCCAAATGAGCCTCCTGTACTAATTCTCGGATGGTCACATACCCTGTATTTCCACAGTGCAGAGTGCAGTATTAGCCACCACACCACACAGAGTGGACTCAATGCGGGGCATACTTTTGCAAATGGGTTTAGGTAGGAGGCAGCCCTAACTCCTCTTGGGATGGTGTAAACATCTTTGCTGAAGTCAATGGTGAGTGCTCATTCTTCTCATCCTGCCGTCTTGCATATTAAAGGATCTATTTTTAGTGTGTATGTCAGGCGAAAAAAAAATCCTCTAATCTCCCACTTGCATTTGGAGATGGACAATCAATCTTTGGTTTCCAGACATATAATCATTCCAGTACCAGTACCTCCAAAGGCAACATACAAACTTAACCATTTCATATGAATTTCCTTCCTTCAGTAGTTTTTTTTCTTAATCGAAGCACGAACATTACAAATCAACAGATGTAATGAATGTAGTAGCAATTAGACTATTGGCAAGGGTAATTTCTGTCTGTAATCCGTGGATCAATTGATGACTTAGTTACCAGGTGTGACCTTGAAGCTATTTGGCTTTAGCTTGCCTGAGGTGATGTTCTCAGCGTCCACCCATGCGGTGAAGTTGCAGATCGACCAGTGTACATTACAGTATTTGCAGCAGTAAGACTTGGACAAAACAGCGGTGACGGGTTTCAAGGGCTATATACTTGCACCAGGAGTGACATCAAAGTGTATAGTTAACAGCGACACTGTAACTGCATTAATGTACATAGCGATCTTGAAGTCCAAATTCATAGCTCTCTGAATGAGGCAACACAAGACTAGGTATGTTACAATACCTACCTTTAGCAGCGCTGCAGTTCTGCCGCTCCCCGTGTGCGTGAATTTGGTGCCTTTCAGAGGGGGGCGTGTTTAAAATGCCGTTTTTCTCCAGACAGTCCAAATCGATCCATGTTGGGCGATTTAGTCGCTAAAGAGAAATCGCTCCGACATTTCATGAAGGTGATGCTCCAACATGAAGGTATTTTTAAACTACGCTAGATTATTTATTAACTAGAGTAGTTTAAAAATCATGTTCTAAAGCTCTGAACGTCGACAGCAGAACGGACCTAATGTAGGGGAGAAAATAAAGTGCAGTTTTTTTTACATTAAAACTTGGTTTTTAGGAAGGCTTTAATCACATTTTCACGTTGCGAAAATGAGACAAAGAAAATGTATGAACCGGCTGTATTTTTCATACCGACTTCACTGCAAACCGCAACGTTCCAATCCACGCATTCCACTAAAACCCACTCGCAAGTTGATTTAAATGGCCATTAATTTACGGGCATTAAACACTAAATTCCTTCCATTTGGCCTATAAATTCATGAAAATTAGATTTAAAAATCATGTGATATTGTGGATTATTGTGTGAATGTTATTTGGACACTTAGGCAATTTAAAAAAGTTTATATTTTCTTAAGAAATGGATAGATGTTTAGATCTAGTAATTGAATTTTGTAATTAGCTACAATTAGATAACTAACTAATTATATGCTTTAATTTCAGGTCATCCGAGTAAGATTGTTTCATATTTGTTTTAGAATGCTTCAATCTACAATAACTGAAAATGTCATTAATTTCTCTTAATTTTTAAGAAAGTTATGGGCTTTTGACTGTTCTAGATCACAGCTTTTGAGTTAAGTCAATGGAAAGGCAATGGGGAACAAGATGCTAATTTCCGAGTATGAAAATGGCCATAACTTTTTTAATACTGAAGATATGAAAGTGAATTAGGTGTCAAATGAAACTTCTTTTTATGCTTTATCTGATGGGATAAATTGCAGACTTGATTTTTTAAATCTCAAAATTTTGTAACATTGCTAGATAGTCTGGTAGAGGAATGGGAGAGGAGATGTGTTGTATGTTTGCATTTAATGATTGGGATATTGAATATAAAGTCAGGAAGTTATGATGCAGCTTAGCAGGACTTTGGTTAGGACATATTTAGATTATTGCATACAGTATTGTGGGATGAAGGGCCTGTTCCTGTGCTGCACATTTCTATGTGCTATGTTCCAACATCTTGTGCGTGACTGATGCAGCAATTGTATCATTGATGTAAGGGTGTTTTACCCACTTCAGTTTCGCAGCCTGGTCAAACGGTGGCTTAGAAGCGAAGATCCTATAGCGGAGCAAGATAGGCCACTCCTGCGAAATGCAAAATGGCCTGACGTGTAGTATGCAACGGAGTGGAACGTGGGCATTTTTTTTGTCCATTTCAGTAACCGGACCCTACCTGACCCGACCCGACTCGCAGTGTAATCAACGTTGCGGGGGAACTGTTTGTGTGTGTGTGTGTGTGTGTGTGTGTGTGTGTGTGTGTGTGTGTGTGTGTGTGTGTGTGTGTGTGTGTGTGTGTGTGTGTGTGTGTGTGTGTGTGTGTGATATAGGATTAGATTCATAATTCTGTTAATTCTTGTTAAAGAATAAAATGTTTATAAATTTTGATTCTGGTAATTTTCTTTTTAATGTTTTTTTAAATCATTTCTTTTTAAATGGCTCACATGCTGTGTTTGAATTGATTTTGTTGAGTTGACACTTGCACTCTGTAATGCATTCATCTAATCACACTGTTCACAACTGCAGTATTTGGGGAATTAATAGCAATATGAAGATTCCAGTTGCTCTAGCCTGGAATGTTACTTAATGTTTTTGTGTCTATGGACTTGTTTCTCAACAATAAAATGGGTCTGGTCTTCCCAAATGGCAGAGAGTGGAATGAGATCTGCCTGTAATGGTGGGGTTATTAAATTAAGTATTTCACAAAATTAAATGTGTTCAAGCAAGATTTACAAATGATGTATAACTTAAGGATGGTTTTATTCAGCGAGCATACAACTGATTAGATAATGCTGGAAAGAACACACATACATGAGTGTGATATAGATGTATATAATAATAACACACACATTTACATTTCTTCCGATTTTTATATCCAATGATGAACTTTATTTCAGACTAGACAAGAGACAACATTAAATTAAAAAACATTGTAAACCTCCCCGCAACTTCACTTTGGTGTCTCGGCCATGCTGATCCAGGCCAGACTCCCCGCACGCTGTGAAAGGAACATCTTTTTGCTTTTATTGTGATTTATTTCTCTTTTTAACACGGAATATCCAATAACGACACATCAGCAGCATATGGCACCAATTATTGCCACGGGCCGGTTCAAACTCCGCGGCCCGGGGTGGTTGAAGCGGCCGAAGCTGCCCCCCTCCAATCCAGCGGACAAAGCTGTTGCCGCGGGAGCTCCGGAAAAACAGGTCACCAACCGGTGACCCGCGAGCTCCCGACGATGTCATCCACTGGCTCGCGGCCGAACCTCCGAAGTCGGAACGTTGCCTCAGCCCCGAGTCGGGCCGTTCCGGCGGAAAACCGCCTCAGCCCCAAAGATGGAGGCGGAAGCAAAGATCATATCTTTGGGCGGAAGCAAGATGGCGGAAGCTGGTTGTTGAAATGGGTCCTATAATTAACCATGAATCTGCTCATGGCCGTACTACGCGTTTTTCGTGGGAGGAGGCCATCTTGCTCCACTATAGGATCTTTCCTTAGAGGTAGAGTTGCTGCCTTACAGTGCCAGCGACCCAAGTTTGATCCCGCCTACGGGTGCTGCCTGTGACCCTGAACATTGACCCTGTGACTATGTGGGTTTTCTCCGGTGCTTCAGTTTAGTCCCACGTCTCAAAAGTGTTAATTAGCTTAATTGGCTTCTGTAAATTTTCCTTGGGTGTAGGATGGAACTAGTCATAGAGTCATACAGTGATAAAGTGTGGAAACAGGCCCTTTGGCCCAACTCGCCCATACCGGCCAACAATATCCCAACTATACCTGTCCCACTTGCCCGCGCTTGGTCCATATCCTTCCAAACCTGTCCTATCCATGTACCTATCTAACTGATTCTTAAACGATGGGATAGTCCCTGTCTCAACTACCTCCTCTGGCAGCTTGTTCCATACACCCACCACCCATTGTGTGAAAAAGTTACCCCTCAGATTCCTATTAAATCGTTACCGCTTCACCTTGAATCTATGTCCTCTGGTCCTCGATTCCCCTACTCTGGGCAAAAGACTGTGCATCTCCCCGATCTATTCCTCTCATGATTTTGTATACCTCTGTAAGATTCCCCCTCATCCTCCTGCGCTCCATGGAATAGAGACCCAGCTTACTTAACCTCTCCCTATAGCTCACACCCCCTAGTCCTGGCAACATTCTCGTAAATCTTTTCTGAACCCTTTCAAGCTTGACAATATATTTCCTATAGCATGGTGCCCAGAACTGAACACAATAATCTAAATGCGATCTCACCAAACTCTTATGCAACTACAACATGACCTCCCAACTTCTATACTCAATACTGTGACTGGTGAAGGCAAAAGTGCCAAAAGCCTTTTTGACCACCTTACCTATGTAGGAATCGACCTTCAAGGAACCGTGCACTGGGTGTGTCCGGATGATCACTGGACCTCATGGGGTTGATTGGCCAAACGGCCTCATTCCATGCTGTATCTCTACACTATATTAAACTAAATTATTGGAATGACCTGGTTAGTCTGGGACATCTTAGCAATCATATTCTATTCCAAAGTAACACAACTAACTTTAGAAGGCTTATTTAGAGTTTAGAAGGATGTGAAGGAACCTAATTGGAACATACTGAATAGTGAAAGGATTGGATAGAAAGGATGTTTCCACGCGTGGGATAGTCTCGGACCAGAGGCCACAGCCTCAGAATAATAGCACGTACCTTTAGAAAGGAGACGAGATGCAATATCTTTAGTCAGTGGGTGGTGAATCTGTGGAATTCATTGTCGCAAACGGACGAACGGCAAGTCAGTGAATATTTTTAAGATGGCGATTGACAGATTCTTGATTAGTTCGGGTGTCAGGGGTTATGGTGAGAAGGCAGGAGAATGTGGTTGAGGTGAAAAGATAGGTCAGCCATAATTGAACGGTGGAGTAGACTTGATGGGTTAATCCTGCTCCTAGAACGTATGAACTTATGAACTTGTATTTATTGTTAAATGCACAGATACAATGAGGTGAATGCACTATGAAAAATCTTTCTTGAAACCGCAACTTTTATGCAAAGATTCAGACAATGCACAAAAACATGTATGCATAAATTATACAAGGTTCTGTAAAGAAATATTATGCAAAAACAATTCATTAGTGCAATGCACAATAAGAAAAATAAGCCCATGATAGTGCAAGAGGTGGTCCTTGGTGTTCTGTTGCTGAAGTAGGTTTCGGATTATGGAGAGTTGTTTCAAGAACCTAATCGGCCTGTCCCACTCTAGGAGTTCACCCAAGAGCTCTCCCGAGATGTAAAATAAACAAAAACTTATTTATAAGCACATAGAATGTACATAGCGGGTACGTCGGAGCTCGGGACGTCTCTTAGCGGCTCGTAACGCTAACGGCAGGTACTCGGGAAACTCGGTAAGCTCGTGAAGACTCGTGAAGATGTTTCAACATGTTTTTAAAACTGTCCACGAGAGCCCCGAGTACCGACGAGCAGCCATTACTGTAATTCTCCGAGTTCGAATCAGGGGAAACTTGGCCCATAATGGTTGCAGAAATGTAACTGTTCCTGATTTTTTTGGTGTAGGACTACAACAGATATTATCGTTTTTAAAGCTGAAAATACCTGAATTTATTGGCCAAGTCTAAGTGACCTCCAGAAGGTGGGCCTTTCTTGAACTGCTCCCATGGTACTGTTGAGGTGGAGGTCCAGGGGTTGGTGCCAATGACAAAGAAGGACTGGTGAAATATTTCAAAGTCATGACGGCGAGAATGTGCAGGCCGTGGTTTCCCATACACTCAGCACCTTTTTCTTGCACAAGAAGGCCCTCCTTTGTTGGAGAAGGTAGACGTCACAGACTTGGAAGGAGCTGCCTAGTGTAGCCTGGGTGAGTTAATAGTAAGATTAAATCAGAACTTACCAGTTTGAAGTTTGATCTTGATTTTATGAGGAGTAACGTTGGTGATTACGTGAAGAACAACCCTGTTCAGGCCGCATGCGCGTCAATCTTCAAAGCAGCGGTATGAAATCACAAATAAGAATCACCAAAGTGACATAGTAAGATGCGTGACTCGAGAACTACCAGATGATCTTTATGAGAGAGGATTGGGCTTGGCGGGCACGTAATCACCAACGTAACTCCTCATAAAATCAACGTCAAACTTCAAACTGGTAAGTTCTCGTTTAATCTTGCTATTTTACTTCGGAGTCATGTGAGAGTTCCGTGAAGACTTCAAAGTTTTGTGATTTCATGCCGCAGATCAAAATCTCGGCGTCTCACTGCATCGATTGACTCAGGATGAGTGAATAATCAAAATGCATTAAGCATGATATTGATTCACATGTATTAATGGTTTACGTTAATAAAGAAATCAATAGCAACCCCTGTAACTCAGGGGAGGCTAAAGTGGACGCAATCAGAATGGACAAATAGCCCAGGTCCGTAACCAGCCTGTGGAAAATTGTTTTAAAACAATTTAGTTGACCATCCTGCGGTCGCGAGGATATGGTCGCTGAGCATGTCCATTGCCCTGGCCGCTGACGTTGATGCTGACCTGGTGGAATGAGATGTAAAATCATCAGTGTTAATACCTGCATAACCCAGAACCTGCTGCAGCCACCTTGAAATAGTCTGAACCGACCTTCCTTTGTGTAGTTGTTTGTTAACTAATAAACAATGCTGATTCCATAATTAGGATTCTGGTGGCCTTGATAACATAGACATAAGACCGTGGGTATCCGGAAAATGATCTTAAATCATGCCACTCCTGGTCTGCTCTACTTGTGTTGACCAGAATGTAAAATGTAATGGCACCTGCAGCCAATTCCATCCTATCTAGCCACAGCCTTTGCGGCCTGAACGGGATTCTTCTTCACGGAATCACTCACGTGACTCCGAAGTAAAATCACAGTGCATTCTGCAGCTAGAACACGTTGTTGGAGGGAGGGAATGTTTAGGGCGGTAGGTTGTGTACCAGTCACGTGGACTGCTTCACTGTAGATTACACTTGATGAGAGTAGCATTCATGGAGGTCAAGTGGACAGTGTTCACTGATTTGCTTTTTTTGCCTTTGTGGTTGGAGATGTTAGCCGTGCATCAATTTGTTTAGTTTAGTTTAGAGATACAGCGCGGAAACAGGCCCTTCGGCCCACCAAGTCCGCACTGGCCAGTGATCCTCGCACATTAACACTATCCTACACACACTAGGGAGAATTTACACTTATACCAATCCAATTAACCTACAGCCTGTACATCTTTGGGGTGTGGGTTGGAAACCAAAGATCTCGGAGATAACCCACACTGTTACGGTGAGAATGTACAAACTCTGTACAGACAGCACCCGAAGCCAGGAACGAACCTGGATCGCTGGAGCTGCAAGCACTGTAAGGCAGCAACTCTACCACTGTGTCACCGGGCTACCCCTTTTTGGCCTGCTTCAAGAACCAGGGATATTCTGCACAGTTAAAAAAAACATCAGCCCACTGAAGTCTGCTCCAACCATTCAACAGCCGCTATTTTCTTTATTTGTTCTCACATTTCCATCGACTCCACACAGATTCTACCATTCACCCGGACACATTTAGAGTGAGCAGTTAACCTAGCTTTGGAATTTGGGAGGAAACCGGAATGCCAGTGGAAAATTCACGTGCAAACTCCAAGCAATCAGCAGCATTAAGAAAGATTGGACTCAGGTTGCTGGAACCGTGAGGCAGTGGCTCTACCACTTGTGCTATTGTGCTGCCCATGGTGTTTGTATAGCTGCTTCTGATCATTGGTAAACCCGAGAATATTGATGATGTTACTCAACCAGTGAAGATGGGTCAACCCTCCCTTGTTGGAGATGGCCACTAGCAGATCCAAAGGCCTTGAGCCATGTGAGTTACTGAATTCTGCAATGCCTAGGCTTAATAGTCTGCAACATGACTGCAGAATATCCAGGTCTATGCATTTGTTTGTAGGTCATATATCCCCCAATCTCATGGCCATGAGTATTTAGATATTTAATGCAATCCAGGGCTAAATACAAATGTCGGTAAGATAACTTTCAGTATTGTTTCCATAGGTTTTTTAAACCACTCATCACCGTCAATGTCCAGATTTAAAGTTGGAAAGAATATAAGAGAGACATTTAACCCAAAATGTGCGGCACTTTGGTACAAGGGTAGCATTGCAGCTTCACTGCTCCAGTAGGCCCGGGTTCAATCCCGACTATGAGTACTGTCTGTCTGGAGTTTGTCCCCCGTGACCGCATGGGTTTTCTCTGATATCTTCAGATTCTTCCCACACTTCAAGGACGCACAGGTATGTAGGTTAATTGGCTTGGTGTAAGTGTAAATTGTCCCTATTGTGTGTAGGATAGTGTTACTGTGCGGTGATTGCAGCTCGATGGGGACTGGGTGGGCCGAAGGGGCTTTTTCTGCGCTGTATCTCTAAACTAAGTCTTCAGACATGCAGACTACATTTACAGTGAGTTCTAATCCATGATGTACTCTCGCCAAACCAATTAAATTGCTACTGACCTCATTGCTCACCTGGCAGGAAGTAATTAGATCGTGGCATTACAGGTGCATGGCAGAACCTCAACTATAGAATAAGACATTGAATAATAACATTGCTAGAAAATGATGCATCAATGGTTTTCAATACCACACCACGTCCGCAGAATTTGAAAAATACAGCGCCATTTTAAAATAATGTGCAGCTGAAAACATATGCTATAAATTGTATTTAAAAATCCAGATCAATTTTACCTAACTGAGAAGGAGCCTTAAGGTAGAAGGGTCTCGGCCCAAAACGCCACCCATTCCTTCTCTCCAGAGATGCTGCCTGTCCCGCTGAGTTACTCCAGAATTTTGGATCTATCTGTCTAACTTAAAGGTACATGCTCCGTGCTAAATAGAGCCACTGCACACAATATGGAAGAGCTGATACCACAACTGACAGGAGAGCGAGCAGTAGCGCAGAGCAACAGAGAGAGAGACAAGGTGCAGAGAAAGATAATGGCAGCAAACAGCGGTGGATCAAATGAACAACATCAAACGAGATAGAAATTAGGTTGATGAAGAAACAAAAACTGACTTGCATGCCTTGAAATGTCTTTTTTTAGTAGGAGTATGATTGCCAGGGTGTTTTGGGAGTTTTTTAACATTTATTTGTTTGTGGCATTTGTGGCAATGTTGCCATTTATTCTCAATCGTCCATCCCTTGACTAGGATTTGTGCAAATGAGCGGTTGATAGTTGCCATGGGCTCCAGTCATGTCGAGTTTATTGGTTCAATAGGCCAATAGTTTTGTGTTGTCACATATGAAAGGCCCAGAAACATTCTGTTCCTCAACCCACAAATGTGCAGTCGCCATATTTTGGCGCCATTAACAAAGAAAAAGAAAGAAGTCCAAAGTCTGTTCCACGTGTCAGAAGTACTGGACAACTTCTGATCTAAGTAAGGTACTGGGTTGCTGCAGGCCGGCCATCCAACCTCTGTCCCACTGCTCGCTCGACCACCTCTGTGTCTTGGATGTATGTTGAGCTAGAGGTTCAATGAAAGATTTTGCTTGCAGCAGCATCACTGGCACAGGGTTTGTTTCCGTGCTCTCTGACTCTGACTCTATAAGTAATTGCCCCTAAACTGAGAAGACTGTCCAGATCGATGGGCCCATGGTCACATTGAGATCAGAATAGCAGATTTCCTTGCCCAAGGGACATTGGTGAACCAGTGTGCTTCTGAAAGACCGTCTCAGCCCGAAGCATCACCCATTCCTTCTCTCCAGCGATGCTGCCTGTCCCGCTGAGTTACTGCAGCATTTTGTGTCTGTCTTTGATATCTAATGAGTAGCAATGCAACTGCCGGCTCCAACAACTGATTCTCCTGAATCCTACTGCTCCCCTTTTCCCACAGGCGGCCACAATAATGTCACCACTAGGTCCTGCTACACTTTCCCCTATTCCAAAATGCTACTGCTCCAATTCCCACCCCATTCCTCTTAAAACTCCCACCCCCTCTGAGCACACATCATTACCCCACGGTTGATATCTCTAAATTCAAGTAACTCCTGCACTCCCTCTCTTTCCCCCCACCAGCTTCCCCCACCCTAGTCGTCCTACTAGTTCCACTATTCTTATCCTCGTATCCCATCAATATCACCTCACCCCCTGCCAGCATTGGCCATTATGTGCACAATCCTTCCATGGCCATCTGTTGCCGGCCCTGGTTTGCTCTGGCCTTTTCCTACCACTAGTTCCCTCCCCTCTACTTTCAGTCTGAAGAAGGGTCCCAATCCGAAACATCAGCCATCCTTTTATTCTCCAGAGATGCTGCCTGACCCGCTGGGTTACACCAGCACTTTGTGTCTATCACCTCACAGTACCTCCCCTGAGTCTCACTCCGCCCCCCTGCCCCACCCCCCCCCCCCCCGACCCCAGCTCTGACCCCCTGTCAGGTTCTCAACATCCCCCGACCTCCCTATTTCTGATGCAGAATGGTCAGTCCTCAGCAAAGGCTTTCCGTCCACACTTCCATGGGCTCAGGGCTCACCACGATGTGGACCTCGACTTCTATAGCCTCCGCCTCCAGACCTTTCTCCCTGGCAAGGAGTCCCCGCCATCCAGTAATGATCCCTTCTCCCGTCTCCAACATTTGTCCCCCTCATGAACACCTCCTGCTGGCCTTCTACCCTCTCTGGGCCTCCACTGCCACGTGACATCAAGAGTCTTGACGTCTTCTTTTCCCTTACCCACTCCAGTCTTCACCCCCTCGCGACACACAGCCCTCCGCTCACCCAGCAACAATCCCAATGTTGTTATTAAATCCGCCAACAAGGGGAGTACCATTGTTCAAGAAGGAACTGCAGATGCTGGAGAATCGCAGGTAAGTACTTTATTGGGACTGTATTCACATACAAGGAATTTGCCTTGGTGCTTCACCCACAAATAACAACATGACACACAGTGACAGTTACGAATGACTCAAAAAACACTAAATATTAATAATAACAAAATATTAATGATAAAACACCATTGATCGAGCATGTGAACCAACAAAATACCAGATTAAAGGGAGGCTACAGATTTTTGGCTGTTGAGTAGAGCAACAACTCGTGTTTTTGTGTCTGGCTGTGGCAGCTTTGACAGTCCGGAGTCGCCTTCCAGATGGAAGTGATTCAAAGAATTTGTGGCCAGTGTGAGAGGGGTCAGAGATGATCTTGCCCGCTCACTTCCTGGCCCTTACAATGAAGGAAAGAGGCAAAGTTTCGGCCTGAAACATTGCCTCTTTCCTTCGCTCCATAGATGCTGCCACCCCCGCTGAGTTTCTCCAGCAATTGTGTCTACCAGGGAAGTATCATTGCAGTCTGACAGGCTTTCTTGGCCAAGTCAATGGATATTTTTAGAGCAGAGATAGATCGATGCTGCCTGGCTCTTTGTGGAACTTGTGCTATGTTGGAGAGATTCGTTCTCACGTGATGGTGATGTTGCATTGAAAACAATAGGCACTAAGTTAAAGAAGGACAGTAAGGGGGAAGTAAACCTTCCTGGCCACAATGTATTTATGGGGTGTACGGAAAAGAAAATATAAATGATCAGAAGATGGACACAAAATGATGGAGTAACTCAGCGGGACAGATAGCGTCTCTGGATAGAAGGAATGGGTGACATTGAGTCTGACTCTCAGTCTGAAGAAGGGTCTCAGTTTTGACCCAGATGCTGCCTATTCCACGGAGGCACTCCAACATTTTGTGTCTATCTTCAGTTTAAATCTGCATCTGCAGTTCCTTCCTAGACATATACATGATCAGTTCTTGGTTGCAGGGAGTAATTTCATTTTTTTTCTGAAGATACAAAGCATAACATTGTGAAAGAGGGTGTAGGATTGCATCAGACCTCGGGAGAATAATAATAATTAATTATGACATAGGAGATCTGATTGCAGCTTTAAGAATGATCAAACCAGAGCTATCCTTAAAATTGCAGTCGCCATATAGTTTATGAAAGGTGAGAGAGTAAATTTCATAAACTAATGCTCTTGACAGCAAGGTGCATTTGGATGCAAATTGGATAATGCCTACAGATATCATCAATGTCATTGTAAATTCACATTTTCCAGCTCACTCTAAACAGCTTACCATTCAAGTTAATGCGTATGATCCACAGTTGGCAAAACAGTGCCTCGGCAGAATAATTATTTTTTTCAGATCAATCATTTCATTTCTTTGGATGTATAAAGGTGCAAACTTCAATTTATCAGTGGTGGGAAATAGAAATAATCCGTCTGGGTTGAAGGGGGAAGTGCTTGGAAGTTAACAGTGTTCTCATTGTCAATCCATTGAGACTGAATCATACAAAAACAAGTGGACGTGACCACTTTATTAACCCTGGCTGATGGTCAACACACTGTTTCTCAGACTCAGTCACACATTTCATTTGTAGAAATGTTATTGTTCAGAAAATTAAACCTGCATCTATATGGTGCGTCATGCCACACAGAAAGTCAAAACGAAATAAGTTACAGCTCACACCACCTAGTCTTTTAAGTTTAGTTGAGTTTAGTGACACATTGCGGAAACAGGCCCTTCTGCCCACCAGTTCTGTGCCGACCAACAATCCCCACACACTAACACCATACTACACACGCTGGGGACAATTTACATTCATACCAAGCCAATTAATCTACAAAGTGTTTAAGAAGGAACTGCAGATGCTGGAAAATCGAAGGTGGACAAAATGCTGGAGAAACTCAGCGGGTGCAGCAGCATCCGAAATAAATAGGCAACGTTTCGCGAAAGAAATAGGCAACGTTTCGAGCCAAAACCCTTCTTCAGACTGAATTAATCTACAAACCTGTTCGTATTTGGAGTGTGGGAGGAAACCGGAGATCCCGGCGAAAACCTAGGGGAGAACGTGCAAACTCCGTACAGACAGCACCCAAAGTGAGGATCGAACCCGGGGTCTCTTGCGCTGTAAGACAACAACTCTACCGCTGCACCACCGTGCCGCCTCTTAATCGGATTGGTCGCTGTTGACACAATTCACCCTTCATGTTCATACAACATGGAACAGTAATAGTTGTCTTGATCCCACACGTTTCAAGATAATTCATAACCTAAAATGAATCTAAACACTGGTTCAGAAGGTTGCTGGAGGTAAAACTGAAAACTATACTAAAGAGCACCGATGCATCTGTTCACATCAATGTTAAACAGGACTTGGAGCTTCATTATGCAACGCCATTAATCAAATCGGTTTCTTTCCAACTATCTAACAGAAACATGGTTTTTGTCAACTGGGCCGAGGTACAGGGAAATTCATTTTGTATACAGTTCAGTACAAGTATCATCATATATAAGCACTTCAAAACATATTAGATAAGCATCTCAGATACAGTACAAGTGTACAGCAGTGTACAGAATCACGAGTTTGGCCCCAGATTGTTGGAAGTGCAGAGATCTTGATCTGACCATGAAGGTCTGTTGTCCTGGCGACGTTGCAGGGTGCTCCTGGCCGTGCGTAGCCGTGGTGTCCTCCGCCGCTGTAGTCCGCGTGCGGTCCACATGCTCGGCTTCTTGCAACAAACAAACAACAAACATTTGTGACGGGCCCTGTGAAAGGCCCTCCTGTCTGCCACATTCAGTCATGAAAGGTGGATGGGAACAAGGGGTGCATCCTAGTTTCTATGGATAGTGGATGCCGGCAAAGTGCAAGGCAGGGCAAACACCAATGACTGAAACGCTGAGTGGCTTTATTTCACTTGGAATCCATCTGTGAGCCCTTCTACCACAGGTGCTTGGACACATCAAATCTTACTTGTATTCATTCGCAGGATGTGGATGTTGTTGGCAAGACCAACATTAATTACTCTTGCCACCATTGGCATGGGATCCAGGGAGAGCTGGCTGACTGGATAGAGAATTGGCTTTGTGAACGGAAGCAGAGGGTGACAACAAAATGTTGTTTTTGGACTCCAGGCCTGGGTCTTAGTGGTGTGCCCCAGGATCAGTGCCAGGCCCAATGGTGTTTGTGGTCTATTTCAATGATTTGGATGAGATTGCCGGAGGCCCGATTACTAAGTTTGCAGATGATACTAAATGTGGGTGGTACCATAGTAGTGAAGAATGGTTATCAAAAATTACAGCACGTCAACTATCCATTTTCTCCTGAGATGCTGGCTGGCCCGTTGAGTTATTCCAACACTCTGTGACCTTTTGCGATAAGTTAATGCTTCAACCCTTTCTCGAGGAATGGGAATTAGTGGAAGCAGTAGGAAATATGTTGCTTGGCATTTAAAATAAATAGATTAGTCAGTACAGGACGAGGGTTTGTTTGATGCCCAACACAAAATGCTGGAGTAACTTGGCGGGTCAGGCAGCAACTCTGGAGAGAAGGAATAGGTGACTTTTCGGGTCGAGATCCTTCTTCAGAAGACGAGCCCTGATCTGAAACGTCACCTATCCACGTTCTCCAGAGATGTTACCTGGCCCGCGTTGTTACTCCAGCTTGTTGCGTCTGCCTTCCGTCTAAAGCCTTGGGATCATCGCCGACGTGAAGACGGTGCGAAGCCCCCGCGCCCGGTGCAATGGGCGGGGAGCTGGAGAGGGGAGGGAAGGGGTCACACACATGGCCGGGAAGCAGAGGGGTGGGGGTGGGGGTGGCGACAGACAGGGCCAACAATGAGATGGAGAAAGACAGAAACACAGACCTGCAAAGGAGACCTACAATAGCGCATGATCTCTCTCGCGTTATGGCGGGTGATTGTCGCCTGCCCGCTGTTTCTGACCCTAAGCCTTGGGATCGTTGCCCTTTGTGTTGGCGTGGAGGAGGAGGGGGGTATTGTGCTGTTTGATTGCCCCCTGCTATCCAAGGACAGGGAGACACAGCGGCTTTTGACACTGGTGGGCAATCACTACCAAAGTGTCTGCCTGCAGTCAGTACACCTCTCCTACACATGTCACCCGCACTAAGATCATCCCGCAGAGAATGATCCCAAGCCTAACCCAAGAGCCTTGTCACCCCAGACCGATTAACGATGCCCGCCCCCCCCCCCAAACCTCCCTCCACCTTAACATACGCCTGGGCACCAAAGCAGCTCAGGAGGTGAACCCTGAGCTCCGTCTCCCAACAATCTGATGTGCAATTGATGTGAAAGAGCAGCAGCTGCGGCTGTGGCCGGCCGGCCGGCACCCGGCATGGACTTCTCACACCCTCACACACTTACCTTCATTCACGGTTGGCTCAAGAGTAACGGGAGAGGAACTTGGTAACTCGGGAGAGGAACTTGGAACATTGCAGAAATGACATACCCGTGGGAACAAAGTTAAACACTTGAATATAAACTTAGAATCTCGTACATAACCACAAGTCTGTTTTTTTTCTTTCACTTGGGGTCACTCGTGGATGGACTCGCACCGTCAGACAGGGCCTTTAGACAGGTACATGGATTGGACAGGTTTGGAGGGATATGGACCAAACGCGAGCAGGCGGGACGAGTGTAGCTGGGACATGTTGGCGAGTATTGGCAGGTTGGGCCGAAGGGCCCGTTTCCACGCTGTATCACTCTATGACTCTACGACTTTAAGATTGTAGCAAACGCAGGCTCTCACATCTCTCTTGACTTTTGAAGAAGTGGACAGAGCGAGCAGCAAGTGTTAAGGTATAAGCACAGCCATAAATGGCAGAGCACGCTCGAGGAGCGGGTGGCTGCCTCTCACTTTAGTTCCTACGCCGTGCGCATCTTTAAGCTGCACACGGGATTGAAATGTCATTGATGACAACTTCAGCACTGATTTTCAAATCAGGTCTTTGAAGAGAAACAGCAACAATGTTAGGTCGAACCCTGTGAGCATCATTGATATTCACAAATTAATCAGACATTTCCAGTCCCCGAGAGCATTGCCTTTTACTCAAGGTGAACTCTAGTTGGCAAACCGATGCTGATTGAAATGATTTCACAGGGCTCTTTTCCTCTGTGGAGTAATTAGACAAACGTAACCCAAATTAAAACAGCTGTAATTAAGTCTTCCATAAAACAAATACATCTGGCACATAGAAAACAATTGCAAGATCTCGGCTTCAAGCACATTCTACAGTGTGCAGTTACTGGAGCTGAAAATTAGAAATGAATTAAGAGAACAGTCTTGTTTAAAATTTAATTGTAGACGCTGTAATTTCATTGAGAAAAGATAGAGGCATAGAAATGTTCTGATACAACAATTATGCATTTTGTGCTGTGGAATCCAATCAGAAAACCAATTGCTAGATGTGATTCTTTACGTGATTCAAGGTCCCTTGTGTGTATGATGTGAGTGAGCATAACAAGAGGCCCTTCAGCCCAACTCGCCCTTTCCAGCCAAGTTGCCAAAATCAGCTAATCCCACTTGGCTGCAGATGGTCAATATCCTTTAGACTTTAGATTTTAGAGACACAGTGTGGAAACATCGGGTCCGCGCCGGCCAGCGATCACACCGTACGCCAGCCCCATCCTACACATTAGTGACAATTTACAATTTGCAGAAGCCAATTAACCTACAAACCCGTACATCTTTGGAGTGTGGGGGGAAACCGGAGCACCCGGAGAAAACCGACGCAGGTCATGGGGAGAAGGTACAAACTCAGTACGGACAGCACCTGTAGTCAGGGTCCGTACGGGTGTCAAAGGTTATGGGGAGAAGGCAGGAGAATGGGGTTAGGAGGGAGAGATAGATCAGCCATGATTGATTGGCAGAGTAGACTTGATGGGCCAAATGACCTAATTCTATTCCTATCACATGATCTTATGATCGAACGTGGGTCTCTGGCACTGTAAGGCAGTAACTATACCACTGTGTGAGGCAGCAAGTATACCTCTGCACCACTCAAAAATGTTCCTATTCATGTAGACACAAAATGCTGCAGTAACTCAGTGGGACAGGCAGCATCTCTGGAGAGAAGGAATGGCTGACGTTTCGGCTCAAGACCCTTCTTCAAACTGAAGAAGGATCTCGGCCCAAAACGTCACCCATTCCTTCTCTCTAGAGATACTGCCTGTCCTGCTGAGTTACTCCAGCATTTTGTGTCTATCTTCGGTGTAGACCAGCATCTGCAGTTCCTTCCTACTCCTATTCATGTAGTTGTCCAAGTGTCTTTTAAATGTTTTAATTGTACTCGCTTAGACCACTTCTGTTGGCAGCTTGTTCCAGGTGCCCAACATGTTTTGTGTGAAATAGCTGCCCCTCAGGGTCTCTCTCACTTTTTAGACTCCACTATCTGGGGGATATTGGGGATGAGACTATGCTACTCATGGTTTTATAAACCTCAATATAATCGCCCCTCAGAGGAGATGTGTGTATGCGTTGTGCTTCCGAGAATGTTCATGCTGTTGAGAAGCAAAGCATGAAGATTCAGGATTGATTTAGGGCATTGAAGACGGATGTTTTAAATATGTTGATGTTGGAGGTGGAATTTGGGCTCAGGGGCTGGCTGTGACAAAGAGATATTGAATGACACAGCATGGAAACAAGCCCTTGGGTCTACATCGTCCATGCCAGCCAACATGGTGATCCAAACTAATCCTCTTAGACTGCATTAGGCACATATACTTAGGGTACCACAGTGGCGCAAGATGGCACTGTGGCACAGCTAGTTGAGCTGTTGCCTCACAGTGCCAGAGAACTGGGTTCGATCCTGACATCAGTTGCTGTGTGGAGTTTGCACGTTTTCCCCGTGACAGATTTCCTTGAGGTGCTCTGGTCTCCTCCCGTAGCCCAAAGATGTGCAGGTTTGCAGGTTAATTGGACTCTGTAAATTGTCCCGTGTGGAGGCTGTAAATGAGAAAGTGCGATAACATGGAACCAGTGTGAACGGGTAATCACTGGCCAGCGTGGACTTGGAGGACCTGCATCTTTGAACCAAACTAAACTAAACTCCAAACATTTCCTTTTCTTGTACCTTCCAAATTCCATTGAACCATTGTAACCTCCTGTCGTTCAATGTAAGCATCGCTCTTGAGGGCCTGTCCCACTTAGGCGACTTTTTAGCGAGTGCAGGAGACTCTGCGCTTGACTCATGATCGCCACATGGTCGCCACATGTTCGCTGGTGGTCTCTGGTGAGTCTCCTTCATGGTCACGAGGAGTTCCCACATTCTGAGAACCAGTCGCGGCCTCAGAATGGTCGCTGCAAAATTTTCAACGTGTTGAAACATTTTCTGCGACCAGAAATTGGTCGCCATGGCGAAAATCGCTAATCCTGTAGTCGTAGGTGCAGTTGTAGTGGGGTCGCCATGTAGTTGTGGGTAGTCGAGGTAGTTGTAGGTAGTTTTAGTGAATCGCCTTTGCTGACTGGGCATTTTCATTGGCTCGTTGGGGAAAAAAGATGTAAGCACGAGTTTTCAGAACCAAGGATAACCGACCGGTAAAGTTAAATGTCCGCCAACCTTCACAGCTGTGTGTCTCTGGCTTATTAAAAGTTGCCTGGCTTCTTAAAATTCTCCACTCCTTCTTCCCTCCTTCTACCCCCCCATCTCCCCTCTTCTCCCCCTCCCACCTCTTTTAAAGGACTTACCGTAGACTGTGCGAGCCGTCTTAACCTTCCTGTTCATCGCGGTGAGTGTCTGTATCACCTTGGCTTTGGTTTCAGACAGCACTTCCCTGCTTTCCCTGGCCCCCGCCTTTGCTGTGTGTGTGTGTGTGTGTGTGTGTGTGTGTGTGTGTGTGTGTGTGTGTGTGTGTGTGTGTGTGTGTGTGTGTGTGTGTGTGCGTGTGTGTGTGTGTGCGCGTGCGTGTGCGTGTGCGTGTACGTGTGTGTGCGTGTGCGTGTGCGTGTGCGTGTTTGTTTGTTTGTTTGTTTGTTTGTTCCACTCTGACAGTCCCCGTTCGAGTTCCCGGTTCAGGTGAGTGGGACAGGCCCTTTGCAGAATCCAATTAACCTGCAAACCTGCACGTCTTTGGGGTATGGGAGGAAACCGGAGCAACTGGAGGAAACCCACACAGTCACAGGGAAAACATACAAATTCCACACAACGCCTGAGGTCAGGATCGAACCCAGGCCTCTGGCACTGTGAGGCAGCAGCTCTACCAGCTGCACCACAGTGCTATCTCATGCCACTGTGGCACCGTAAGGATATGTGCCTAACGCAGGCAAAGGGGATAAACATCTTGGTTGGCATGGATGATTTAGACCTTGTTTTCATGCTGTATTTTTCAATATCTCTTTGACAGACTCTGGAGAGTCTTGGTCTTGTTTCTGGAGGGGAGGAGGCTCCTGGACTTTCCACTCGTCATTTTAATTTCATGTTTCAAACATATTCTTGTGTTGTATGACTGTTCGCAGACCAATTTCCCTCTTGGGATAAATGCAGTTCTATCGAATCGTATCGTCAAAGCCCGCGCCTGAGCTGGACTCCCACCTTCCACATCAAGCCAATGAAACTATCCTCCTTCAAAGCGCTAATTCAATCCTGAGCCTTCATGTTCTTGCTTCACAATAACTTCAACATTCTCGGAACCACAAAGCATACAATTGCCCCCATACAATTGTGACCTTAAATCTGTGTATTGCTTGTGACTTTGGAGGCCATTTGGCCCATCCGATCTTTGCCTTTTCTCACAGTAATCTAATCCATCCTAGCTAGCAGCTCTTCATTCTATTCTCTCTCATATGTTTACTAAATCCCCTGAAATTCCCGTACCTTCACCCTCACTTAATTTGCAACAGCCAACAATCTACTGGAACGGACAAGAAAAGTCCTCCACAGTCACAGGGAGAACGTACAAACTCTACACAGACTTGCTGCAGCTTTACATTCACTTTAGATGCAACAATAGCATCAGGAAATATACAATAATGTCACGAGCCAAGAGTGTTTTATTGTCATGTGTCCCAGACAGAACAATGAAATTCTTACTTGCAGCAGCACGACAGAATATGGAAACATCGTACACTGCAAATAATATAATAGACGAGAATAAAGGCTCAGTGTGTGTATATACAGTATACACACCTCACACCTACGCACGCACACACATGCATATGTATATATATATGTGTATATATGTGTATGTGTATATGTGTATATGTGTATACTGTATATACACACACATGGGTACACATAAACACACATAAATACACATAAAAAAACAAACAGTCAAAAAATAAACATTAACAAAAACAAAAAAGTTCTGAAGAAGGGTCTCGACCCAAAACGTCACCCATTCCTTCGCTCCATCGATGCTGCCTCACCTGCTGAGTTACTCCACATTTTTGTCTACCTTCGATTGTTCCAGCATCTGCAGTTCCTTCTTAAAAAAACGATCAGTTATTCTAAATTAACTAGACCATTATAATGCAAAGACCTAAGAACATAGAGCAACCATAGCAATGTAAAGCCCTTACCGGTTGCATGTAGTTGAGGTGGTTGAGGTTGGGTTATTTTTGTGTTGTGCAAGGTGATTCAAGAATACGATGACTGATGGGAAGCTGTTCTTTAACCTTTAAATAATGGTTCCCAGGCCACGACATATTCTTCCTGATTGCAGCAACAAGAACAGAGTGTGGCTAGCGAGGTGTGGGTTTTTGATGATAGTGATTCCTTAGTTTAGTTTAGTCTAGTGTAGTTTAGAGATACAGCACGGAAACAGGCCGTTCGGGCCACCGAGTCCGCGCCGACCAGTGATCCCCACACACTAAAGGGCCCGTCCCACTTGCAAACGGAAGCGGTGTTCGTGCGAAGTTCGCACTAAGTACGCGCTAAGTATGTGCTATGTACGCGCTAACTTTGCACTAAGTTCGCGCGTGATGTCATTTGCGTCATGCTCACCAATCAGCTGGGCAGGAGGCGGGCTGACTGAATTTGGGCGTCGCGCGGCGTCTGGTGGTGTGATCATCAAGCAACGCCACGCCGGGTGGTGACATCATCGCGCAATGCCACGCACTAGGCGTACGCCGTCAAGACGCTGCCTACGACATCAAGACGCTGCGTATAACCGCAATGCGCCTGCGTGCCGACAGGCCATTGGTGCGCAAATATTTTGGCTACTGCAAGAATTTCGGAGCGCCGTGCGATGTCGAGACAGCCCCGCACAACTCCGTGCTTCTAAGTAGGACCGGCCCCACACGGCCATAAAGTGCCCGTACGCGTCAAGTGACCACGAGGTCGCGTAATTTGCGAGCCAAGGTCGCGTAAGTGGGACAGGCCCTTAACGCTATCCTACACACTATAGGGGCAATTTACAATTATACCAAGCCAAATAACCTACAAACCTGTAAGTCTTTGGAGTGTGGGTGGAAACCGGAAATACTGGAGAAATCCCACACAGGTCACGGAGGGAAGGTTCCGATATCATTCTTAGTCAGGATTAAACCCGGGTCTCGCACTCTGAGGCAGCAACTCTGCCGCTGCGCTGCCGTGCTGTACTTGAGGCGGCTCTAGATCCATTCAATACTGGAGAGATGAAGAGCACAAACAAGCAGTGAAGAACAGGCTGTCTATCATTCCCTAATTTCTCCCTGATATTCTGAATGTAATGTTTTAACATTTCTTATTACTACAAAATTGCCAATTAAAGTCAATTAAAAAAGAACGTTTTCTGCATGCTTAACACGAATAAAATTAAAACAATTTCCCTGCCAAGTCATTTAATTATCTCCCTCTGGCAACTTATTATACTGTCCACGATATCTTTGATTTCCCATTTCCAGCATCAGCAGTATTTTGCTTTTGAATGTAGACTGAGAGAGGGATATTAGTTCACCCTCAACAAACAGTGGGCAACAAATATCACATTGATCAAATAACCTTTCTAAAGGTAAGTCGGTGGTGTGATCAAACAACATCGATACAGTACGATACGATACATCTTTGTTTATTCCAGAGGGAAATTGTTTTACCAACAGTCAAAAAGTACAGTTGCAAGGGATTGAAAGTGCTTAATGATAAGAATAATGAAATTAATGTGGCCAGTTGCAATACAATAGAACTTTATTTATCCCAGGAGGGAAATTGGTGATGCCACAGGAGGTGATGATGCAGGAGGAGGTAGCCCTGCATGAGAGACCCCTGAAGGAGGAGACCAGGGTGGTTGTATATATCTCCACCACCACCACATCCTTCACTGTCTCATTTGAAGGCAGCAAAGCAGCCCTTTCTCCTGTGTCTGACACAGCATCAGAGGCAGATGCCCCATTGGTGGTGAGGGAGGGCTGGAGGAAGGTTGTGCCCTACACCTTCACCAGGCAGCAGGACGGGGACCTTGAGGAATGATTCCAGCAGGATGCCATCCAGAATGAAAAGGAAAATGAGGGGTACAGGGACAGGGGCAAGAATGGCATGTTTGCCATCCACTGTCCCACATGTGTGGTTAAAGTTCCATCTTTTGTCAAAGCCCAGCGCCACTCTCTTCCATTCATCTGGTGTACTGGGACAGTCCATCACATCATCTCCATTCACCCATTGAGACCTCTTCTTGTGCTTTCCCTTCACCCTTGCTCTTCCCCTTCCGCCTTTCTTAAAAGGCTGCTGAAGCAAAAGAGCTACTGCAAACAACAGTAGTTGTATGTTTACTAACATCCTCCAAACTAGTTCCTTCCTTGCTTGCATGGTTCAGAATAATTTAAAAAAAAACAACCTGGGAGGCATTTTTTAGTGAGAAAAAAATGCAGACATGACATAATCTTATCAGGTGAGCTGTAGACACTCGTCACTGGTCGTGGAAGGGGGTCGTGCTCATTCACGGACCAATTTGCCAGAGACCATCCTCGAGTTAAACGTATATGGTCTTAGCCAGTCTTCAACATAGTTGAAGGAGGTCTTCTTCATAGTCGAGGGAGGTCTTCAACATAGACGTAGGATGTCGTACACATAGTCGTGGAAAGTCGTAGGAGGTCGTAGGTCACCACAACCTTGATTTTTTTTAAAGTCGCTTAAGGTCGCCAGAGGTCGCGATGGAGGTCACCCAAGTGGGACAGGGGCTTTAGTCCCCCATTTTGTGTGTACCTCCTCCATCCTAGCTCTCCAACCAGTTTGACCATCCCTCTGATTACATTTTATCTTTGTATGCCTCGTTCTCACCTTCCCCTCGCTAACAACGATCTATTTCACATTTTCCTAGAACTTCGTCCCCTTTGATCTCTCATTTACACACCTTACCCTTCCATATTTCTGTTTTCCTCTCCTCTGACTCTCAGTCTGAAGAAGGGACTCGACCCGAAACGTTACCTAGTCCTTCTCTCCAGCGATGCTGCCTGTCCTGCTGAGTTACTCCAGCATTTTGTGTCTATCTCCAGAGGAACCTCAACAGCATGCTCTTGAAATTCGCATGTGATTATCTGGATCCAAAATTAAATCCGTGTGATTAAAAGGAACTGTCTGGATCTTTTTTTTAAATCAATGCAAGAACTAAAACCACATTATGTTAGGTTTCACAAGATTGTGGGAGTGTGGAGTGGCACAGTTGAAAAGAATGTTAACTATTCATCGACACAGCGGTAGAGATGCTGGCTTAACGGCCTGTCCCACCAGCATGCAACTCCATGCGATGAGCGCAACCTAACGTGGTCGCTTGAGCCGTCCGGTGTCGCGGGGCCGGTCCCACATCGATCGCCAGAACCGTGTGGAATTGTGTGGAGTTCGTCCCGACATCGCGCGGGGCTCCGAAAAACTGACCATTTTCAAAAATTCCGCGCGGCAACGGCTTGTCGGCTCGCAGTCGCCTCAACGCATTACACACCGCCTCGACATCGCGCCTCCGTGACCCTCTCTGTAGCTGCCTCCGTGACCCTCTATGTGTGTGGTTCCATGGCCCTCTGTGTGTGTGCCTCTGTGCCCCTCTCTGTGTGCCCCTCTCTGTCCTGGCGAACTTACCTTAGACTTCGCTCCAAGTTCGCCTCACTTTGTGCCGCGTTACGCCACTCACCCGACCTCTGCGCGGCCCTCGCTGCCGGTTTGGTCGCGCTTGCCGCATGCAGGCGCATGCTGGTGGGAACGGCCCTGTACAGGGGATCACCCGACCTCTGCCAGGCCCCCGCTTCTAGTTTGATCGCGCTCATCGCATGGAGTCGGATGCTGGTAGGACAGGCCCTTTACAGAGCTAACATCTCCAGAGACCTGGGTTCGATCCTGACTATGGGTGATGTCTGTAAGGAGTTTTTATGTTCTCCCCGTCTCCGAGATCTTCGGTTTCCTCCCACACTGCAAAGGCGTACAGGTTTGTAGGTTAATTGGCTTGGTTAAATGTAAATTGTCCCTAGTGTGCGTAGGATAGTGTTAATGTGCCGGGATTGCTGGTCGGTGTGGACTCTGTGGGCCAAACGGGCTGTCTCCGTGCTGTAGCTCTAAACTAAAAAACAAAATCGAAAGGACTGGAGAAGAAGCATTGGATTTCTTGGTTGTGAATTGATGTAAAAGAAAGATTTCAGATGTTGATAGCCTTAACATAAAATTATAGCATCACACATATCTACAACTAGCACAGATGGCTGATTGTTATTTAGAACTTTATACATCAGCAAATTGGAGTCAAGGGTCATTTCAAATCATTCTGTGAATCCTGGTCTAAACACTTGTGCATATTAGCATTGCAATTCTAATCTGCTTGCAATTGGCCCATGTAACCTCCTTTTAAAGGAGAATGAGGCAGACATGCACACGGCTATATTCTGATTAAAGTTAGATCAAATGTGAAATGCATTAACCTTATAAATAAGCAAGGAAAAGCACAAACATAGCACTTAGGAGGAAAGGATAAAGCAGGACAGGATTTAGAACAGTGGCCAGAAACGGCATGGATCTTTATGTTGTGACAGCAAATGGGCTTTGTTGATGGTAAAAGGCACAAATCCATGGCAGTGTAAACAGGAAAGAATGAAGGGACATTCCTTGCAGCTGGCGTCTGGAAATGCTCACCCTTCGATGAAACCCTTCCGTCCCACCTCTACCCCCATTATACCATCTTCTCTTTCAGTTTAGATGAAGGGTCTCGAGCCAAAACATCGACTGTCCATTTTCCCCCCACAGATGTTACCTGACCCTGAGAGTTCCTCTAGCAGTTTGTTTGTTGCTCCTGAACCCAGCTTCTGCAGTCTCTTCCTTCTCCACTGAAACATAGAAACATAGTCAATAGGTGCAGGAGTTGGCCTTTCGGCCCTTCGAGGAAGCACGACCATTCAATATGATCATGGCTGATCATCCAAAATCAGTATCCTGTTCTGGCTTTCGAATTCCCTTGTCTAAATTGTTAATATATATTGTAAACAACTGGGGTCCCAGCACCGAGCCTTGCGGCACCCCACTAGTCAGTGCTTGCCATTCTAAAAATGACCCGTTAATTCCTACTTTTTGCTTCCTCTCTGCCAACCCGTTCTCTACCCTACCCCCAATACCGTGTGCTCTAATTTTACACACTAACCTCTTGTGTAGGACCTTGTCAAAGGCTTTTTGAAAGTCCAGATACATCACATCCACTGGCTCTCCTTATCCACTCTACTTGTTACATCCTCGAACAATTCCAAAAGATTAGTCAAGCATCATTTCCCCTTCATAAATCCATGCTGACTTTGACCGATCCTGTCACTGCTTTCCAAATGCGCTGCTGCAACATCATTAACAATCGACTCTTCTTTGAGTCCAGCATCTTCCCCACCACCGATGTAAGGCTAACTGGTCTGTAATTCCCTGGTTTCTCTCTTCCTCCATTCTTAAAAAGTGGAGTTACATTGGCTACCCTCCAGTCCACAGGAACTGATCCAGAGTCGAGAGAACATTGGAAAATGATCACCAATGCATCCACGATTTCTAAGGCCACCTCTTTGAGTACTCGGGGATCAGGACCGTCAGGTCCTGGGGATTTATCTGCCTTCATCCCCAGCAGTGTTACCTGACACCATTTTCTGACTAATATGGATTCCCTTCAGTTCCTCACAACCACAAGATCCTCGGTCCCCTAGTATTTCTGGGAGATTGTTTGTGTCTTCCTTAGTGAAGACAGAACCAAAGTACTCGTTTAATAGCCCTGTCCCACGGTACGAGTTCATTCCACGAGATCTCTCGAGTTTAAAAAAAATCAAACTCGCGGTAAGCACGGAGAATGAACGTAGCGGGTACGTCGTAACGCTAACGGCAGGTACTCGGGAAGACTCGCTAATGGCAGGTAAGCTTGGGAAGACTCGTGAAGATTTTTCAACATGTTGAAAAATGTCCACGAGAGCCCCGAGTACCGATGAGTGGCCATTACCGTGAATCTCTGAGTTCGAATCAGGGCAAACTTGGGAGAACTGTTGGAATGAACTCGTACCGTGGGACAGGGGTTTAACTGTTCTGCCATTTCTTTGTTTCCCAACATAAATTCACCTATCTCTGACTGTATGGGACCTACATTCATCTTCACTATTCTTTTCCTTTTTACATACCTATAGAAACTTTCAGTCAGTTTTTCTATTCCCCGCAAGCTTTCTTTCGGGCTCTTTTTTTCTCCCTCTTAATTAACCCCTTTAACCTCTGTTGAGTTCGATATTTCTCCAAGTTCTCCAGTTTGCCGCTTCTTCTGGCCAATTCATATGCCTCTTCCTTGACATTAATGCTATCCTTGACTTCCCTTGTCAGCCACTGTTGAGCCACCTTCCCAGTGTTATTTTTCCACCAGACAGGGATGAACAATTTCTGGAGTTCATCCATGCGGTCTATAAATCCACCATTGCATCTCCACTGTCAACCCTTTAAGTATAATTTTCCAGTCTATCCTACCCAATTCTCATCTCATACCTTTAGTCAAGTTTGGGACCCTAGTCTCTGAATTAACCGTGTCACTCCCCATCCTGTTGCAGAATTCCAGCATATTATGGTCACTGTTGCCCAAGGGGCCTTGCACAACAAGATCGCGAACTAATTCTGCCTCATTGCAGAATACCCAGTCCAGGATAGCCTGCCCTCTAGTCGATTCCAACTTCTCAGCCACTCATTCAGATCCCCTATCTCCCTGTTCTTACCCTCACTAGCACAAGGTACTGGAAGCAACCCAGAGATAGCCAACCTAGAAGTCCTGCTTTTAAGCCTCTTATTTATATCCCTATACCTATGCAGAACCTCCTTCCTCTTCTTACCCACGTCATTTATGCTTACATGCACAACTACTTCTGGCTGCTCACCTTCTCTCTCGAGGATGTTCTGAAATCGTTCTGAGACACCTTGGACCCTGGCACCAGGGAGGCAACAAACCTTCCTCGAGTCTCGCCTGCCGCCACAGAGCCTCCTGTCTGCACCTCGGACAATGGAGTCACGCACCACTGTGGCTCTGCCTGACGTTGGTCTCGCCGGTTGAGTATCATCGCTAGGATCTGAGTCACAGACCTGTCTGTCACTCAGACTGGAAGCGTCGTCTGCCCCGACAGCTCCCAGGAAGGTGTACCTGTTTGCAAGAGGAACTTCCACCGAGGTCGCCTGCACTCGCTTCATCCTCTTTCTTTCCGTCCCTACCCGTTGTACCTCCTGCACTCTCGGAGTGCTAACCTGACTGTAGGTCCATTCCAGGAAGCTTTCGTCGTCCCGGATGGACCGCATGTCATCCAGCTGTTGCTCCAGTTCCCTAACTCGGTCCCTGAGGAGCTGCATCTGGACACAGTTCCCACAGGTGTAGTGGCCGGTGACACCAACAGTGCCCCTGACTTCCCACATCCTGCAGCAAACGCACTGTACTAACGTCCCAGCCATCAGAAGTTTAAATATCTAAATTAAATTAAACACACAACCGATTCAAGTGTAGCCACCTTGCCTCAACCTCCTTGCCTCAGCCTCCTCGCCAAAGACTCGCACATTGCCTCACCAAGGCGCCTCCCAACAGTCCTCTCCCTGAGACCTGAATTTAATTCCATCTAATCAAGTCAATTATCCACGCAACTGATTAGGATGTCACAGCCAATCCACTCGCTCGCTGGTCTGGCTGCTGCTGCTCCTCTGCGACGTTCCAGGTCCAGAAACATATCATCACTGAGTATTAGGGGGAGTTAATTCGAAGCATAAAGCAGGAAAGTTGTATGGCATTGTCAGGACCAGCCATAGTCCAATGCTCAAGCATCCCGTGTTCATATCAGTACAGAAGGGCCCAGCACTGCTCTCCAGAGTAGGGTAGGTACTTGATTATAATCTGCGGTAGCCTCACCTGACACCTTCCAGTGGGAAGAAAGAGGGTCTGAGGCTGTAAAGGTCAGTAGACAGAGATGAAAGGACACGCTAACAGGACAACTGACAGCACTAATCTTCTCTAGAAAACCAGGCAGGCAGGGAGAACACGACTGGAGTGATACTGACCCCATCTCACAAGATCCCATGTGTAGGAAGGAACTGCAGATGCTGGTTTACACCGAAGGTAGATGCAAAATGCTGGAGTAAATCAGTGGGACAGGCAATATGCCTGGAATGGGTGACTTTGCGGGTCTGAAGAAGGGTCTCGACCCGAAACATCATACATTCCTCTCCGGAGTTGCTGCTTGTCGTGCAGAGTTACTCCAGCATTTTATGTCTATCACAAGATCCCTGGCAGAAGCTATTTAACGTGAATTATACACTTCAACGGCAGCAGATCTGGTATATTGGATGTCATCCATATCTAAAGTAAAAGCTGTTACCAACCTGAACTAAGCCGATCATAACAGGTAACTATAACCGTATGAAGGACCGGAATGAATATGCCACAGTGGTTACAGACTTCATAAGGAAAAGTGTGGATGACTGCGTTCCTACAAAAACCTTCTGAGTGTGTCCGAATCAGAGGCCTTGGATGAACCATGAGATCTGCATTCTTCTGAAGACCAGATCCGGGCATTCAGGTCTGGAGATACAGAGGTCTATAAGAAATCCAGATACAACCTTGGTAAGGTAATCAAAAAGGCCAAAAGGGACTTCTGCTCTAAGCTGGAGGATGAGACGGATGTTCGGCAACTGTGGCAGGGCTTGAATGCCATCACCTCCTACAAGGCAAATCCAGGAGGCAGCTCAAATGACAGCGAAACATAACTCCTCGACGAGCTCAATGCATTCTACATCAGAAGATCCTTCAGGGGGGTGAACCCTCGGAAAGCGCCTGGACCTGATGGTATACCCGGTCGCGTTCTCAAGACCTGTGCAGACCAACTGGCTGAGGTTTTGCAGACATTTTCAACCTCTCACTTCTGAGGTCTGAGGTTCCCACCTGCTTTAAGAGGGCATCAATAATACCGGTGCCCAATAAGAGTAAGGTGACGTGCCTCAATGACTATCGACCTGTGGCACTAACGTCTGTGGTGATGGTGCACATCAACTCCTACCTCGACAAGAACTTCGACCCATTACATTTGCATACCGCCACAACAGGCCAGGATGCAATTTCACTGGCTCTCCACTCCACACTGGACCACTTGGACAATACAAAAACACCTACGTCAGGCTGTTGTTTATGGACTACAGCTCGGCGTTTAATACCATCATCCCTTCCAGGCTGGCTACCAAGCTCACGGAGCTGGGCCTCTGCGCATCCCTCTGCAATTGGATCCTCGACTTCCTCATCCACAGTCTGTTTGAATTGGAGGAACCACTTCATCCTCGGTAACATGGGAGCACCTCAAGGCTGCGTGCCCACCCCCCTGCTGTATACCCATGACTGCATAGCCGGACATAGTGCGAACTCCATCGTCAAGTTTGCCGACGACACCACTTGTAGAATGAATCACAGATGAGGACGAGTCTGAGTATAGAAGTGAGATCGACCAACTGACCAAATGATGCCAGCACAACAACCTGGCTCTCAACATCAGTAAGACCAAGGAACTGATTGTGGACTTTGGTAGGGGAAGGATGAGGATCCACAATCCTGTTTATATTAATGGGATGATGGTGGAGAGGGTCAATAACTTCAAATTCCTGGGCATGCATATATCAGAAGATCTTTCTTGGACCCAGCACACCGATGCAATTATAAAGAAGGCACATCAGTGACTCTACTTCCTGAGAAGAGTATGGAGATTCGACATGTCGAAGAGGATTCTCCTAAACTTCTACAGGTGCACGGTAGAGAGCATTTTGACCGGTTGCATCGTGGCCTGGTTCGGCAACTTGAACATCCAGCAGCGGGAATGACGACAACAAGTTGTGACCACTGCCCAGTCCATCACCGGCTTTGACCTCCCCACCGTCGAAGGGATCTATCGTAGTCGCTGCCTCAAAAAGGCAGCCAAAATCATCAAGGACCCACAACATCCTGGCCACACAGTCATTTCACCTCTGCCATCAGGAAGAAGGTACAGGAGCCTGAAAATTGTAACATCCAGGTTCAGGAACAGCTTCTTCCCTACAGCCACCAGGCAACAACAAACAACACAACAGCGAATAAGCTCTGAGCTCTGAACTGCAAAAGACTATATTATTATTGCACGATATTTGTTATTTGTTTAACTTTTTTTTTCTCTTCCCCCGTTATGTACTATGTTTACATATACACATATTCTGTTGTGCTGCAGCAAGTAAGAATTTCATTGTCCCATCTGGGACATGTGACAATAAAACATTCCCGACTCTTGTCTCTACCATTCCTTTGAATCCGAGGTGGAAAAGCTGTAACATCATCTCTTCCAGAGCGTGCTGAAGATTTACTGTATTACGTATGCTAAGGATGAGATGATATTATGGATTTTCGATACAGCACCAAGGGGTTCTGGGTTTCTGATAGGTAATAAGAAGATATCTTCATCAGCACTAACACCCACGGAATTTATCAGCATTCCCTGTTGGGCCATCAAGCACAATCGACCAGTTTGAAGAAAGTTCCCTGGAGAGAATTTCTCTAAATAGAACAACAAAGCCAGCATTGAAAGGAGGCATTAGTCATTAGCAAGACTCACGGCTGCCCAAACATGAGAACAGTACAAGAGCATTGAACTGTGTGCCAAAAGTGGCAATCAATATCAGTGCATCAGGCACCTGGATATTCACATGGTACTGGATGAAGCCAGGTTGTCAATGACTCCAGTTATCATTCCATCCCTGCAGAGATGCTGCCTGCCCCGCTGAGATACTCCAGCATTTTGTCTCTATCTATGGTTCCGAGTGGAATTACCTGCTTCAGAGTGGAATTCTCGGCCTCAGAAGGCAGGGGAGGCCAATTCAATAGGTGCTTTCAAGAGAGAGTTAGATAGAGCTCTGAAAGATAGCAGTCAAGGGATATGGTGAGGGCAAGAACGGGCTACTGATTGTGGATGGTCAGCCATGATCACAGTGAGTGGCGGTGCTGGCTTGAAGGGTCGAATGACCTACTATTGTGCCTATTGTCTATAAACCAGCATCTGCAGTTCCTTCCTACACATTTGATAGAAGTAGATTGAGACCTATCTTAGCCTTGCCTCTGTGAAAACAAATTTTCGCTTCAACTGTCGCTGAATCTCAGGAATATAAGCAACCAATGGAACCCATCTTGTCCAGGAGGGAGTAGATGTCCCTGGAAACATAGAAAATAGGTGCAGGATGAGGCCATTCAGCCCTTCGAGCCAGCACCGCCATTCATTGTGATCATGGCTGATTGTCCGCTATCAATAACCCGTGCCTGCCTTCTCCCCATATCCCTTGACTCCACTAGCCCCTAGAGCTCTATCCAACTCTCTTAAATCCATCCAGTGATTTGGCCTCCACTGCCCTCTGTTGCAGGGAATTCCATAAATTCACAACTCTCTGGGTAAAAAAGTTTTTTCTCTGCTCAGTCTTAAATGACCTCCCCTTTATTCTAAGACTGTGGCCCCTGGTTCTGGACTCACCAAACATTGGGAACATCTCGTGAACCTACGCTGCACTGCCTCAATCACAGGGATGTCCTTCCTCAAATTAGGAGACCAAAACTGCACACAATACTCCAGATGTGGTCTCACCAGAGCCCTACACAACTGCAGAAGAACCTCTTTACTGTACTGTACTGTACTGAAATCCTCTTGTTATGAAGGCCAACATTCCATTAGCTTTCTTCACTGGAAGCCGAATGTTTCTCCCCAAGAAGCTCAGTCACAGAGGCCAGACTGACTGACATGCCCCAGCATAATACTGGGCAACAGAGAATGCATTCTACACTGACCTCTGGTGCTATCTGTGTGGAGTTTGCATGTTCTCCCTGTGACCATGTGCGTTTCCTCCAGGTGCTCCGATTTCCTCCCTCATCACCAAGGACGAGGGGTTTGTAGGTTAAGTGGCCTCTAGTGTGCAATGAGTGGATGAGAATGTAGGATACCATAGAACTAGTGTGAACGGGTGATCGAGGGTCGGCATGGACTCAGTGGACCAAAGGCTCTGTTTTTGTCTGTAAACTAAACTAAAAACAAAACCCTGGGCTAGATTAGGCTCATCACAGGATCTGCAATTCCTATTTTTATAAAAATTGTCGGGTTCAGTTGAGGAACGACTTTCTTTGTAAAATTAATTCAATGTTTTGAATACTTGGTTATGTTTTTCGTGTTTTTACTAACTAACAAATTGCGAATAAATTCAAATTATTTAACCAATTTACTTCAATTTCAATTGTATGTCAAAGTGATGAAAAGCACATTTCACTGCTTCTGCCGCTGGCAGATCTGGGAATGGGGCTTTGCAATTTGTCGAAGATTCCAGAGAGCTTCAAGGCTGGACCTCCTCCTTGCCAATACAGACCTTGCCATTGTAGTCCCAGGTGTTGTAGTGCACCCAAGATGGGTCAGCTTAGTGCAACTGGGAATTATGGTAGCAGACAATTCTGGGAAGGGAGACTGTGCCCTCTAGATCTGGTGAAACACTTGAATGAATGAAGGAATGAATGAATGAATAAATGAATGAGTTTATTGGCCAAGTATGTACGCATACAAGGAATTTAGCTTACAGTATACAGTAAACCATTGAGAATAAAACATTATAGTTTAAACATGTCAGTGAAATATAATACCACAGCAAAAGGAGGCTACAGACTTTTGGTTATTGAGTAGAGCTACTGTTCGTGGAAAAAAGCTGTTTGTATGTCTGACTGTGGCAGCTTTGACAGTCCGGAGTCGCCTTCCAGAGGGAAGTGCTTCTAGGAGTTTGTGGCCAGGGTGAGAGGGGTCAGAGATGATCTCGTCCGCTCACTTTCTGGCCCTTGCAGTGTACAGTTCGTCAATGGGGAGAAGGTTGCAGCCAATAACCTTCTCAGCTGATTGAATGTTTCACTGCAGCCTCCGGGTGTCGTGCTTGGTGGCTGAGCCAAATTAGACCATGATGGAGAAGGACAAACTCTACGTATAAGCATCGAATAGGACCATCATTGCCTGTGGCATATTGTGTTTCCTTATCTGATCCTCATCCACACTTGCTTTTCCTCAACCACACTCACGTTGAAGCATTTACTAGTTGGGAGTGAGTACAGAGAATGTTTTGCCATAGCAAGTCTTGCATGGGTGGCACGGTGGCGCAGCAGTAAGGTTGCTGCCTTACAGCACCAGCGACCCAGGTTCGATCCTGACTACGGGTGCTTGTCTGTACCGACTTTGTCCGTTCTCCCTGTCACCCGCGTGGGTTTCCTCCAAGATCTTCGGTTTCCTCCCACACTCCAAAGACGTACAGGTTTGTAGGTTAATCGGCATGGTGTAAATGTAGATTGTCCCTAGTGTGTGTAGGGTGGTGTTAATGTGCGGGGATCGATGTTTGGAGCGGACTCGGTGGGACGAAGGGCCTGTTTCCTCGCTGCATCTCTAAAATAAACTAAAATAAGTGACCCAATCGCCCTTGGGCCTGAGGAATAACACAATGGATTTGTTTGAGAACAAATGGTGTTCCACTTGAATTTACTGTTCATGAACTCGAACTGCTTTGGTTCTCTTCTTCTGCTATTCTTGCCCCATCTGTTGGCAAAGAAACTGTGACATTGGTTGTAAAGTCAGCATATTCAAAGGCTATTAGCCAGCTCTTGCAGATAATATGATCCGCAGAGGTTAATGGCCATGATTCGTAGTAGAAAGCCACTGACAGGTTCAATACAATAAAATGATGCACTGAAAATGACATAAAATTCAATGCCCAAAGATTCACCGTCAGAAACGTACCAACCTTTTTAAACCTAATCCATAAACCCAATGTCTGTTCAGTGGAAGGTTAGCTATTACAGAGAATGCCGTGTTCATTTACTGTCTCACCTTAATTTTATATATCTTGAAATCAATAATGTAATTGAAACAACTTCAAAGAGGCTTTTAATTAATTCAATGTCTGTAATCCAATCTCAATAATATTACAAATGTGTTATATTTCATCGGGAGAGGTGGAATCTGACTCTTTATATGGTTGTAAAATTGTCTGAATTAATGGAAGCAGCATACCCAGGTGATTTAACACCAGCTTGATCAGGTCTGTCAGCAAGTTCATTAATGTTTTGCGATTGCTGGAGAAGCTAAATTTGTCCCTTTCCAAAGAGACCGTTTGATGTCGTCAGTGGTGAGTGACATTTATCATGTCATGCGAACTGGGCACCATTGAACAAACCTTACTGAAAGCTGGTTAAGAGAGGGGCAGGGCTGGCAGATCAATCCACAGGGGTACAGGGGTTTCAGGAGAGACAGGGGTGATGGTAAAAGAGGAGGGGCGGGAGGGGGTTGCATTGTTGGTTTCAGGAGGATGTCACAGTAGTGGTCAGAGGTGACATTATGGACAGTTCGTCTAGTGAGGCTATATGGGTGGACATAAGGAACGAGAAAAGTGAAGGGGAAAAGATTTAGCAGGGATCTGAAGGGCAATCTTTTCACACAGAGTGTGGTGGGTGTATGGAACAAGCTGCCAGAGGAGGTGGTTGAGGCAGGGACTATCCCAACATTGGGATAGACAGGTACATGGATAGGATAGGTTTGGAGGGATATGGACCAGGTGCAGGCAGGTGGGACTAGTGTAGCCGGGACATGTTGTCCAGTGTGGGCAACTTGCGCTATGGCCCTGTTTCCATGGGCATATGACTCTAAACTGCAGTCACAACGGCTTCCATTACTTCTATCCATAGATGCTGCCTGTCCCGCTAAGTTACTCCAGCATTTTGTGTCTGTCTTTGATGCAATTATAAACCTTCTTAAACAGCCCCTCTCAAATCAGCAAATGTCACAATCTGCATGGACTGCAATGAGAGGAGCGCGGGAACAAACCACCCCCTCATATTCATGCAACATTTAGACTTGGCCGTCCTCGTAGAACTGTTCCTTTCACATTCTCAACCGTTCTGCCTGATAAAGAATGGCAACAGTCAACAAGCTGAAAACCACAACCACCTTGTCAATTGGTGGTGTGCTTGGCCTACAATACGACGTGACAGAACTTTATTCATCACAGGTGGGAAATTGATCTCTCAGCAGTCATAACAACACAAAAACACAAAATACACAAAACATAGAAACATAGAAAATAGGTGCAGGAGGAGGCCATTCGGCCTTTCGAGCCAGCACCGCCATTCAATATGATCATGGCTGATCGTCCGCTATCAATAACCCATGCCTGCCTTCTCCCCATATCCCTTGACTCCACTAGCCTCTAGAGCTCTATCCAACTCTCTCTTAAATCCATCAAATTAAAGTGACAAGTGGAAAGGATTGGGGATGAGCAAAGATTAGGGAGAGGGGGGGAGGGGGAGTCAGTCAGCCTCAAACTACCCCACGGCAGAATATGGGAAGACTTGTACAGCTTGATAGCCACAGGGAAGAAAGATTTCCTGTGGCGTTCTGTGCTGCATCTTGGTGGAACCAGTCTGTTGCTGAAGGTGCTCCTCAGGTTGACCAGGCTGTTCATCCACCTACATTATAAACCTAGTTCTTGTTTAGTTTAGTTTGGAGATACAGCACCAAAACAGGCCCTTTAGGCTCACTGAGTCAGCACCAACCAGCGATCCCCGCACACTAACATTATCCTACACACATTGGGGTCAATTTACGTTTATACCAAGCCCATTACTCGACAAACCTGTACGTCTTTGGAGTGTGGGAGGAAACCGGAGCTCCCGGAGAAAAGCCATGCAGATCACTGGGAGAACGTACAAACTCCATACAGATAGGCAGAAATAGTCAGGATCAAGTCTGGGTCTCTGGCACTGGAGGTCAGCAACTCTACCACTGCACTACCATGCCAACACTCCAGTGACTATGACAGTTTCCTCAAAGGATAACCAGCTGTTTAGATATAAGAGGAATCAGATTCTGTGAAATTGGGATGCAGTCTAAAAAGGGCGAGAGTACATCTGAATAAAAGTAAGTAAAACTACTGAGCTGTAGGGACAACTTGGCTTGTGAAGTCAATGACATGAATCGACAACTGATTCAAACAGATGGATGAGAAATTCAATTCAGGTTACGCAGTGCACCACCGGGTGGCGCGTGTAATGGCCGCCTCGCCAGCAGTCTATCTCATCCCTTCACTGTTTTTATTATTTTGAGTATGTCTTGAATGTTTGTTTTAATGTCTTTTGGTATGTTTTATGTGTGGGTGGGATCAGGGGAAACTTTTTCTAGTCACTTACCTCGATGGAGACGTGATTTATCTCCGTGCTGCATCTCCGTCACCCCCCGCCCCGCCCCGCTCCGCGGCCTACAACATGAAGTGCTGCGGCCTTTCCTAGAGACCGGAGCTTCAAGCCGCGGGGTGTGGCACGGACTTACCATCATGGATCCTGGGGATCGCCAGTGTAGGAGCTCCGACCGCGGGGCCTGTGGACTTTAACACCGCGTAGCAGCGGTCTCCCGTAAGAGGTGGCCAACTCGGGAGCTCCATGCCGCGGAGTGTTCTGACGCCGGAGTTCGATCATCCCGTTGAGCGGGCTTGAACAGCGAACCATCGACAATGGCGAGTGCGGAGGGTTCAGCCCCGACCACGGGGGAGCAAAGGAGGGAGATGACTGAACTTTATTGCCTTCCATCACAGCGAGGAATGTGGATTCCACGTTGGCTTTATGTTACGTGGCAGAATTGTGTATTGTTGTTTTTCTCACTTAGTTTCGCTGCACGGTAACTCAAATTTCACTGTACCTTAATTGGCGCATGTGACAATTACATTGAATCGTGAATCTTGAATAGATAAAATAATAGATGTATAGGCCGAAGATAGACACAAAAAGCTGGAGTAACTCAGCGGGTCAGGCAGCGTCTCTGGAGAAAAGGAATAGGTGACGTTACGGGCCGAGACATTTCTTCAAATGGAGAGTCAGGGGAAAGGGAACATGAGATATAATCGGTGATGTAGAGACATATGGAACACATGAATGAAAGATATGTAAAAAAGTAACAATGATAAAGGAAACAGGCCATTGTTAGCTGTGTCTTAGGTGAGAACAAGTACAGACAATGAGACTCAATAAGATGAACCAGACCCTTTGGCCCACTTTGTCTGTGCTGACCAACTTGCCATCTGGGACAGTCCCAATCCCTGAATTTAGCCCGTTGCCCTGTAAACCGTTCCTTCCCATATATCTGGCGAATTGTCATCATTGTATCCACTTCTATAGCCTCTCTGACTACCCTATGAATGAAAATGTTGCTCCTGATATCTCTTAAGTATATCCACTATCTCAGTTAGCTTATGCCCTCTAGTTTTAGAATCCTCTACCTTTTGAAAAAAGACTGCGAGTGTTCACTTTATCCATGCCACACATGAATGGAACACCTCATTAAGGTCACCCCTCAGCCTCCTGTGCTCCAAACAAAAAAGTCACAGACTATTAAACCTGTGCCAATCTCTCAAACCCTCAAGCCCAGGTAACGTCCTGGTGAATCTCTTCTGCATCATTTCCAACTTAATAACATCTTTCTTATGTAGCTGAGTGAACAGAATTGCACACAATACTCCAAGTATCGCCTCATTAGATCTTCTGTATTCAATCACTTGCTGTCCTGTTTGTTCTTAAGAGTATAAGAAATGTATGGTGAGTTCAGATAGATTCTACTGAAATATCCTTCCGGCAGTGTTTTCCTCTAGGTCTCTTCCTGAACATCACTTGTGCTGAATAAAGGCCGTTACCATTTTGGCTCCATGTAGTTCATTCAAATGTCACAATACTTGTACTACTTTCTGACAAACGTTAACTGTTTCTTGTTCCACAGATACTGAGCGTTTCCAGCATTTTCTGATTCTATTGTTTGCTCTGAGACCTACAATGTCTCAGAAATCTGAGAGTTATTGAAGATAGACACAAAATGCTGGAGTAACTCAGCGGGACAGGCAGCGTCACTGGAGAGAGTGAATGGGTGGTGTAATGTGTGGAGACCCTTCTTCAGACTTGTGCCAGTCTCGACCCAAAATGTCATCTATTCCTTCTAACGCAATAGAAAGGACGGATATTTGCTTGGAGGATGTGGAATCGATATGGGTAGCATTGCGAAACACTAAGGGGCAGAAAACGCTAGTGGGAGTTGTGTACAGGTCACCTAACAGTAGTAGTGAAGTTGGGGATGGCATCAAACCGGAAATTAGAAATGTGTGCAACAAGGGTAAAACAGTTATAATGAGTGACTTCAATCTACATATAGATTGTGTGAATCAAATTGGCAGGGGTGCTGAGGAAGAGTATTTCTTGGAATGTATGCGGGATAGTTTTCTAAACCAACATGTAGAGGAACCAACGAGAGAGCAGGCAATTCTAGACTGGGTATTGAGTAATGAGGAAGGGTTAGTTAGCAGTCTTGTTGTGCGTGGCCCCTTGGGCAAGAGTGACCATAATATGGTTGAGTTCTTCATGAGGATGGAGAGTGACATAGTTCATTAAGAAACAAGGGTTCTGAACATAAAGAAAGATAACTTTGAGGGTATGAGACATGAATTGGCCAAAATAGACTGGCAATAGATTCTCAAAGGGTTGACGGTGGATATGCAATGGAAGGCATTTAAAGACTGCATGGATGAACTACAACAATTGTTCATCCCAGTTCATCCCAGCAATTGAACTACAACAATTGTTCATCCCAGCAAAATAGTAAATCAGGGAAGGTAGCTCATCGGTGGATAATAAGGGAAATCAGGGATAGTATCAAAACAAAAGATGAAGCATACAAATAAGCCAGAAAAAAAACAGCCTACCAGAGGACTGGGAGAAATTCAGAGTCCTGCAGAGGAGGACAAAGGGCTTAATTAGGAAAGGGAAAATAGATTATGAAAGAAAACTGGCATGGAACATAAAAGCTGACTGCAAAAGTTTTTATAGATATGTGAAGAGAAAAAGATTAGTTAAAACAAATGTAGGTCCCTTGCAGTCAGAAACAGGTGAATTGATCATGGGGAACAAGGACATGGCAGACCAATTGAATAACTACTTTGGCTCTGTCTTTACTAAGGAAGACATAAATAATCTGCCGGAAATAGCAGGGGACCGGGAGTTAGATGAGATAGAGGAACTGAGTGAAATCCAGGTTACTCGGGAAGTGGTGTTAGGTTAATTGAATGAATTAAAGGCCGATAAATCCCCAGGGCCAGATAGGCTGCATCCCAGAGTACTTAAGGAAGTAGCCCCAGAAATAGTGGATGCATTTGTGATAAACTCTTTAGATTCTGGAGTAGTTCCTGAGGATTGGAGGGTAGCTAATGTAATCCCACTTTTTAAAAAGGGAGGGAGAGAGAAAACAGGGAATTACAGACCAGTTAGTCTAACATCGGTAGTGGGGAAACTGCTAGAGTCAGTTATTAAAGATGGGATAGCAGCGCATTTGAAAAGTGGTGAAATCATTGGACAAAGTCAGCATGGATTTATGAAAAGTAAATCATGTCTGACTAATCGTATAGAATTTTTCGAGGATGTAACTAATAGAGTGGATAAGGGAGAACCTGTGGATGTGTTTTATCTGGACTTTCCGAAGGCTTTCGACAAGGTCCCACATAAGAGATTAGTATACAAACTTAAAGCACATGGTATTGGGGGTTCAGTATTGATGTGGATAGAGAACTGGCTGGCAAACAAGAAGCAAAGAGTAGAAGTAAACGGGTCCTTTTCAAAATGGCAGGCAGTGACTAGTGGGATACTGCAAGGCTCAGTGCTGGGACCCCAGCTATTTACAATACATGTTAATGATTTGGATGAGGGAATTGAATGCAACATCTCCAAGTTTGCGGATGACATGAAGCTGGGGGGCAGTGTTAGCTGTGAGGAGGATGCTAGGAGGCTGCAAATGCATGGCAGATGCAGCATAATGTGGATAAATGTGAGGTTATCCACTTTGGTGGCAAGAACAGGAAAGTAGACTATTATCTGAATGGTGGCCGATTAGGAAAAGGGGAGATGCAACGAGACCTGGGTGCCATGGTACACCAGTCATTGAAACTAGGCATGCATGTGCAGCAGGCAGTGAAGAAAGCGAATGGTATGTTGGCATTCATAGCAAAAGGATTTGAGTATAGGAGTAGGGAGGTTCTACTGCAGTTGTACAGGGCCTTGGTGAGACCACACCTGGAGTATTGTGTACAGTTTTGGTCTCCTAATCTGAGGAAAGACATTCTTGCCATAGAGGGAGTACAGAGAAGGTTCACCAGACTGATTCCTGGGATGGCAGGACTTTCATATGAAGAAAGACTGGATAGACTCGGCTTGTACTCGCTAGAATTTAGAAGATTGATGGGGGATCTTATAGAAACTTACAAAAGGGGTTGGACAGGCTGGATGCAGGAAGATTGTTCCCGATGTTGGGGAAGTTCAGAACACGGGGTCACAGTTTAAGGGTAAGGGGGAAGTCTTTTAGGACCGAGATGAGAAAAACATTTTTCACACAGAGAGTGGTGAATCTGTGGAATTCTCTGCCACAGGAGGTGGTTGAGGCCAATTCATTGGCTATATTTAAGAGGTAGTTAGATGTGGCCCTTGTGGCTAAAGGGATCAGAGGGTATGCAGTGAAGGCAGGTACAGTATACTGAGTTGGATGATCAACCATGATCATATTGAATGGTGGTGCAGGCTCGAAGGGCCGAATGGCCTACTCCTCCTATTTTCTATGTTTCTATGTTTCCATGTTTCTATGTTTCTATCCAGAGATGCTTCCTGTCCTGTTACGGTATTACAGTATTTTGTGTCTATCTTTGGCGTCAACCAGCATCTGATTTTCCTTCCTACACAATTATTCGAGAGGTCACCAAGATGGTTGAAGAGGGGAGTGCAGTGGATCTTTTCGATGTGGACTTCAGCAAGGCCTTTGACAAAGTCCCGCATGGTAGTCTGGAAAGTTAGAGCACATGGTATTCAGGGTGATCTTTGCAACTGGATTCAAAATCTGCATGGAGGAAGGAGTCAAAGGATATTTGTGGAGGGTAGTTTTTGCTGACTGTAGGCTTGTGACCAATGGATTGCCACAAGGGTCGGCTGGGGCTACTGTTGTTTGCTACCTACGTTAATGACTTGAAGACAATGTAATTAACTTCACAAAAAATGTACCGATCACACCAAAATTGGTGGCATAGTGGACGGTGAGGAAGGATATTTAACTTTGCCAACAGGATCCTGATCAGTTGAGATGGTGGGTCAAGATATCACAAATGGATTTAATTTTGACCTGTGTAAAGTGTTGCACGTTAGCATGTCAAACCAGGGCAGGACTTACACAGTAAATGGCAGAGTGCCAGAGAATGTTACATCTTCACAATAGCGCACACTCAACTGACTAGATACCTATAAACATTCAAACACCTTTGCAGGGACAAAGTAATTCCCCACCAGGAAGCCTTACACCTCTCCGGTTCTTCCTTGAACAGAGACCCAATTAGTTCCCCTCTACTAAAGGCCTGTCTCTGTAGGCGACTCTTTAGGAGGCTGCCAGGGACTAGTTTTTATGGAATTCACCTACGACATCTGGCGCTAACCTACGACAGCACCTTCAACAACGTACGACAACATATACATCAACGTACGACGATCTACAACAGCAAAAATTGTCGCCATAAGTTGAAAATTTTGCGGCAGTCGCCTGTAGTCACCCAAAACATCGCCTAAGTGGGACAGGCCCTAACTCTCTTCTCTGCTTGCCAGAACTTGTACTTATGCTTATCCTTACCCTGAACAACTTATCCTTGGATTCCTCTCACTTTCTTCAAGTTAAAGGTATAGACATGGGGACTTGCATGGGCCCCAACTATGCCTGACTTTTTGTTGGTTAAATCAAACAGTCCTTGTTCCAAATGTACACTGGCACCATCCCGCAATTCTTTCTCTGCTACATCAGTAACTGCATTGACGCTGCCTCCTGCACCCGTGCAGAAATGGTTAACTTCTTTAACTTTTCCACGGACTTCCACCAAGTCCTCAGATTCTCTTGGGCTATCTCTGACACCTCTCTCTCCTTTCTTGATCTCTTTGTATCCATCACATTGGACAGACTACTGAAGAAGGTAGTGTCTGAAGAAGAAGTGAAGAAAGGTCTCGACCTGAAACATCACCTATTCCTTTTCTCCAGAGATGCTGTCTGACCTGTTGAGTTACTCCAGCATTTTGTGTTCATCTACTGTTTAAACCAGCATCTGCATTCCCTTTGTACAGCTGACTCCCACAGTTATCGGGACTATACGTCCTCCCACTCTGCTTCTTGCAAACACCACCCCTACTCTCAATTTCTCCGTCTCCACTGCAAGATCCAGCTTTCCACTCTGGGACATCAGCGATGTCCTCTTTTTTCAGCAAACATCGATTCACCCTTCCTCCTTCTTCCTGGATGAGCAAGGAGAGTGTTCCCGAGATCCTTACCTTTCACCCTACCAGCCTCTGCAAAACCAACACATCTTTCTAAGACATTCCCACCACCATCAACATGAATTCACCACCAATCTTGCCGTCCCCACACCATTCTGCTCTCCACAAACACTGCTCCCTTCACAACTCCTTGGTTCATTCGTCCCTTAGCTCCCAAACCATCTCCTCCCCAGGTACTTTCCCCAACCAACAGCAGGAGATGTACCACCTGAGCCTGCACCCCCTCCTCCACATCCATCCAGTGACTCCAGCAGGCCTTCCAGGTGAGAGAGGTTAACATGCACCTTCTCTAACCTCGTCTACTGCATTCACGTTGCTTTCAATGCGACCTCCTTTGCATCGGCGAAACGAAGCATAGACTAGGTGACCATTTCGCTGAACACTTGCGCAAGGTCCACTAATATATCTGAATTTCTCCAGCACTTTTGTCTACCTTCGATTTTCCAGCATCTGCAGTTCCTTCTTAAACACAGTGTATCTAGTTGGATGATACAGATACAACAGTTGCCTCCTGTATCTGTACATATCCCCTGCCCATCCTACACTAACCTTTTATTGCTGGGTCTCTTCCATTGCCAAATTAAGGTCACACACAAACTGGAGGTTATATTCCGTTTGGACAGACTAATTTGAACAATTCAATAGTATGAACATTTAATTCTCCAATTTTAGGTAACAAACCAATAACCCGCCCACCCACCTCTGACTTTTACCAACTTTACTGTCCCTACCTGGTTGTACACCCATTCCTCCTATAATTCGGCCCCCCTTTCCCCATCGCCCCATCCCCTTCCCCCTATATTCCGTCCTCACTTCACATTTCATGCCTCTTCTCTCCTGCACGAGTAGAGTTGCTGCCTTACAGTGCCTACAGTGCCAGTGATTCAATCTCGACAACGGGTGCTGTCTGTACGGAGTTTGTACGTTCTCTCCGTGACCGCGTGGGTCTTCCCCAAGATCTTCGGTTTCCTCCCACACTCCAAAGACATACAGATTTGTAGGTTAATCTGCTTGGTATAAATTGTACCTAGTGTGTGTAGGATAGTGTTAGTGTGCGGGGATCGCTGATTAGTGCGGACTCAGTGGGCCGGAGGGCGTGTTTACGTGCTCGATCTCTAATCTAAACTAAATTATTTATCTCTTCCTGCCTCTGCCTTTTATCTATTCATCTCTGGCCTTTGTCCAACCATCTACCACACAAGCCCTCACCTATATCCCCCAGGCTTTATTCCACCCCCACCTCACTTTTTGCTTTCTCCCACCTCCTACAATCAGTCTGAAGAAGGGACTCAACCCGATTCGTTATCTATCTATGTTTTCCAGTGAAGCTGCCAGACCGCTGAGTTACTCCAGCACTTTGTCGCTTGCTTTCATAAGCCAGCAGCTGCAGTTCCTTGTGTCTATAGTTCACATAAAAGCTTCTGAGGACAGAAAGCACATTTGGTCCGAAGAAGGGTCTCGACCCAAAACCTCATCTATTCCTTTCCCAGAGATGCTGCCTGACCCGCTGAGTTACTTCAGCTTGTGGTGTCTATGGTTTAAACCAGCATCTGCAGTTCCTTCCTACACATCCACTTCACTTTTGTGTTATGAAGGTTGTATCTGTGGGTGCATAACACCCAAATTGTTGTTTGACAGAACAGAAATGCCAATAAACATGCTTAATGTGCCAGGTGACAAAAGTCTGAAGTAGGGTCTCGACCCAAAACGTCACGTACTCCGTTCCTCCAGAGATGCTGCCTGACCCGCTGAGTTACTCCAGCATTGTGTCTACTGACAAAATAATCTGTCTGCTCTGGAATGATTCTTGCTCTCTGTTACAATGATGCAAAATAAATTAGCTGAAGTAATCTGATGCCAGGTTTGTTGTCGGCCAATTATCACAGTTAACACAGTCTTATGCTTGGCCCCAACCTGTGAGAATGCCTCATGCTTTCGTCAATTTACAAACTATATGTGCAGCAAGGAACTGCAGATGCTGGTTTAAACCAAAGATAGACACATAAAGCTGGAGTAACTCAGCGGGACGGCCAGCATCTCTGGAGAGAAGGAATGGACCGCTGAGTAACTCCGGCAATTTGTGTCTTTTTTTTTCTAAGACAGCAGTTATAGACACATCCTTGTGTCTATAAGATCGTTCCATCTCTCCAGAGAAGCTGCCTAGCCCGCCGAGTTTAGCTTAGGGATACAGAGAAAACAGTTCAAAGTAAGTAAATATTAAAGGTATAACCGAGTGGATTATGAAAGCAGCACAGTAAAAGCTTCTTTAAGAATGTGAAGACGAAAAAATTAGTTAAGACCAAAGTTGGACCCTTGAAGACCGAAAAAGGTGAATCTATTATGGGGAACAAGGAAATGGCAGATGAGTTGAACAGGTACTTTGGATCTGTCTTCACTGTGGAGGACACAAACAATCTTCCTGATATAGTAGTGGCCAGAGGATCTGGGGTGACGGAGGAACTGAATGAAATCCACATTAGGCAGGAAATGGTGTTGGGTAGACTGATGGGACTGAAGGCTGATAAATCCCCGGGGCCTGATGGTCTGCATCCCATGGCACTTAAGGACGTGGCTCTAGAAATCGTGGATGCATTGGTGATAATTTTCCAATGTTCTATAGACTCAGGATCAGTTCCTGTGGATTGGAGGGTAGCTAATGTTATCCCACTTTTTAAGAAATGCGGGAGAGAGAAAACGGGAAATTATAGACCAGTTAGCCTGACATCGGTGGTGGGGAAGATGCTGGAGTCAATTATAAAAGATGAGATAGCCGCACATGTGGATAACAGCAACAGTCAGCATGGATTTACGAAGGGGAAATCATGCTTGACTAATCTTCTGGAATTTTTTGAAGATGTAACTAGGAAAATGGACAAGGGAGAGTCAGTGGATGTAGTGTACCTGGACTTTCAGAAAGCATTTGATAAGGTCCCACATAGGAGATTAGTGGGCAAAATTAGGGCACATGGTATTGGGGGGTAGAGTGCTGATATGGATAGAAAATTGGTTGGTAGGCAGGAAACAAAAGAGTAGGGATTAACTGGTCCGTTTCAGAATGGCAGGCAGTGACTAGTGGGGTATTGCAAGGCTCGGTGCTGGGACTGCAGCTATTTACAATATACATCAACGATTTGGATGAAAGGATTCAAAGTAACATTAGCAAATTTGCTTATGACACAAAGCTGAGTGGCAGTGTGAACTGTGAGGAGGATGCTGTGAGAATGCAGGGTGACTTGGGCAGGTTGGGGGAGTGGGCAGATGCATGGCAGATGCAGTTTAATGCAGATAAATGCGAGGTTATCCACTTTGGTACCAAAAACAGGAAGGCAGATTACTATCTAAATGGCGTCAAGTTGGGAAAAGGGGAAGTACAACGGGATCTGGGGGTCCTTGTACATCAGTCTATGAAAGTAAGCATGCAGGTACAGCAGGCAGTGAAGAAAGCGAATAGCATGTTGGCCTTTATAACAAGAGGAATCGAATATAGGAGCAAAGAGGTCCTTCTGGCAGTTGTACAGGACCCTAGTGAGACCACACCTGGAGTATTGTGCGCAGTTTTGGTTTCCTAATTTGAGGAGGGACATTCTTGCTATTGAGGGAGCCCAGCGTAGGTTCACCATGTTAATTCCCGGGATTGCGGGACTGTCATATGTTGAGAGAATGGAGCATCTGTCCTTGTACACTCTGGAGTTTAGAAGGATGAGAGGTGAACTCATTGAAACATATAAGATTGTTAAGGGCTTGGACACACTAGAGGCAGGAAACATGTTCCCGATGTTGGGGGAGTCCAGAACCAGGGGCCACAGTTTAAGAATAAGGAGTAAGCCTTTTAGAACGGAGACGAGGAAACACTTTTTCTCACAGAGAGTGGTGAGTCTGTGGAATTCTCTGCCTCAGAGGGTAGAGGAGGCAGGTTCTCTGGATGCTTTCAAGAGAAAGCTAGATAGGACTCTTAAAGATAGCGGAGTCAGGGGATATGGGGAGAAGGCAGGAACGGGGTACTGATTGGGAATGATCAGGCATGATCACATTGAATGGCGGTGCTGGCTCGAAGGGCCGAATGGCCTACTCCTGCATCTAATGTCTATTGAAATGAGGATTTAAAACTATTCTTCTTCTGGTACAAAATATATGGTAGCAATAAAAGAAAATATTTTTATTTGAAGAAGGGTCGGTATCTCGACCCGAAACGTCACCCATTCCTTCTCTCCAGGGATGCTGCCTGACCCGCTGAGTTTCTCCAGCTTTTTGTGTCTACTTTCATCTTAAAATAAATATTATGGGTTTTTTTTTTCAAAGGGAGAGGTGTGGAATTAACCCAGAAGCTACAGATCTGATATCTGAAGCATGTAGTGGGGACTTGTTTAGTGAAAAGGAGATTAGAGTAGCAACTAATAAATGAATGAAAAATAAAAGGACTGACTGACGACTGAGTTTTTTTGAGGAAGCAGGAAGAAAGATTCATGAGGATGACATGTTTCATTTAATACATATGGAGATTCAAAATCAAAATCCATTTGCTGAAGTAATATTGAATAAATTTGTTATCAAAATTGAAGATCGTGGAATGAATATTTAAGTGAATGGGGAGATCAGAAACTGTCTGAAGTGTGAAGAAGCATCTGTGTTCGGGCTGGCAGAAGGTTAAAGGTTGTGAGGTCAGAGATCAGTATTAGGACCTTTGAACTGCTTAAATGAATTAGAGTCATACAGGAAGGAAACAGGTTCCCTGCCCACCACATCATTGTCACGTATTCTATGACTTGACGATCCAGCGTAGATATTCTGTTGAGTCATTTCTTAAACATACCTCCACAACCCTGTCAGGTCCGCGGCAATAGAAAATCTTCCTAAGGTGGCGCAGCGGTAGAGTTGCTGCCGTACAGCGCCATAGACCCGGGTTTGATCCTGACTACGGGCGCTTGCCTGTACGGAGTTTTACGTTCTCAACAAGACCTGCCTGGGTTTTAGATCTCTTAGATCTCTGGTTTCTTCCAACAGACCAAAGACGTACATGTTTGTAGGTTTATTGGCTTGGTATAAATGTAAAAAAATGTCCCCAGTGTGTGTAGGGTTGTGTTAACATGCGGGGATCGTTGGTCAGTGAGAACACGGTAGGCCGAAGGACCTGTTTTTCGTATATGCCCACACAACGACCCAAGGGCATTTTGGGCATGACTGTTTATGGGTCAAGAATTTGGAAACAGTGCAGGGTTTCAGTTTTGTGGAGAAACTGGTTTTGTTCTCTGTGGAGCAGAAAAAGATGAAGAGAAAATGAAAAATAAGTGTTCAAAATTGTGCAGGATTTTTTATGGCTACGTAACATGAAACCACTCCTAGTGCCAAAAAGATCAACAACTAGAAGACAGTGACCCAACTTAATTGGCACGATGAGAGATATTGTAATATGCATATTAACAAGCAAAGTTCAGGAATGCAATGTCGGACAAGATCGTAGATGTAGATTCCACAGTAACTTTCAAAATGAAATGAAATAAATATTTGAGACAAAATATTGCAAAGAAGCAGGGGAGACAAAATAATTGAATTGTCGATTCACAGAGCTCGTTCAAGACGGCGGTTTAAACAGCTTCTTTTTATGTTTCAACTCTCTCTGATTTAGTGATTCATGTAACTGCAGAGGGATGCAATCTCCATTATCATAATGTGCTGGGAACACAAGCTCTGGGATCAGTTTTCTATCAAAGAAAAAACCATAAATATATGCCCCAGTCACTACTCATATTGAGACCCAGAAACTATTAAGGGCCTGTCCCACTTAGGCGATTCTTTAGGCAACTACAGGTGACTAGTTTGTCACTGCACATTCGCCAGTGGTCACCGGGAGTTGTCTCCTCAGTCGCGCAAAAACGTAGCGTCTTTCTGGTCATGGCATTTTGAAAATTTTTGGTGACAGTGGGTTTGATGCCAATGAGCGTAGCTTGACTTCTCCTGACGTAGGTGCTGTCGTAGATTGTCGCCAGGGTGACGTAGGTTGTCGTCGGTTTTTCGGCGACCTGCTACGACTATGACAGTCACCGGCAGTTGCCTAGTAAATCGCCAAGTGGGACAGGTCCATCAGTTGCCCAGTATTAAAGTTGGATGTCATGATCCGACAAATTAAAATCCATTCCTTCTATCCAGAGATGCTGCCTGTCTCGCTGAGTCACTCCAACATTTTGTGTCTATCTTCAAATTAAAATCCTTATTATCATCTGCTTTGATATGTTGCGTTCACACCTTACCCTTCCATATCTCTAGACTCCCTCTCCCCTGACTCTCAGCCTGAAGAAGGGTCTCCACCCGAAATGCCACCCATTTCTTCTATTCAGAGATGCTGCCTGTACCGCTGAGTTACTGCATTTTACGTTTATCTTCAAATTAAAATCTCAGCTATCGCACACCCAATAATTGGAATGGTGTAGGAAGGAATCACAGATGCTGGTTTACAGTGAACATTGATACAAAACGCTGGGGTAAATCATTGGGACAGGCAGTATCTCTGGAGAGAAAGAATAGGGGATGTTTCGGGCCGAGACTCTTTTCAGTTCCAGTTTAGTTTAGTCTATTGTCACATGTACCGAGGTACAGTGAAAAGCTTTTTGTTGCGTGCTAACCAGTCAGCAGAAAGACAATACATGAATTAAACTGAACCATTTACAGTGTAGATAGATACATGATAAGGGAATAACGTTTAGTGCAAGGTAATGCGAGCAGGTCAGATCAAGGATAGTCCGAGGGTCATCAAAGATGTAGATAATAGTTCAGCACTGCTCTCTGGATGCGGTAGAATGCTTCAGTTGCCTGATAACAGTTGGGAAGAAACTGTCCCTGAATCTGGGGGTGTGCGTTTTTCACACTTCTATACCTTTTGCCTGATGGGTGAGGGGAGAAGAGGGAGTGGCCAGCGTGTAACGCATCCTAAATTATGCTGCTAGCCTTGCCTAGGCAGTGTGAGGTATAAATGGAGTCAATGGAAGGGAGGTTGGATAGCGTGGTGGTCTGGGCTGCGTCCACACTATGATGCAATGTCTTCAGTCAGAATGGGGCATCAGTTGCCGGCTTCCAGTGAGCAGAAGAACGGTGGCTCACAACTGCAATGGAAAATGATCTGTTCTCATTTAGCATAATTTGAGCTCGTTGAATCGAATGTATCAATCTGGCCATTACCAACCAGAATGACAAAGTTAACTGAACAACAAGAATGGCAATAATTGGGTATGGATACGTGATCTCTGGAGTCAATTGTCCATTCCTAAACACTGTGGATTTTTAATTAGGGGAAAAAATTGTTTTCAATTGACCATAAAATAAACAGAGGTTGTTTCACAGCTCACTTCAATTAACTGTGAAAATATTATGTTTCATTACAATTGCATGAGATGATCTATGGACACTTGGGATGAAATTAAATTGATAACTCAGGAGTCAGAGCATTGCATTAATTAATGCAATGGGAATGAGCTATGAGCACAGATGAATTCCTGAACAACAAATTCGATCTTAGAGTCACAGAGTCATGGAGTGATACAGCATGGAAACAGGCCCTTCGGCCCACACCGCCCAACAAATCCCAACTACACTATTCCCACCTGCTAGTATTTGGTTCATATCCCTCCAAACCTGTCCTGTCCATGTACCTGTCTAACTGCCTCTTAAATGCTGGGATAGTCCCTGCCTCAACTACATCCTCCAGCTGCTTGTTCCATACAGCCTGTTCCAACATAGAACCATACAACGCAAGATCGTTGGAGTAGCATTGTCTACTTTTCAGTCCTGCCTGTCTTCATTTGTGGCTTGAGAAGATGCAAAGGTTTTCGTCAAGGCTCCTGCAGTCTCCTCTCTTGCACCCCCTCAATAACCTTGGATAGATCTCATAAAGCTCTGCGAATGTATGCAACAATGGTTTTCCACCATGCATGGGCGGCACGGTGGTGCAGCGGTAGAGTTGCTGCTTTACAGCGCTGACAGTGCCAGAGTCCCGGGTTCGATCCCAACTATAGGTGCTGTCTGTACGTTGTTTGTACGTTCTCCCCTTGACCTGCGTGGGTTTTCTCCGAGATCTTCGGTTTGCCCCCACCGTTCAAAGACGTACAGGTTTGTAGGTTAATTGGCTTGGTATAAAATGTAAAAATTGTCCCTAGTGTGTGTAGGTTAAGGTTAATGTGCGGGGATCACTGGTCAGTGCGGACACAGTGGGCCGAAGGGCCTGTTTCCGTGCTGTATCTCTAAACTAAACTAAACTAAACTAATGGCTTCAACAGCACTTTCTTCTTAATTCTCAAACAGCCCGAGCATATTGTTATTCCCCACACTAACCTCATGGTTCTCCATGGCCTTCTCCTAGGTGAATACAGGTGCAAAGTATTCAGTATCTCACCTACATCCTCTGACTCCAGCATTGGTGAATACTTTATCCCTCAGCTCTCCAGCCTTCTCTGTGGTTCTCCATGGTTAACCTTTTATTTTTTATGTACGGATGTGTTCCTGCAACAACTTTGTTTGTTGTCGCTCCTGGGGATCACCAAGCAATGGTCTTGTTTTATGAAATGTGCTGCATAGTTGAAGGATGCGCGGGAAGGAACTGCAGATGCTAGTTGACACCAAAGTTAGACACAACATGCTGGAGCAACTCAGCCGGACAGGCGGCATCTCTGGAGAGAAGGAATGGGTCGTGATCCTTCTTCAGTGTCACAGCATTCTTCAGACTAGGAACGTCACCCATTCCTCCTCTCCAGAGATGTTGCCTGTCCTGCTGAGTTACTCCAGCATTGTTTGTCTGTCTTCTGTATAATTGAAGGTTGTATGTATAATTTTCAACCAGACCGGAGGACAAATCTGGTGGAAGTGAACTAACCCAGTCAGTTCAGTAAATTAACTTCAAAGGTTTGACAGTGTAACATTTTTATAACTGACCCAGGTTAGTGAATGAAGCTTTGGACTTTAGACTGTACAGATGATACAGATCATTTGGCCTATCAAATCCACACCGACCATACAATAACACTATCCTATACATTAGGGACAATTTACAAATCTCAGAACCCAATTAACCTACAAACCTGTACGTCTTTAGAGTGCTGGGGTACCGGGGGAGAGGAATAGATCAGGTAGATGCACAGAGTCGGGGAATCGAGGACCACGGGACATAGGTTCAAGTTGAAGGGGAAAGGATTTAATAGGAATCTGAGGGGTAACCTTTTCACACAAAGGGTGGTGGGTGTATGGAACGAGCTGCCAGAGGAGATAGTTGAGGCTGGGACTATCCCAACATTTCAGAAACAGTTAGACTGGTACATGGATAGGACAAGTTTGGAGGGATATGGGCCAAACACGGGCAGCTGGGACTAGTGTAGCTGGGACATTGTTGACCGGTGTGGGCAACCTGTTTCCATGCTGTATTACGCCATGACTCGGAAAAAATCCATGGGGTCACATGGAGAACGTACAAACTCCATTCAGACAGCACCCAGTCAGGATCAAAGCCATGTCTGTGGCGTTGTAAGGCAGCGATTCTACCGCTGCACCACTGTGCTGCATGTGAGGTTATATCTAACAGGTGATTGACTGGCTTACAGGCACATTAATGGTCTAATTCAGCATTCAGTAGAAACTACGTATTAGCCACAAAGGAACAGGAAGAGGGTTATCAGCCCTTTAAATTGCTCAACATTTAATTAGATCTGGGGTACACAAAAGGCTGGAGAAACTCAGCGGGTGCAGCAGCATCTAAGGAGCGAAGGAGATAGGTGACGTTTCGGGTCGAGACCCTTCTTCAGACCAGATCTGGTTAATCTGCATTTAAACTTTACCTCCTACCCTGGCTCAATAATTCTTGCTGCTTAGACATAATCTCATCTCAAGAGCATTTTACGAGATAAGAACTGTTTGCATACAATACTGCAAACTTCAATTATTTTTTTACTTGGAAATAAAAACACAAACCCCTGAAATTTTCAGCCGGTCAGGCAGCATCCGTGGACAGGGAAACGGATTTAACATCACATGTTGAGCAAGATAGTGTCCGCCTTAGGTCATAGGGTCATAAGTTCATAAGTGATAGGAGCAGAATGAGTCCATTCGGCCCATCAAGACTACTCCGTCATTCAATAATGGCGGATCTATTTCTCCCTCCAAATCCCATTCTTCTGCCTTCTCCCCATAACCCATGACACCCGTGCCAATCAAGAATCTATCTATCTCTGCCTTAAAAATATCCATTGACTTGGCCTCCACAGCCTTCTGTGGCAAAGAATTCCACAGATTCACCACCCTCTGGCTAAAGAAATTCCTCCTCATCTCCTTCCTAAAAGTGCGTCCTTTAATTCTCAGGCTGTGACCTCCAGCCCTAGACTCTCCCACGAGTGGACACATCCTCTCCGCATCCACTCTATCCAGGCCTTTCACTATCCGGTGAGTTTCAATGAGGTTCACCCTCATTCCTCTAAACTCCAGAGGGCCCAGTGCCGGTAACCCACTCATTCCCGGGACCATTCTTGTAAACCTCCTCTGGACCCTCTCCAAGCCAGCACATCCTTCCTCAGATGTGCGGCCCAAATCAGCTTGACTGCCAGAGTGAGGCCATGCTCATATCTCTCTCTTCTCTGCCCCACCCCCTAACCCCAGTGCACATTCTCCCACCACCTCCATCCCTACTCCCAGTCCCCATTTAGTCTTTATGCTCCCTCTTCCGGCTGACACACACATCCCTCCCTCTGGCATTACATTTCACTCCTCCTTTCCTTACCTTATTTTAGTTTAGCGATACAGCACGGAAACAGGCCCTTCGGCCCATCGAGTCCGCATTGACCAGTGATCCCCACACCCTAATGCCATCCTGCACACACTAGGGACAATGTTACATTGATAGAAAAGCCAATGAACCTACAAACCTGTACGTCTCTGGAGTGTGGTAGGAGACCGAAGATCTCGGAGAAAACCCACGCAGATCACGAACCCACAGAGAATGTACAAACTCCGTACAGACAGCACCTGTAGTCATGATTGAACCTGGCTCTCTGGTGCTGCAAGGCACTGGTTCTTCCACTGTGCCACTGTGCAGCCCTGACTCCTTCTGTCTCAGTTTCACCTTTAGCCTGTGTCACTATCACCACCCACCTGCCAACCATCCCCCTTCCCCGCATCGCCTGTATTACTTCACAGGATTTATCCCACCCCCGCCCCAGTGTTCCAGTATTCTGCCCCCCACTACATGAGTCTGAGGAAGATTCCTGACCAAAATATCTTCTATTCCATTCCCCCGACAGATACTGCCTGATCCGTTGAATTCCTCCTTGTTTGGTCAAGTTTCCAGATTTACAACCTCTCATTTGACGTTGATGACCTTTCTTGTCACGTGGCGTGATAACGAAACGAAGAATGTTTTAAGTTAAAGAAAGATTGGAGAGGCCAACAATAATGTCTGCAGTAGGGTGCAGACAGGATGATGCAGGCGCGAGGTGTTAATCACAGCTGATGCGTGTAGAGGAGAGGTAAATGGCGAGAAAAGCGGGCGGGGGCGAGAGGGGAATGGGATCTGTGAGGTGCAGAAAATAGCTTTAGAAATGCTGCACATGCTGGTTGGCACAGTGGGACAGCGGTAGAGTTGCCGCTTTACAGCGCCAGAGGCCCAGGTTCGATCATGACTACGGGTGCTGTCTGTACGGAGTTTGTTCGTTCTCCCATTGACCTGCGTGGGTTTCATCCGGGATCTCCGTTCTCCTCCCACATTCCAAAGACGTGCAGGCCTGTAGACAAATTGCCTTGGTAACATTGGATAATGTCCCCAGTGTGTGTGGGGTGGTGTTAGTGCGCGGGGATCTCTGGTCGGCGTGGACTCGGTGGGCCGAAGGACCCTGTCTCCGCACTGTATCTTTACAACAAAAAATGATCCTAAATCTCAAATGTGAGAATGCTGGAAATACATGATAGGTCAGATGGCATCTGTGGAAAGAGATAATGAGTACAAAAATACAACTTGATGAACAGTTTTGAAACAAAATGGAACGGCTGGTTCGACACATTGGAGGGACCTGAGAAATATAAAACATGAATCCCTTTTTAAGGCTATCCTTAAAGATCTGACTCCAAGAGTGAATCCATGGTGAATCACGGTGGTGCAGCGGTAGAGCTGCTGCCTGACAGCGAATGCAGCGCCGGAGACCCGGGTTTGATCCTGACTACAGGTGCCGTCTGTACGGAGTTTGTACGCTCTCCCCGTGACCGCGTGGGTTTTCTCAGAGATTTTCAGTTTCCTGCCACAAAGATGTATAGGTTTGCAGGTTAATTGGCTTGGTAAATGTAAAAATCATCCGTAATGGATGTAGGATAATGCGGGGATCACTGGTCGGCACGGACCCGTGTTTCCGCGCTGTATCTCTTAATTACACTAAACTAAACTAAACTAAATCCATTATCCCTGAAGGGCCTGTCCCACTGTACGAGTTTACCCAAGAGCTCTCCTGAGTTTTAAAAAAAATCAAACTCGTGGTAAGTACGTAGAATGTACTTTGCGGGTACGTTGGAGCTCGGGACGTCTCTTAGCGGCTCGTAACGCTAACGGCAGGTACTCGGGATACGCGGTAAGCTCGTGCAGGTTTTTCAACATGTTGAACAATGTCCACGAGAGCCCCGAGTACCTACGAGCGGCTATTACTGTAATTCTCCGAGTTCGAATCAAGGGATATTCGGGAGAAATCTTGAAATTAGGTACATTTCTTTCTTTACTACCTGTTAAGTACTGGCTTTTACAATGTTGTCCACCACAGCCTTATTTTACGATGTTGTCACTGTGTTCATATCTGTCTGTGTCCTTCCCCATCTTATTTACAACTCTTCTCTAGCCCGAGAAAGGTTCGTCCAACATTCCTTCAGCATTTCAATCTCGTGCGCTCCCCATTGGTTTTTCTCCATAATTTATGGATAAGCCCTAAACCATCTAAAGCCTAAACATCAAATTTCCATTCCCAAACTTTCACTGCCTCAGCCATTCTTTGACCTTCTTTAACAGCGAGTTAAGTAGATAAATGAAAAAGGCATAGATGTGGATAGGATGTTTCCACTGGTGGGAGAGTTTGGGACCCGATGTCATAGCCTCAGAATTAAAGGGCGCTCTTTTAGAAAGGAGGTGAGGAGGAACTTTAGTTAATCTGTGGAACGCATTGCCACAGAGGTCTGTGCCGGCCAAGACAGTGGATATTTTTAAGGCAGAGGTAGACAAATGCTTGATTGGAATGGGTGTCAAGGGTTATGGGGAGAAGGCAGGAAGTAGGATTAGGAGGCAGAGATCAACCATGAGTGAATGGCCAAATAGACTTGATGGGCCGAATGGCCTAATTCTACTCCTATAACTTGGATTTAAGATAATGGTGAGGAGTAATGACTACACTGATCTCATTTTCGCCATCTATAACCTTTCAATATATGATGAACTCTGTTAAAAGCTATAGAATGCAGGAAACTGCTGCAATGGAGACAGCAGTAATATTTACTTTGCCTGAAGCTTATACTAGGACGAGCCTCTGAGCACTTTGTCCTCTAATGGGACAGAGGTACATGTGGCAGGTTTCAAGTTCAGGTACAGTTCCAGGATAATATACGCAAAGCACTGGAGTATTGCCCCTGTCCCACTTGGGAAACCTGAACAGAAACCCCTGGTGACCTTGTGCCCCACCCAAGGTTTCCGTGAGGTTCCCGGAGGTTTTGGTCACTCTCCCTAATGATCGAAAGTGGTTTCTGCGAGGTCGAGGCTTTTTCTATGTTCCTGGGATTATTTCAACAAAACCAAAACTGGCCTCAACTAAAAACAGGTTGCCGTTTGGTCGAAGCCAGTGGAATGGGGTCGCTATTTACCTACTGGCAGTCGAAGGCAATCGCCTTCGTCGACCAGCCATTTTCATTGGCTCATTGGAGTTTTCAGCAAAGATCCTGTAGGATCTTTGGTTTTCAGGACCTAGAAGATCCGCCAGAAGGTAAAATGCCCACTAACTTTATTAAACTTCTTAAAACTGTCTCCACTCCACTCCCCCCCCCTTCTCTCCCCTTCTCTCCCCTTCTCTCCCCCTTCTCTCTCCCATTCTCTCTCCCCTTCTCTGTCCTTCTCTCCCCTTCTATCCCCCCCCTTCAGCCATTCAATCATGCTGATCCATCTCTCCCTCCTAACCCCATTCTCCTGCCTTCTCCCCGTAACCCCTGATGCCCGTACTAATCAAGATTCTATCTATCTCCGCGTTAGAAATATCCTCTGACTTGGCCTCCACACCATTCTGTGCAAAGAATTCCACAGATTCAGCACTCTCTGACTAAAGAAATTCCTCCTCATCTCCATCCTAAAGTAACATCCTTTAATTCTGAGGCTGAACTCTCGTCCTGGGCTCTCCCACTAGTGAAGACATCCTCTCCACATCCACTCTATCCAAGCCTTTCACTATTCTGTACGTTTTAATGGGAGGGGGGGGGGGGGGGGAAGAAAGGAGGACCCAGCGTGGGATACTTTGTCAGCACCCTTTAGGTGGTGACTATTTGCATACCTTGTGGATGCAAGCAAAGAATTGCACTGTGACTTGTCACATGTGACAATACAGTATTAAATTAAATTAAATTAAATTAAATTAAATTAAATTCATATAGACAAAGAAACAGAACTAGGAAGACCTATTTAACCTGTTCACTGAGACCATGGCTGTACTGTGCACTTTTCCACAAACCCCCGTTACACATATAATTGTCAACTTATAGTCCATTAATAAGTCAAAGTTACCAGTTGCAATGTAGAAATTAATTTCTGATCAATTATTGTTTTCAACTTCCAAGTGTTAACATGCTGTGTGCAGAGAGTCTCCTAACTATTCCTGAAATAACTTTTTGTAGATTATTTGCTCTGTCTGAAGTTCTAATCTTCCCAGCCAGCAGGAGGCATTTACAGTATCACCATCCACCCTTTCAATTCTCATGAATTTCATGAAAACGTTACCATATTCCTGATAAGTTTCAGCAGTGGAGGAAATGTAACCCCAATTACTGCAGTCCCTCCTTGTTGTCCACATCTTGGCATCAAGGTATACTGCATCCTGCATTACTAACATATCGTTCCAGATGTGCTCACAGTGCACCAGATGTAGATATTCAGGGCTTTGAACTCCTACAGCATACAGTGGCTTGCAAAAGTGGTCATACCCCTTGAACTTTTCCACATTTTGTCACGTTACAACCACAAACGTAAATGTATTTTATTGGGATTTTATGTGATAGACCAACACAAAGTGGCGCATAATTGTGAAGTGGAAGGAAAATTATACATGGTTTTCAAATTTTTTTACAAATAAAAAACTGAAAAGTGTGGCGTGCAAAAGTATTCAGCCCCCTTTACTCTGATACCCCTAAATAAAATCCAGTGCAACCAATTGCCTTCAGAAGTCACCTAATTAGTAAATAGAGTCCACTTGTGTGTAATCTAATCTCAGTATAAATACAGCTGTTCAGTGAAGGCCTCAGAGGTTTGTTAGAGAACATTAGTGAACAAACAGCATCATGAAGCCCAAGGAACACACCAGACAGGTCAGGGATAAAGTTGTGGAGAAGTTTAAAGCAGGGTTAGGGTATAAAAAAATATCCCAACTTTGAACATCTCACGGAGCACTGTTCAATCCATCATCCGAAAATGGAAAGAGTATGGCACAACTGCAAACCTACCAAGACATGGCCGCCCACCTAAACTGACAGGCCGGGCAAGGAGAGCATTGATCAGAGAAGCAGCCAAGAGGTCCATGGTAACTCTGGAGGAGCTGCAGAGATCCACAGCTCAGGTGGGAGAATCTGTCCACAGGACAACTATTAGTCGTGCACTCCACAAATCGGGTATTTATGGAAGAGTGGCAAGAAGAAAGCCATTGTTGAAACAAAGCCATAAGAAGTCCTGTTTGCGGTTTCCCACAAGCCATGTGGGGGACCCAGCAAACATGTGGAGGGAGGTGCTTTGGTGGAGGTGCCAAAACACTCCACTGCGGCAAGCCTCAATGACTTCTGCCCAGTTGCACTTACCCCCATCATCACCAAGTGCTTCGAGAGGCTGGTCCTGGCACACCTCAAAAGCTGCCTACCCCTCACACTGGATCCCTATCAGTTTGCCTACCGCAAGAACAGGAGTACGGAAGATGCCATCTCAACGGCACTTCACTCCGCCCTCTCCCACCTCAACAACAGACACTTACGTAAGAATGCTGTTCATCGATTACAGCTCAGCATTCAACACCATTATACCATCAAAATTGATCGCCAAACTCGGTAATCTGTGCATCGCTCCTTCCCTCTGCAACTGGATACTGGACTTTCTAACCAACAGACCCCAGTCTGTTAGGTTAGACAAGCACACCTCTTCAACCCTCACCCTGAACACCGGCGTTCCACAGGGCTGTGTGCTGAGCCCCCTCCTCTACTCCCTCTTCACCTATGACTGCACACCTGTACATGGTACTAACACCATCATCAAGTATGCAGATGATACAACGGTGATTGGCCTCATCAGCAACAACGATGAGTCGGCCTACAGGGAGGAGGTCCAGCACTTAGCAGCATGGTGCGCTGACAACAACCTGGCCCTTAACTCCAAGAAGACCAAGGAGCTCATTGTAGATTTCAGGAAGGCCAGGGGCGGCACGCACACCCCCATCCACATTAACGGTACGGAGGTGGAACGTGTTTCTAGCTTCAGGTTCCTGGGAGTCAACCTCTCCGACGACCTCTCTTGGACCCACAATACCTCAACTCTGATCAAGAAGGCTCACCAGCGTCTCTTCTTCCTGAGGAGACTGAAGAAGGTCCATCTGTCTCCTCAGATCCTGGTGAACTTCTACCGCTGCACCATCGAGAGCATCCTTACCAACTGCATCACAGTTTGTATGGCAACTGCTCTGTCTCCGACCGGAAGGCATTGCAGAGGGTGGTGAAAATTGCCCAACGCATCACCGGTTCCTCGCTCCCCTCCATTGAGTCTGTCCAAAGCAAGCGTTGTCTGTGGAGGGCGCTCAGCATCGCCAAGGACCTCTCTCACCCCAACCATGGACTGTTTACCCTCCTACCATCCGGGAGGCGCTACAGGTCTCTCCGTTGCCGAACCAGCAGGTCCAGGAACAGCTTCTTTCCGGCGGCTGTCACGCTACTCAACAACGTACCTCGGTGACTGCCAATCACCCCCCCCCGGACACTTATTGTTATTTATTCAAATCATTTGCTGTGTCGCTCTTCCAGGGAGATGCTAAATACATTTCGTTGTCTCTGTACTGTACACTGACAATGACAATTAAAATTGAATCTGAATCTGAATCTGAATCTGAATCTTTGGTCTGATGAGGCCAAAATTGAAGTTTTTGGGTCTAAATGCAAAAGGCAATGTGTGGTGGAAAACTAACACTGCACATCACCCTGAACACACCATCCCCACTGTGAAACATAGTGGTGGCAGCATCATGTTGTGGGGATGCTTTTCTTCAGCAGGGACAGGAAAGCTGGTCAGAGTTGATGGGAAAATGGATGGAGCCAAATACAGGGCAATCTTGGAAGAAAACCTGTCAGAGTCTGCAAAAGACTTGAGACTGGGGTGGAGGTTCACCTTCCAGCAGGACAATGACCCTAAACATACAGCCAGAGTTACAATGGAATGGTTTAGATCAAAGCATATTCATGTGTTAGAATGGCCCAGTCAAAGTCCAGACCTAAATCCAATTGAGAATCTCTGGCAAGACTTCAAAATTGCTGTTCACAGACGCTCTCCATCTAATCTGATTGAGCTTGAGCTATTTTGCAAAGAAGAATGGGCAGACATTTCAGTCTCTAGATGTGCAAAGCTGGTAAAGACATACCCCAAAAGACTTGCAGCTGTAATTGCAGCGAAAGGTGGTTCTACAAAGTATTGACTCAGGGGCGCTGAATACTTTTGCATGCCACACTTTTCAGTTTTTTATTTGTAATAAAATTTGGAAACCATGTATCATTTTCCTTCCACTTCACAATTATGCACCACTTTGTGTTGGTCTATCACATAAAATCCCAATAAAATACATTTACGTTTGTGGTTGTAACGTGACAAAATGTGGAAAAGTTCAAGGGGTATGACAACTTTTGCAAGCCACTGTATGTTATCTGATCTCCTGCTTGCTGAACACTTTAACTCTCCCTCCCATTCCCACACTGACCTTTCTGTCCTAGGCCTCCTCCATTGTCAGAGTGAGGCTAAATGCAAATGGGGGAAAAGTACCTCACATTTTGCTTAGGCAGCTTACACCCCAGCGGTATGAACCTTGATTTTTCTAACTTCAAGTAACCCTTGCTTTCCCTCTCTCTCCTTCGTTCGCCCACTATAGTTTTCCAGCTAGTTTCACTGTCCTTTGATTAAATATTACTGATTGTATGCCTACTTGTCACCGTTTCCTCAGCTAACAAAGAAACATTTGACATTTCCTTAAAATTGTCTGCTTTGATCTGTCATATTCACACCTTACCCTTCCATATCTCTAGACTCCCTCTCCCCTGACCCTTAGCCTGAACATAGAAACATAGAAAAATAGGTGCAGGAGTAGGCCATTTGGCCCTTTGAACTGCACCGCCGTTCAATGTGATCATGGCTGATCATCCAACTCAGTATCCCGTACCTGCCTTCTCTCCATACCCCTGATCCCTTTAGCCACAAGTGCCACATCTAACGCCCTCTTAAATATAGCCAATGAACTGGCCTCAACTACCTTCTGTGGCAGAGAATTCCAGAGACTCACCACTCTCTGTGTAAAGAATGTTTTCCTCATCTCGGTCCTAAAGGAATTCCCCCTTATCCTTAGACTGTGACCCCTTGTTCTGGACTCCCCCAACATCGGGAACAATCTTTCAGCATCTAGCTTGTCCAACCCCTTAAGAATTTTGTAAGTTTCTATAAGATCCCCCGTCAATCTTCTAAATTCCAGCGAGTACAAGCCGAGTCTATCCAGTCTTTCCTCATATGAAAGCCCTGACATCCCAGGAATCAGTCTGGTGAATCTTCTCTGTACCCCCTCTATGGCAAGAATGTCTTTCCTCAGATTAGGAGACCAAAACTGTACGCAATACTCCAGGTATGGCCTCACCAAAACCCTGTACAACTGCAGTAGAACCTCCCTGCTCCTATACTCAAATCCTTTCGCTATGAAGAAGCATCTTGACCCAAAACATCACCCATTCCTTCTCTTAAGAGATGCTGCCCGTCCCGCTGAGTTACTCCAGCATTTTGTGTCTATCTTCGGTGTAAACCAGCATCTGCAGTTGCTTCCTACATGTATATACCATCCACCTTGCATTACATTTTTTTGAAGATCTAATGGCCAGCATTTATGATTATATTTTGCTGGAGGTTTATTCAAGCATAATAAGTGAAGCACGACTTTCAGAGAAGCTCTCCTTCTGAGCCTTTATACTAATAAAGGCAAGTTGATGTTATGGTGCAAGTTTATGAAACATTGGTTTGGGCGCAGGTGTTCTGGTCAGTTCTGGTCACTACGCCATGAGAAAGGCATATCTGGAGATCTGGTGAGAATGCAGAGGAAATCCACCAGGATGTGAATCAATCTACTTATAAAGAACGAATGGATAGACTGGCTTCCGTTCCTTTGTATGGAAGAGACAATCATGTGGGAGCATGGTAGAGATATACACAGTTTTATGAGGCGGAGGCAGTATATGTAGTAAGAACTGTTTTCTCATTACAGAGCCGTCCAAATGTAGAGCGCACGAGTTTAAGATGAGGGAGAAGAGGATTAGAGGACATCTGATTAAGTGTGACCCATCAGGGCAGGCATGATTGCGCAGCGGTAGAGTTGCTGCCTTCCAGTGCCTGAGACTCGGGCTTGATGCTGTCCATTGGTGCTGTCTGTGTGGAGTTTCTACGTTCTCCCCGTGACCTGCATGGGTTTTCTCTGGGTGCTCTGGTTTTCTCCCACACTCCAAGAATGTCCAGGTTTGTTGCGTCAGTAAAATTGTAATTTGGCCCTGGTGTATGTCGGATAGTGTCAGTGTGCGGGGATCAATGGTCGGCACAGACTCGTTCGGCTGAATGGCCTATTTCTGCGCTTTTATCTCCAAACTATAAAAAGTATCTACATAAGCTCCCTTTAATCGCCAAGGCCCGAAAGGCTATGAACCAAGTGCTTGTAAATGGCAATAGTAGAGATGGTGGGATGGTTAGCATGGAGCATGATGGGCTCTATGACCTTTGTGACCACCAGTCAACATTGTTTTGCTGTGTCTGAAGAAGGGTCTCGACACAAAATGTCACCCACTCCGTCTCTCCAGAGATGCTGCCTGTCCCGTACAGTTTCCTGTAGAGGCTGTTGTGCCTATCTTCAGTTTAAACCAGCATCTGCAGTTCCAATCTACACATTATTTTGCTGTGTGCGAGCTTCAGGGCAAGGAAAGAAAAGATGCATCAAGCTTCAGTTCAGTTGTCTAAGCTCTAATGTACTTGACAATGATGTGTACAAAACCCAATGTTCGCATTTCTCACTGAGTTTGACACCAGCGGTTCCAGAACAAATACACTTTGTTCCCCGTACTAGATTAAATGCAGCACTAGAAAATGAACTCATTTGACACTTCTGTCCACAATTCCCCCCAGTTGCCGATCCTGTTGCATTGTTCCCGAGGGCTAGGGTGAGCGGTATCATATTTTCTGCTATTTAATAAAGGAGGGGATGGACAGATGACTGTTAGGGTCCATCCAGACCCGAACCATCAACTGCCCATTCCCTTCCCGGATGGTGCCTGACCCACTGTGTTCCTCAAGAACGTTGTGGCTTGCTCAAGATTCCAATATCTCCATGCAGAGGGCAGAATGGTGACGCAGCGGTTGGGTTGCTGCCTTACAGCACCAGAGACCCGGGTTCGATCCTGACTACCAGTGCTGTCTGTGCGGAGTTTGTACGTTCTCCCCATGGGTTTGCTCCGGGATCTCCAGTTCCAGGTTTGTAGATTAATTGGCTTTGGTTAAAAACTGTAAATTGTCCCTAGTGTGTAGGATAGATGTAGTGGATGGGTGGTCTCTGGCCAGTGCGGTCTCGGGGGGCCGAAGGTCTTGTTTCCATGCTGTATCACTAAACTAAACTAAAGCTGACAGATTTACTGTGTCACAGCACCAGAGACCCGGCTTCAATGCTGACCGCAGGAGCTGTCTGTGTGGAGTTTGCAGGTTCTCTCTGTGATCACGTGGGTCTTCTCAGGGGTGTCCAACCCACATCCCAATGACACGTGGATTTGGCCTCTGTAAAATTGCTCCTGGTGTGTAAGGAGCGGATCCGAAAGTGGGATAACATAGAACTAGTGTGTGTTGGTGTTCAGTGGTCGGCATGGATTCGATGGGCCGAAGGACACATTCTGATGCTGTATCTTTCAATCAATTTGATCAATTGATCTGCAGTTTAGAGTCATAGTCATAGAGTGATAGAGTGTGGAAACAGGCCCAGCTTGCCCACGCTGGACAACATTTCCCAGCTACACTAGTCCCACCTGCCCATGTTTGGTCCATATCCCTCCAAACCTGTCCTATCCATGTGCCTGTCTAACTGCTTCTTAAACATTGGGATAGTCCCAGCCTCAACTACCTCCTCTGGCAGCTTGTTCCATACACCCACCACCCTTTGTGTGAAAAGGTTACCCCTCAGATTCCTATTAAATCTTTTCCTCTTCACCTTAAACCTATGTCCTCTGGTTCTTGATTCCCCCACTCTGGGCAAGAGACTCTGTGCATCTACCCAACATATTCCTGTCTTGAGGTGTATCTCTCTCTCCGGCATGAGGTGCCTTTAAATTTTCTCTGCTTCTCTGCCTTGTCTGATTCTAATTGCTGCACTTTTGGCAGATGTGTCTTCAACCTTGTAGCTCTGGAAGACCTTGAACAAAACAGAATGTTGCCTGGATTAGTGGGTATTAGCTACAGGGAGATGTTGGACAGACTTGGATTGTTTTTTCTGGAATGCCGGAGGTTATGGGGAGACCTGATAAAAGTATACACATTTATGAGAGTCATACATTTGTGTATAAAATCATGAGAGGAATAGATCAGGTAGATGCACAGAGTCCCATGCCCAGATTAGGGGAATCGAGGACCCGAGGACATGGGTTTAAGGTGAAGGGGAAAAGATTTCATAGAAATCTGAGGGGTAACTTTTTCACACAAAGGGTAGTGGGTGTATGGAACAAGCTGCCAGAGGAGATAGTTGAGGCAGGGTATATCCCAACATTTATAAAGCAGTTAGACAGGTACATGGATAGGACATGTTTGGAGGGATATGGAGCAAGCGCAGGCAGGTGGGGCTAGTGTGGCTGGGACATGTTGGCCGGTGTGGGCAAGTTGGGCCAAAGGGCCTGTTTCCACACTGAGTGGAAAGTTCTGAGAGAGTCAGAACTTTTTTTCTAGGAAGGAAGAATGAAATACCAGAGGGCATAGCTTGAAGGTGTGGAGGCAATGTTTAAAGGAGATGTGCGGGGCAACGTTTTTACACAGAGGGTGGTGGTGGAGGCCGATACGGTAGCGGCATTTAAGAGACTTTTGGATAGGCATGTGGAGGGATATGGAGGGATATAGACTATGCGCTGGTAGATAAGAGACTGCCTTGGCATCATGTTCGGCACAGATATTGTGGGCCGAAGGGCCTGATCATGTGCTGTACTGTTGTTCTATGTTCTGTGTGAAACCTTATGTGGGCCTTTTGACCGGTTAATGACATGAAAGCAAGCACATGATGTTATTCAAATGAAAGCATTTGTATGTGCCCTGCTGTAGTGGAGGTGAATTGAGATCGCCAAGCTGCACTGGGGCAATGCTGGAAACAGGCTGTGACTAAAACATTTAGACAACTACTACATGAAATGAGTGTGTGTACCGATCCGTGCACAAGTGACCACTTGGTGACCCATGGATTTTCAATCAACAAGCTGCACGTCAATGCTTTGAAAATGAGGATGGATCTTGGCAACTCTCCGCATCTCCTGAAGATACAGACGTAGGGGAGGAATAGGAGCATGTAATTGGGAGCCTGCCAGTCGGCGAGAGGGAGATCAAACTAAGTGGGCTGAAAAACAACAAGGGCAACTCATTGTCAACAAAATCGAGCCGAGGGGGCTGAAGAAGAAGTGGAATAAACATTGGCATTAGAAACTGAAGTGGTATCGGTGAACGGGACCCAGCGTTGACGGAGGTTTTATCGGCACAGGAGAAAAGATTGTTGAAGTTGTCTGCAATTATCAGTGTCTTCTACAGTAAATACGGCCTTAGGTTGTCATGCCTCAATTAATAATGTTGGAGAAACCAGCTTGCCGTTGTTTTCTCTGTGCCAGGACTTGGGGTTCAGAGAGTCGAGTCAGTGTGCTGAATTTATTTTGGGAAGCGATGCGCACAGGAAAGAAACATCCCAATATGGCGAAGGCAGCGGGAACCAGCTCATCATAGTTGCTGCGTCTGGTCACAGAAATGCCAAAGTTCCACGTCCTCACGAACGATCCTGCTGTCCTGCCATCCTGAACTCAATTACACGGCGGTCACTTCAAAACTCCTCTACAACCTGCACTGCAGCTTCACGCCTGTTGCAACGGTTTAGTGTGGGTCAGGTGCACTGATGACAGTATTCAGCTGATCAAAATCAAATCAGATTATTTCAAGACTACCTCTTCCGAAGCACACCTCAGGATCAAGGATGGCTTGATTACATTTGGAGTGGGAGCATGTTGGTTCTTTTAGTGGGGGAAGCCTTTGCAAAACTGCTGGCACAGCTGGAGTGAGGTATCGATCTGGTGCAAGCACAGATGTTGCACGCACACATGCACTCGCTCACACACACACACGCACGCTTATACACACACACACACACACACACATGCACTCACTCACACACACACGCACGCTTATACACACACACACACACACATGCACTCGCTCACACGCACACACTCACACACACACACACATGCTCATACATACACACACAAACACGCACGCACACACACACACACACACACACACATGCGCTCACACACACACGCACGCACACACACTCGCTCACACACACACGCACACACACTCACACACACCCACACACACAGGGGACATAATTGAGGTATATTGAGGTAATTGAGGTATATTCCCTAGGACATTGAGGGAAGTTAGTGTAGAAATAGCCGGGGCTATGACAGAAATATTTCAAATGTCATTAGAAACTGGAATAGTCCCCGAGGATTGGCGTACTGCGCATGTTGTTCCATTGTTTAAAAAGGGTTCTAAAAGTAAACCTAGCAATTATAGACCGGTTAGTTTGACTTCAGTGGTGGGCAAATTAATGGAAAAGCTACTTAGAGATAATATATATAAGTATCTGGATAAAGAGGGTCTAATTAGGAACAGTCAACATGGATTTATGCCTGGAAGGTCATGTTTGACTAATCTTCTTGAATTTTTTGAAGAGGTTACTAGGGAAATTGACGAGGGTAAAGCAGTGGATGTTGTCTATATGGACTTCAGTAAGGCCTTTGACAAGGTTCCTCATGGAAGGTTGGTTAAGAAGGTTCAACTGTTGGGTATAAATGCAGGAATAGCAAGATGGATTCAACAGTGGCTGAATGGGAGAAGCCAGAGGGTAATGGTGGATGGCTGTTTGTCGGGTTGGAGGCAGGTGACTAGTGGGGTGCCTCAGGGATCTGTGTTGGGTCCTTTGTTGTTTGTCATGTACATCAATGATCTGGATGAAGGGGTGGTAAATTGGATTAGTAAGTATGCAGATGATACCAAGATAGGGGGTGTTGTGGATAATGAAGAGGATTTCCAAAGTCTACAGAGTGATTTAGGCCAGTTGGAAAAATGGGCTGAAAGATGGCAGATGGAGTTTAATGTAGATAAATGTGAGGTGCTACACCTTGGCAGGACAAATCAAAATAGGACGTACATGGTAAACGGTAGGGAATTGAAGAATACAGTTGAACAGAGGGATCTGGGAATAACCGTGCATAGTTCCTTGAAGGTAGAATCCCATATAGATAGGGTGGTAAAGAAAGCTTTTGGTATGCTAGCCTTTATAAATCAGAGCATTGAGTATAGAAATTGGGATGTAATGTTAAAATTGTACAAGGCGTTGGTGAGACCAAATCTGGAGTATGGTGTACAATTTTGGTCGCCCAATTATAGGAAGGATGTCAACAAAATAGAGAGGGTACAGAGGAGATTTACTAGAATGTTGCCTGGGTTTCAACAGCTAAGTTATAGAGATAGGTTGAATAAGTTAGGTCTTTATTCTCTGGAGCGCAGAAGGTTAAGGGGGGACTTGATAGAGGTCTTTAAAATGATGAGAGGGATAGACAGAGTTAATGTGGACAAGCTTTTCCCTTTGAGAATAGGGAAGATTCAAACAAGAGGACATGACTTTAGAATTAAGGGACAGAGGTTTAGGGGTAACATGAGGGGGAACTTCTTTACTCAGAGAGTGGTAGCGGTGTGGAATGAGCTTCCAGTGGAAGTGGTGGCGGCAGGTTCGTTGGTATCATTTAAAAATAAATTGGATAGGCATATGGATGAGAAGGGTATGGAGGGTTATGGTATGAGTGCAGGCAGGTGGGACTAAGGGAAAAAAGTTGTTCGGCACGGACTTGAAGGGCCGAGATGGCCTGTTTCCGTGCTGTCATTGTTATATGGTTATATGGTTATACGGTTATAAAGTCATCAAGCAAACAACCCGAGTAACTCAATGAGTCAGGCAGCATCTCTGGAGAGAAGGAATGGTTGACGTATCGGGTCTAGACCCTTCTTCAGACTAGTTGGGGAAAAGGTAAAACATGAGCTCTAGATGATGATGTAGAGAGATACACTGGCCGATGAAGGCAATGTGTCTTCTTCACACTCCGTCTATCTTTGTTGCCACTTTCATGGTACTGCGCCTCTTGGTCTCCCTGTTCAGCAACGCTCCCCAGATGCCTAGCATTTTTCATGTTAGTCCTTCCCTCATTTGTCTTTACCAAAATGCAACACCTTCATTTACGAGAATAGGTGGAAGTGCAGGTTGTGTAGAGAAATCAGGGACTCTGCAGAAGGACAACATAGAAGCATACAAAATAGGTGCAGGAGTAGGCTATTCAGCCCTTCGAGCCAGCACCACCATTCAATATGATTATGGCTGGTCATCCAAAGTCAGTACCTCGTTCCTGCTTTCTCCCCATATCCCTTGATTCCATTAGAAATTCTCACTTGTAACCAGGATAGGTTGGGAGAGTGGGCAGAGAAGTGACAGATGGAATATATTGTAGCAAAGTGTGGAGTCAAGCATTTTGTTAGTAGGAATAAAGGCGTTGGCTATTTTCTAAATGGGGAGAGAATCCAGAAATCGGAGGCGCAAAGGGGCTTTGGGAGTTCCCAAAAGGTTAATCTGCAAGCCGATTGGGTAGTAAAGAAAGCAAACTCAAAGCGACCATTTATTTCTAGAGGGCTTGTGAACAAAAACAGGGATGTAATGCTGAGGCTTTCTAATGCGCTGATAAGGCTGCATTTGGAATATTGTGAGTCCTTTAGGACACCATATCTGAGGAAGGATGTGCTGGCTCTGGAGAGGGTCCAGCAGAGGTTTCCAAGAATGATCCGAGGAATGAGTGGGTTAACCTATGATGAGCTTTTGTCGCCACTGGGCCTGTAGTTGCTGGAGCTTAGAAGAATGAGGGGGAACCTCCTTGAAAACTAAATGGCTTGGGTAGAGTGTATGTTCAGAGGATGTTTTCACTAGTGGGAGAGTCTAGGACTAGAGGTCATAGCCTCAGAATAAAAAGGCGTTCTTTTAGGAAGGAGATGAGGAGAAATGGATTTAGTCAGAGGGTGGTGAATCTGTGGAATTATTTGCCACAGAAGACTGTGCAGGCCAAGTCAGTGGATATTTTTAAGGCAGAGATAGATAGATGTTTGATTAGTGCAGGTGTCAGAGATTGTGGGGAGAAGGCAGGAGAATGGGGTTAGGAGGGAGAGATAGATCAGCCATGATTGAATGGTGGAGTAGACAATGGGCGAAATGGGCTAATTCTACTTATCACTTATGACCTTCTGAATCGGAATTAAACTATATAAGGCTTATATTATGGGAAAATCTTTTCCCCATATTGGAGACAGACACAACTAGCATGGATTCAAGTTCAGGGTTAAATGATTTGGATGAGATATGAGCTTTTTCACCCATAATGGTGAGTGCCATGAATATACTCCTGTAGAGAGCAGCTGAAGTAGATTTGCTGACAGCACTAAAGAAGTGTCTAAATGAACACTTGAATCACCCAGATCATAGGATCATAAGTGATAGGAGTAGAATTAGGGCATTTGGCCCATGAAGTCTACTCCATCATTCAATCATGGCTGATCTATCTCTCTCTCCTAACCCCATTCTCCTGCTGTCTGTCCATGACCTCTGACACCCGTACTAATGGATTGAATGTATTTAAGGTCATGGGCCAAGTGCTGGCAGGTGAGATTTGTACGGATGGGTGCTCAGTGGTTGGCATGGATGTGGTGAGCTGAATGGCCTGTTTTCCTGCTGTGCGACTGTGCCACACACCCACTCCTTCCCTGCCGCTCACCAATCTCCAGATGCTAACTGTGCGCTTTCTTTATGAGCGAAGCTTTCTGCTGCTTCCCGTGACTCTTCGTCTTCAGGTATCATTCATATAACCATATAAGAAGGGTCTCGACCCGAAACGTCGCCTATCTCCTTCGCTCCTTAGATGCTACTGCACCCGCTGAGTTTCTCCAGCTTTTTGTGTAACCCCCTAACCATATAACCATATAACAATTACAGCACGGAAACAGGCCTTCTCAGCCCTTCCAGTCCGTGCTGACCCTTTATTTTCCCCTAGTCCCATCTACCTGCACTCAGACCATACCCCTCCATTCCCTTCCCGTCCATATACCTATCCACTTTACTTTTAAATGTTAAAATCGATCCTGCCTCCACCACTTCTGCAGGAAGATCATTCCACACAGCCACCACTCTCTGAGTAAAGAGGTTCCCCCTCATGTTACCCCTAAACTTCTGTCCCTTAATTCTTATGTCATGCCCTCTTGTTTGAATCGTCCCTACCCTCAATGGGAGAAGCTTATCCACGTCAACTCTGTCTATCTCTTTCATCATTTTAAAGACCTCAATAAAGTCCCCCCTTAACCTTCTGCACCCAAAGAAATTCCTCAGTTGTCAGTTGTGTACTATACCAACCCCCCCACCCCCACCCCCACCCCCACCCCCCCAACCACCATGCCAACCAGAGGTGGCAGTCCAGTCCAGAAGCCCGAGATCACACCCAGGGATTCTCAGGAGAATCTTCTCTGCTGCTGCTCCATACTCTCTTTAAAAAGCGTTACCTATTATATTCTTCCCCTAAACTTAAATCTATGCCCTCGTTGGAGACCCTCGGACTATCTTTGGTCATTCTTTACTGGCGTTACCTTGCATTAAATGTCATTCATGTTATTCCCTTCATCATGTATCTGTACACTGCGAATAGCTTGATAGAAATCATCTCCTAATTTGAGGAAGGACATCCCTGTGATTGAGGCAGTGCAGCATAGGTTCACGAGATTGATCCCTGGGATGGCGGGACTGTCATACGAGGAAAGATTGAAAAGACTAGGTTTGTATTCACTGGAGTTTAGAAGGATGAGGGGGCGTCTTATAGAAACATATAAAATTATAAAAAGACTGGACAAGCTAGATGCAGGGAAAATGTTCCCAATGTTGGGGGAGTCCAGAATCAGGGGGCCACAGTCTTAGAAAAAAGGGGAGGTCATTTAAGTCTGAGGTGAGAAAAAACTTTTTTACCCAGAGAGTTGTGAATTTATGCAATTCCTTGCCACAGAGGGCAGTGAAGGCCAAGTCACTGGATGGATTTAACAGAGAGTTGGATAGAGCTCTAGGGGCTAGTGGAATCAAGGGATATGGGGAGAAGGCAGGCACGGGTTATTGATAGTGGACGATCAGCCATGATCACAATGAATGGCGGTGCTGGCTCGAAGGGCCGAATGGCCTCCTCCTGCACCTATTTTCTATGTTTCTATGTTTGTCTTTCCGCTGACTCGTTAGCACGCAACAAAAGCTTTTCACTGTACCCCTCTGCACGTGACAATAAACTAAACTCAAACTCAAATGTGGCCATTCCCTGGTCTTCTGCTGGCTCCCGGTGAGTGCTTTCTGCATGGATGGAGGCAGGTTCATGCTGCAGAAGCTGGAACAATGCGCTCATGCTCTCCTGCATGCAGCCGACCAAGGGCAGTCACGGTGGCGCAGCGGTAGAGTTGCTGCCTTACAGTGAATGCAGCGCCGGTGACCCGGGTTCGATCCTGACTATGGGTGCTGTCTGTAGGGAGTTTGTAAGTTGTCCCCTTGAACTGCTTGGTGTTTCTCCGAGATCTTCAGTTTCCTCCCACACTCCAAAGGCACACAGGTTTGTAGGTTAATTGGCTTGGTAAATATAAAAATTGTCCCCAGTGGGTGTAGGATAATGTTAATGTGTGGGGATCGCTGGTCAGCATGGACCCGGTGGGCCGAAGGGCCCGTTTCCGCGCTGTATCTCTATCTCTAAACTAAATGATTCAAATTTCTACAGGGCCATTTACCACGCTCCACCCAATTTCCCCAGCATATTCTCTTCCACATTCCTATTAAGCTCCCTGCCAAATGATAATTATTTTTATAGCCACGACATTGTATCGATATAACTGATGACTTCACTGGAGCATATGGCCTTCCTTGCAACATCTGGGTGAACAAGTTCATATACCTTTCCCTGCGGCATCTGACAATGAAGAATGATTGTGAGAACCTGGAGAATGTGAACCACCTGCCAAAACTAGGCAGCAACTTCTCGGCAAAGTCAAAGATGAAGCTGGAAAGAATGCAGAGAGGTTTTACGAGGATCTTGTCAGAACTCAAAGTCCTGAGCAAAAGGGAGAGGTTGGCCAGGCTTGGACTTTGTTCCTTGGAGCGCAGGAGGCTGGGAGGTGATCTTACAGAGGTGTATAATATCATGAGAGGAATAGATGGGGTAGAAGCACAGAGTCCTTTACCCAGAGTAGGTTTAAGGTGAGAGGGGGGAAATTAATTAGGAACCTGAGGGACATTTTTTTGGATTGAGGATGGTGGATATATGGAATTGCTTTTAGGACGTAGCTGAGACAAGTCCTATAACAACACATTGGACAGGTACATGGATAGGAAAATCTTTGAGGGATATGGACCACTAGCATAGATGTAAAGCTGATCAGCATGGATGAGGGGCCGAAAGGCCTTCTTCCATGCTGTTTGACTCTATGTCTGTATAATGGTGATCCAAATGTTATCCTGAAGGCCACCGATAATTTTAGGTGCCTTATTCCTGTCCTTTTCCTCTTTTGCCTGTTCAGTTTAGTTTATTGTCACGTGTACCGAGACGCAGTGAAAAGCTTGTGTTGCGTGCTATCCAGTCAGTGCAAAGACAATACATGATTATAATCGAGCCACTCACAGTCTACAGATACATGATATGGGAATAATGTTTAGTGCAAGATAAAGCCAGTAAAGATCGATCAAAGAGAGCCCGGGGATCTACAATGATGTTGATAGTAGTTCAGGAGTGCTCTCCAGTTATGGTAAGATGCTTCAGATGCCTGATAACAGCTCGACACCTGGGCTGGGATAGTTATGTTTTTTCTTATCTGCTGTACCACACATTTACTTTCAGTGGTGGGAGTACAAGGACATTCTAGCTCTTAGTATATCAACATTTCCCAATGAATATTTAATATCCATCCATGTTATGCTGTGAGCTATGTTTTTTGCCCACTTACTCAAACGATCCAGCCAGCAGTGAAGTACCTGTACATCCTCTTCACAATTCCTAATTCCACTTTAAAATATTTCATTTGGCTCACTCATCAGTCTACACCATGAACAGTTGAGACTCAAACATAGATCCTTGTGGCTGCAAACCTGAAAATGACCCATTCATTCATACTACTTATTTCATGAGGCCATAAGGGTTTTAGTGATAGGGGCAGAATTTGGCCATCAAGTCTACTCCGCCATTCAATCATGGCTGATCCATCTCTCCCTCCTAACCCCATTCTCCTGCCTTCTCGCCATAATCCCTGACACCGTACTAATCAAGAATCTGTCCATCTCTATGTCAAATCTACTTCGAATCTATCTCTATTTCAAATTAATAGTCTATCCCTGCCTCTACATTACTACCAAAGGCTGTGTTTAACTTTCAACACAAGCCTTTGATTTAAGATTTTTGTCAAAAATTATTTTTGACAATCCAACACTCCATGTGATTTTCCTTACCTGTTTTACCAACTGCAGCCTGAAAAATCTCAGGTAGGTATGTCAAAGAGGATTCTCTTGAAGTTCTACGGGTGGACAGTGGATAGCATACTGACTGGTTGCCACAGGGCCTGGTTTGGCAGCTTGAACATCCAGCAGCAGGAAAGATGTGACCACTGCCCAGCCCATCAACAGCAATTACCTCACCACCATCGAAGGGATCTATCAAAGCCACTGCCTCAAAACGGCAGCCAACATCATCAAAGACCCACACCATCCTGGCCACACACTCATTTCAACATTGCCATCGGGAATAAGGCACAGGAGCCTGAAAACTGGAACGTCCAGGTTCAAGAACAGCTTCTTCCTTGCATCTATCAGGCTATTAAACATGGCAACAAATAAGCTCTGAACTCCACCAGACCATTATTATTACACTATCTTTGCTTATTTATTGAGTATGTGTGCATGTGTATATATATACACACTGAACTATTTTTCTCCCGTTATATACTATGCTTACATATTCTGTTGTGCTGCAGCAAGTAAGAATTTCATTGTCTTATCTGGGGCATATGATAATAAAACACTCTTGACTCTTGTAAATATGATTTCCCATCTAAAAAAATTCACGTTAACTTTGCCAATTCCTTGGCTATTTGTTCAGGTGTCCTGCATTTTTCATCCTTTGTAACAACCTCTTACATAATCCTCTCGGCTGCTCTCACATCTCCAGTTTCCTGCTTTATCTCTCTCATGGTTTCCTTCGTTTAGATACCGGATTCTAGTTTTGGTTTGAACTATTTCACTTTCTATGTTAAATGGGAGTTCTCGGGAGGGAAAACAAAAAAAAAACACAGGTTGGAAGATGGGAGATGAACAGGACTGTGGTTATTGGAAATTTGAAACACAAGAGAATGCTGAAGGAGGGTCTCGACACGAAACGTCACCTATTCCGTTTCTCCCGAGGTGCAGTCTGACCCGCTGTGTTACTCCAGCTTTTTGCGCCTATTTTCAGTTTAAACCAGCATCTGCAGTTCCTTCCTACACATTTAGTCTGTGAAATCTCCTCAATGTATGACGACATTGAAATATATGGAAACATAGAAAATAGGTGCAGGAGGCCATTCGGCCCTACGAGCCTGCACTGTCATTCATTGTGATCATGGCTGATCATCCACAATCAGTAACCGGTGCCTGCCTTCTCCCCATTTCCCTTGATTCCGCTAGCCCCAAGACATAGAAACATAGAAACATAGAAATTAGGTGCAGGAGTAGGCCATTCGGCCCTTCAAGCCTGCACCGCCATTCAATATGATCATGGCTGATCATCCAACTCAGTATCCCGTACCTGCCTTCTCTCCATACCCTTTGATCCCCTTAGCCACAAGGGCCACATTTTAAATATAGCCAATGAACTGGCCTCAACTACCCTCTGTGGCAGAGAGTTCCAGAGACCCACCACTCTCTGTGTGAAAAAAGTCCTTCTCATCTCGGTCCTAAAGGATTTCCCCCTTATCCTTAAGCTGTGACCCCTTGTCCTGGACCTCCCCAACATCGGGAACAATCTTCCTGCATCTAGCCTGTCCAACCCCTTAAGAATTTTGTAAGTTTCTATAAGATCCCCTCTCAATCTCCTAAATTCTAGAGAGAGCTACTAAGACCTCGATCTAACTCTCTTTAAGGTAACATGTGTGGGATACAGCTCCACATTGTATCTTCTTCCCATCCACTGGAATATTGGCTGAGCTATTCAATCATATTTAAGTTACTCACTCTTGTTGTGGGCTTTTCTGACCAGTTCAGCATTTAATTGTGCTCCCAATTTAATCTCGGAACCAAACACTATCTGTCACAGCAGTGATTTCACTCCGCTGTCAAGATTGGTTTGATCAAGATCATATTTCGACATTGCTATTTATATGTGCTAAAACGCCCACACTTACCAACAGCTGAAGCATAAAATTACACATCACATCAGCTCCTGTAAGTGTGGGTGTTTGTATGTTGAGGAGTATCAGCATTAATAAAATGAGCATCAGCACAGTGGCTCTGCAAAAATAACTTGCATGCTGCAGAATCTTACACCAGCAGAACAACATTCCTTTCCAGTTTGTACACTCACAACTGCAGAACAGACAGTTCAAGACAACCCATATCCCCTTGAAAAGAGTGCATTTTTCTGCTTTCTCATGATGAAAAGTTGGCCACTTTAAGGAAAATGACGGCAAATGCAATCTTGAGACAGCAAGAGGGAAAATGTTGTGCAGCTATAATTAATAGCTCTAATAATTCACATTATACAAACTGTTAAAGTAAAATTAATGATTCTTGCTCTGCTGTTAATTTAAAAAGTGATAGATACAAATCATATGCGGCTTTGCTGCCAAGAAGCTGCTTACACAAGGAACCGATTGAAAATTGATGGCCTTTCTATTAAATGCTTACTTTCTCAGAATTCCTTCCCTCATTCCATTTTAGTTTCATATTATATGCAACATGGCAAGTTGCCATTGCATGCTTGAGTTCCAATATCATTACCATTAACAATAGATATACTTAAATTATAAATTATGTAGTCTTACACCACAATTACATGTGAACACAAATGCATTCATAGGTCCTGGAGAACCATTAAGGGATGGGGTTGAGGTAGATATGTAACTGTTAGGTACTTGATATTAACTTGCATCTCTTAACATTTATAGCTAACTTGCATTTGAAAAGTCAATGGGGTTTAAGTCTTCATTGCTTCACCACAGATAGGCTGAGCTAAGCGGAAGGCTGGAGACGGCACTACATGCTAGCTAGCGTCCGCCATGTTTCGCCATTAAATGAGGTGCAAATTATGTTCTAATTATTTTTAGTCAAGATTGTTTTATTGTCAGATATTATTGGATGTTTCAGAAGGAACAGCTGATGCTGGTTTACATTGAAATGGACACAAAATAGATTTTTTTTGCGGACATTCAGTGGATAATTTTAAGGCATTGATAGATTCTTGATTAGTATGGGTGTCCGAGGTTATGGGGACAAGGCAGGATAATAGGGTTAAGAGGGAGAGATTGATCAGCCATGATTGGATGGCAGAGTAGACTTGATGGGCTGAATGGCCTAATTCTACTCCTATCACTTATGACATAAAATGCTGGAGTAACTCAGCGGGACAGGCAGCATCTCTGGGTAGTAGGAAGGGATGACGTTTCGTGTCGAAACTCTTCTTCAGAATGAGAGTCCGGGGAGAGGGAGACACATAAATAAGGATGGGTAAAGTGTGGAAACAAGGCGACAAAAGAGATGAGGGTCACGGAAAATGGAGAACAGACCATTGTTAGCTAGTAAAAGCAAACAGAGTTCGAAGGTAGACAAAAATGCTGGAGAAACTCAGAGGGTGAGGCAGCATCTATGGAGCGAAGGAAATAGGCAACATTTCGGGTCAAGTCCCTTCTTCGGTCTGAAGAAGGGTCTCAACCCAAAATGTTGCCTATCAGTCTGAGGAAGGTTCTCGACCCAAAACGTTGCCTATTGGGTCTGAAGAAGGGTCTCGACCCGAAACGTTGCCTATTTCCTTCGCTCCATAGATCTGCCTCACCTGCTGAGTTTCTCCAGCATTTTTGTCCACCTTTGATTTTCCAGCATCTGCAGTTCCTTCTTAAACAGAGTTCAAATGTAATTGGGGACAGTCAGACTGGTCAGAGAACCGGGAAGGGGGAGGGATGGAGAGTGAGGGAAAGTAAGGGTTACTTGAAGTTAGAGAAGTCATTATCCACACCACTGAGGTGTAAGGTGCCCATGTAAAATATGAGGTGCTGTTCCTCCAATTTGCACTGGGCCTCACTCTGACAATGGAGGAGGCCCAGGATAGAAAGGCCAGTATGGGAATGGGAGGGGAAATTAAAGTGTTGTGCAATGGTTAGATTTATTGTTACATGTCACAGATAGGTTCCTTGAAGATCAAATCGCACTAGATAAGGTGGTCAATAAGGCTTTTGGCACATTGGCCGCAGTCATCAGTCAAAGCATTAAGGATAGAAGTTGGGAGGTCATTTTGCAGTTGTATAAAATGTCGGTGAGACTGCATTTAGAGTATTGTGTTCAGTTCTGGGCACCATGTTATAGAAAATATAATGTTGAGCTTGAAAGGGTTCAGAGAAGATTTACGAGGGTGTTGTCAGGATTAGAAGGTGTGAGCTGGGACTGGGACGCTTTACTTTGGAGCGCAGGAGGATGAGGGGTGATCTTATAGAAGTGTATAAGATCATAGAAACATAGAAACATGGAAAATAGTGCAGGAGTAGGCCATTTGGCCCTTCGAGCCTGCACCACCATTCAATATGATCATGGCTGATCGTCCAACTCAGTATCCTGTACCTGCCTTCTCTTCATGCCCCCTGATCCCTTTAGCCACAAGGGCCACATCTAACTCCCTCTTAAATATAGCCAATGAACTGGCCTCAACTACCTTATGTGGCAGAGAATTCCACAGATTCACCACTCTCTGTGTGAAAAATGATTTTCTCATCTCGGTCTTAAAAGACTTCCCCCTTATCCTTAAACTGTGACCTCTTGTTCTGGAGTTCCCCAACATCGGGAACAATCTTCCTGCATCTAGCTTGTCCAACCCCTTAAGAATTTTGTAAGTCTCTATATGATCCCCCCTCAATCTTCTAAATTCCAGCAAGCACAAGCCAAGTCTATCCAGTCTTTCTTCATATGGAAGTCCTGCCATCCCAGGAATCAGTCTGGTGAACCTTCTCTGTTCTCCCTCTATGGCAAGAATGTCTTTCCTCAGATTAGGAGACATTCTTCATGAGCGGAATAGATTGGGTAGATGCACAGAATCTTTTGCCCAGAGAGGGAGTCGAGGACCAGAGGATATAGGTTCAAGGTGAAGGGGAAAAGATTTAATAGGAATCTGAGGGGTAACCTTTTCACAGGCTGGGACTTTGAGGCTGGGACTATCCCAACGTTTAAGAAACAGTTAGACAGGTACATGGTTAGGACAAGTTTGGAGGGATATGGACCAAACGCAGGCGGGTAGGACTAGTGTAGCAGAGACATGTTGGCGAGTTGGGCCGAAGGGCCTGTTTCCACACTGTATCACTCTCTGACCCTTAACAATGACATTCTCACTTGCAGCAGCACAACAGAATATGTAAGCATAGTAAGGGTTTGATTACAAAGATGCCTACCAAATGTCATCCTGCAATTACCATTGCAAACCCGAGCCAATGCCAAGCCCTGCTAACAATATGGACATCACAGCCAAGCTCAACCCAGTCCATATTCAGTGCTCTCTGTGTGTGCTCATCTGCCTGCAGGGATCAATGAAGAGCGGGCAAGCTTTCAATGGGCAATAATCCTGAAGTTACCCTTCTCAGTCGCAGGGCTTTACTGCCAAATGCTCCTTTGGCTGAGCAGAGTTGGCAAAATACTGACAGAAATGGAATCAGTGACCTTTCACATCCGAGCGCACAATTTACGGCAGGAGAAATTCTTGTTTCAGAAGTTCATTAAAAAAAAAACTCTGGCTTTTATTTATTTACCCCTCCCACAAAATTTCAGAGTAGATTCACCTCAGTTGACAGAATAGGATAGATTACCAGAACAAAAATATCTTGTTCCCTGAATGCTATGAATATTAATTTCATTTTATGGTTCCCATTTATTGCATTAAATGTTTGTAATATTCTATAAATCTACTAAATTATTATGCACATATCATTAAAGCTTTAAGGAACTAAATTGTCTTGGTATTAGATTTCCAAAACACATCTTTTGCTCTCCATAAAATAAAGGTTATTTCAAAAGTATAATGTTGTAAAATTGGAACTGAATAATTGTGTAGAATTAGGGTATTACTTATGCCAATTGTGCCTTTGGGATATTAAATAGAGCAACAGGGAGCATTGTCATGATCTTTTACCAACAGCTTAGCTTTACACTGTCAACTGTACGTCAGTGCAACACTATTTCCTGTATCAGAAGGTTATGTACACAAGTCCCACTCTGGAGATTTGAACACAAATATCTAGCTAAGGGAACGCTCCATCTGCCCCATACGCCCCATCAAGCCCCATCTGCTCTCCCATATGGACATAACCATATCCTAGAGTATTAGTACAAGGCAGTCAGACAATATTACCTATGGAATGCATGGGCCATATCTATTCCTCAATAAGGGCGGCACGCTGGCGCAGCGGTAGAGTTGCTGCCTTACAGCGCTTGCAGCGCCGGAGACCCGGGTTCGATCCCCGACTACGGATGCTGTCTGTACAGAGTTTGTACATTCTCCCCGTGACCGCGTGAGGTTTCTCCGAGATCATCGGTTTCCTTCCCACGCTCCAAAGACGTACAGGTTTATAGGTTAATTTGCTTGGTGTACAGTAGGTGTAAATTGTCCCGAGTATGTGTAGGATAGTGTTAATGTGCTGGGATTACTGGTCGGTGCGGACGCGGTGGGCCCAGGGGCCTGTTTCTGCAGTGTATCTCCAAGCTAAACTGACCTGAACAAAATATCACTATTACGTGGGCACCATACTGTCTTCTTAGAATAAAGGGGAGATCATTTAAGATTGAGGTGAGGAAAAACATCTTCACCCAGAGAGTTGTGAATTTATGGAATTCCCTGCCACAGAGGGCAGTGCAGGCCAAGTCACTGGATGGATTTAAGAGTTAGATAGAGCTCTGGGGCTAGTAGAGTCAAGGGATATGGGGAGAAGGCAGGCACGGGTTATTGATAGGGGACGATCAGCCATGATCACAATGAATGGCGGTGCTGGTTCGAAGGGCCGTATGGCCTCCTCCTGCACCTATTTTCTATGTTTTTATGTTTCTATCTTGTGGAAACTTGTGGTTGCAAACTGACTCCTGTAATCCCCGTGTTGTTATGCATTAAATACTTCATTGGTTGAAGGGTAATTGGGAACATTGTGAAAATCATTATTTACTGTAAATAGTTGTCTATTCTTCATTGTATAATGTACCAATCCCCAGCAGCACAGAGAAAAGCAGAAACCTGTATTATATAGAAGATGGGAATGAAAAGCTTTAGTGACTCAGTGGTCAGACAACATCTCTGGAGAAAAGGAATTGGTGACGTTTCGGGTCAAAGCCCCTCTTCAGACCATCGATGTATTTGTATCCAACTTAAGGACATCTTGTAATCACATCGCAGACAGGCAATGAAATACTTTTGAATGGTGTTGCAGGACAGTTTGCACACAATAAGATCTCGCCAGCTGTAAACGGTATGTCCCACTGAAGTGTCTGTCTGGATTACGTAGGTTTCTAAAGTTGGAATGAAGCAATGAACTTCAAACCCAGATGAGGACAAGATTGAGCAAAGCAGTGAAGTTCTACCCCTTAAGAAGGGGCATTTGTGAAGCCAGAATTGATAAACACAATCGTGGGATATTTACAGGAGGCTCTCATCAGCTGGGGAGTTCACACTAGATCTCTGTTATCCCATTTTCCCGTCCATTCCCAATGCATCAGCGACAATTTACAGAGGACAATTAACCTACAAACCCGCATATCTTTGGGATGTGGGAGGAAACCGGAGCACCAGGAGGAAACCCACACAGTCATAGGGAGAACGTGCAATCTCCACACAGACAGTGCCCCAGGTCAGGATTGAACCTTGGTCTCTGACGTGTTGAGACTGCAGCTCGACCAGCTGTGCCTCTATGCCGTGTGTGTGGTTCAGCAAGAGTTAGCGCTTTCACAGGGAGATCAGGATAGATAATTTTGAACCCATTTTATTTCTGCCTGTTACAATCGCAGGTCTGACATTGTATTTCCTGATCTTCATGATTTGTGAAAGGAATCGCTGCAATGCAATCAGGGGAGCACGAATCCTGGTTGATTGTTCAATCTGTGTTTGTCCTGAAGTCAGGTAAATCAGCACAACCCCGGGCTACGCCTGAGGCTCTTTTTGATTTAAAAGGCTCATGTCTAGACAATGGAGTCAGCACCTTCAGAGCATGTCGAAGTTTGGTGATTTTAATTGAATTATATTGAACAAATGTGACATGTCACAGTGAAATTCTTTGCTTGCATACCCAAGATATGCAAATAGTCGTCCATAAATGGTGCTTACAAAGTTACAAATTCCCTCCCCTCGCCAGCTCCCCCTTTGTTCTTCCCCCTAACCCCCTTCCCCTCGCTCACAGCGGTCCCAACATGCCGGGTCTTCCATTGACCAATGTTCTTGCCCTCCCTCATGGCGGTCTCCCCATGCCGGGCCCTCCTTTGTTCCTCCCCCCAGCAGGGGTCTCCTCACTCCACGTGTCCCCCTCGCCCGTCAGTCAGCGCCATCATCGACCGCCGCACCGACCTCCCCACTATCGCTGCCAGGTCCTCTCTGGACACCTCCTTGGTGTAGACCCAGGCCGCAGCCGCAGGCTCTGCAGAACCACGGGCCGATGGCCGCGGGCTTCATCGACTCACGAGGCTCCAGCCGCAGCATCTCAGCGGCCCTGAAGGCAGTGCCTCAAGTTAAGGGCCTGTCCCACCAGCATGCAACTCTATGCGATTAGCGCGACCTAACATGGTCGCTTGAGCCGTCCGGCGTCGGGGGGCCAGTCCCACTTCGATCGCCGGAGCCGTGCGGAATTGTGTGGAGTTCGTCCCAAGTACATCCCGACACCGCGCGGGGCTGCGAAAAACCGACTACATCCAAAAATTCCGCGCGGCAATGGCTTGTCGGCTCGCAGTGGTTGTGGTTGCGCTTGCCGCATGCAGGCGCATGCTGGTGGGAACGGCCCTGTACAGGGGATCACCCGACCTCCGCGCGGACCCCGCTTCTAGTTTGATCACGTTCATCACATAGAGTTGCATGCTTGTAGGACAGGCCCTTTAGTCCGAAAGGAAACTCCCTAGCCTGATTCTTCACAAATCTATTGGCTAAAATACTGATAAGGCAGTGTCCACCTTTCAGAGATGCCTTCCAACACCAGGCTCCTGGATTGCCCTTTTGATGGTGAGGAATTACGGTGAGTTTCAACCTGTGAGATAGGGAAGCAGCAATCCCGCCTGGAAGCACATTTACAATGGGAGAAACATCAAGGATCGTGTGCAGAAATGATTGTAAATGCGCAGGGAGGGAAGGGTCATAAGTGATAGGAGCAGAATTTGGCCAATCGGCCCATCAAGCTTACTCCACCATTCAATCAAGCCTAATCTATCTCTCCCTCCTAACCCCATTCTTCCGCCATCTCCCCATAACCCCTGACACCAGTACTAATCAAGTATCTATCTAACTCTGCCTTAAACATATCCATTGACTTGGCCTCTATAGCCTTCAGTGGCAATTACATCCACAGATTCACTGCCCTCTGGCTAAAGACATTCCTCCTCATCTCCTTCCAAAAGGAACATCCTTTACTTCTGAGGTTATGGTCTCAGACGCTCCCACTAGTGGAAACATCCTCTCCACATCCACTCTACGAGTCTTTCACTGGCCTCCATCTGATGAAGAAAAGAGAAGTGAGAGAGAGAAAAGGAAAGAAATGAAGACCAGATGGGCAATAACTGTAAGCCATTCGAGGAGATTTACCTAAATTATTATTATTATGATCATCGGGGGCTGTAGGGGAGGGGGGATTTGTAGGGGAGGGGGGATTTGTAGGGGAGGGGGGATTTGTAGGGGAGGGAGGGTTGTAGGGGAGGGGGGGGTGTGTGGGCTCACCGGTTCCAGGACCCGGCTCCGGACTCACTCAAAGGCTCCCGTCCCCATCGCCTGTCGCGCTCACATCCCCCGCCCGCGAACACAGAAAGCCCCCGCCCGCGAACCCAGGAAGCCCCGGCCCGCGAACACAGCCCATACTCCGCTCCTGATGGAGCCGGTGATTGACTCGGCGGGTGCCGGAAAGGGCGTTACCTTTGTGGTGATTAACAGGCGAGAAGACCAATCTGCTGATCTCACGATTTTAAAAAACTTAATAACTCATGTAATATTCCACCGATCGGAACGAAACTTGGTGCTCTTGGTGCAGAGGAGAACGGCGAGTAAGGTGGCGAAAAATCCTAGTGATATAGCGTACCGTTTTTGCGCAAATTTAAAACCAGAAGAGAACACGATTAGAGTTTAGTAATAGTATATTTATAGTAGATAGAAGAGGTGGATACGTAGATATATATATATATATATATATATATATATCTTTATCTCTCCCTCTCTCTCTCTATATATATATATATATATATATATATATATATATATATATATATATATATATATATATATATATATATATATATACACACATATATATATATAGAGAGAGAGAGAGGGAGAGATAAAGAGATAGAGAGATATAGAGAGATAGAGAACAAATGAATGAAAGATATGCAAAAAAAGTAACGATTGTTAGCCGTGGTCTAGGTGAAAATGAATACAGACAATGAGGCTCAACAAGACAACAAGACAACTTTGAGGCTAATATGACTTGAGTGGAGGAGGGATATGAATACAATGGTTACCTGAAGTTGGAGAAATCCATATTCAATTCGCTGGGGTATAAGATGCCCAAGCGAGGTGCTGTTTCTCCAATTTTCTTGTGGCCTAAGTCTGACAATGGAGGAGGCCCAGGACAGATATGTCAGTGTGGGAATGAGAAGGGGAATTAAAGTGTTTGGCAACCTGGAGTTCAAATATGTCCAGGTGGAATGAGCGAAGGTGTTCAGCAAAACGATCACCCAGATGAACAGAGTGGTCTGGCTAAACTGAAGCTGTTGGTCAATGCTGCTCATTTTCACAGCTGCCAGAAAATAGCTTTCTATTGCCACTAGGTTTTCCACTCACCCTGGGAGCGTACAAGAAGACCCATAGGCGCGTTCTCGAGTACGACTCTTGACAGCTAATAAACACATTGACAATTTACTTTCCAAAATGATTTTATTTTTACAAAGTCTTTCATTTGTAATGTCGAGTAATTGGATGTGTAAAATTTATCTGCACCAAAATCATATCTCAATCACGAGCCATAATATATGACTTTAAAATAAGCTGACAAAATCAAATTAAACATACCTGAAAATGCTTCAGGTTTTATCTTGTTATATTATTACATTATCATCGGGAGCAAAAGAAATGTCTTTTCATTGTCACTTGTGCCCTTGTGAGAACTAATTTCCTGAAGCAGAGAGATGATGGTGGTGGTCCTGTTCCAGAAAGATGCTACAAAAAACTGGAGTAACTCAGCGGGAGAGGTAGCATCACTGGAGAAAAGGAATAGGTGACCGTTCGGGTCGAGACCCTTCTTCAAATGTCTCAACCCGAAACGTCACCCATTCCTATTCTCCAGAGATGCTGTCTGACCTGCTGAGCTACTCCAGCTTTTTGTGCCTATTTTCAGTACAGTGCAGGAAGGAACTGCAAATGCTGGTTTAAACCGAAGATAGACATAAAATGCTGGGGTAACTTAGCTGGACAGGCAGCATCTCTGGGTAAAAGGAATGGGTGACGTTTTGGGTCGAGACCCTTCTTCAGACTGAGACGTCACCCATTCCTTCTATCCAGAGATGCTGTCTGTCCTGCTGAGATACGTGTGTCGATCCGCAGTTCCTACCTACACATACAAAAATAGTAAGATTAAATTAGAACTTACCAGTTTGAAGTTTGATCTTGATTTTATGAGGAGTTACGTTGATGATTACGTGAAGAAGAACCCCGTCTAGGCCGCATGCGCGTCAATCTTCAAAGCAGCGGTATGAAATCACAAATAACAAACACCAAAGTGACATAGTAAGATGCGTGACTCGAGAACTACCAGGTGATCTTTATGAGAGAGGGTTGGGCGTGGCGGGCACGTAATCACCAACGTAACTCCTCATAAAATCAAGATCAAACTTCAATCCGGGTAAGTTCTCGTTTAATATTACTATTTTACTTCGGAGTCACGTGAGTGATTCCGTGAAGACTTCAAAGCTTTGTGATTTCATGCCGCAGATCGTAATCTCGGCGTCTCACTGCATCGATTGACTCAGGATCAGTGAATAATCAAAATGCATTAGCATGATATTGATTCACATGTATTAATGGTTTATGTTAATAGATAAATAAATAGCAACCCCTGTAACTCAGCGGAGGCTACAGTGGACGCAAACAGAATGGGCAAAACCCCGGGACTATGGACATTTAAAAAAAAATCAATTTAGTTGAATATCCTGCGGTCACGAGGATATGGTATTTGGGCATGTCCATTGCCCTGGCCGCTGACGTTGATGCTGACCTGGTGGAATGAGATATACAATCGTCAGTGTTAATACCTGTATAACCCAGAACCTGCTGCAGCCACCTTGAAATAGTCTGAACCGACCTTCCTTTGTGTAGTTGTTTGTTGACTAATAAACAATGCAGATTTCATACTTCTTAGGATTCTGGTGGCCTTGATAACATAGACGTGAGACCGTGGGGTATCTGAAAATGATTTTAAATCATGCCACCCCTCGTCTGGTCTGCTGACCAGAATGTAAAATGTAATGGCACCTGCAGCCAATTCCATCCTATCTAGCCACAGCGTTTGCAATGTTTGCCGTCGTTGTGCTGATATTAGTCTCATAACTAAGGATGTAGCTGGAACCCCTTGGTGAAGTAATGTTCACACATTTTCAATAACCAACTGCATAATCTTGTAGTGGAAGAACTTGTGTCAAGATCTTTTTTAAAAACTCAATATTCGGGTTGAACCCAGCAGAGTAGTTCCCTTATGTTGCAGCTGTAGTGTCTCTATAACTGAATTATTGTCAAATACCATTTAAGAATAAACTGGAAAATGTCAGTAATCTGTATCATATTAAATGTAACATTAACATTTAAACAAAAACACTTCTGATCCCCTCAATAGGAATGTACTGCTTTTTTGGGTGCTATCCCTGCACTCTGCAGTGAGCACATTCATGGCTTGATGTGACAACCTGAGGCATAAGTCAATCCATTCAAATGTGTAAGTCAATAACTGTTTTATTGTGCAAAGGCCGGTCTCCTGACCTACAGTTTTAACCAGCAAGTTCTTGTTTTTTTGGAATAACCGTATACCGTTGTGCCATAATGCCTGATGAAGCAGGCAACATGGACGCTTGGCCAGTCCGACAGTATGAACCCAAACGAGGTCTGCTGATTGTTTTAAGACCCAGCTAATGAGGCAAAAAATGAAGGAGGACATAAAGAACATTCCTCCTATTGAAGCGAGAATGTATTTCTCTGCACTGTTGTGCCACATATTTTTGCAATCAGTGAATAAACATGCACCAACACGGCGATATTCGATGTAGTATTGAACCATACTTTCATAATACTTTGTGATCCAACACTTATTCTGTGTTGTCATCGATCTGAACTGGATGATACACCAGTGGCAAAGGAGATTAGGTAATTATTACAGGATTCTTTTACTTGATTGCCATGTGACTAACATATGTCACCATCGTAGAGCAGGAACTTGAATTTGAGCATGTAGATTATGTATATTCGCTCAATAGCCCCTTACACATGGGGTGCATCTAGTGTATATATTTAGTTGATACCAACAATTGAAGAATTGGTAACTCATGCAATCTCCAATACCTCCAACTAGAGATGGTATTCGGAACTTCTCATCTTAGAGTCCTTAGCATCAGTTGATAATAACTGAATTCAACCGACCACACACCACTGTAGCGAGGTTCAAGTTAAAATGAGTTATTGTCATGTTCAGCAATGCTGAATACTGTTACTTCATCTTTGTGGCTGAGGTATCTTCAGCTGACAATAGCATAAGGTTGTTAACAATGGTCTAATTGCTACTTACACAATATCAGTTCCTTGATTTGCTCGGCTGAAACACAGCTGCTATATTGCCACTTACTGTAGATGAAAATAAAACTCAGTGTTATAACAGATTGCTATTAACTCCAATCTCTTGACCACAAGGCCGAGTCAAGGCTAATAATAATTAAAGGTAAATCCCAATGACCAACAAACAGTTTATCCCATACCGCAAAGCTTTACTGTTATTAGTACAGTTATATTGTCCTTAATATCCTCTGTAATGGGATTTGCATAGCATGGATCTCTGACCTTTATGAATCTGTTGTTAGTCAGGAAAAATAAGTTTTCATATTCGGAAAGTTCATATGCCCAACACTCTCCATTCTTCATAATAACATGCCACTCCTGCCTTATTCCATGGGTGGTTTGCATGAGAACTTTTGCCCAATTTCCAAACCTTAATTAAAAAAAAAATAGCCCTGTCCTTAATCCAAACTTGCCTTGAATGCTCCGACTGTGCCTCAAGCAGATATTTTTACCCTTTGTGTATTGTACAAAACAAATGTAAATATTATAACTTGTCAACGGTGCACTTACCCATGTTTTGGAAGCGCTAGACCCATTTTGTTGAGTAGGGTTGGTAAGGTGCATGGAATGTTTGATCTATCATGCTGCCCCCAGCTCCAGTGAACCGCTTACTGCCGATAAGTGCCAGGGATGCATTCTGAAACTATGACTTTTGCCCGCCGGTGGCATAATTGATTCGTCTGCCAGGTTTTCTTCCCTGTTGAGTAGGCCTACCTGAATAACAGATTCAGAGGCTGGCTTTCACATCTCCCTGTTGGCGCTGTTCACTGCCGGCACATATGTGCTTTAGTATGTTCTATTGACTTCTTTTGAGCGTGGAGTCAGTTATCATGACCTTTTGCTCTTCCCTCCTCAAATAGAGTGATTCGTAGACAGCCCTAAACAGGCACTGCCGCAGGCCGCAGGATATCATAGTGATAAGAACCCATTGGACTAACCCAATTAGAATATTCTGCTGGGATGGCAACTTTGTTGTCAGGAAAAAGGTACCTCTGACACATGCCCTTCATCCCTTGGGGTATTCCGCCTCGGCCATACCCTGAGACTCAGTGTCAGCAAGATACTGACCCATCTTGGTCTCTGCCTCCAAGAGGGAGACCTGTAGCAGCTCTGTCAACTGGCGCTGCTGGTGCGGCCTGCAGAGGTGGAACTTCTGTCTCACCCTACCATCAGAGTCTGTGTCTGAAATAATCCACGTTTATGAAGGTATTTATCACACAATTCTCTACTAGATACTGCTGGTGCCTTTTTTGTTCAGGGTGGCGCTGACACTCCTGTTGGCGTGTGCCCTGCTGTAGCACTGTATGCAACAGTTGCTGTATTTGGGATAGTCATTTCAAATGTACTATCCAGCCTCAGTGAGGAATTCATCCTCCGACTCCGAAGGCCTTGCTATCCAGCCCCGGTGGAGAATCATCTCCCGACTCCGTGGGCGAGCAGATTATGTGTGAACTTGAGCAACCCTGTCCCAGGCGTTGTTGGTGCCGCCTTTCGTAAAGGCCGGTGCTTTTCGACATGAAACAGCCCTGTACCAGGTGCTGCTTGCATGGCTCTCTCGTAGGCTGGTAATGTCACAAACGAAACAGCCCTGTATCAGGCGCTGCTGGCATGGCTCTCCCGTAGGCCAGCACCTTCATACATGAAATAGTCCTATTAGGCACTGCTGGTGCGGCCTGTCCCAAGGCCCGCACTATTACAGTGTGAGCTCACTAAATCAACATTTCTAGTGTACAGCTTTACCTGTAAAGGGTTAAAACAATTCACAGCAAATTGTGCTAACAACAAGGATTACATTGTCAGAGACATATAACAATAACTTTTTATGACTTTAACTTTGCCTTTAGCTTTTAACTTTAAGAAAAACACTATAACATACATACATTTTATTATAAAGAGAAACCATTTATAGCCTGACTCACCTGAGTCCAAACAGGGCTGAATGAGTCTCATTTAATTCCTTGCCTGGGGACCAACGTTTGTGAGCTACTGACCCCACTATCAGTGACTCTAGCGTTACTTCCTTGCCGTTCCAACGGCATCCCCACAGGCTGGGAGCCGCTGACTGTCTTGTTAGTGGCTCCTTATCTCACAACCCGATCAATTTGCCGGTTATCCGCTTCCGCGGTCGGACTGGGTTTCCCCACAGTCCATAACCGGCACACTCGTCAGGCTGCGAAACTGGCAGGAAAACCTCTGTGAAAAGAGGCTCCTGCCTGAAAAAAACCTGGTAAGTAAAAACGAACTTACCTCTAGGTTGAACTTACCGCTGGCAGGAGCGCTGTCCTGGCAGTCTGGTGCGTGCGCCAGTGCGGCTGACATACTGACGTGCATGCGGCCTAGACGAGGTTCTTCACGGAATCACTCACGTGACTCTGAAGTAAAATCTATGTTCTGGTGCAGTACTGGGAAAGTGCTACATTGTCAGAAGTATCGTCTTATAAATTAGATACTGAACAGAGATCCCAACTACTATCCCAGGTGTACCTGAGAATGTTGATGAGAGGTTTTAATTTAATATTTTGACCACCATTCATGTCTTCAGCATTAAAAAATAAAAATGTTATCTGATCATTACCACATTTAAATTCGTAGGAGGTTGTTCATAAATTCATAAGTCCTAGGAGCAGAATTAGGCCATTTAGCCAGTTGAGTCAACCCCGCCATTCAATCACAGCTGATCTATCTTTCTCTTTCAACACCATTCTCCAGCCTTCTCCCCATAATGTTTGACACCCATACCAATCCAGAATCTATCAACCTCCGCTTCACAAAAACCCACTGAATTGCCTCTGCAAGCCTTTCCATATCCAGGCCTTTCCCTACTCAGTAAATTACAAGGAGGTTCCCCCTTATCCTTCATGAACTCCATCGAGTACAGGCCCAGAACCACCATATGTTAACCCAATTGTCCCTGGGATCATTCTCGTAAACCTCTTCTGAACCATCTCCAAAGGCAACCCAAAACTGCTTATAATACTCCAAATGTATTGGAAGGAACTGCAGATGCTGCTTTATGCAGAAGATAGTTACAAAATGCTGGAGGAACTCAGCGGGACAGACAGCACCTCTGGGGAAAAGGAATAGGCGACGTTTTAGGCTAAAACCCTTCTTCAGACTGAGAGCCAGGAGAGAGAGAAACTGGAGATATGAAAAAGTACAAAGAAGAAATGAATGCAAGGTATGCAAAGGACTAATCAAAGCTAGCAATGATAATTGCCCGTTTCTAAGCCTTCCCCCAGTCTAGTTTCAGTAAAAGCACTGAATCAAGCACTTGAAACAACTACATTTTATTTTACCAAAAGCGTTTCACAGATCACTCATACCTATCCCACCACGGGTTCGATCCTCGAGTCTGCCTGTTCAAGCCCTCTAGGCCTCGCTCAGACAGAGGCACTCCAGAGTGCTCTTCCAGCGGATCGACGCTGAGCCTCGTGATCGCGGACTTTTATATGTCCCGGGACCTCGAGGGGCCGAATCACACGGGGGTGGTCTCTCAATAACCCAATTACAGATATTCGTTTAACCCCATACATAACAGGTCCTAACCCAATGATACAACAGTTGAAATACATTGTATTCACAATGGACTTCGAGATGAAGTCAACTTGGAAACATTTGCCCTGATTAACAGAAAACCAGACAAGGCTCAACACCTCATCCAATCAACACTTGGCAAAGTCAGACTCTGCAACATTATTTACAACTATTTACAAGGTGTATGTCTGGATTTCAGCCATCCAATCCATTCTATGCATTTTGCACCAGATTGACAGGGTTTGCAGAGGTCCCATTCTTTGCTTGCAAATTGTATCTAAGATCCAGACACTCTGGCACCTCTTCGCAGCCTGTCCCAGCTCTGCAAAGAGTAATTCCAATTTGACCAAATCTCCCAGCAACTCTGAAATGTAACCCCATTTTGAAGTCCTGGTTGGTCCAAATTAGCCAAGATTAACAGCAACAAGGAAAGGTAGAGCGCACAATGGTCGATTGTTGGTTGTGGAGAAGGTGATAAGGAGTGGAGACAAACAGCAAAACGAAGCAAGAAGACAGAGAAATGAGATGGACAACTAGGGTGGGGGAGAGACGGAAAGACAGGGAATGCAAGGGTTGCTGGACGATAGAGAAATCAATAATTATACCTCTGGGTTGTAAGCTTGTATGGGAATAGGAAGGGGCATTAAAGTGTTTGCCAATTTGGAAACCACATAGGATAAGGCAGACTGAGCAAATGTGTTCAGCAAATGATCACCCAGTCTGTGCTTGGTCTCTCCGATATATAGGAGTCCACACCTAGAATAGCGGATACTGGAGATGAGCTTGGAGGAGGTGCAAGTAAACATCTGCCTAACATGCAAGAACTGTCAGGGTCTCTGGAGAGAGTATATATATATATATATATATATATATACATACAGTGCCCTCCATAATGTTTGGGACAAAGACCCATCATTTATTTATTTGCCTCGGCACTACACAATTTGAGATTTGTAATAGAAAAAAATCACATATGGTTAAAGTGCACATTGTCAGATTTTAATAAAGGCCATTTTTATACATTTTGGTTTCACGATGTAGAAATTACAGCACTGTTTATACATAGTCCCGCCATTTCAGGGCACCATAATGTTTGGGACACAGCAATGTCATGTAAATGAAAGTAGTCATGTTTAGTATTTTGTTGCATATCCTTTGCATGCAATGACTACTTGAAGTCTGCGATTCACGGACATCATCAGTTGCTGGGTGTGTTCTCTGGTGATGCTTTGCCAGGCCTGTATTGCCACAATCTATTTAGCTTATGCTTGTTTTGGAGGCTAGCACCCTTCCGTTTTCTCTTCATCATATAAAAGGCATGCTCAATTGGCTTCAGATCGAGTAATTGACTTGGCCCTTCAAGAATTTACCATTTTTTAGCTTTGAAAAACTCTTTTGTTGCTTTAGCTGTATGTTTAGGATCATTGTCGTGCTGTAGAGTGAACCGCCGGCCAATTAGTTTTGAGGAATTTGCTTGAACTTAAGCAGATAGGATGTGTCTATACACTTCAAAATTCATTTTGCTACTACCATCAGCAGTTGTATCATCAATTAACATAAGTGAGCCAGTACCTTCAGCAGCCATACATGCCCAGGCCATAACACCCCCACCACCGTGTTTCACAGATGAGATGGTATGCTTTGGATCTTGAGCAGTTCCTTCTCTCCTCCATATTTTGCTCTTGCCACCACTCGCATATGTTAATCTTCGTCTCATCTGTCCACAAGATCTTTTTCCAGAACAGTGGTTGCTCTTTTAAGTACTTCATGGCAAACTGTAACCTGGCCATTCTATTTTTGCAGCTAACCAGTGGTTTGCATCTTGCAGTGTAGCCTCTGTATTTATGTCCATGAAGTCTTCCGTGAACAGTGGTCATTGACAAATCCACACCTGACTCCTGAAGAGTGTTTCTGATCTGTCGGACAGAGTGTTTGGGGATTTTTCTTTATTATAGAGAGAATTCTTCTGTCATCAGCTGTGGAGGTCTTCCTTGGCCTGCCGGTCCCTTTACTAGTAAGCTGACCGGTGCTCTCTTTCTTTTTAATGATGCTCCAAACAGGTGATTTTGGTAAGCCTAAGGTTTGGCTGATGTCTCTTACAGTTTTATTCTCGTTTCTCAGTCTCATAATGGCTTTTTTGACTTTCATTGGCACAACTTTGGTCCTCATGTTGATAAACAGCAATAAAAGTGTCCCAAACATTATGGTGCCCTGAAATGGGGAGACTATGTATAAACACAGCTGCAATTTCTACATGGTGAAACCAAATGTAAAATAATACCCTTTAATAAAATCTGACAATGTGCACTTTGACCACGTGATTTTTTTCTATTACGAATCTCAAATTGTGGAGTACAGAGTCAAATAAATAAATGATGGGTCTTTGTCCCAAATATTATGGAGGCCACTGTAGGTTATATATATATAATATATATATATATGTGTGTGTGTGTGTGTGTGTGTGTGTGTATATATATATATATATATATATATATATATATATATATATATATATATATATATATATATATATATATATATATATATATATATATATACACACACACACACATACATATATATATATATATATAGAGAGAGAGAGAGCGAGAGGGAGAGAGAGAGAGAGAGAGAGAGAGAGAGAGAGAGAGAGAGAGAGAGAGAGAGAGAGAGAGAGAGAGAGAGAGAGAGAGAGAGAGAGAGAGTCATAGAGTGATACAGTGTGGAAACAGGCCCTTCGGCCCAACTTGCCCACACCAGCCAACATGTTCCAGCTTCACTAGTTCCACCTGCCTGTGTTTGGTCCATATCCATCCAAACCCGTCCCATCCATGTAACTGTCTAACTGTTTCTTAAATGTTGGGATAGTCCCTGCCTCAACTATACCTCATCCGGCAGCTCGTTCCATACACCCACCACTCTTTGTGTGAAAATGTTACCCCCAGGATTCCTATTAATTATTTTCCCCTTTATCTTAAACCTATGCCCTCTGGTTTTTGATTGCACTACTCTAGGCAAGAGACTCTGTACATCTACCCAATCTATTCCTCTCATGATTTTAGACACCTCAATAAGATCATTCCTCATCCTCCTGCGCTCCAAGGAATAGAGTCCCAGCCTACCCAACCTCTCCCTATAGCTCAGACCCTCTAGCCCTGGCAACATCCTTGTAAATCTTCTCTGTACCCTTTCCAGCTTGACATCTTTCCTATAACATAGTGCCCAGAACTGAACACAATACCTAAATACAACTTCACCGATGTCTTATACAACTGCAACATGACCTCCCAACTACTATACTTCTGAACCTGGTAGTAATGTTTCTCAGGCTTCTGCACCATCTACTTAGTGATAGCTATGTGATGAAAGCTTGGCCAGGTTTGGTCTGGGTCTTTGATGATATTAGCTGCCACTTGATGCAATGCTTCCTGTAGATTCTCAACAGTGGGGGATCAATAGCTGTGACTGATTGAGGAATGAAAAAGGGTCTTGACCCAAAGTTACTGAGTTACTACAGCACTTTGTGTCTATCTTCAGAGTAAACCAGCATCTGCAGCTCCCTTCCTACACATATCAGTCTTCCTCCTTTACTCTAACTCATCGGTATTCATCATGTCCAGCACCAGTGGTATCATTGGAGAATTTAAAGAATGTTTGGGATCATTGTCTTGCTGTAGAATGAACTGCCGGCCAATGAGCTTTGAGGAATTTGTTTGAACTTGAGCAGATAGGATGTGTCTATGCACTTCAGAATTCATTATGCTACTACCATCAGCAGTTGTATGGGAGCTGAGCCTGACTACTTAATCTACCTGCACAGTATTCTTTTCCGCCAACCTTCACATGAATAAGCTACATATATGGAACAGTTGTTATTGTCATAACATAGAAAACTCATCAGCTCTTTCAGTCCGAGACTTTCTCTTGGTTTCTCTGACACTGGTAATAGTAAGATTGAACGAGAAATTACCAGTTCGAAGGTTGATCTTTATTTTATGAGGAGTCGAAGTGAGGGATTTCGTTAAGAGCCCGCCGGCGCGCATGCTCGACATACTTCAAAGTAGCGGCATGGAATCACAGAAACCAACAATAGAAATGACTTCGCATAGTAAGATTGAAGTGACTAAGATTACCAGATGAAGGTGACTGAGGGTTGGGCGAGGAGGGCACGAAATCCCTCACTTCGAATCCTCATAAAATAAAGATCAACCTTCGAACTGGTAAGTTCTCGTTCAATCTTACTATTTCATTTCGGAGTCACGTGAGTGACTTCGTGAAGACTTCAAAGCTTCTGTGATTACACGCCCTGGACCACGTCCATGCTGACACACCACTACCAGGGATGGATGGGAGGAACAAACTTGCTCAATAGTTCATACTGCAAAACAAGAGCATATTTATTAATAACAAATCAAAACCCCTCATACGGGGACATCTCCACGTTCTTGACCTGCAGTCAGCACGGCTTCTGCGAACTGTAGAGGAGCAGCAACAGGCTTGTTATAAAAACGCTGGAACACAGCTTCATTAGCCCATCCTGCTGTGGCGAGAATTTGGTCCACGGGCACCTCCATGACCCTCGCCGCTGACGTCGATGCAGCCCTGGTGGAATGAGATTTGAACACATTAGTGTCGATACCTGACTTACCCAAGACGACTCGAAGCCACCTGGATATCGTCTGGACTGTCACTCGATGATGAGGTCTCTTATGAGTGACAAGCAGGTATCTCTCCATTCCTCTGATGCGTGCCGTCACCTTGACATAGTGGCGGATATGTGAGGCTAAACATAGCCTAGCATCTGCGGGGTATGCCGGGAACTTCAGCTGCAGCCCTGTGCACCCAGGTCTATGCTGCTTTAGTAGCTCGTCAATGAAAAAGACTACTTCTGTAGGGGTAGAAGTCATTCTGTCGACACAAAGTTTGTGTAGTGTCTGTACCCTCTGAGCTGAAGTCAGCGCTAGTAACATCACCAGCTTCATGGTGAGTTGGTCCAGTTGGAGCCCTTCCATGGGAGACCACGTCCTGAGCAGGGTTAATACGTCCCTGACATCCCAGGTGATATTATAGCGTGGTGTAGGCGGATTCATATTGAATATACCCCGCATGAGTCTGGACACTAGCCTGTTGGATCCTACCCCAATATTGAGGTAGAATGGAGCGCACTTCTGGCGCTGTTGATGGCACTGTAACTTAAGTGTTCATCATGGTGAACCCCCGCGAGGAATTCCAGGACGTCGGTTATTGTCACGTCATCGTACGTGATGCGAGAGCGGCTGCAGTAGGCTTCCCACTTCTTAATATGCGAGCGGTATCTTCGCCTTGTGGACTCTCGACACGACGCCCCGATGGTATCCATGGTCCGAGCCGAGAGGCCGTATTGGACTAACGGCCTGTTGAGAACCTGCAAGCCAACAGATTTAAATAGCCGTGGCAGGGATGTGGCTCCCCTGAGACAGGGTGAGTAACCAATTGTGGGCAACCCTTCAAAAGGACCCAAGGTTCGTTGAGCATGTCAAAGACCACCGGATACAAAGGCTGTGTGGGCCAGTCGGGTATAATAAGGATGCCCTTGGCAGCATCTGCCTGAATCTTTCGCAATACCCGACTGATGAGGCAAAACGGGGGGAAGGCATAGAAAAACCAATTCCCCCAGTCCAGCGCGAATGCATCTAGCGCTATTGCCCCAGGATCTGGTTCCCATGAAACGTAGGTTGGTACCTGATGGTTCAACCGTGACGCAAAAAGGTCAATATCCGGTATACCAAATTTGGCTGTGACTTTAGAAAAAGTCTCAGGATGCAACATCCATTCAATATTGTCATTAAATTTGCGTGACCTGGTGTCCGCCACAGTATTAAGCTCACCTGGCAAATAGGTAGCTGAAATCCAAATGTCTCTTTGAACACACCAGAGCCAAATTGAGTTAGCCAATTTGTCACACGAAACTGACCTGGTACCACCCATATGGTTTAAGTATGCCACTGCTGTGGTGTTGTCTATTTGGAGACGGACATGTGCTCCAACAAGCTTGGAACAATACGCACGAAGTCCGTGGAATGCTGCCAGCAACTCCAAATAGTTAATCCCTTGAGTCAACAACATCGTTGATTCAAGGGTGTCCCATCTGCCCCCACAACTAGAGCAATTATCCGTGGCTCCCCAGCCATTGGAGCTTGCATCAGTCTGCAAATATACCACCGGATTAGCCTCCCTGATAGGCTTGAATGAGCTGCTAATGTGACACACCCACCATTGCAACTCATTTATCGCTTCGGGCGGCAGCTGCATGGACCGATCATAATGACCAGCGTTCTGTTTTAACGCAGCAATTTTAGCTCTTTGCAAATTCTGATAATGCAAAGGTCCATATCGCGCTGCCGGAAACAAAGCTACAAGCTTCCCAATTATTGTAGCTGAATGCCGAATCGATGGTATATTGGTGCGGATTAAATCTTGACACACCTGGGTAACCTCCTCAATCTTGTTAATTGGAATGGTAACCCTCATGCTCATAGAGTTCACCGTGAACCCTAGGTAATTAATCACCTGGGCAGGGCAGAACTTTGATTTCTCTGGATGGACAATAAACCCTAATTGTTGAAATATATTGACAGCAGCTGCAACACCCTGTTCAGCCAATTCCAGGGTGTGGCCCACAATTAAGATATCATCTAAGTAGGCCATAACTATATGGTGTCGTTGTCTCAAATAAGCCATAATTGGTTTCACTAATTTAGTGAACAATCTAGGGGCTGTGGTGAGCCCATTAGGCAAAGCCTTGTACTGCCAGAGTTGCCCCATCCAGATGAATTTCAAAAACCTTCTGTCGTATTTCTGGATGGATACTGAATAATATGCGTCTTTCAAATCGATGCATGCCATAAAGCAACCATGAGAAATCAATGATTTGGCTGTTTCAAACGTATCCATTTTAAAATGAGTATATGTTACAAAAGTATTCAAACGGGTTAGATCAATAATGACACGACAACCTCCATCCTTCTTAGGTCTGGTGAATATATTCGAAACAAATTCAACTGGCTCATGCACCGCTCTCTCAATCACTCCCTTCTGCTCAAGACTTAAAAGTTCCTTGTAGCCTGCTGCCTGTTCTGCAGCAGATAATTTAAACGTTCGAGCGGGCATGTGCTGGGATGGAGGAATGTCGCCATTAATAAACTCGATTTTATGCCCCTGAATATTCTGCAACACATACTCGTCACCAGTAAAATTACCCCATGCACCCAAAAACAACCGAAGGCGACCACCAACATGTGAAGTTAAACAAAGAGAAAAGAGAGAACCAGACCCCCTCACCTCCGTGGTTACCGGCGGTCCTTGACACACATGGGTGGACGTGGAGGTGCTGGGTTGGCTTGAGGGCGCGGCGTCTTCGTTTTCCATCAGGGTCTCTGCCGACCCTGTCCTAAAAAAGACCCCTGGTGCTGGGTCTGATGTTGCTGTCGTTGTGGAGCTTGAGGGTGGGTCCTCGTCGAGGTACTAGCAGACACTCGTGATCGAATGTATGGAGACTTTGAGCCTGACGGTGCGGGGGCACTCTGAGAGCGCATGATCCCCACCGTTTTGGCTTGTTCGTCAAGCTCTTTGACTCTCTTCGAGAGGTCCTCCCCAAAGAGCTGACGGGGCGGGGGCGGCGGCGGTGGCTTGCACAATCCTGCAAACTTCAGATTGAGCGCTGGGCGGATGCTGGTTTTGCGAAACCCGTTGATTTCGTGCTGGGTCGCGCACAGGAGGGCCAGAGCATCTTCCTGGTCCAAATTCAGTTCGTCCCCGTCCACCGACCGCGCAAAGGCGGTAATACCGGCCGTGAGGAGCTTCAGGATCCGCTGCAATTTTACCTCTTGTTGACGGATAGCCGCACTGATGTTGCCCCATATCGGCGTATTGACCACAGGCACGTTGAGGGAGTTGCAATTGGATGGAGCCTTGTGACGGCTCATTGCCTGAATGAGGACTTCTTCCTGTAGTTGCTGGTTGTTAAGAAAGTCCACAGTGGCTGCCAGCTTTTCGTTTAAAGGAAGTCCAGATGAATGTGGGGCCGCAAATTTGGTCGCCACATCCAGAAGATCCTCCGCTGGCACCTCCAACGGAGATGGTATGGGATCCACCAAAACCTCCTCCTCCTGCTGCTCCAGGCTGATGGTAGAGGCTGGTGACGACGCCCTGTGCCTGTTGCTGCCCTGCTGTTGTTGACTTTGAAGCAGGAGCTCCAGCAGCCGCTCCATACGGTCAATACGCCCTTCACCCTGAACACTCAGGTGGTCGGAGTCCTCCGGCTCTGAAAAGAAAACCGGGCTCCTATCATCGGCCCGCACCTCATCGAGGCCCTGCCGGTGCCGGTAGTTGTCGTTAACAGCCGCCGAGACGAAACTGCGCGATTCCTGCGCGGGCGTGTTCAACCGCCTCCGTTTAGCGGGAGCTGAAGCCGCTGCCACTAAGGGCACTTGCGGCGTGGTGTCGGCACCAGCCGAAGCATGGCTGCCTGAAGCCCGCGCAGGCTTGCCGGCTGCCCACATCGTGGACTTTGCCGACGCATGGTCTCGCCCACCCATCCATGGGGGGCTCGGCGACCGTGACGAGACCCGACTCAACCGACCCGTCCCGGCGTCGAGAGTCGGGGTGTGCCGGCTGGACCTCACAGCCGCCCCGGGTCTCGCCCTGGAACCTGACCGAACCTCCGTGTCAGGCAATGCCTTAGCCCTGGTAGGGTTAGGCTTCTGGGCTCCTGCCCTTCCCCTACTCGGAGGGTTGAGTGGAACAGGCCGTGCAGCTGCACGCACCCTGCTCGAGGTCGCCAGCGAGCCCGCTGACGACCTGACTGCCATGGCAGGGTCCTCCTGCTCTGGCGGCACACCACACTCCTCCTCGTCGAACTCCTCCGAGCTGTGGTGTGCTGGCGGATCTGGACCTGTAACCACAGGGCTTACCCACATCTCCGCCTGAGTCCCGGCCTGCGTTGCAGGTACTGCCGATGGTAAAGGCCCCGGAACTGTTGACCGGCGAACTCGTCCTGACGTCCTCCGGCCCTTGGAATTCCCATCCATGTCCTTGCTGCAAGACATAACCAACAACAAGGACCACCAACTAAAGGTAGAATACTCACCTCCGTGGCCTCTTATGAAGGGCTGGCGAGGAGCGCGCTCCACCGCCAGCCGTCGCAGCAACGCGGTACGACGATATGTCGAGCATGCGCGCTAGCGGGCTCTTCACGAAGTCACTCACGTGACTCCGAAATGAAATATAAGAACACAAGGCATCACAGAGGTCTTTGTTTTACAAGATACAAATGAGTGCAATAAATCTAAGTAAGTCATTGTTTGAATCCACACAGACTGAATGAGTTCTTGAATTCTGCCCCTTCCCTCTGCTGTGTGTTGTCGGTGAATAATATCAGCTCCAGTACATGAACCCAGCATGTACATGTAAACAATTACATATTTTTTGCAGGTTTTATATTTTCTGTTTAAATTTTTTAAAGCTTTTGGTCACAATTTAATAGGAATCTGTGGGGTTACATTTTCACACTAAGGGTGGTGGGTGTATGGAACAAGCTGCCAGAGGAGGTAGTTGAGGCAGGGATTATCCCAACATTTAAGAAACAGTTAGACAGGTACATGGATAGGATAGGCTTGGAGGGATATGGACCAAATGTGGACAGGTGGGACTAGCGTAGTTGGGATATGTTGGCCGGTGTGGGCAAGTTGGGCTGAAGGTCCTGTTTTTACACTGTATCACTATGACTCGAACAGCATCTTCCTGACAACCATTTGGTTATTGAACCACAGTGCACAAACCACCATCTAACTGCACAAAACAAACTAACCACAACCCTCCCTCATCACCACAGCACCACAGGTCTGAAGAAGGGTCTCGACCCAAATCATCACCTATTCCTTCTCTCGAGAGATGCTGCTTGTCCCGCTGAGTTACTCCAGCATTTTGTGTCTATCTTCGGAAAAGAATACTTGTCCACTTTTTTCCGCCATTATCTGCATCAAACATGCCCAGATATATCATCATCAGAGGCACACACTTAGACCTTTCACACTGTACCAATAAGGGTCTCTTGGCAGATTAATCTTTTAGCTAATTATTTTTGAATTTATACTGTTGGATCTTTCAGCCTGGAAAATAAAACAAATCAAAACATCACGGGGCGTATTAATCTTTTATGAGAGTGAGCTGACTGAAGCCATTCAGAAGTGAAACTAGCTATGACCCAGTGTAACAATCCACTATTGTCATTGTTCCCTGATTCCATATTTCAATGAATAGATGCATCCCTGTACATTTCACCTCCTAGGTCCTCCACATACCTGATCTTACACCAAATAAAACGTCACAACAACAGTTGGAAGAATGATATCTAATTTGTGACTCCTTTATTCATCACGACATCCAACGCCTGAACAATGGAAGCTCTGTCACGTAAATATCCTCAAGCAGAGGATTTAGGCATTCAAAGCAAACAATGAGAGAACACATCACTTCTTCAAAGAAAGGACAGTTGTCCATATTCTAGAATAGTGCAGAACAGGAGGATTTCAGGATTATTCTTGGCATTGTTAGTTGATCATAGGCATAGTAAAGATGATCAATCTGGTTTCTGTTGCAAGATGTGGTTGAATCGTGCAATGAAAGTAATCCAAACTATTTTAAAGTAATGACTGTTCTCTTAACTGAAGCAGTAAAGGACTACTCTAACCTGGAGCACAGTCAACTTGGAAGCATCAGGTGCAGGAAGGAGCTGCAGATGCTGGTTTCAACCGAAGATAGACACAAAAAGCTGGAGTAACTCAGCGGGACAGGCAGAATCTCTGGAGAGAAGGAATGGGTGACGTTACCTTCTTAAGAATGGTTAGGGATAAGAGAAACAAGGGATATAGAAGATGATGTAGAGAGATAAAGAACAGTGAATAAAAGATATGCAAAAAGATATAAAAAATGTTTCCTTAATTGGAAATAATTGTTAAGGAAAATTAAGGAAACATTGTTGGCTGTTTGTGGGATGAACATGAGAAGCTAGAGCGACTTGGTTGGCGGAGGGATAGAGAGAGAAGGAATGCCAGGGTTACCTGACATGAGAGAAATCAATATTCATACCACTGGGCTGTAAGCTGCCCAAGTGAAAGATGGGATGTTGTTCCTCCAATTCAATGGTGTTCAGTGATACAATCGCCCAGTCTACATTTGGTCTCGCCGATATATAAGAGTCCACATCTTGAACAATGGATACGTTAGATGAGTATGGTGGAGGTACGAGTGAACCTTTGCCCAACCTGACAGGACTTATATTGTTTGAATTCTCCCTTCCCAGATACTTAAGCAGGGAAACCTCCAGAGATGCAGCCTATCCCGCTGAGTTACTCCAGTTCTTTGTGACTATCTTTGGAAAATAATGCTTGTCCACTTGTATCCACCATTATCTATATCAAACATGCCCAGGTATATCATTACGTTTACCTGAGGGACTTAGACGTGGAAGCATCGAATGCTTACAGTACAGGAGGAAGCCATTCAACTCATGATTCCATAGGTCCAAAAGAAAAACTCTCTTGCTCATACACAACCCATTGCCCTTTAGGTTTGCAACCGTTTAGTTTAGTTTAGTTTAGTTTAGTTTAGTTTAGTTCAGAGATATTGGGCGGAAACAGACCCTTCGGCCCACCTAGTCCACCAACCAGCAATCCCCGCATATTAACACTATCCTACACACAGTGGGGACATTCACCATTTTTACATTCACCAAACTGTTTTTGGAGCGTGGGAGGACTTCGAAGATCTCGGAGAAAACCCATGCAGGTTACGGGGAGAACGTAAAAACTCCGTACAGACAGCAGCCGTAGTCGGGATCGAACCCGGGTCTCCGCTGCTGCAAGTGCTGTAAGGCAGCAACTCCACCATTACCCCTCGAAGGTCCACAATGGAGCCGGTCTTCCTACATTTCTGGGAAGCACGCCTACTGTGTAGAAAATATCTACCTTATAGACCTATCTACCTTCATTGACCTATTATTTTACCTAGCCTTGAGCACTGCACCAGTTGGAACAGACTCCCATTTTTCACCCTGTTCAATTATTGTTTTATACACATCTATTACATTTCCTTGTAACCTTCTCTTTAAAGAAAACAGCCTTTTTCTCTCTAATCTATCCTTGTAACTATAGTCCATCCCCTCTCAAAATATTTTTCTAGTACTCCTAATTCCTAAACAATTTTGAAGAAGTTTGAACAAGTCTGAAGAAGGGTTTCAGCCCGAAACGTTGCCTATTTCCTTCGCTCCATAGATGCTGCCGCACCCGCTGAGTTTCTCCAGCAATTTTGTCTACCTCCTAACCAATTTTCCTTATTAAAGCAACTGAAACGAGAACGTTTTTTTATAAAGATGCAGCAAGTCCAATACTGTGTCCACTTGCCAATTCCTTCTCTCCAGAGATGCCGTCTGTCCCACTGAGTTACCCCAGCATGTTGTGTCTATCTCCAGCATTGTGTCTACTGACCAAGCCTACATTGTGTCCAGTCACCAAGCCAGGCTTTGTCTCCACTGATCATAGAACATAAAACAGTACAGGAACGGGCCCTTCAGCCCACAATGCTTGTGCTGAAACATGATGTCAAGTTCAACTGATCTCATCTGCCTGTACATGATCCATATCCCTCTATTCCTTGCCCTTCCATGTGCCTATCCAAAAGCCTATTAAATGCCATTATCATATCTGCCTCTGCCCTGGCAAGGCATTACAGACCCCCACCGCTCCGTGTGTAAAAAACGTGCCCCACACATCCCCATTAACCTGTTCACTGGCAAGATGTTTTTCCACGGGTGTTGCACTGAACAGGTTAAATGTTCCCCCTCTCACCTTACTCTTATGCCCTCCAGTTCTGGACATCTCCACCCATGGGGAAAATGGCTCTGACCTTTAAAGAAGTTCCTATTTTAAAATGTAATGGGCCCCACTCTTACAGATGTTATTATTTTATTTTTCATGGTTGCATGGAGAACACTTTTGGGTTCCCATTCGCACAGGCAGCTAATCTTTTCTCTTTCAATCTCCTTTCCTCTCATATTTTAATTTTCATTTCCCCTCTGACACATTTTGTATCCAGCCTAATTCTTACTGGTATTTACAACATGACTCTTGCTATAAACAACGTTTTCACTGTGACCATGTGGGTTTCCTCTGGGTGCTCTGGTTTCCCCCCATGCCTCAAATACATGCTGGTTTGTCAGTTAAGTGTCCTTTGTAAATTGCTCCGGGTGTAAGCAGTAAATGCAAAAGTGGGATAACATAAAACTAATGTGTAGGAAGGAACTGCAGATGCTGGTTTAAACCAAAGATAGATGCAAAGCGCTGGAGTAACTCAGCGGGACAGGCAACATCTCCGGAGGGAAGGAATGGGTGATGTTTCAGGTCGAGACCCTTCTTCAGACTAGTCAGGGGAAAGTGAATCAAGGGATGTAGACGATGATGTAGAGAGATAAAGAACAATGAATGAAAGATATGCAAAAATATAACAATGATAAAGGAAACAGGCCATTGTTCGCTGTTTGCTGGGTGAAAATGGGAAGCTGGTGCAACTTGGGTGGGGGAGGGATAGAAAGAGAGGGAATGCTGGGGTTACTTTAAGTTAGAGAAATCAATATTCATACCACTGAGTTATAAACTGCCCAAGTGAAATATGAAGAAGGGTCTTGACCCAAAAAGTCACCCATTCCTTCTCCCCAGAGAAGCTGCCTGTCCCGCTGAGTTACTCCAGCATTTTGTGTCTACCTTCAAGCAAAATATGAGATGCTGTTCCACCAATTATCGATTAACCTCACTCGAACAATGGAGGAGGCCGAGGACAGAAAGGGTCAGTGTGGGAATGGGAAGGAACATTAAAGTGTTCAGCAACCGGGATATCAGGTAGTCCAGGCGGACTGAGCAAAGGTGTTCGGCAAAACCAGTGTGAGTGGGTGAGCGATGGTGTGTGTGGACTCGGTGGGCCATAGCGTCTGTTTCCATGCTGCATCTTTCTTTCAATCATTCAACTAATCCACCTATCCAAAAATAATAGAAATAATAGACAATAGGTGCAGGAGGAGGCCATTCGGCCCTTCGAGCCAGCACCACCATTCAATGTGATCATGGCTGATCATCCCCAATCAGTACCCCGTTCCTGCCTTCTCCCCATAACCCATGACTATTTTTAAGAGCCCTATCTAGCTCTCTCTTGAAAACATCCAGAGAACCTGCCTCCACCGCCCTCTGAGGCAGAGAATTCCACAGACTCACCACTCTCTGTGAGAAAAAGTGTTTCCTCGACTCCTTTCTAAATGGCTTACTCCTTATTCTTAAACTGTGGCCCCTGGTTCTGGACTCCCCCAACATCGGGAACATATTTCCTGCCTCTAGCGTGTCCAAACCCTTAACAATCTTATATGTTTCAATGAGATTCCCTCTCATCCTTCTGAACTCCAGAGTGTACAAGCCCAGCTGCTCCATTTTCTCAGCATATGACAGTCCCGCCATCCCGGGAATTAACCGTGTAAACCTATGCTGTACTCTCTCAATAGTAAGAATGTCCTTCCTCAAATTAGGGGACCAAAACTGCACACAATACTCCAGGTGTGGTCTCACTAGGGCCCTGTACAACTGCAGAAGGACCTCTTTGCACCTAATAATAATAATCTGCAGGTAAGGCTGCATTTTTGGAGATAGTAACAGAGCTCATTATTCATGCCAACCACTCTTCATTGGGAGTGTTTCTATATTGTATCCCCCTATGTATTACCCTGGTACCCAGGATGATATTGACATTAATATGAATATTGACATTAATATTGGCATTAATATTGGCACCACAAAACAGATCACTTTGGAGTAAGTTCAGCATTAATTTGTGGCTGTGATTCCTATGTGATATCCATGACTACACCTGGTGTGTCCATCCCACTCACAAAATAACCTGTAATCCATTACTTTTTGTTCCTGAGCCAATTTTGGATTCAAGTTGCCTCCCTCTATGATTCCATGGGCTTTCACTATTTGACCAGTCTTTTATTGCGCAATCCCGTCAAATACGTTGCTGGAATCGATCAAGCACACTGCCCTCATTCACAATCTTTAATCCTCGCTCAAATAATTCCATCATTAGTTAGACATGACCTTCTCACGCTGACTGTCTGTGTATAACCTCATTTTTAGTGCAGCAATACTCACCATCTGATCCTGGAATAACTTAGCTTTATGACTCCAAAAAAGAGCGCTTCCAAGGTTTTAGTTAACATGTCCCTCTGTCAACTATTCACTGCCAGCAGTCTTCATAAGCCATTACGAGCAGTTTCCTTATTTCATCTCCAGATTAATGCAGACCGACAAAAAGCTCACTCTTAAATTCATTGCAGCACCACTGGGCAGTCACGGTGGCGCAGCGGTAGAGTTGCTGCCTTACAGCGAACACAGCACCGGAGACATGGGTTCAACCCCGACTACGGGTGCTGTCTGTACGGAGTTTGCATGCTCTCCCCATGAGCTGCGTGGGTCTGCTTTGAGATCTTTGGTTTCCTCCCACACTCCAAAGACGTACAGGCTTGTTGGTTAATCGGCTTGGTGTAAATGTAAATTGTCCCTCGTGGTTGTAGAATAGTGATGATGTGCGGGGAGCGCTGGCCGGCGCAGACCCGGTGGGCCGAAGAGCCGGTTTCGGTGCTGTATCACTAAACTAAAAACTAAACATGAATGTTAAAAACCAATACACCATCTGAGCTAGTCACTATAAAAGTTTCTAATACTTGTTACAGCTTTGCCTTGCTTTACAATCTAGCATATGAGCATCTTTGATCATAAAAAGTTCACGTAACATGCTTCACATCTCCTTCAGATCCTGATGTTAAAATACTGACTCTCAATACTCAGCCTCCACCTCATATTTCACTTGGGCAGCGGTGTAACCTTGACTTATCCAACTTCAGGTAACCCTTGCTTTCCCTTTCTCTCCATCCCTCCCCCTTCCTAGTTCTGCGACCAGTCTGACTGACCCCTGATATATCTCTGATATATTTATATCTCTGTTTGCTTCGTTGTCAACTTCTCCTAGTTAACAATAACTATTCAACATTGTTGTTGACTTCCACCTCTTTTGATGTCTCGATTTCACACCTTACACTTCCTTATCTCTGTGTCTCCCTCTCCCTGACAGTCTGAAGAAGGGTCTTGGCCCAAAATGTCACCCATTCCTGCTAACCAGAGATGCTGCTTGATCCATTTAGTTACTCCAGCATTTTGTGTCTATGCACTTTCTGAACCTTTATCATGTATCCGAAGATTGTAATTGGACAGTTTGAGAAGTTGCATCCTTGCAGGTGGGGAGAGGTTAAATTTATGTCCCAGATAGATTTGCTGCAGAATTGATTAAGAGGATTATAGCTCTGTCGGTTTTTTATCTACTCTAGTTTGATCCATCCAAAGTTTACTGTTAGCAGGGAGCAACAAGATGCACCTTGGAGAGTCAGCAAAATCCAAGCGACAGATGAATTAATTTCCAGCAAGGCAATTAAAGAGCTTGTGAGACATTTATATGAGCTTGTAAAGCAAAAGAGGAGGAAGGGTTGCTGTTTTTGCAGTCTACCTTGATTCTTTGATTTAAGATCTCTTTAATTGGGATGTGTGGCATGTCAGCACGAGAAGAGTTTAGTCAACACACTGACGTTGAACGAGCAGGATCAGAATCAATTTATAGGCCAAGGCTATACACAGACAAGGAATTTGACTTTGTGCTTTGCTCCCACATGGTAAAAACACAATCTACAGCAGACAATAAAAAAACATTATAGGTAAAAAATGTGAAAAGAAAGTGCAAGTGTAAAAATGGGCAGTTTTGCTATATATTGCACATGTAGATATCTTTATTTTATTTTATTTTTTTAATTTATTAGAGGTAAATACATCAATATACACATATATACTGTTACAATCATTGTACCCTATAATTTTATGGCTTATATGTAGATATCTTAAGTGTACTTGGAGATTTCATAAGCGTTCGGCTGTTAAGTAGAACTACCACTTGTGGGAAGAAGCTGTATTCATTCTCTCATTCTTTGTTTTAATATAAACTATGATTTTAATGCCCCTGCCCCACATGGGCGATTTTTCAGGTGACTACAGGCGACTACAGGCAAATATGCCGTCGCCACATGGTCGCCGGGGTGTCGCCTGAATGGTCGTGAGTCGTCTCCTCAGTCGCCCAAAGAATCGTACATTTCTTCTGGTCGCCGATGGATTTTCAAATGTTCAACATTTTTCGGGGGACAGTCGGCGACAGTTGGCTTGATGAAAATGAGCGTAGCTTGACTTCTCCTGACGTAGGTGCTGTCGTAAGTTGTCGCCAGGATGACGCATGTTGTCGCCGGTGCTGACTTTGATTAATTCCATTGGCAACTACCTACGTCCACCTACATCAACCGGTGACAGATACCGACGACTGAATTGTCTTACCTTGTCGTAGCTTGTCGCGGGTGGACGTAGGTTGTCGTAGATGTAGTCCTAATGGATCGCCGGTTGTCGGTAGCTTGCCGTAGCTGGCCGTCGACTAGGTGGTATGTTGTTGGAGACATTGTCATAGACATTTTCATAGGGGGGGGGCCCAGTTGCTGGTTTTCCAGCAACCTTGCTACGACTATGACAGCCGCTGAAAAAAATCACCTGTGTGGGACAGGCGCATAACTTAGTGGAGACAAGCACACAATGGATATATAAATATGTCCTCTGTGGCACTATCCCACCTTACCCACATGCCCTATTCATGGTTTCCAACAGGTAAACAGAAGATATTCTTTGAAAATAGACACAAAATGCTGGAATAACTCAGTGGGACAGGCAGCATCTCTGGAGAGAAGGAATGGCTGACATATCGAGTCGAGACCCTTCTTCAGACTAGTTCCTACTCATACTCTTTGAAGAGTTAGCTACTGCAGTATCATGTGATTTATATATAATTCATGCACAGTTTATGTTTTGTGTGTTCTCTAAGACTACCTGCCAGAGTTACTGCGGAAAAAAAATATTTTCATTTGACCTGTACCTCCCTGTGCTTGCGCACAGGACAAATAACTCAGATTAGTTCAGTTAACATAGAAACATAGAAAATAGGTGCAGGAGTAGGCCATTCGGCCCTTCGAGCCTGCACTGCCATTCAATATGATCATGGCTGATCATCCAACTCAGTATCCTGTACCTGCCTTCTCTCCATACCCAGTGATCCCTTTAGCCACAAGGGCCACATCTAACTCCACAGATTCACCACTCTCTGTGTGAAAAATGATTTTCTCATCTCAGTCCTAAAAGACTTCCCCCTTATCCTTAAGCTGTGACCCCTTGTCCTGGACCTCCCCAACATCGGGAACAATCTTCCTGCATCTAGCCTGTCCAACCCCTTAAGAATTTTGTAAGTTTCTATAAGATGCCCCCTCAATCTTCTCTCAATCTTCAGTTCAGTTTAGTTTATTGCCACGTGTACCGTGGTACAGTGAAAAGCTTTTGTTGTGTGCTAACTAGTTAGCAGAAAGACAATATATGATTGCAATCGAGTCATTTGCAGTGACTATATACATGATAAAATAACTTGATCAATTAATGTCCTCCCAAAATCAGATGTAATAATATGCAGATACTGAACACAATAACTGTAAAATATGAATGCAACATGTCTGTAAAATCATATATAAAGTTACGTATAAAATCATGAGAGGAATAGATCAATTAGATGCACAGAGCCTCTTGCCCTGAGTAGGCAAATCAAGGACAACAGGACACAGGTTTAAGGGAAAATGATTTAATAGGAATCTGAGCGGTACCTTTTTCACACAAAGGGTGTTGGTTGTATGGAACGAGCTGCCAGAGGAGGTAGTTGAGGCAGGGAATATCCCAACATTTAAGAGACAGTTAGACAGGTACATGGATAGGACAGGTTTGGAGGGATACAGGCCAAACACAGGTGGGACTAGTGTAGATGGAGCATGTTGGCCGGTGTGGGCACGTTGGGTTGAAGGGCCTGTTTCCATGCTGTATCACTCTATGACTCTTGGACTAATCATGGCTTTATAATGCAGGGTGTAACAATGGATTAATATCCTGTATTCTTTCTAGATTGCCTTGGGAATTGGGGAAGAACCTTTGTGGAAGTTTATCTTCTCAGATTTAATCAGTGGTTAATTCAATTCCTGTAACAGAATCAATATAATATGGCGAGTTCACAGACTGTGCCCACATTATTAAAGACTCACTGAGTTTCCAGAGCACGGCCAATAGTCACAATCTCCTGGGTTGCTTGTCGGTCAGGGAGCTGCATTACTAACAAGGAAAACTGCTTCTTGCTGGGACAATCGAAGATGCATATTCATTATGTTCAGCTTAAAAGAAATCTTATTACAGATATTCACATTTTGTTTTAATACCAGACTTTACAAGGCAAGGTGTAGCAGCGGCAGAGTTGCTGCTTTACAGCGCTCTGGGTTCGATCCTGACTCCCTTTGCTGTCTGCATGGAGTTTGTACGTTATCCCCGTGACAGCGGGGTTTTCTACGAGATCTTCGGTTCCCTCACACATTCCAAAGACGTACGTTTGTGTAAGAAATCACTGCAGATGCTGGTTTAAATCGAAGACAGACACAACATGTTGGAGTAACTCTGCGGGACAGACTCATAAGGAATGAAAAAGGCCCTTGACCCGAAACACCAGCCATTCCTTCTCTCCAGAGATGCTGCCTGTCCCGCTGAGTTACTCCACAATGTTGCATCTACCCAAGACGTACAGGTTTGGAGGTTAATTGGCTTGGTAGGTGTAAGTTGTCGTTTATATCCCTCAATGCCCTGCAGTTGCATGTGCCTATCTAAAAGCCTCTGAAACACCATTACCATATCTGCCTCCACCGCCACCCCTGGCAATGCATTCCAGCCATCCACCACCCTCTGTGTGTGCAGAGTAGTGTTAGTGTGTGGGGATCGCTGGTCGATGCCGACTAGGTGGCCTGTTTCCGGGCTGTATCTTTAAACTAAACTTCCTTCCACTTGTCCTTGGAACATTGCAGCTTTCTCTGTTCCAATGGAAATGTTTCTGAAGGATCCATTCTCTGTATAGGATTCATATAGACTGGCGCGTTACTTGACCCTAACCATTGCATATCACAAGCATGAAGGCTCATTCATGCTTGTACCAGCAAGACCCAGTCCCAAATGTCTGCTATTCCCCCACAAAACAGGACATCAATTCCCCTTTATAACCTTTCATCACTTTGTGATGATATCCTTTTCCACAGCAAAGCTAACCCGTTCCAGATCCAATATTTCACATTCCGCACCAATTATAGGTTGCAGTCAAGTTATTCACGATTATATTGAATGGTGGAGTACTGATTACCTCTGGTGTGTATCTGTTAACATAAAACATAATACATGGCAGCACATGAATGGGACCTTCAGCCCACAAAGTTTGGGATGAAACATGATGCTGAGGTGAACTGATCACGTCTGCCTGTACCTGATCCATATCCCTTAATTCCCTGCAGTTCCTCTGAAACATCACTATCATATCTGCCACCACCACCAGCACCACCCCAGGCAATGTATTCCAGGCATCCACCACCCTCTGTGTAAATAACTTGACACACACATCTTCATCAAGCTTTAAGGGCCTGTCCCACTTAGGCGATTTTATAGGCGACTGCCGGCGACTGTCATAGTTGTAGCAGGTCGCCGAGAAACTTTTGACTGGACCCCCCTACGCCAATGTCTATGACAAGCTACAACGACCTACCGTCTAGTCGACATCAAGCTACGGCAAGCTACCGACAACCGGCGACCCATTAGGACGTCCACCTACGACCACAGCTACTACAACCTACGTCCACACAGGCGACAACCAAAGCCAACCTACATCCACCAGCGTCAAGCTACAACCCTGTCGGCAACAACTGAAGACAACTGAAGACAATTCAGTCGTCGGTACCTGTTGTCGGTTGACGTAGGCTGATGTAGGTAGTTGCCAATGGAATTCACCGAAGTCAGCACTGGCGACAACCTACGTCACCCAGCGACAACCTGCATCATCCTGGTGACAAACTATGACCGCACCTATGTCACGAGAAGACAAGCCATGTCTAGCTAATGCACGCTGTCGCTGAAACATTTTGAACGTTTCAAAATCCAGTGGCAACCAGAAAAACGCTACGACGCTTTGGGCAACTGAGGAGACTCCTCACGACCATACAGGCGACACCCCACCGACAGTGTGGCAGCAACCTAGTCGCCCAAAAAATCCCCTCAGTGGAACAGGCCCTTTACCCCTCTCACCTAACTATGCCCTTTATTGGGGGACATTTTCACCCTTAAAAAAATGATCAGACTGTCACCTCGATCTATGTCTCTCGTAATTTTATGTATTTCTATCAAGTCTCCCCTCTGCTTTCCCTCAACCTTAGACGTTCCATAGACAACAATGCAAATCTATCCAACCTTTCCCTGTAGCTTAAACCCTATAATCCATGCCGCATTCTGGTAAACCACTGCATCCTCGCCAGAGCTTCCACATCTTTCCCATAAAGGGGCCACCAGAACTGCATGCAAGACTCGAAATGCCATCTGACCAAAGTGCTTTGAGCTGCGTAAAGACTTCTTGCCTCTTGTCCCAAACAATGAAGGCAAGCATACCATATGCCTTCTCTACCACCCAATCTCCTTATGTTGCCACCTTTAGTGAGCTTTGAACTTGGACTCCAAGATCCCTTGGCACATCAATGTCTTGCCATGAACTGTATGCTCTGTCCAGCATGGAAGGTTGGCAACTGTGGGCAGATACTTCCTGGTTGCTTGGAAATGCTGAGAAGTTCCAGTATTTTCTCTTTTTCTCTCCTAGTTGCTTAATTTCAATGCTGGGTAGACAAAGTAGCTTGGCTCATGGCTCTTTTGAACGCTTGCACATCTTCCTCGTTGAATAGATTTGGATCTACAGAAAGTGGAATATAAAGACAAAATGTTTCAACCTGGAAGATTAACAATGTTCCTCAAATCTGATACAGGTCCCCTCTGGATATATTGTGCAAATGCATAGATGTGCCCCTTTTACAACATTCCTGTGTGTATTTTGAGGCCCCTGAACGGCCAAACTAAAACAGGTTTTACATGGATCAACCTTGAAAGGTTGAAAGGCTCCCCTCCCCCCCCCCCCCCCCCCCAGCGGTTCCCCCACGCTGGGTCCTCCATAGTCCTCCCCCCCCCCCCCCCCCGACGGTGGTCTGAAGAAGGGTTTCGGCCCGAAACGTTGCCTATTTCTTTCGCTCCATAGATGCTGCTGCACCCGCTGAGTTTCTCCAGCACTTGTGTCTACCTTCGATTTTCCAGCATCTATAGTTCCTTCTTAAACACTTTACATCAATCAATGTTGGTATTGGTCTAGGAATAGGAATACTTTATTGTCACATGTGACTAGGCACAGTGAGATTCTTTGCTTGCATACACAATGTGTACAAATAGCAGCCACCTACGCCACTGGCAAAGTTACAAAACACGCCCACTCCTCCTTTTGTTCTCTAACACCCCCCCCCCCTCAGTGGTTCCCCCACGCCAGGTCCTCCATTGTCCTTCCCCCCCCCCCCCCCCCCACCCCCCGACGGTGGTCCTCCAGTGTATTCAGTGAAAAACATTATTTTGCAGCCAGATCATACCATTCATGGGTGAAATTATTACCATCTACGAGTCCAGCAGGCATTGTAAATAGAGAAATGAAATAGGGTGCAGAATATAGTGTTACAGCGACAGAGAAACTTAAGGTAAAAATGTGCAAGGGCCAGTGCAGGTAGATAGGAGGATAGTGAATACATCCACAGCATATGAGACTCCTTTCAAGTCTCATTACAGTGGAGAAGAAGCTATACTTTAATTTGGTGATACAGGCTTTGAAGTTTGGAGCTTGTTTTTTGCCCAGACCACTGTTGGGTGTACAAAGTGTTGACTAGCTTCACAGATGGTCTTCAATAATGGTCGGCACGGTGGCGCAGTGGTAGAATTGTTCCCTACAGCACTGTCTGTACAGAGTATGTATGTTCTCCCCATGACCGCATGTGTTTTCTCCAAGATGTTTGGTTTTCTCCCACCCTCCAAGTATGTACTGGTTTGTAGATTAATTGGCTGGGTGTAAGTGTAAAAATGTTCCGAGTGTGTAATAATGCACGAGGGGTCGCTGGTCGGCACGGTCTCGGTGGGCCAAAGGGCCTGTTTCCACGCTGTATCTCTAAACTAAACTAAACTAAATTAAGTAGTGTCAGTCTCATCATGCCACATTTTACTGCCAATATCTACGATTTCTTGAAAAATCAAAGGTAGACAAAAATGCTGGAGTAACACAGCGGGTGAGGCAGCATCTATAGAGAGAAGGAATAGGCGACGTTTTGGGTTGAGATAGTTCTTTAGAAGAAGGGTCTCGACCCAAAACACCGCCTATTCGTTCTCTCCTTATCAAGACCTTCCACCCTGCACAGTCAATTGCACTCCCCAATCTCCCATTGGTAATGACACCTCACCCAGTGCTCCCCCTCTTATGTTGCTTGTGATTTTTTGATGTTGCCATTGCTGTCATGATTCCAGGTCTGACCACCTGTATACCACCTTCCCTCTACACTTCTCACAGGCCACGCCACACCTGACCTTCGCTCACCAATACAAATACCACACACTCTTTCCTTTCTCAATCCTTCCAGTGTCTCCTTATTTTCCAGTCCAGCTTGATCTTCAATATTCTGGCAGTGTCTACTTCTCATGCCCTATCAATCTCTCTGTTCTATAACCCCTTCAGCTTCTTCATTTACAATAATTAACACCTAATTACCGTTGACTTTATTTCCTTCTGAGACCACTCTTTGTTTCAAATGTATTATTTATCATCAATTTACATCAGTTTTTGAAATTTTAATATCTAAGTTTTGATTTTCAATGCTACCATAATTCTTGATCTGTTTTTCTTCCACCTTGTGTATTCTATAATATTGACTAGCTTACTTTTAGGATTTCAACAGGTTAGCAGTATTTACAAATGCCCTTAGGCTAAGGCGCCAAGACATTAACTAAAGAGCATTGGCCAATTAATATGCAGCAAATCCTTCATCTGAAGGACAAGGTCTCAAGATACTACAGAGTGCTGCAAGGACCTGACCAGCATTGGCACTGGTTCAGTGTATTGTGGTGAGCCAACATCAGGAAGCGCATGTTATCGGGCCATTCTGCATGCTGCATCTTGCTGTGTACCGTTGGACAGCCACATCTCCGTATTTCATCGTGTGTAGGATGGAACTGCAGGTAATGGTTTAAACCGAAGATAGGCACAAAAAGCTGGAGTAACTCAGCGGGTGAGGCAGCATCACTGGAGAGAAGGAATCAGTGACGTTTTGGGTTGAGATCCTTCTTTAGACTGAGAGTCAGGGGAAAAGGAATCAAGAGATATAGATGGTGATATAGAGAGATATAGAACAAATGAATGAAATATATACAAAAACCTAATGATGATCAAAGAAACGGCCCATTGTTGTCTGAGGAATAGATGTTAACGGGTTATGCAGACAATGAAACTCACCAGGACAACAGTGAAACTGGTTAAATGACTAGAGTGGGGAGGAACAGAGAGAAAGGGGATGCATGGGCTAATTAAAATTAGAGAGATCAATATTCATACTGCTGGGGTGTAAGCTGCCTCAGCAAAATATGAGATGCTATTCCTCCAATTTGCGTTGGACCTCACAATGACAATGGAGGAGGCCCAGGCCTGAAAGGTCAGTGTGGGAGGTAGGCACAAAATGCTGGAGTAACTCAGCGGGATGGGCAGCATCTCTGGAGAGAAGAGATGGGTGACATTTCGGGTCCAGACCCTCCTTCAGACAGATCTGGGAAAGGTAAGTGTGGGAACGGGAAGGGGATTGAAACATCACATATTGCATTTTTTCAGAGACACTGCCTGACCCGCTGAGCTATGTCAGTTTTTTGTGCCTATCTGCATGGATCACCATCCTGACCATTCACAGAAAACGCTTCATTAGTTCCAAAGTGCTTCAGGACACACCAATGTTCTAAGATTTATTGCAAGTGTGCAAGTTTATGTCTTTTACAAGGTGATTATTTTTTTCTTCTGAGGTCTCCTTCTTTGCAGTCATTCGGGATAAATACACATTTTGCCTTTAACTTCTTGAAATTATTTACATCCATTCATAGATTAATTTATCCATATCCATTCATACAGATGGTGGTAGGTAAATGGAATGAGCGGCTAGGACAAGTAGTTGAGGCAGGTATTATACGACATTTAAAATACATTGAAATGGTTACATGGACAGGAAAGGTTTAGAGGGACATGGGCCAATTGTGGGCAGGTGAGATCATCGTAGATAGACAATAGACAATACGTGCAGGAGTAGGCCATTCGGCCCTTCGAGCCAGCACCGCCATTCAATGGGATCTTGGCTGATCATCGCCAATCAGTACCCCATTCCTGCCTTTTCCCCATATCCCCTGACTCCGGTATTTTTAAGAGCCCTATCCAGCTCTCTCTTGAAAGCATCCAGAGAACCTGCCTCCACTGCCCTCTGAGGCAGAGAATTCCACAGACTCACCAATCTCTGTGAGAAAAAGTGTTTCCTAGTCTCCGTTCTAAATGGCTTACTTCTTATTCTTAAACTGTGGCCCCTGGTTCTGGACTTCCCCAACATCGGGAACATGTTTTCTGCCTCTAGTGTGTCCAAGCCCATAACAATCTTATATATTTCAATTAGATCCCCTCTCATCCTTCTAAACTCCAGAGTGTACAAGCCCAGCTGCTCCATTCTCTCAGCATATAACAGTCCCGCCATCCCGGGATTAACCTTGTAAACCTAAGCTGCACTCCCTCAATAGCAAGAATGTCCTTCCTCAAATTAGGGGACCAAAACTGCACACAATACTCCAGATGTGGTCTCACTAGGGCTCTGTACAACTGCAGAAGGACCTCTTTGCTCCTATATTCGAATACTCTTGTTATAAAGGCCAACCTGCCATTCACTTTCTTCACTGCCTGCTGTACCTGCATGCTTACTTTCATAGACTGATGTACAAGGACCCCCAGATCCCGTTGTACTTCCCCTTTTCCCAGCTTGACGCCATTTAGATAATAATCTGCCTTCCCTTTTTTGCTACCAAAGTGCATAACCTCACATTTATCTGCATTAAACGTCATCTGCCATGCATCAGCCCACTCCCCCTACCTGTCCAAGTCACGCAGTATTCTCATAGCAAGATGGAGCATCTTGGTCGATATGGATAGGTTGGGCTGACGATAGACACAAAATGCTGGAGTAACTCAGCAAGACAGGCAGCATCTCTGGAGAAAAGGAATGGTCGCGACCCTTCTTCACTTCCTGTTTCTGTGACGAATCTGTGATTCTATGTACAGTACTTAGTCTACCTGCCATTTGCAATCTTCACATTACATTTTAGTATCTAGCAGAAGACAGAAGACAATATATTCCCTGATCACCATATTCAAAATTTACAGATCAGCTATTCCTTCTTTTCTTCTTAATTCCCTTCTGATACCATCTGCAGATTATGTGCCAGTCTGCTAAGAGTCACTGTGACTTTGACAAAGAACAAAGTGTACAAATACAGCCATTTTCACATTCTTATTTATGCGAAGCAGCTATAGATGTGAAGGCAAAATTGCTCAAAATCACACAAAATAGTAAGATTAAATGAGAACTTACCAGTTTGAAGTTTGATCTTTATTTTATGAGGAGTTACGATGAGCGATTACGTGAAGAACCCCGCCAGTCCGCATGCGCATCAATCTTCAAAGCAGCGTTGTGAAATCACAGAAGAACAACAATTGAAGTAATATCGTAAGTATATAAAGCTAGAACTACCAGATGAGCTTTGCGATATGAGGGTTGGGAGCAGTGGGCACTTAATCGCTCATCGTAACTCCTCATAAAATAAAGATCAAACTTCAAACTGGTAAGTTCTCGTTTAATCTTATTATTTTACTTTGGAGTCACGTGAGTGATTACGTGAAGATTTCAAAGATCTGTGAGTTCACGCCAATCCAAATCCAGGCGTCTCACACTGCATCAGTTGACTCAGGAGGAGTGAATATTAGCAATGCATCGAAACATGACACTGATTAACATGTTAATACTTTAATTCGCAAATAAACAAAATAACATAATAGCAATTCCTCTCTCCCAGGGAGAGGCTATGAAACAGAACTTAAAACAGAATGGTCGAACAACTCAGGTTCAATAAGTGGTTTATTTATGAAAAGTCAATTCATTTGACCATCCTGGGGCCGCGAGAATATGGTCTAGGGGGACGTCCATTGCCCTAGCTGCTGACGTTGATGCCGCCCTGGTGGAATGACATTTAAAATTGTCAGTACTAACTCCTGCACAACCCAGCACTTGTTTCAGCCATCGTGAAATGGTCTGAACAAACACTTTCATATGTGACTTTTTGTGACTAATAAACAATGCTACCTCGGAGCCTCTGAGGCTCTTTGTGACCTCGATATATCGAGCCACTACACACAGCCATAAATCAGTGGGATAAGCTTGAATCTACAATCTTGAATCCGGACACCCCTGGTCTGCTTTGTTTAATTAGGTCATAGATGTATAAATTAACTTAATTCCCTGATGACACCATTCTGTCCAGCCGCAGTTTATGCAAGGTCTGAACCATTTGCGCTGATACCAGCACCATGAGCATAACCAACTTTAGGGTAATCTTTGGCAAGGACAAGGATGTGGCTGTACCCCATTGACGAAGCAGCGTCAGTACCATGCTCACATCCCAGATTTCAGAGTACCTAGGCCTGGGGGGATTAGAATTAAAAACACCCTTCATAAATCTGGATATTAACGGATGAGATCCTATAGACTGAAGTTCTGACCCTCGGCATAGGTACAATGACAGGGCTCTCCTGGCACTGTTGATGGCACTATAACTCAGCCCTTCATCAAAATGTAATTAGGACAGAAATTCGAGCACATCTGGGATGGAGGCTGTGTGGTATGTAATGTTCCCATGTAAACAACGGCCGGCACTTTAAGCAGGATACAATTTGCCGGGGTTTCATACTTTTTGGCCGTTATACCTATGGCCATCTCCTGAAGCTGGTGCGAGGCCAAGTAATTTATACTGGCAGCCAGCTCTTCCCCCAGCGGCTCTCCGGAGTCTATTGGGACAACAAACCTAGCCGCCAGGAATGGGACCTCTGGCTCGTGCCCTTCGTCCCGTGGGGCAGCCTCCAATGCTAAGCCAACAGATTCGGTGTCAGAATCTTACTGTCCCGTTATGCTCTCCTCCTCCAAGAGGGAGACACTAGGCAGCCCTGTACGTGCTGCTGGCGCGGGCTCTTGGAGAGGCCGGCGCTCTTGATGGAGCATCCTCTCCAATAGGAGCTTCATCCTGGATACCCGTTCTATGGTATATGTTCTCGAGGGAGAACCATCCCGCCCGGACTCGTCCGAGTCTATCGGCCGGACAGACTTTCTAGTGGCCTTGCGCCCCTCCGGCGCAGCCACGGTGCCCTCAGACACCAAGTCTGTAGTCGCTGGTCTCGTTACTAGCGACTCAGTAGATGAGCTAGGTGGCCGCACGCTACCCGCACTCCCGCGGTCTTTAGACACTTTTGCTACGGCTCGCCTTGCTGCTAACAACTTCCCCATGCTTGGACATCCTCCAGTAACAAGAATTAACAAGCACAGAAACGACCTCCGACAAGTTTGATACTTACCGGAGGCTTTCTAAACTGACCGCTGGAGAAACGCTGCTCCTCCCAGCCGGTCGCTGCGCCGTGCGTCAGACGTAATGACGCGCATGCGGACTGGCGGGGTTCTTCACGGAATCACTCACGTGACTCCGAAGTAAAATTCTTATTATTTTGCATTTCTTGGAGGCTGCATTCTTCACTAACCACCATTTAAACTTTCCTAAATAAATAAATCTAGAAATAAACACTGTAATAAAACATCACCAACAGAATATGGCATAGAATGTTTGGATACGCTTCCATTAATCTTAAACTCTAGGTCGGTGCTGCCAGTTCATCTTAAAAACACTTGAATGAATTGCTTAGGTGTGTCTTTTGTATCTTAATAGAGTGAAACAAGAGTTGTGTATCACCCTAAAGCTGCTAGTAAATTGCCATAAATACTTCAATTGTAAAGTTCATAGAAAGGCATTGTCAGTTTATCCCCACTTAAAGCACTAGAATCAAGGAACTGCGGATACAAACAAGGATATGAGGATACAAAGTAGCTGGAGTTAAGGGCCTGTCCCACTTAATCTGCAAGTTCTGGCGAGTTTGCCCTCGACTCATACTCGCAGCATGGTCGACACGAGGTCATAGGAGGTCTTTGTAACTCTCCTTCATGCTCGAGAGTGGTCTCCATGTAGTCGAGGCCTCAGCTAGGTTGTGACGTTTGTTTTCAATATGTTAAAAAATCTCCGCGAGTAAAAAAAGGTCGCCATGGAAAAAATCGATACTTTTTTTACTCGGAGGTTTAGTTGGCATGTTAGTAGTAGGTCGGCAGGCTAGTCGTAGGTAATCAAGGGTAGTCGAAGGTAGTCGAATGTAGTCGTAGATAGTCTTCATCATAGTCGAAGGGAGGTCGAAGGGAGGGCGAAGGAGATCGAAGGAGGTCGAAGGAGGTCGTCTTCACTCTCCCCTATTCGGTGTCCAATTTTCCAGAAGTTAGTCGTAGCTAGTCGAAGTGTTAAAGAAGGAACTGCAGATGCTGGAGAATCGAGGTTTTACACAAAAAGCTGGAGAAACTCAGCGGGTGCAGCAGCATCTAAGGAGCGAAGGAGATAGGCGACGTTTCGGGTCGAGACCCTTCTTCAGACTGGTTAGGGATCAGGGAAATGAGAGATATAGACGGTGATGTGGAGAGATAAAGAACAATGAGTGAAAGATATGCAAAAAAGTATCGATGATAAAGGAAACAGGCCATTGTAAGCTGTTTGTAGTGTGAAAATGAGAAGCTAGTGCGACTTGGGTGGGGGAGAGATAGAGAGAGAAGGAATGCCAGGGCCCGAGGGCTGAGGGAGAGGTGGGAAGGGGAGTAGGCAGCCAGAATTGAGAAAATTCAATGTTTAAGCCCAGAGGATGCAGACTCCCCAAGCGGAATATGAGGTGCTGTTTGTTCCTCCAACTTGCGATGCTAGTCGAAGCTGGTCTTCAACATGTCTATTTTTCAAACTCTTCTAAACGCGCCAAATATGTTGCCCAAGTGGGACAGCCCCTTTACTCAGCGGGTCAGGCAGCATCTCTGGATAGAAGAAATGGGTGATGTTTCGGGTTGAGACCCTTCTTCAGACTTCTTCAGAGAAGATCTTCGATCCGAAATGTCATTTATCCTTGTTCACAAAAGATGCTGCCTGACCCGCTGAGTTACTCAAGCACTTTGTGTCCTTTACCCATCTTGTCTGTTAGAACACACTATTCTCACAATCTATTGTATGCCTCATAGCTCACAGCACAGCGTTGTAGCTGCAACTTTGGGAATATCTTTACAAGGCTATACACTGTCCATGATACACTGTAGATAATACAAGCAGTACTTCAGCTACTGGGAGTATGGTTTCTTAAAGAATGGATATGGTTATATCGAGAAAGATGGGCAGACGTTTACAGGCTAAGGAGGAACCATGCCAATATTAGGCTAGTGTCGTGTGTAACTGGGAGGAGGTGGCCAGGGTGATCTGGTAAAGGATACCACATCTGTGCAATCATCGAGTGCCTGCACCTTGGAGAAAGTAGCAATTCAACCCCCATGGCCATTCTACCTGGTCTTGTGGGCTGAATAAATACATTTCCATTGAGGCAATATCTCCACCTTGACGCATGTAGAGGGTGGATGAATGATTGATATTCTGCATGAACTTGTTGGGCTGAAGGGCCTGTCTCCATGTTGTATCTCTGAACCTGACCTAGATATTCCTTTACATTCTTTTGAAAAAGTGGTGCTGTGCAACGGTTTAGCCCAGGTAGGGCAATGCTGTCTCCATTTCCAGCTCTCCTAGCTCCAAGCATGTAAATGAACACTTTACATTCCGGCTGGATTTTCATTAGCACCGAGTAATTCTTTGGCAAACAAGGGACCCTCCACAATAACACAATACTCCCCAATATATCAGTGTGCAGCAAACTGTGAACTCTGGCAGCAAGCAGTGGCACCAGCTGGAAGTGGCACCTAGGCTGCTCCTGATTGTGGCTAGGATCCTGATCTCCAAGGCAAAGCAGTCCAGGTACATGTGAGGCTGTTCTTCAGGCTGCGATGGAAATGTAGGATGAATGTCCACTCCTTAAAGAGCATGGTTGAACATCAGACTGGAATGAACACTGAGTACTGTGTCATTGCGGAAATGTTATTGCCAAAGAATTGTTCGGAACTAATAAAAATCCCGCCAGAATGTCACGCGCTTGGAGCTAGAAGAACTGGAAATGCAGACAACATTACCTTACCTGGGTTAATGTGATGCATGATGATTCAAAGGAATTTCTAAGCCATGCTTGGAGATACACCATGGAAACAAGCCTTTTGGCCCAATGAGTTCATGCCAACCGACAATCGCTCATTCATACTGTGTGATCCCACTTTCTCACCCACTCCCGACACACATTCTTTTTTGTTTTTTTTTGTTAGAAGTAAGTACAGTAGTGTGATACCTAAGTACCTAATGGTAATACACATTACCATTCTTGTACTACTCCGTGTTTTTAATTTAATAATAAAAGAACAGTGAACGAAAAAAGGAAGTAAAAAGCATCAAAATAGATAGACAAGCGAGTAGAAACAGGTAGCGAAAGAGATAGAGAGATAAAAAGCTAAGGAGATTGAGAGAAATAGAGAAAGTAGAGAAAAGAGAGATTAGGAGAGATCTACCTATTTCGTATTTTTGCCCATCCGTCACCCGGTTCTAAACCATTTAATTTCTAAGGTTATGTTATGTTGCACCATATGCTTGTAAAAAGTTGATAAAAGGAGACCAAATCTTTAAGAATCGGTCTACTTTGCCTAGTAGGAGAAATCTCATTTCTTCAAGATGTAGCGTTTCCGACTTATTTGAAATCCACATTTTGAACGTTGGTGTGGTTGCGTTTTTCCAGAATTTGAGTATACGTTTCTTTGCTGTTATTGAACCATAATTAAGAAGAATTTCTTGGAACGTAGTTAATTTACTTCCCTCTTCCATTGATCCAAAAATAATCAGTTCTGTATTGGGGTTCAATGTTGTGTTAAATAATTTTGTAAAAGTTCCAAAGATTTCATTCCAAAATGTATGCAGTTTTGTACAAGAGACAAAGGAATGTGCTATAGTGGCATTTTGAGTTAGACATTTATCACAAATGTGGGAAACATTTGGAAATATTTTATTCAATCTGGTTTTCAAGTAATATAATCAGTGTAAAATTTTAAATTGAATTAGGTTATGTCTTACATTAATCGAATATTTATGTACATATAATAGATTTTTTTTCCCATCTGTCATTTGGGATTTTTATCAATAACTCTTGTTCCCAGTCCCTTCTAATTGCCTATCATTTGTGCTTCTATATTTAAATTTATATTGCATAAATATGATATTAAATTGCTTGATTCTGCCTTTCTATTCATTCCTTCTTCTAATAAATCTGGGGTTAGAGTTTGATATCATTGTATATATTTTTTCAAATAATCTTGAATTTGAAGATATTTAAAATACTCCCGACACATTAGGGGCCATTTACAGCAGCCATTAACAGGTTGTCAGTAATTCTGTATGCAATCCCTTAACCCCTTTGAATGACATGTCTTCCTACTTCAGTTCTAAGGTGAGAGGTTCAAAATTGAAAGGAGGAGTGTGGGGCAACTTTTTACCCAGAGGGTCGTGAGTGCCTGGAATCCACTGACTGGGTTAGTGGTGAAGGCAGATACAAAGGTAGCATTTAAGTGGCTTTTGGATAGGCATATGGATGTACAGGGGAATGGAGGGATATTGTTCATGTGCAGGTGGATGATATCAGTCAAGCATCATTCCTTGTGTATTCTATAATGTTGACTAGCTTACATCCAGAAGGCAACGGGGAAGCCGGGCGGCAAAGCCTGCCTGGGTCGGTGGAGCCTCGGCAGTAGCAGTAGAGCCTCGCCGGTGACGGTGGAGCCTCGCCGGTGGCAGTGGAGCCTCAGCGGTGGTGAAGCTTCGCGAGGCAGTGGGAGACTCGTGGGTTGGCGAAGGGGGTGGGGGAAGAACAATGGAGGAGTCGGCGTGGTGGGACTGTGGGGAGGAGGAGGGGGGAGAAGAAAGGAGGAGCCAGCTTTGTAACTTGGTCAGTGTCGTTTGTGCAGCGACTATTTGCATACCTTGGATCTGCAAGCAAATAATTTCACTGTGACTTGTCACATGTGATAATAAAGTATTCTGTTCCATTCCATGTTCAACACAGACATTGTGAGCCGAAGAGCCTGTTCTTATGCTGTACTGTTATATGTTCTATGATTGCTTTGCTAAGGATGCATTTACTACGTAAGTTTGGAGATGGCACGGGCTGGCAGTGAGGTGTTGTGCAACCACTCTTGGAGCAGATCCTGCCTGCCGATGTGTAGGAAGATGCTGGTTTACGCCCAAGGTAGACACAAAGTGCTGGAGTAACTCAGCAGGACAGGCAGCATCTCTGAAGAGAAGGACTGGGCAGCATTACGGGTCTGAAGAAGGGTCTCGACCCAAAACGTCACCCATTCCTTTTGCCCACAAATGCTCCTTGTCTCACTGAGCTACTCCAGCATTTTGTGTCTATCTGCCTGTGGGTAGATGCTTTGCATTTTTTCCCTGCATGAACTATTCCGACATGTGCTGACAAAGCTCTCCCGTGGATGGGATAGCTGGACCTCCGGCACTATGGTATAACTGAGTTCACGTGATGCATGCGCCCATATTGCAGCTCATGGTCTTTTATGGCCAGTTCAGTATATTACCTGCGTAGGAAGGAACTGCAAACTGTGGTTTACACCAAAGATAGACGCAAAATGCTGGAGTGACTCAGCGGGACAGGCAGCATCTCCAGAGAGAAGTATTGGGTGAGACCCTTCTTCAGACTGTGAGTCAGGGAAGAGGGAGACAGATGTAGAGAGAGGTAAGGTGTGAAAACCACTGATTAAAGCAGACGATGATCAAGGAAATGTAGAATTAGAATGTAGATTGTGATTCGAATAAAAAACAGAATTAGAATTAGAAAAACATGTAGAATTACATGTTACATATTCCCTAGGTGTCTGTACTTATTTGTAACAATCATTTGCTTGGAACCAGTTGCATTCAGGCTGGCTATTTGATGCTGAAATCAGTCGATGTCGATGCACACTTAAAGATATTACAAAATGCATTATTTAGTTTTGGCTAAATTCCAAGACGGTTTATAAATCTTTGTATGCTTTGTCGACAAGATTAGATTGCTAGTAATTTCATTTCCTTACTGTTGTAATCGTCTTCTACTAATGACGTTTATTTTATTTTAGTTTACAGATTCAGCACGAAACAGGCCTTTCGGCCTGTAGCAGTGGAGCTGAGTCCGTGGCGACCAGCGATCCCTGCGCATTAACACTACCGTACACACACTGGGCACCATTTTACATTTATACCAAGTTAATTAACCTACAAACCTTTAAGTCTTTGGCATGTGGGAGGGGACCAAAGATCTCGGAGAAAACCCACGCAGGTCACGGGGAGAACGTAAACACTCCATACAGACAGCACCAGTAGTCAGGTTCGAGCCCGGGTCTCTGGCGCTGTAAAGCAGTAGCTCTACCGTTGAGACACCGTGCCGCTGAAGTAATGCAGTGGTTCTCATAAATTGTAGGTTCAGACACTTCCTAACCCGATTCCCCACCCTCTGCTTCTCCCCCCACTCACCCTGCCCACCCCCTGCCACTCCCCCCACCCCTCCCTCCCCACCCCTGCCTCTCCCCCCACTCCCCCTCCCCACCCCTGCCTCTCTCCCCACCCATCCTGCCCACCCCCTGCTTCTCCCCCCCTCCTCCCCACCCTTGCCTCGCTCCCCACCCCTCCCTCCCCACCCCTGCCTCTCCCCCACCCCTCCCTCCCCACCTCTGCCTCTCCCCCCACCCCTCCTCCCCACCCCTGCCTCTCCCCCCACCCCTCCCTCCCCTCCCCTGCCTCTCTCCCCACCCACCCTGTCCACCCCCTGCTTCTCCCCCCCTCCTCCCCACCCCTGCCTCTCTCCCCACCCCTCCCTCCCCACCCCTGCCTCTCCCCCCCCACCCTCCCTCCCCACCCCTGCCTCTCCCCCCACCCCTCCCTCCCCTCCCCTGCCTCTCCCCCCACCCACCCTCCCCACCTCTGCCTCTCCCCCCACCCCTCCCTCCCCTCCCCTGCCTCTCTCCCCACCCTCCCTCCCCTCCCTTGCCTCTCCCCCACCCACCCTCCCCACCTCTGCCTCTCCCCCCACCCCTCCCTCCCCTCCCTTGCCTCTCCCCCACCCACCCTCCCCACCTCTGCCTCTCCCCCCACCCCTCCCTCCCCACCCCTGCCTCTCCCCCCACCCCTCCCTCCCCACCCCTGCCTCTCTCCCCACCCCTCCCTCCCCACCCCTGCCTCGCTCCACACCCCCTCTCCCCACCCCATACCACACCATGCAGATCAAAGGAAAGGTGCTTTGTTAGGTTCGTCAATGACAGCAGACCAGAGCTCCACCTTCCACCATGAAATGCCTTTACTGATACTTTAACGAAGGATTCTTGCTTTGGCTCCACCTCGCTTTGATGGGAACCAAACCTCCTGGAGGATGGCCAAACCTCTTGGCCATCCTCCTTCATAAGCGCGTAAGTCATAGGAGCAGAAATTAGGCCATTCAGCCCTTCCAGTCACACTTTCCTGAGCTCAGACCCCTGGCCCCAGACTGGTCCTGACCACAGACAGACCTGACCAGGTCAGTGGATATTTTTTATGGCAGAGATAGACAAATTCTTGATTTGAACGGGTGACAAGGATTATGGGGAGAAGGTAGGGAAATGGGATTAGGAGGCAGAGATCAGCCATGATTGAACGGCAGAGTGGACTTGATGGGCCGATTGTCCTACTTCTACTCCTATAACTTGTGAAAGTGATCCATGACACCAGAGCCCCCACCGTGTCCTAGCCCTAGACTATAATCTGGCCCCAGGCTCTGTCCTGGCACTGATTCTGTCCTAACCCACACCACTGACCCCTGTTTTGGCTCCGGAACCCAACTCTGTTCTGACCCCAGTTCCCAAACCCTGCCCTGAACTTGTCCTGACCCCAGGCTCTACCCTGACCTCTGACTTTGTACTGGCTCTAGGCCCTGTTCAGACCATATAACTCCTGTTCCTGACACTGTTCTTACCCTGTACCCAGGTCCTGTATTGACTTCTGATCCTGTACTAACCCCACACACTGTTCTGACCCCTGACACCAGACTGTGTCCTGACCCCAGAGCCCATACCCTCTTCTGACCCTTGACCCAGCCCCGTCAGCAGTATCATTGCACACTCCCAACTTAGTTTTGGGAGCAACTGGGATAGATAGATAGATAGATAGATAGATAGATAGATAGATAGATAGATAGATAGATAGATAGATAGATAGATAGATAGATAGATAGATAGATAGATAGATAGATAGATAGATAGATAGATAGATAACCTTTATTGTACAGTAACCATGGTGAACAGTTCCACATTGAAGGTAAAGCTTCAGTGAGGGCCCACTTTGATCTGACCTTTGTGTAGCAGTCCCCTCTCTAAATGGTCTTAGCTAAATGATCAGATTCAATCTCAATCTCAACTTTCTCCCCCTCTCTCTCTCTCTCTTTCTCTCTCATACACACACATGCAGCCACACGCACATGTCACGCATACACACAAACAGACACACACACATGCACATGCACATACACTTACATGCACACACACAGACTCATGCACACATGCACACGCACACACATACAAACATATGCACGTACGCACACGCACACAGACACAGACACTCACAGACGCACGCACGCAAGCACACACACATGGACACATACACGCGCACCCACCCTAACACACTGAGACACACACACATATTCGCACACACACATGCACACTCACGCATGCAGACACACACGCACACATACATACACAGATGCACGCACACACATTCACTCACACAAGCGCACACACACACACACACACACACACACGCACGTACACAAAGAGTTTATCTCACAGTTTATCTCACAGTGCATGCTCACCCTTCAAGGCGTTTAGCATTCCGATGTGACTTTCCAGTCAATTTCTGAATTTCTGAATTCATCGCACTATTCCTCTCTCATCGTCCAGTGCTATGCTGCCCTCCAGCCCGGTTAATGTAAGTCATCTCACTCTGTCTGCCAGTGCTGCACAAAACACCCTTACTTCACCCCTTACTTCACCCCTTACTTCCTACGGTTTGGTACTTCTGACGTTCATCGGATAGTTGTTATTCTGTTCTCTATTTATATACAGCAGTATCCCACATCAAACTATTATCCATATAGTGGTCCCAGTTTTACAATTGGGCAGAATATTAAAATAATTACTAATTTAGAGATACAGAGTGGAAACAGGCCCTTCGGCCCACTGAGCCCATGCCAACTAGCAATCACCCATACACTTGTACTATCCTACACACTAGGGGCAATTTACAGAAACCAATTAATCTACAAACCTGCACATCTTTGGAATATGGGAGGAAATGGCATTTGACAGCACTGGCCCTGTATTCGCTGGAGTTTAGAAGAATGAGTGGGGCACCTCATTGAAGCATAGAGGAATGAAAGGCTTGGATAGAGTGCATGTGGAGAGGATGTTTCCACTAGTGGGAGAGACTAGGACTAGAGGTCATAGACTCAGAATTAAAGGACGCTCTTTTAGGAAGGAGATGAAGAGGAATTTATCTTGTCAGAGGCCGGTGAATCTGTGGAATTCTTTGCCACAGAGGCTGTGGAGGCCAAGTCAGTGGATATATTTAAGGCAGAGATAGATAGATTGATTAGTACGGGTGTCCGGGGTTATGGGGAGAAGGCAGGAGAATGGGGTTAAGAGGGAGAGATAGAGCAGCCATGACTGAATGGCAGAGTAGACTTGATGGGCCAAATAGCCTATTTCAACTCCTCGCACTTATGATCCTATGATCTCATGAAACTGGAGCACCCGGCGAAAACCCACGCAGTCACAGGAAGATAATACAAACTCTGCACAAACAAGACCCGAAGTCAGGATTGAACCCGTGTCTCTAGCGCTGTAACGCAACAGCTCTGCTGCTGCTCCACTGTGCTGCCCTCAATGTCTTTACCAACGCTTCAAGGCTTCTTCTCGTGCATACCTGGAGAGTTGAGGACCTTCTGTTTAATAGATCATCTGAAGATGAAATGTACAACAATGCAGAGCCCTCGTTGGATTGCATTAAGTATCAATACTTGGAGTAGAAACACAAACCTGCCATGTCTGATTTATCAGTCAATGCATTGCCAGTTAATGAAACTGACAAGTTCAAAAATATATACAGCTGGTCAGTTGTAACATGAATTTTGATGGTTCCAAACCAATTAGATTTCAAAGACTGAACGTAGAAATTCTTGTTTACTGCTTTGGACGATTGCACTCAATAAGTATATTTTTAGCTCTTTGCTTAAAATGCTGAATACGTCATAGACTCAGAATTAAAGGACGTTCCTTTAGGAAGGAGATGAAGAGGAATTTCTTTCATGAGAGGGTGGTGAATCGGTGGAATTATTTGCCACAAACGTGGAGGCCAAGTCAATGGATATTTTTACGGCAGAGATAGATAGATTCTTGAATAGTACGGGCGTCAGAGGATATGGGGAGAAGACAGGAGAATGGGGAGAGATAGAGAATGGCAGAGTTTACTTCATGGGCCGAATGGCCTAATTCTGCTCCTATCTCTTATGACCTTTCGACCTAAAAAATAATTTTCCTTCCTGATTATTCGTTTATATGGACTTGAAGAATGAGTGGGACTCACAATGGTGAGTAATGGCGTTGGATCCGGTAAGGACAGGGCTTGGAGAATCAAGGACTAACTTAAATTTAGGTAGCTCCTTCACTACCCCAGGGTGATGATTCATGTTCACTAAATAAACTTTGAAGTTCATTTACTATTGTGGGATGGAAACATGAATATCTTCATAGTCATAGACTTATACAATGTGGAAACAGGCCCTTCAGCCCAACTTGCCCACACTGGCCAACAATGTCCCAGCTACACGAGTCCCACCTGCCTGTGCTTGGTCCATATCCCCCCTAAAACTGTTCCAGCACATCTAGTTTGCACAAAATCAAATTGACAATAACTGTGTCATCTTTGTGTTGATGCTGGTCGGGAGATAAACACTGACTAGAAACAAATAGCAATTCTTGCCTTTTATAACATGAAAATAACATTAAACCTAGAACAGTACAGCATCGGAACAGGCCCTTCAACCCACAATGTCTGTGCCGAACATGATGCCAAGTTGAACTAATCTCCTCTGCCTGCACTGATCCATATCCCTTCATTCTCTGCATATCCACGTTCCTATCTAACAGAAGATAGAAACAAAATGCTGGAGTAACTCAACGGGACAGGCAGCATCTCTGGATAGAAGGAATGGATGACTTTCCGGGTATCCCATTTCTTCTTGCCGGAGATGCTGCCTGTCCCGCTGAGTTACTCAAGCAATATGGATCTATCTTCGGTGTACAGGGCCTGTCCCACCAGCATGCAACTCTATGCGATTAGCGCGACCTAACGTGGTCGCTTGAGCCGTCCGGCGTCGCGGGGCCGGTCCCACTTCGATCGCCGGAGCCGTGCGGAATTGTGCGGAGTTCGTCCCGACACCGCGCAGGGCTCCGAAAAACTGACCATGTCTGAAAATTCCTCGCGGCAACGGCTTGTCGGCTCGCAGTCGCCTCGACATTTACACACCTCCCCGACATCGTGCCTCCGTGACCCTCTATGTGTGTGGCTCCGTGGCCCTGTGTGTGTGTGTGTGCCTCTGTGCCCCTCTCTGTGTGCCCGTCTCTGTCCTGGCGAACTTACCTTAGACTTCGCTCCAAGTTCGCCTCACTTTGCGCCGCGTTGCGACACTCACCCGACCTCCGCGCGGCCCCGACTGCCGCTTTGGTTGTGCTTGTCGCATGCAGGCGCATGCTGGTGTGAACGGCCCTGTACAGGTGATCACCCGACCTCCGCGCGGCCCCCGCTTCTAGTTTGATTGCGTTCATCGCATAGAGTTGCGTGCTGGTAGGACAGGCCCTTAAATCAGCATCTGCAATTCCTTCCTACACAATCCTATCTAACAGCCTCTGAAATACAACTATTGTCTCTGAATCCACTGGCAGCATCTTCATGTAAAAAAAAAATGCCACATTTATCCCTTTTAAACCCTCACCCTCTGACCTTAGAGCTATGCCACGTAGGTTTTGACATTTCCAACCTGGTAACAAGGTACTGACTGTCTATTGATGCTTTTCAGAATGTTTTATGCTTAATATAGGTATCCTCAAGATTCTGTTGCTCCAAAGAGAACTGTCCATGTATGTCCAAACTCTCCATATAAATGCAGGAGAGAACTCCACGGGAACTCCCCCCCTCCCAATCTTTGCACGTCCCCCAGCCCTTTCCACTCAACGTTTTCATGTATTTTGTGTTTTTATGACTGTTGGCAGATCAAAGTCTCTCCTGGGATAAATAAAGTTATATCGTATCGTGTAGCTAATACCCTCTAATCCATGTAGCATTTTGGTGAAAGGAACGCCATTGTCATCTACTTGACAACATAGACACGCCACCACCTGGACAGTGACATCTCTGACACCTTCTAAGGAAACACTAAAACACAGGCAATAAATACCTAAGTGCAAAGATAATTATGTAGCAACGATGATCCAGAGAAAATATGAAGTTAATATAATGAAAAGTAATGGAAATATAAGTGGTGATTTTTATACATTTGATGGAGCTCCTTATTCTCATGGTCAATTGATTAAGTTGACAGCTCATGCAAGGAGAAAAATGAAAAAATCCTTAATTGCTTTATGGCTCATGATGGTAGACCCTTCTTAGTTTAGACATACAGCATGGAAACAGGCCCTTCGGCCCACCGGGTCTGTGCCGACCAGCAATCGCCGCACATTATCACCCCACTAGGGACAATTTTTACATTTAATGTCCTATCCCACAGTACGAGTTCATTCCAAGAGCTCTCCCGAGTTTGCCCTGATTCGAACTCGGAGATTTACGGTAATGGCCGCTCGTCGGTACTCGGGGATCTCATGGCCATTTTTCAACATGTTGAAAAATCTTCACGAGTCTTCCCGTGCTTACCTGCCATCAGCGAGTCTTCCCCAGTACCTGCCGTTAGCGTTACGAGCCGCTAAGAGACGTCCCCGAGCTCCGGCATACCCGCTACGTTCATTCTCCATCGTTTACCACGAGTTTGATTTTTTTAAAACTCGGGAGAGCTCTTGGAATTAACTTGTACCGTGGGTCAGGGCTTTTACCAAGTCAATTAACCTGTACGTCTTTGGAGTGTGGGAGGAAACCGAAGATCTCAGTGAACATTCAAACTTCAGACAGACAGCACCAGTACTCAGGATCCAACCCAGGGCTCCGGCGCTGCATTTGCTGTAAGGCAGCAACTCTACCGCTGCGCCACCGTGACCTTCTTCATTATATTTAAATTACCGTGGAGGTTGGAGGCAAGCATCCATTGCAATTTTAGTGGGACTGTCTTCCTTCTGAACCCAGCTGAAAATGCTTTCATCACGGCCTGGTTCGGCAACTTGAATACCCAGGAGCAAAGAAGCCTGCAAACAAATTGTGAGCACTGCCCAGTCCATCACAGGTTCTGACCTCCCCACCATCAAAGGGATTTACCGGAGTCGCTACCTCATAAAGGCAGCCAGCATCATCAGAAACCCACACCACCCTTGCCACACACTCATTTCATCCCTGCCATTGAGAAGAAACCTGAAGTCCAGGTTCAGGAGCAGCTTCTTCCCCACAGCCATCAGGCTATTAAACACTGCAACCTCCAAACAAGCTTTGACAATATGACATTAAACACTTGACTCTTGAAATTCTTCAGGGAAAGAATGTGGAGAAAACTACTAATAAGGTATCAGATAGTGCAAATTCTAAATTATAGCATTCAGTGTGTTGAGAACTGCAGGTAGATATAGCAAGTTGACCGATGATCAGAGCATGTTGTGATAAGCGGTATCTACTTGAGTTGTCGAACAACTGTATTTTGTGTTTGCTCTTTATCATTTTACTACTTTACAAAGACCAGAAATAGTCATGTTACAGAATGAAGGGACACAGAATGGGATAAGCAATGGGATAAAAATGATAAGGAAGTATGTAGAAAGCTATATTCAGAATGTATGATGAATTTAGCATTCCAAATACAATGGTTGCTGTGATTGTAGTGAAGGGTCTGATAAACAGCAGCACAAATTATTGAATAATATCTCAATAAAACGGGATTGCAAACTTCTCAGTCTGAAGAAGGGTCTCAACCCGAAACCTCACCCACTCCTTCTCTCCAGAGATGCTGCCTGTCCCGCTGAGTTAAGGGCCTGTCCCTTAACTCAGCGTCTAGCATGCGTCTAGCATGCGTCTAGCGCGACCAAACGTGGTCGCTTGAGGTGTAAGGCCTCGCGGGGCCGGTTCCACTTCGAACCGCGGAGTCGTATAAGTTGTGCGGGGCTGGTCCCGACATCATACTCACCAATCAGCTGGGCAGGAGGCGGGCCGACTGAATTTGGACGTCGCAACGGCACGTTGCACATCATCGCGCAACGCCACGCGCTAGGCATACGCCGTCAAGACGCTGTGTACTACGTCAAGATGCAGCGTACGCCCTCAATGCGCCTGCGGGCCGACAGGCCATTGGTGCGTGGGATTTTCGGACAGTGCAAGATTTCTGGAGCCCCGCGCGATGTCGGGACCAGCCCCGCACAACGCCATACGCCTCCGCCGATCGAAGTGGGACCGGCTCCGCGAGGCCGTACGCCTCAAGCGACCACGTTTGGTCACACGAGACGCATGCAATTGCATGCTGGTGGGACAGGCACTTTACTCCAGCATTTTATGTCTTCCATTGCAAACTTCTCTAGTTGACAGATCCCCGAGAGGTAGATTTTCAAGGTGTAATGGCGATAGTTTAAATTACAATTTAAACACAAAGTACTTGTGCTATAACCCCAGGATAAGTGCTCAACTAATGGCCCTGTCCCACGGTACGAGTTCATTCCAAGAGCTCTCCCGTGTTTGCCCTGATTCGAACTCGGAGATTTACGGTAATGGCCGCTCGTCGGTACTCGGGTGTCTCGCAGCCATTTTTCATCATGTTGAAAAATCTTCACGAGTCTTCCCGAGTTTACCTGCCGTTAGCGAGTCTTCCCGAGTACCTACCATTAGCGTTAGGAGCCGTTAAGAGATGTCCCCGAGCTCCGACGTACCCGCTACGTTCATTCTCCGTGCTTACCATGAGTTTGATTTTTTTTTAACTCGGCAGAGCTCTTGGAATGAACTCGGACCGTGGGACAGGGCCATAAGAGAACCAAGTCAAAAGCCAAAATACTATCTGATCAGAATATACCAACTCATGCTAAAGACAATTACTAACTCCATATGCAATAATCAGCTACCAACATGTTAACAGGCTCATTAAAAAACTGATGTGTAGACACAAGCATGTCTTTGGGGCTATCAAGTGGGCACCTCCCCTCACTGGTGATTCGTTGAGTTTGGCCCACAACCTCGGGAATGTTCAACAGTTAGTTCTGGTGTCCCAGAACCACCCCCCCCTCCCCAAATACCTGCTCTCACCACCTATGCTACCAGTATCTACTAAATAAAGGAAACTACAGACGATGAACTCACTCTAACACATGCTAAACACACGCATCCCATCTTCCACACATCCTAACCCATCATTAAACGAGTAACGCCACAAATATCAAAGCAATATGTGCTCGATGTTTTTTACGGAGGACAGACAAGAGAAGTATTTACCCCAGCCTAATTTCTAGAGAGAAGGTGAAATTTGAAGTGTCAAATGCAGAACGGGACGGAGCAAATCCACAGAAATGATTCAAAACAGTGCAGTCACTGCACAAAGCATTTAAATCCAACCAAAATTCACGGTACCTCAGTGCACACACTGCCTGGCCAGACGTCTGACAAGCTTGGCCTTCCTTGGATTCCGTCCAATTCCTACAAATTATCTGACCCCAGTTTTAAAGCTTAAGAATTACAAGTCCAGCCTAAAGATTTTAAACCTTATTAACTTCTGGTGTAATTTTGCAAAAAAGCTCTCCTGTGACTAGCCATGGTCTGTTATGATAAACTGTGCTAATTAGTAAAGCACCAACTCAGCGGTTTTCAGAAAGTTAGACTAATGATAGTTTCAAGATAACAGAAGACATTTTATTACCGTTGGTTAACTTCCTGCACCAAAGGCAATGTTGCTGGAAGTTAAATTACTAGATTAGTAAGAAAGGTGCATGGATTAACTAATGAGATCCTTGTTCATACTCTGAAGACGGGTTTCGGCCCGATATATGTTGCCTATTTCCTTCGCTCCATAGATGCTGCTGCACCCGCTGAGTTTCTCCAGCACTTTTATCTACCTTCGATTTTCCAGCATCTGCAGTTCATTCTTAAACATCATACTCCACCATATTTGCCCTGGAATTTAAATCCAGTTGATAATTTTGTAAAAACACATCTATTGTTCTCAGTAGGGACGGCATGATGGTGCAGCGGTAGCATTGCTGCCTTGGTGCTTACAGCGCCAGAGACGCTGGTTCGATCCCTACTCCGGGTGCTTGTCTGTACAGAGCTTGTACGTTCCTCTCGTGACCTGCGTGGGTTTACTCCGGGAACTTAGATTTCCTCCCACACTCCAAAGACGTACAGGTGTGTAGGTTAATTGGCTTGTTATAAATGTAAAAATTGTCCCTAGTGTAAGATAGTGTTAATGTGCGGGGATCACTGGTCGGTACGGCCCCGGTGGGCCGAAGGGCCTGTTTCTTTGCTGTATCTTTAAACTGAATGGTAGACTTTGGGGAGTGATATAGGGCAGTGGGATCTAGGAGTACAGGTGCATGGTTCCTTGAAAGTCAAATCGCAGGTAGATAAGGTGGTCAAAAAGGCTTTTGGAACACACCGGCCAACATGTTCAGCTACACTAGTCCCACCTGCCTGCGTATAGAAGGTCACGTTGCAGTTGTATAAAATGTTGGTGAGACAGCATTGTGTTCAGTTCTGGGCACCATGTGATAGGAATGGTGTTGACAAGCTGGAAAGGGTACAGAGAAGATTTACGAGGTTGTTGCCAGCACTAGAGAGTCTGAGCTTTCGGGAGAGGTTGAGTAGGCTGGGACTCTATTCCCTGGAGCACAGGAGGATGCAGGGTGATCTTATAGAGGTGTATAAAATCATGAGAGGAATAGATTATGTAGATGCAAAATATCTTGCCCAGAGCAGATGAATTGAGGACCAGAGGACATAGTGTTAAGATGAAGGGGAAAATATTTAATAGGAATCCGAGAGGTAACATTTTTACACAAAGGGTGATGGGTGTATAGAACAAGCCACCAGAGGAGGTAGTTGAGGCTGGGACTATCCCAATGTTTAACAAGCAGTTACACAGGTACATGGATAGGTCAGGTTTGGAGGGATATGGACCAAACGCAGGCAGGTGGGACTAGTGTAGCTGGGACATGTTGGCCGGTGTGGGCAAGCTGGGCTGAAGGATCAGTTTCCACACTGTGTCAGTCTATGACTCTATGGCTCTATAAACTAAACTGAACTAAACTACTTAGACAACCAGTTATTTGATGTACACGTGGTTAGCTCCAAGATCCACAATACAATAAGAGTAACAGGAGTCACATGTTCAGTTGTTCAGTCCTTTGTGCCTTCTTCACAAAAGTCTTCCACAAAAAGTAGACATTTCAAACATGGATAAACACTGCTCATTCAGTCTACCTTCAGTTATCTGCAAAGCAGGAGCTGTCAAATATATGCTAGTTGATGGGGTTGTGGATAGTGAGGAAGGTTGTCAAAGGATACGGCAGAATATTTATCATTTGGTAATTTGAGAAAAGAAATGGCAGATGAAGTTGAATCTGGACTAGTATTGGGTTTTGCCTTGTGGGAGGTTCAATGTGAGGTGGAAATATATAAAGTGTCAGGACCCCTGAGGAACATTGATGTATCGAGGGATCTTTAGGTCCAAATCCATAGCTAACTGAAATTGGCAACACAAGTAGATAGAGTGGTAAAGATGGCATGTGGCATGTTTGCCTTAATTGGTCAGGGCATTGAGTAGAAAAGTCAGGAAGTCATGTTTTAGCTGCGTAAACTTTAGTTCAGTCCAGTTTAGTTTATTGCCACGTGCACTGAGGTACAGTGAAAAGCTTTTGCTGTGTGCTAACCAGCCATCGGCCCTCTTCTCCCCTCTCCCATCAGGTAAAAGGTATAAAAGTGTGTAAACGCACGCCTCAAAATTCAGGGACAGTTTCTTCCCAGCTCTTATCAGGCAACTGAATCATTCTACCGTAACCAGAGAGCAGTGCTGAACTATCCTTGATTGGACTTTGCTGGCTTTACTTTGCACTAAATGTTTTTCCCTTATTATGTATGTATACACTGTAAATGGCTCGTTTGTATTCATGTATTGTCTTTCTGCTGACTGCATAGCACGTAATGAAGCTTTTCACTGGGCACATGACAATAAACTAAACTGAACTGAACAATACATGATTACAATCGAGCCCCTCTCAGTGTACAAATACATGGCCACATTAGGCCAGATTTCGAATGCTGTGTGCATTTCTTTTTACACAGAGAGTGTTAGGTACCTCATGATCTTATACACCTCTATAAGATCACACTTCATCCTCCTGTACTCGGGGATAGCGTCCCAGCCTGCAAAATCTCTCCCTAAATCTCAGGCCCTCGAGTCCTGGCAACATCCTTGTCAATCTTCTCTGCACCCTTTCCAACTTGACAAAATCTTTCCTATAACACGGTGCCCAGAGCTGAACACAATACTCTAAATACGGCCTCATCAACGTCTTATGCAACATGACCTCCCAACTTTTATCCTCAATGCTCTGATTGATGAAGGCCAATGTGCCAAAACCCTTTTTGACCACCTATCTACCTGCGACGCCACTGTCAGCAAACTATGTATCTATGCTCTTTGTACTATTCTTGACGGACCTAGATTTGTGAGGGAGGTTCCCCCTCAACACTACATCTTTGTTCCAGAACAAGGGGTCACAGTCTAAGGATAAGGGGGAATTCCTTTAGGACCGAAATGAGGAAAACATTCTTTACACAGAGAGTGGTGAGTCTCTGGAATTCTCTGCCACAGAAGGTAGTTGAGGCCAGTTCATTGGCTATATTTAAGAGGGCGTTAGATGTGGCACTTGTGGCTAAAGGGATCAGGGGGTATGGAGAGAAGGCAGGTACGGGATACTGAGTTGGATGATCAGCCATGATCACATTGAATGGCGGTGCAGGCTCGAAGGGCCGAATGGCCTACTCCTGCACCTATTTTCTATGTTTCTATGTTTCTATGTTTCTATGCTCCATACTGCCACCATCACCTTTGAAACTGATCAATATTCACAGCATTACACTCTGCCTGATGTGTGAATTCTTATTCTTATTGATCACTGCCTAATATAACTTAATAAAACCCACTGGATTCGAAAGGAGAGCAGGCACAGATCGATTTATGAGGGAATATAAATTCAAATATATTTACGATAAGATAATGGTAAGAAATTATTGAACTGCCCAACAGAATTTGTCATAATCAATGTGACTGCAATGCACTTCCTTGGTGCTGGCAAAGAGTTTAACAAAGTGTTGGCTGTGTAATTATTAACTGTTTACATGGTGGAGATTGATATTATACCAGAATCCAAAGCTCAGCTGGTTATTCTTTTTTGACATGGAATGAATTATTTATGCAGAATGAGGGACATTTAATAACAACATTGGAATGGTGTTGCAAGGGGCTAGATGACATTTCAGGCATTGAAATTTGGCTTTATTAGAGTTTAAGGGCCTTAGAAATAAAGTGTGAATACAGGCCCTTCGGCCCACTGAGTCCGTGCAGACCAGCGATCCCCGTACACTACTTCTATCCTACACACTTCGGACAAGTTTACAGCCACCTTTGGAGTGTGGGAGCAAAACGGATCATCTGGAGAAAACCTACGCTGGTTACAGGGTTACAGGGAGAACGTACAAACTCTGTGCAGACAGCACCTGTAGTTAGGATCGAGCCCGGGTCTCTGGGGCTGTAAGGCACCATGATGTTGGACGGCACGGTGGCACAGCGATTGAGTTGCTGCCTGACAGCGCTTATAGCACCAGAGTCCCAGGTTCGATCGCGACTACAGGTGCTTCTGTAGGGAGTTTGTACGTTCTCCCCATCACTGCGCGGGTTTTCTCTGAGCTCTCTTTCCTCCCACACTCCAAAGATGTACAAGTTTGTAGGTTAAGTGGCTTGGTGTAAATGTAAATTGTCCCTAGTGTGTGTAGGATAGTGTTAATGTGCAGGGATCGCTGGTCGGAGCAGGCCTCGGTGGGCCGAAGGGCCTGTTTCTCTGAACCAAACTAAACACTGCACCACTGTGCCACCTGAATGACAAAGGACATGGACATTCATTGCCAGGTAAAATAGCCTTTCGAAGAAAATATGCAAATCCGACAGTTCTTCATTCATTAAGTGTTATCTTTATGTTTGAGGCAGTTCTAACTGTCAGAGTAACTATAAGCCTTTGGTAGACAAAAATGTTGGAGAAACTCAGCGAGTGCAGCAGCATCTATGGAGTGAAGGAAATAGGCAACGTTTCGGGCCGAAACCCTTCTTCAGACTGAAGGAGGGTTTCATCAGTCCATCAGTCTGAAAAAGGTTTTGGCCCAAAACGTTGCCTATTTCCTTCGCTCCATAGTTGCTGCTGCACCCGCTGAGTTTCTCCAGCACTTTTGTCTACCTTCGATTTTACAGCATCTGCAGTTGCTTCTTAAACATAACTATAAGCCTTCATTGGGTCTGATGTGTGCTGTGTTGGTCATATCGTACTTTCCCTGAAAGTATTGGCACTTCAGCTTCTTCTCCCAAAACATAGAAAAGTTGTGCACAGGAACAGGCCCTTTAGCCCACAATGCCTGTGCCAAACATGATGTCAAGAGAAACTCTTATGTGCCTTTAAACCCATATCCCTCCAATCATTACACATCCAACTGCTTATCCAAAAGTCTGTTTATCGTATTTCCCTGCACCACCAACCCTGACAATGCATTCCAGGCACCTACCACATGCCCTGTAAAACATTTGCCCCACACATTTCTTTTAAACCTTGCCCCTCTCACCTTAAGGCTATTCCCCTCTAGTATTTGATATGTCCATCCTGGGCAAATGGTTCTAGACTGTCTACCTTATCTATGCCTCTCATAATTTGATATCAGCCTCCGACATGCCCGAGAAAACAATCCAAGTCTGTCCAACCACTCCTTGCTGCTTCTACCCTCTAATCCAGGCAATATACTGGTAGAAAACCGTGGCTGAGTCCGCCTAAACCGACCCAATCTCCCGGTTGCTAAACACTTTAACTCCCCATCCCATTCCCACACTGACCTTTCTGTCCTGGGCCTCCTCCACTGCCAGAGTGAGGCCAAACACAAATTGGAGGAACTGCACCTCAGATTTCGCTTGAGCAGCTTACAACCCAGCGGTATGAATATTGATTTCTCTAACTTCAATTAACCCTTGCTTTCCCACTCTCTCCATCCCTCCCCCATCCTCGTTCATCAACTAGTTTCACTGTAATCCTGATTAATTTTACTGTTTGTATGTCTCGCTGTCACCTTCCCCTCAGCCAGCAATGAACCATTCTACATTTCCTTGAGCATTCACACCTTGCCCTTCCCTACCTCTAGTCTCCCTCTCCCCCGAATCTCAGCCTGAACAAGGGTCATGACCCGAAACACCACGTATTCCTTCTCTCCAGAGAAGCTGCCTGTCCCAGTGAGTTACTGCACCATTTTGTGTCTATCTTTGGTGTAAACCAGTATCTGCAGTTCCTTCCTACACAATATACTGGTAACCTCCTCTGCATCCCTTCCAAAGCCTCTATGTCCAGTGGAGCTACTAGTGGAGGCACACAATACTCCAAATGCTGCCCAACCAATGTCCTGTAACGATGCGTGGGAAGGAACAGCAGATGCTGGTTTAAACCGAAGATAGGCACAAAAAGCTGGAGTAACTCAGCGGGACTGGCAACATCTCTGGAGAAAAGGGATAGATGATTTTGCGGGTCAAGACGGGTCATATGTCCTGACTCCGATACTCAAGAGAATTGAAATAAAATTAATTACACATTTACTTCCAAATATGGTGAGCAATTTTGGGCACCTTATTTGAGGAAGGATGTGCTGGCTCTGGAGAGGGTCCAGAGGGGGTTTACAAGAATGATCCCAGGAATGAGTGGGTTAACCTATGATGAGCGTTTGATGTCACTGGGCCTGTACTCGTTGGAGTTTAGAAGAGTTTAGAAGTACAGAATAGTGAAAGACTTGATTAGAATGGAGGTGGAGAGTTTCCACCAATGGGAGAGTCTACGTCATAACCTCAGATTTAAAAGTCATTCTTTTAGGAACGGGATGAGGAGAAATTACTTTGGTTAGAAGTTGGTGAATCTGTGGAATTCTTTGCCACAGAAGGTTGTGGAGGTCAAGTCAGTGGATTTTTTTAAGGCAGCGATAGATATATTCTTGATTCGTACAGGTATCAGAGGTTTATGGGGAGAAGGCAGGAGAATTGTGTTAGGAGGGAGAGATAGATCAGCCATGATTGAATGGCGGAGTAGACTTGATGGGCCGAATGGCCTAATTCTACTCATATCACATGACCTTATGACAATTGCATTGTCAAATATTGCAGAGCATCATAATATATCAGTGTTCCTGATGAAACCTTTCCAAAATTAATCTCACATCAGGACAGCTCCTGAAATATAGGAAAGTGCATCTTCCAGTTCTATCCATATATTGTTCAATCCAAGCTCACAGCAAATTCTTGTGAAGATATGTTAAAATTCTTTTCGTTCTTCAGTCAGATACGAATTTTACATCAGTGCTTTTTCTGATAGCTCGTTGGGATATAATCCATTAGTGCCTTTGTTTCACTTCAAGAGCATAATTATATTGAGCACCATTATTACGGGAAAAGGAGACAGTATGTCACATTATTGATATTCATAGCAATCTTCCAAAAGTTGAGTAATGGATACAAACTTCATTGTACAAATAGTGAATGACCCATTTGTAAGAAGTGCTGCTTTTCAAGAGCCATAGACTAATATAACAAGTCAGCTATGTGAATTCTAATCAACATGATTCACTCTGCCGTTTCACTATTTGCTTGTTGTGGTACCAGGGGAACAGTACACGGTGGCGGTGAATCAATTTTTCTCGATAACTTGTCAAGCTGGAATGGGTACAGAGAAGATTGACGAGGATGTTGCCAGGTCTAGAGGGTCTGAGCTAGAGGGAGAGGTTGAGTAGGCTGGGACTCTATTCCTTGGAGCACAGGAGGATGAGGGGTGATCTTATAGAGGTGTACAAAATCATGAGAGGAATAGATCGGGTAGATGCACAGAGTCCCATGCCCAGAGTAGGTGAATCGAGGACCAGACGACATGGGTTTAAGGCGAAGGGGAAAAGATGTAATAGGAATCTGAGGGGTAACTTTTTCCACACAAAGGGTGGTGGGTGTATGGAACAAGCTGCCATTGGTGGTAGTTGAGTCTGGGCCTATCCCAAAGTTTAAGAATCAGTTAGACAGGTACATGGATAGGACAGGTTTGGAGGGATATGTACTAAATGCGGGCAGTTGGCACTAGTGAAGCTGGGACATGTTGGCTAGTCTGGGCAAGTTGGGCCGAAGGGCCGGTTTCTAAGCTGTATCAGTCTATTGTGAAGGATGGGTTGTGAAGAATGTGTATTGCAGAGAAGAGTCCATTGCAGAATCAAAATCAGATGGACCTGGTGGTGTAGAATGAGACGTCTGTTTCCAATTTGCTTCAGTAGTTTTGGGGGGCTTATGGAAAATAGTAATTTCTATATTCAGCAGCAAAACCTGGTCAATCTGGGGTTTTAGTCCAAGTCCACCTGCAAGGAATTAAGGATTAAGAAAAAAGAATATATTAAATCTGCTAAATCTCTTGTATATTTTTTAGATAAGCCACAGCACTGATAATTTAATTGTCATGTGACATGATTCTTTCCTTAAGGAGAAGGTAGTTTTTCCAATTATCAGGCAAGACATTTCTGGACATTTCTGATAGGTTTGTACCTTAAAAATGCAAACAGCATCATCATAAGATGCTGAAACAAGTTGAATATCCAAGGCCAGAACGAGATCGATGTGGTAAGAATCGCAAAAATGAACACCAATTTATTGCGAAGACTCATGTTCACTTCTCCTCACAGAAGTCTGAGGAAAGCTAAAGAATGAATTTTCTCCAAAGGAAATGTTACCATGGCACCGGTCCATCAACAACAAATCTCTTGGGTCTCAGAATCGATGATGACTTCTATATGATCACCCCTCATCCCCCTGCACTCCAGCCTACTCAACGTCTCCCTCCAGCTCAGACCCTCTAGTCCTGGCAACATCCTCGTAAATCTTCTCTGTACCCATTCCAGCTTGACAAGTTATCGAGAAAAATGGATTCAATTCCACCGTGCACTGTTCCCCTGGTACCACAACAAGCAAATAGTGAAAGGGCGATTAGAATTCACATAGCTAACTTGTTATATTAGTCTATGGCTCTTGAATAACAGAGCTTCTTACAAATGGGTCATTCACTATTTGTACAATGAAGATTTTGATCGATGATGGCTGATTCTTCTGACTGGGTTCTGAAGTAACTCATGAAGCCAACGTGGGAATGGCCGACTCTTGCCCAGAAGGAGCAGGATTTGCTCCAAGGCACTGGCGAGTTGCTATCCTGTGAGGTGATGCCCTCACTTTGCTGTTTTACACAGGGTTTCAGTGGTGTTGATGCATGGATTTGTACCTGGCATCCCTCCATCTGTGGGAGATGAAGGTGTGTGTTTTAATCTTGCCCTGCTTGGGGAGGGGAATGTTCCATCTGTGGTTGCTTTGCCTGCTGTGGCTGACTAGGCCTACCCATGTCAGGCGGATGCTCGCAACTTCCACAGCCAAAGTCACCTCTGGTTGGTGGATTGGGGAATTTGTTGCTATTACTATTGGTCATTTTGTGGCATTGGTGCCTGCCCTCCAGGGTCTGGAACCCACGCTGCCTTGGAGCTTCATTCCTGCCTGGAGGTTCTTTAGTGCAGTTTAATTTAGTTTCGTTAATAAACACACTGTGGAAACAGGCCCTTCGACCACTGAGTCTGTGACAACCAATGTGGTTGCTGCCTTTCCTGTACGTGAATTAATTTCCTCATCTAGAAAGAAGCTGTCTGTCATTGTAGATCCTAGGTAGGTGAATTTGGTGACAGTTTGCAGAGGATTTGTACTTTGGGTGATTTCAGGCGGGCGTGGAGTGCCCTGACCCACGACAATAGTCTTCTTAACGCTGATTGTCAGTTGGTATTGGTTGCAAGCAAGAGACAGTCTGTCCATCAGCCCTGAAGTCTTTCTTCCTTTAGGGTGATTAATGCAGCAGCATCAGGGTACAGGACTCACCTTATAAGCACAGTTCTCTCCTTTATCTTGGTTTTCAACCTTGCCGGATTGAAGAACTTCCTGACGCTTCTGGTGTGACGATACAATCGTTCTGTGTCTGTCGGGAAGACAGAATAGTAGATGCCGAACATAGCGGGTGCTGGGACACAGCCCTGTTTCACTCCACATCTCATGGGAAAACGGTCTGACGTGGCACCATCAAATTGCATTGTATCACACATAATCTCAATGAAGGACCGCATGATGTTTAGAAGACGTGGTGAACATCCAATCTTCTCCAGTGCCTGATAGACGCCGTGTCTGGTGACAGAATCAAAAGATTTTGTTAGACCCGCAAAGGTGATGTATAATGGGAGATAGACACGAAAAGCTGGAGTAACTCAGCGGGTCAGGCAGCATCTCTGGAGAGAAGGAGATGACTTTTAAACTAGTACAACGACTTGGGTGGGGGAGGGACAGAGAGAAAGGGAAGTTAGAGTTAAGGGGAGTTGAAGTTAGAGAAATCAATTGTGCCCAAGCGAAATATGAGGTGCTGTTCCTCCAATTTGCGTTTGGCCTCACTCTGACAATGGAGGAGGCCCAGGACAGAAAGGTATGTATGGGAATGGGAAGGGGGGTCAAAGTGTTTGGCAAACATGAGATCAATGTAATGGGGTTTTCTGCTCTCTGCATCTGTCTTGGATTTGACACAGGGTGTGTCATTGACCATTGGAGATCAAACTCCACGGACACCGCATTGTGCCTCAGGGTGTATCTGGTCAGGAGTGGGTATTCTGTGAGTGATGCTCTCCCTCTGCTGATTTACACAGGGTTTCAGTAGCACCGATGAATGGATTTGAGGTTCTCAATAACAACACACATGTTCTTTCTTCATTTTGAGTAGTTGGAGGCTAATGGTTGATGATGCATATCTTATGCAGAAACATAGGAACATAGAAAATAGGTGCAGTAGGAGGCCATTCGACACTTCGAGCCAGGACCGCCATTCAATATGATCCTGGCTAATCATCTAAAATCAGTACCCCGTTCCTGCTTTCCCCCCACATCCCTTGATTCCGTTAACTAAGAGCTAAATCTTACTCTCTCTTGAAAACATCCAGTGAATTAGCCTCCACTGCCTTCTGTGGCAGAGAATTCCACAGATTCTCAACTCTCTGGGTGAAAAGGTTTTTCCTCATCTCAGTCCTAAATGGCCTAACCCTTATTCTTAAACTGTGACCCCTGGTTCTGGACTCCCCCCAACATCGGGAGCATTTTTCCTGTGCAAATCCCCCAATATCGGGAACATTTTTCCTGCAACTCCCCCAACAGCGGGAACATTTTTCCTGCATCTTCAGGAAGACTTGAGTGTATTCTTGAACCTGTTTCACTACCTACCTTGTAAATTGCTCTCATGGCAGAGTGCAGAATGGAGTATCTGCTTCCAAAGTCAGAGTGTAACCAGCTGTTTGTGGGAGAAAGATCACTGATGTCAGTTTGCTTATCCTTCCAGTGAATTTGGAGCGTTTTGTGGAGACTGTGATGGTGGTATTTTTGCCAATGCCTGAAGTTCCTTCTGTAGGTAGCTCACATGTCAGTAGCACACCGGAGGTCAGGTGTCACTGCTGCCTGGTAGACGATGCGTTTTATGCCAAGTCTCAGCTCAACTACTGAGATTTTGATTGAAAGATTCAATGGAAACAAACTCCTCAGCCCATCGAGTTCACACCGGCTATCAGTCATCCGTTCACATTAGTTCAATGCTCCCCCACTTTCACATTAATTCTCTACACATTAGGGGCAATGTACAATGGCCAATTAACCTACGAAACCCTTTGAGACACAAAATGCTGGAGTAAATCAGCGGGACAGGTAGCATCTCTGGAGAAAAGGTTCGGCTCGAGACCCTTCTTCAGACAACATGACTGCCTCGACCTGAAACTTCACCCATTCCTTCTCTCCAGAGATGCTCCCTATCCCGCTGAATTAATCCAGCATTTTGCGTCTATCTTCGGTTTAAACCAACATCTGCTGGTTCCTTCCGACACAAAACCCTTTGGGATGTGGGAGCAAACCAGAGCAGCCAGAGGAAACACATGGGATCATAGTGAGAACGTGCAAACTCAACACAGTTAGCAGCCGAGGTCAGAATGGAACCCAGGTCTCGGGCCCTGTGGGGCAACAGTTCTATGAGCTGCATCACATCTTCTAGGATTATGGTTCTGAAGTGTGCTCATCAGATGTTGAACAGTTCCCCACTATCTCTGAAGATTATGTCCATTCCTCTGGTTGAAGGTGAGGTGCAAAGCTGAAGCAACAAATATGGAAAAGACTAAAGAGCCTTCACTGAGAATTCTGAAGAAGGGTCTCGACCTGAAACGTCGCCTATCTCCTTCGCTCCTTAGATGCTGCTGCACCCGCTGAGTTTCTCCAGCTTTTTGTGTAACCCTCGATTCTCCAGCATCTGCAGTTCCTTCTTTAAAACTTCACTGAGAATTGTTCTGTTGAGAACTCCAGAGCCAACAAGATCATGGGAGACACCTTCCACCCTGGACTGTTCCAGCTGCTACGGTCAGGCAAACGCCTCCGTTGCCGCGCTGTGAGAACGGAGAGGATGAGAAGGAGTTTCTTCCCAGAGGCCATTCGGCCCGTAAACTCCTATCTCATCAGGGACTAACTTTACTGGACCACTCTTCTGTGTTTTTTTTAAATTGCTGTTTTTTTTTTCTTTTTCTTTCCTCCCACAATATGTAATATGTGAATATGTGATTCTCTTCCATTCTGTTTGTAGTTTGTTTGTTTGTATTTTGCACAAAGTCTGCGAGTGTCGCCACTTTTCATTTCACTGCCGTGTGTGTATGTGACGAACAAACTTGACTTGACTTGTTGTGGAGATCTGTTGGTTAGCAGCTCGGCTTGCATGCTGCCATGGAACAAATCTGAGGTGAAGACAAATGTCTGTGGGCAGCTGAGCTGGAGGAGGTTGTTTTCTGAACATTGGCATTGAAGGCTTTCAATAAGGTTGGAGAAGGATGGCATAGAGGTGGGAGAATTAAGATCCAAAGAGCTAAGTTCAGTCATAGCCACGAGATCAGGCCCTTCAACCCAACTAATCCATGTTGATCACGATGCCTCATCTAAGCTGGTCCTATTTGTCTGCATTTGACCAATATCCCTCAAAACCTTTCCTTTCCATGTACCTTTTCAACTGTGTTTTTTTTTTATATTGTTTTTGTGACAACCTCAACTTCCCCTTCTGAAAGCTCACTCCATTTACCCACCAATCTCTGAGTGAAGAAGTTGCCCCTCAAGTTCCTATTAAATTATTTTGCTCCCACCTTGGATCTTGATTCCTCTACCCTGGGTAAAAGACTCCGTGCATTTACCCTATGAATTCCTCTCATGATTTCATACACCTCTATATGACCACCCCTTAGCCTCCTGGGGACTTTATTCTTTGAAGTCCTAGCTTGCCTGATCTCTATGTAAAGTCCTGTCAACATTCTCGTAAATCTTCTCTGCACTCTTCAATGGCTTGTACAACTGTAAATAACATCCCAACCAATCAATCGGTGAAGGCTCATGTACGTCTTTGCCACCTCTATCTACCTGTGACACCACTTTCAGGGAACTCCTAGACCCCTCTGCTCTACAACACTTCCCACTGCGATGTTCCTGCCCTGGTTTGACTTCCCAAAATCCAATACCTCACACTCGTAAATCTTCATTAAACACTATTAGTCATAAACCAGGGTGTTGTCGATGTGGAGTTTGCAAGTTCTCCTTCCTTTCCTCTGGGTGCTCGGGTTTCTCTCACATCTCAGAGATGCAATGGTTGTTAGGGTATCTGATCACTTTAAGTGAGGGCTACAGGAGAATCGTGGTGGAGAGGAGGTTGATGAGGATGTGAGAGGAATCGTTGATGCTTGATGGCCAAGGCGGACATGATGGGCTGAAGGATCCCCTACAATGTATAACTCAATGATTCTCGGGGCATGCATTGGGATTGGTGCTTTCTCCTCTACTTAGCAAATCTAGTCACAAATTAATGACAAATATTGTCTATTAAAATCGATAGCTATAAATAGTTTTAATCCATAAAGCTGTTGTGCTGTAATTTATTGAAATCATAATTATTATGTTGAAACCCATATGGAAGTGTAAATTGCTTTTAAAGCTATTTGAAGACAACCAATTATTCGTTGATTATAAAACACTGACCTGTGCCTAAGTTAGTTGGCAGCCTGTTCCGTTGTGTGTCTGGGTTGTGTGAATTTACAGTGTATTCTGACAGTGTATAAGGGAAGCATTTAACATAGGAAAAACAATTCCATCAGTAACTACGTTTCCTGGAACAATGAATGAGAATTTAGGTAATTTCAGACTTGTTGCCCAGTTTGGCTAGAGTTAGCCTGTATGAATTTGAACAATTTAATCCAATCTCATGTGTTAAAGAACTCCAGTACAGTTCCAAATAAATTCTGTTTACTCCTGACATTGAACAGGGCGATGTTTGCTGTTTAATTAACTGTGAACCTACACATCTTCTAAATTCACTATCAATCATTGCCAGCAAAGTCACTGTAATTTTGAATCAGTACCAAGTTTACAATTTAGATTAGTTTAATTCAGTTCTAAATTGCTGCATACAGCTGAAGGCAGGTTCCATCTCACAGTAATGACCATTGGAGGATAGTGGCATATGTTTTGGTGAAAGCATTTCTACCAGAGCCATTATATTTCCACCCCAGACTACTTGAACTCAAAAGCAAAATACTGCAGATATTTGGAATGAAACAATGTTGGACATATTCAGCAGGCCAGGCACTATCCACATAAAGAAAAGCAAAGGCAGACACACAAGACACTGCAGATGCTGAAACTTTGAAGAAAAAACAGTATCTGAGGAACTCAGCTAGATTCTTGATTAGTACGGGTGTCAGGGGTTATGGGGAGAATGGGGTAAGGCAGGAGAATGGGTTTAGGAGGGAAAGATAGATCAGCCATGATTGAATGGTGGAGTACACTCGATGGGCTGAATGGCCTAATTCTGCTCCGATCACTTCTAAAAATATGAACTCAGTGGGTCAGGCGGCATCTGTGGAGGGAAATGAACAGTCGATGTTTCAATTCACAGTGGGGGGGGGGGGGGGGGGGGAGGGGGCAATGAGAAACAATTCACAGAGGGGGAGCAGAAGAAGGGTTCTAACCCGAAATGTCACCTAGTCCTTTTCTCCAAAGATGCTGCCTGACCCGGTGAGTTAATGCAGCATTGCGTCTATCAAAATCAAGGAGTTGGTCAAAAAGTGCCGATATCCTCGGAGATACAGAAGGAAAGGTTACAGAAGGTGAAAGGTAGAGATGGCTCAGACGAGAGCAGAGGGATGACCAAACAAAATAAATAACAACACAGGAAATAGAAGTTGGACTGGCTTTTTGGCTCTTTATGCTTGCTCAGCCATTTAATAAAACCTGATGGGTTTTTTTTAATCTCAACACAACTGTCCCGAATAACCAAATATCTCTTGATTTGCTTAATAACCAAAAATCTACCATTCCAACAGGCAAACCTCCTGGCAAATATCCCTTGCTCCCTCTCCAGTGCAGTCACATCCTTCCCACAGTGAGGCAGCCAGAGCTACACGTAATATTCCAGCTGCAGATTTATGACGCTGTTCCAAGATCCCCCTCTTTTCAGCACTAATGTAGGTAGTTTAGTTCAGAGATACAGCGTGGAAACAGGACCTCCGGCCCACCACACCGACCAACAATCACTCATACACTAGTTGTATCCTGCACATGAGGACAATTAACCTACTAATCTGCACATCTCTGGCATGTGAGAGGAAACTAGCAGCACAACTCTGCACACCACCTCTTGTAATGCCATGGACTTGTGTTTGAAGTCTGTTTTTACATTCATGTCTTGGATTTTGGATATTAGTAGATGAAGTACTCACCATCAGATGCCAAGTGTCCAACCTGCTTTTGCATCCTTGCCCCCTATATAGCTGGTTGAGTTTAGTTTAGTTTAGTTAAGTTCAGAATACAGCGCAGAAACAGGCCCTTCGGCCCACCGAGTCCATACTGACCAGCGATCCCCGCACATTAACACTACCCTACACACACTAGGGACAATTTTCACATTTATACCAAGCCAATTAACCTACAAACCTGTACATTTTTGGAGTGTGGGAGGAAACCAAAGCTCTCGGAGAAAATCCACACAGGTTACGGGGAGAACGTACAAACTCCGTACGGACAAGCACCTGCAGTCAGGATCGAACCCGGGTCTCTATGTTAATAATGGGAGATTGGCAATGTCAGTGGAATCTAACCGGTCAGTGAAAACTGAAATCTAAGTTAAAAATGTTTCTTTAAATGCTTCATTACAAAACAAATATCAGCTAGGATTTTGCAGTCGAATTGAAGGCTAAATAACCTCTCTTGCTGTAATTACTCCCCTGAAAATGATGAGAACTTTGGGATTTCCATACATGCATCATCTAACATTAAAGACCAGAAGCTGCTGACACGATTTCAACACAACCCTGCAGGCTCCACTCATCTGCTTAAATTAACGTAGCGTACCATGAACAGCACGAGTCTGTACTAATTACCCGGTAATCACAAAGAGAACTTGCCTTGTGATCCAGCACTGGGGTTGAGGAGGAGCATTCACACACAAGAAGATTTTAATAGAATAGAATGGCTGGAGGAGAGCATGGGGGCAAACATTAAATAACTCGTTAATTTGATTTTTTTAAAATATTTCTTTCTGATGGCTTAATAATCTAAAAAGACTTACCAAGTCTAATATGTTATCCTTTGGATTTTTTTTTACATAAGTGCATGAAAGTGTTTATACGTCTTCCAAATTAGTATGAGTGTCAGGGGTTATGGGGAGAAGGCAGGAGAATGAGATGAGGAGGAAGAGATAGATCACGCATGATTGAATGGCGGAGTAGACTTGATGGGCCGAATGGCCTAATTCTGCTCCTATCACGTGATTTTCTGAATGCCTAAATGGGCCGCCTAGGATTGTGTGTGTTTAATATTCTCAGTGTTTGTAATTTTGAGAATACAGCTACTTCAGCTCACTGTCACAGGACATGACGCAAGGACATGGAAAGAAAGTTCTGCCAGCCATCTATCTAAGGGAGGGTCGCTGAAGATAAAGGGCCTGTCCCACTGTACGAGGTAATTCAAGAGTTCTCCAGAGTTTCCCCTGATTCGAACTCGGAGAATTACGGTAATAGCCGCTCGTAGGTACTCGGGGCTCTCGTGGACATTTTTCAACATGTTGAAAAAACGTCACGAGCTTACCGCGTTTCCCGAGTACCTGCCGTTAGCGTTACGAGCCGCTCAGAGACGTCCCGAGCACCGACGTACCCGCTACGTACATTCTACATACTTACCATGAGGTTGATTTTGTTTTAAACTCTGGAGAGCTCTTGGGTAAACTCTTACAGGCTCTTCAGTTTACAACTTTATCGAGCTTGTGGAGTCAGCTTACCTCTGTATAAAATCCAGGCATTTGCTTTCAATATGCATGAAGGAACTGCAGATGCTGGTTCACACCGAACATAGACAGAAAATGCAAGAGTAACGGGCAGCTTCTCTGGAGAGAAGGAATGGGTGCCGTTTCGGGTCGAGACCCTTCTTCAGACTTCTTCAGCTTGAAATAATTTGTCTAAAGTTATCTTCAGTGACAAGTGGAACTTCTTAAACACTGTTTGCCGTTTGGCTTTACATTTCTACTTAGCTTTCAGAATTCGTGATAAGAACCTGCTCAAAATGGGACACCCAAACGAAATATCCAACAAGGTCTTCAGTTTTCTCGAATCTTTGCTTGTGGCATTCATTTCGTAGTTACTCTGTCAGAATGGTCCGCTCTTCAGTGAAACCTGCTCGTGAGTTATCCGCATCACCTTTGCCTTAAGTCACAAATTAGTTTCTTCTTTCCTATCTCAACTCCAGAACCACATCACACCACTCCGGGGGGGAGGGGGGGTGTTGAAATTTGGCACAAAGTAGGGGAAAGTAATCAGGTAATTTATTTCATTTCAGAGATACAGCCCTTTGGCTGGACTGTCCCTTCGGCCCACTGGTTCCATGCTAACCATCATTCACATGTTCACACTAATTCTATGTTATCCCATTTTAGCCAAGTCAATAGATATTTTCAGGCAGAGATAGATAGGTTCTGGATTAGTACGGGTGTCAGGGGTTATGGGGAGTAAGCAGGAGAATGAAGCTAGGAGGGAGAGATAGATCAGCCATGATTGAATGGCAGAGTAGACTTGATGGGCCGAATGGCCTAATTTTACTCCTGTCACTTGTGACCTTATGAACTTTCTCATCCACAATTTACAGAGGTCGATTAATCTACAAACCTGCACGTCTTTGGGGTGTGGGAGTAAAGCTATGCAGTCACAGGGAGAGCAAGCATACTCCACACAGACAGCACCTGAGGTGAGGATCAAGTCTGGATCTTTGGTGCTGTGAGGCAACAGCTGTACAAGCTGCACCACTGTGCCATGTGTAGATCCTGACTGTTCGCTCTGCGTCCTGGATTCAGCATGTTCCTTTCTCCCTCCATTTAGAGTGAAGTATCTCAAATAGCACCTGCGTGGAGAATGGAAGTGAGACATTGTCAAGATCTTTCTCAACATCTTCTGAGCCCCATATTTAAATTCATCCGGAAGTGGCGGCGCTGCTTGGCAGCTGCGGCTCACCTGCAGTCCGTCTGTCTTTTATTTTATTTTTGTCCTCGTCCCTGTTTTTGGTGTTTATTTTTGGTTTGTCGGGTTGTGTATGTGTGTGTGTGGGGGGGGGGGGGGGGAGGGTGGGAGAAACGGGGTTTTAGTCTCTCCCTTCGGGGGGATGCGACTTTTCCTGTCGTGTCCCCCGACACCGTCTCCGTCTGTGCTGAGGCCCTGGTGACGGCCTTCCAGCTTCCAGCGGCGACGGCACGGCCTTCAGAGCTTCAGCGGCGACCTGGCTTCCGGCGGCGACCTGGTTTTCGGGAGCTGCGGTGCTCCAGCGGCGGCCTGGCTTTCGGGAGCTGCGGTGCTCCAGTGGCGGCCTGGCTCCCTCTGAGCTGCGGTGCTCCAGCGGTGGCCTGGGTTTCAGGAGCTGCGGTGCTCCAGCGACGTTCCGGCGGCGGGCCCTGTGTCGGTGTTCCGGCGTTCCGGCGTCAGCGGTGGCGGCGGCCTGGATCTCCTCAGCACAGAGGGAGAATAAGGAGGGGAGAAAGACAGAGACTCTAAGACTTTTGCCTTCCACCACATTGAGGAGGTGTTTGGTGAACTCACTGTGGTGGATGTTAATTTTGTGTTTATTGTATTGTATTGTTATTTTTATATATGTATGACTGCAGGCACGAAATTTCGTTCAGACCGAAAGGTCTGAATGACAATAAAGGCATTCAATTCAATTCAACTTCCAAAACTATTCCATTGCTCCTTTAAACAATCTGCTCATTGATAAAGGACAAAATAGACCACCAATGCCCCAGTCTGGAATTAAAAACAGAAAATTGGAAGATCTCAAAAGGACATAAAGTGCTGGAGTAATTCAACAGGTTAGGACACATCTCAGGAGAACATGGATAAGGGCCTGTCCCACTTAGGCGACTTTTCAGCGGTCTCCCTGCGACCTTCAAGCTCACGGCACTCGCCTGAAAAACCGCAAACTGGAACGGCGACCATCTGAGCGGAGAAAACACGCGCGCGCACACACACACACACACACACACACACACACACACACACACAGACACAGACACAGACACAGACACAGACACAGACACAGACACAGACACAGACACAGACACAGACACAGAGACAGAGACAGAGACACACAGAGACACACAGAGACACACAGAGACACACAGAGACACACAGAGACACACAGAGACACACAGAGACACACAGAGACACACAGACACACACAGACACACACAGACAAGCCCAGGTGATACAGACACACACCGTGATGAACAGGAAGGTTAAGACGGCTAGCACAGTGTATGGTAAGTCCTTTAAATGAGCGAGGAGCAAAGATGGGGGGATAAGAAAAGAAGGGGGGTTAAGGAGAGAAGGGGGGTTAAGGGGGGGGGGGAGGGAAGGAGTGGAGACACTTTGAAGAAGCCAGACAACTTTTAATAAGCCAGATATACACAGCTGTGAAGTTTGGCAGGCATTTAACTTTACCGGTCGGTCTTCCATGGTTCCGAAAACTTGTGCTTATGTTTTTTTTCCCCAATGAGCCAAAGAAACTACCCGGTCAGCAAAGGTGATTAACTAAAACTACCTACAGCTACCTCGACTACCTACAACTACATGGCGACCCCACTACCACTGGACCTTAGACTACAAAAGTATTGCTTTTCTCCATGGCGACCAATGTTCGGTTGCAGAAATGTTTTCAACATGTTGAAAAATTAGCTGCGACCAAACTGAGGCCGCGACTAGTTCCCAGAATGCGGGAACTCCTCGCGATCGTGACGGAGACTCACCGGAGACCACCAGCGAACATGTGGCGACCATGTGGCAATCAGACTCTGCACTCGCCTAAAAAGTCACCTAAGTGGGACTCACAAACTCAATGTCCGCCTGTCCTAGAGAGGAATAAAACTATCATACCTGTCATGCCTTGGGCTACTGCCACACTGCGCCAGAGAGCCAGGTTCGATCGTGACCACAGGTGCTTGTCTGTATGGAGTTTGTACGTTCTCCCGGTGACCGGCGTGAGTTTTCTCCGAGATCTTCGGTTTCCTCCCACACTCCAAAGACGTACAGATTTGTAAGTTAATTGGCTTGGTATAAGTGTAAAATTGTCCCTAGTGTGTGTTGGGTGGTGTTAATGTGTGGGGATCGCTGGTCGGTGTGGACTCGGTGGGCCGAAGAGCGTGTTTCCGCACTGGATCTCTAAATCTAAAACTAAAAACTAATTTCACAATCATATGATATAGGATCTCAACCTGAAACGTCAACTTATATGTTTAGCCTCCTCTAATGCTGACGACCCACTGGGTTCTTCCAGATTTTCTTTATCTTCTGTTCTTTCATTGGTAACGTCGGGGTCACTCTTCCAGATTCTGTTGCTTAGAGTTATATCCCTTATATTCTGATGAGGTCTCCATGAATCACAATGGGACAACAAAACTGCTGTCTGAAATGTAAGTAATTAATGCTCCAGGTTAATGTAGCAATTTTAACGGAAGGGTAACCAATAGTGGCTCTTGGACCTCAGTAACTAATTAGTATGAATGCAGAACTGACACAGCCTTTGGTTATATTAGATGGAGAACAAATAAAAACCCTTGAAGGGCAAAAGGTTGAGAAAATGCCAGAGTTTCAGGAGCAAATATCATCAAGTGAAGAAAACACTGCTGGACCATTGTGCCAATCAAGTTAATCAAACTCTTGCTTCTGCCCCAAGGCAGACTGGTGGCAACAAATACATTATTTTGGCACTGGGGTTTAGGAATCTGCTTGCCGCCCTCATTATCGGTTAATTTATGTTAAACTGGGAAACTAGATATTCACATGCAATGTTCAAGACAAATTTTTCACTATGCCAGCTAATATACCGAAAGATACTTATGCCAAGGAAATTGAGAGCACCTCGAAAGGCAGGCTAAAGTCAGTGAACAGAAACACAAAATGCTCGAGTAACTCGATGGAACAGGCAGCATCTTTGGATAGAATGAATGGGTGACGTTTCGGGTATCCAGTGATGTTACTCATCCCGCTGAGTTGCTCCAGCATTTTAGTTTCGTTTAGAGATAACAGGCCCTTTGGCCCACCGAGTCCACACCGACCAGCGATCCGCGCACATTAACACCGTCCTACACACAAGGGACAATTTGCACATACACCAAGCCAATTAGCCTACATACCTGTACATATTTGTAGTGCGGGAGGATACCGAAGATCTCAGAGAAAATCCATGCGTCACGGGGAGAACGTACAAACTGCGTACAGACAGCGCCCGTAGTCGGGATTGAATCTGGGTCTCTGGCGCTGTGAGTGCTGTAAGGCAGCAACTCTAGCGCTCCACCACCACGCCGGCCCAATTGTTGCCAATAATGTGTCCTCCTGACCTATTCGACACTTAAAGCTGAAACTTTCTGTAAATTCCCTTTGTCGGCTGGACCCTGAGAGAACCAAGGGCCATGGAAGGGCCAGGGTCAGGAATAAGGCCAAAGTTCCACTTCTGCTGCTCCTGACCTGTAGAGTGGATGTGAGGGTGGGGACTGCATGAATGGAAGGCCCCCTCTTGCAACTTTAGGGCCTGTCCCACCAGCATGCAACTCTATGCGCTGAACGCAATAAAACTAGAAGCGGGGGCCGCTCAGAGGTCGGGTGAGTGGCGCAACACGGCGCAAAGTGAGGCGAACTTGGAGCGAAGTCCAAGGTAAGTTCGCCAGGACAGAGAGGGGCACACAGAGAGGGGCACAGAGGCACACACACACAGAGGGCCACAGAGCCACACACATAGAGGTTCACGGAGGCACCTACAGATAGGTTCATGGAGCCACGATGTCGGGGCGGTGTGTAATGCGTCGAGGCGACTGCGAGCCATCAAGCCGTTGCCGCGCGGAATTTTTGAACATAGTCAGTTTTTTGGAGCCCCGCGTGGTGTCGGGACGAACTCCGCACAATTCCGCACGGCTCCGGCGATCGAAGTGGGACCGGCCCCGCGACGCCGGATGGCTCAAGCGACCACGTTAGGTCGCGCTCATCGCATGGAGTTGCATGCTTGTAGGACAGGCCCTTAACTCTTCAAGGCAAACAAAGTGAGGTTGGCTGCCTACACTTTAGGAGCATTGCTGTTGAGAGGGACATTGGGACGCAGCGTTTATTTACCCCTACTGAAAATGCCGACACGGGTGGTTAAGGTTGTGAAGAAGAAAGCATTCAACGTGTACCTTCATATAAATATTGGGACATCATGTACAAAACATTGTTCTACTGCAAAGAAAAGTGCTGGAGTAACTTTTTTAGTTTTCTTGTTCAGAGATACAGCGCGGAAACAGGCCCTTTGGCCCACCGAGTCCACACCGACCAGCGATCCTCACACACTGTCCCACACACACACACACAAACACTATCCCACACACACTAGGGACAATTTTTAAATATGCCAAGACAATTAACCTACAAATCCGTATGTCTTTGGAGTGTGGGAGGAAACCGAAGATCTTGGGAAAAAAACCCACGCAGGTCATGGGGCAAATGTACAAACTCCGTACAGACAAGCACCCAAAGTCAGGATTGAACCCAGATCTCTGGCGCTGTAAGGCAGTAGCAGTACCACTACGCCACCATGCAGCGCAGACAAACACAGGGGCCACAGTTTAACAATAAGGGGTAAGCCATTTAGAACGGAGCTGAGGAAACACTTTATCACACAGAGAGTTGTGAGTCTGTGGAATTCTCTGCCTCTGAGGGCGGTGGAGGACGGTTCTCTGGATACTTTCAAAAGAGAGCTATATAGGGCTTTTAAAGATAGTGGAGTCCGGGGATATGGGGAGAAGGCAGGAACGGGGTACTGATTGTGGATGATCAACCATGATCACATTGAATGGTGGTGCTGGCTCGAAGGGCCGAATGGCCTACTTCTGCACCTATTGTCTATTGTCAGGTTTGTTTCTACATATTAGTTGGACCACACTTGGAGTACTGCGCACAGTTCTGCTCACCACACTGCTGGTAGGATGCGGTAGTAAGGGAGACAGTGCAGAAGAGATTCACCAGGACTTTGCCTACAATGCAGGTCGGTCGCTGTAAGAAGAGACTGGACATGTTGGGGTTATTGTTATTCGAATTTGGGAGAATGAGAGGCAACCTTAAAGTGGCTTACAAAATGATGTGGCATAGATACATGCATCTTATATGCAATTAAGACAAGCTTAACTTTTCCAACCTTGTGCAGCAAGACAACTGACCAGTCTGAAGAAGGATCTTGACCCAAAACATCACCCATTCCTTCTCTCCAGAGATGCTGCCTGTCCGGCTAAGTTACTCCAGCATTTAGTGTCAACCTAACACAACTGACCCGTTCCAAGTAAGAGACTAGTAAACATTCTCCAAACTGGTCCCTAATTATTTTATCTTTTATTTAGTAGAGTCCAATATAGTACACAATACCCTTGATGTAGAATCAACAAGAGCAATACACAATATAACCAAATTCTCATTGGCTAGATCTTTGTCCATTCACTTATTTTGTCTGTATCACTTTGCCAGGACTTGAGGATCTGAGATACAGGGAGAGGTTGGAAACATAGAAACATAGAAAATAGGTGCAGGAGGATGCCATTCGGCCCTTCCAGTCAGCACCGCCATTCATTGTGATCATGGCTGATCGTCCGCTATCAATAACCCATGCCTGCCTTCTCCCCAAATCCCTTGACTCCACTAGCCCCTAGGGCTCTATCTAACTCTCTCTTAGGTTGAGTAGGCTGAGACTCTATTCCTTGGAGTGCAGATGAGTGAGCTTATAGAGGTGTGTAAAATCAAGAGAGGAACAGATCGGATAGGTGCACAGTCTCTTGCCCAGAGTAGGTGAATAGAGGACTGGAGGACATAGGTTGAAGGTGAAGGGGAAAAGATTTAATAGGAATCTGAGGGGTAACTTTTTCACACTAAGGGTGGTGGGTGTATGGAACAAGCTGCCAGAGGAGGTAGTTGAGGCATGGACTATCCCTATATTTAAGTAACAGTTAGACAGGTACATGGATAGGACAGGCTTGGAGGGATATGGACCAAATGCGGTCATGTGGGACGAATGTAGCTGGGACATGTTGGCCGGCGCAGGCTAGTTGGGCCAAAGGGCCTGTTTCCACACTGTATCAGTCTATGACACTATGACTTTAAAGCTTCCTTATGACCACTACCTTGCCATTTGGCCTTGTGTGTTAGCAGTTTTAGTCCTTCATCTAAGTCATGTATGAAAATGGTAAACAATGTGGCGCAGCGGTAGAGCTGCTGCCTTACAGCGCCGAAGACACGGGTTCAATTCTGACTATGGGTGCTTGTCTGTACGGAGTTTGTACATTCTCCCCGTAACCTGCATGGGCTTTCCCCGGGAGCTCCTCCCACACTCCAAAGACGTACACGTTTGCAGGTTAATTGTCTTGGTATAATTGTAAGTTGTCCCTAATGTGTGGAGGATAGTGATAATGTGCAGGGATCGCTGGTCGGCGAGGACTCGGTGTTTCCACCCTGTGTCTCTAAACTGCTGGCCCAGTTCTGTCACGGTTATCCTTTGCAGCTCCATTTTCCACTTAGTTTTCCGCCATTAATTAACTTACTTTAATTCTCTCATCTAAATGACTGCTATAAATTTGATATAACTGAGGCCCAAGCACTGATCCTTGCGGTACCCCACAAAACCTATTCTGAATATGATCTATTTATTCCTGCTCTTTCTGTCCTTTCACAAATTGTCTGGCATGTTAATTTTATGTAACCACCGCAAGTTCACAAGTTAAAGGAGTAGAATAAGGCCATTCGGCCCATCGAGTCCTCACCGCCATTCAATTGTGGCTGATCTCTGCCTCCTAATCCCATTTTCCCGCCTTCTCCCCATAACCCTTGACACCCGTTCTAATCAAGAATTTCTCAATCTCTGCCTTAAAAATATCCACTGATTTGGCCTCTGCAGCCCTCTGTGGCAATGAGTTCCACAGATTAACTATCCTCTGACTAAAGAAGTTCCTCCTCACCCCCTTTCTAAAGTAATGCCCTTTATTATTTATCATTACATATTAATTCACTTTTGAAAATCCATATCTACTGCTTCCAATATTTTGTTCTATGCCTACACAATTTGTTGTATCCTCAAAAATATTTAACACGTTTATCAATCCGAATTTGCCAAACATAAATCCACTCATTAATTTACCTGTCCCGATATATTCTAATTTTCCTAAATTCCACCTTACCACGTCAATAAAATAGACCACAGGATTCTCCGATCTACAAGGTTCTCTGCAGAATCTGTGAGATACATTGTAAAATTGAAATCATCCTTTCTATATCCATCTGTCGAAACCTCAGAATGCAATTCTATGATCAGTCATTTTTTCTGGGCGTTAGTTTTCTTGCGCTCTTTGGCTCAAGTCCACTTCTTCACTTCCTCATTTTCATTCTAACTCAATTGTTTGTTTATTCCGCTGTTAAGACAAACATAAAGCACTTATTTATTACACTGGACACCCTCGTTTCAACAGACCGCTTTATAAAAGATTTTGGTTGTAGTGGATGGACCCGCCAGGCCACCTCTGGCTACCACCCACCACCTCTCCGGCCGCATACAGGCCCCGGCTTCCGACTCCACCCCTGGTTCACAAGGTGCATCAGCGAGCCCTTCTTCACCCACCACTCGGTCCAGTTGATACGGCTGCTGTTGTGCCTCACGTTGCAGCCCTTGGAGACGCTGCTTGCTTCAGGCAATTTTTTGGTAATTGCAAAATTCAATAATCCTTTGTTATATTGGGTTTGTAGTCGGTAATATAAAGTGCCTTCTTTCTTTAACCTGACATTTTGTTTAATTTCTATTATTAGCTATTGGTGAATACATTTCCCATTAGGTTTTGTTTTATTTTAAATTAATATTCCTTGCAAACACAGTTATTTATTTAAGCAATTGTTTATTTATTTTCATTTCCTAGGTCCAAAATCTATCTCAGTCATTCTGTTCTTCACACCAGGGTAGTGTTCGTTTTCAGAATTAAGATTGTTGTTTCATATTTAACCCAATCAAACTCAATCTAAAATGCTATCATATTGTGATTAGCTCTTCACAGAGCCTTTTTTGTCATATAGTTGTTCGCCATGCCTCATGCCCGATTTTATACACCTCTATAAGCTCACCCCTCATGTGCGCTCCAAGGAAGTGAGTCCCAGCCTACAAAACTGGGATTTCATATCCTAGGTCCATAATCTATCTCAGTTACTACCAGGGTAGTTTTCTTTTTCAGAATTAAGATTCTTGTTTCATATTTAACCAAATCAAACTCAATTTAAAATGCTATTGTGTTCACAGAGCCTCTTTCACCATATAATAGTAAGATTAAACGAGAAATTACCTGTTCGAAGTTTGATCTTTATTTTATGAGGAGTTACAATGAGGGATTACGTGAAGAAGCCCCGCCAGGCGCATGCTCGGCATACTTCATAGCAGCAGCGTGAAAAACACAGAACCAATAGCCGAAGTAAGATAGTAAGGCTCACACAAGACTAGAACTACCAGATGATCATTTTGATTATGAGGGTCGGGAGCGGAGGGTACGTAATCCCTCATCGTAACTCCTCATAAAATAAAGATCAAACTTCGAACAGGTAAACTTGTTTAATCTTACTACTTTACTTCGGAGTCACGTGAGTGACTACGTGAAGATTTTGAAGCTCTGTGATTTTCATGCCGTAGATTCATTCCATATGACACACTGCTTCAATTGACACAGTAGTGAGTAAATAATATAATAATATTATATTATTGCTTGAATAATGCAATAAGTATTTTGATAATAATAATAAAAGAAAGAAAAGTTATATCCCTCTATCAAAAGGGAAATTACAACAAAAGATATGAATCATTACATAAAAGAAAGCAAATAATCAAACAGAACCCAACACTGCATGTCCAAACTCTGGCACCGTGATAACAGGTTTATTGTAAAACTTGGAAAAAGTTTCTTCTTTACACCATCCTGTGGCCTCAAAAATGTGGTTGAGCGGCACGTCCTGTGCTATTGCCACGGAAGTGGACGCTGCCCTGGTGGAGTGAGATTTAAACACATCAGTGTCTACTCCAGCTAAATCCAAACCTGTTTTAACCATCTAGAAATAGTTTGTACTGACACTTTTTTGTATGGTTTCTTATGGGCAATAAGCATTGTTGTCTCACAACCTCGGAGACTCTTGGTTACGTCAATATATTGAGTCAGATGCTTAACCACACACAATGTTTGGTGGACAGAATATGCTCTAAAGATTACCTTGGTTCCAGACTTCCCCGGTCTGCTTTGTTTGATTAGATCATAAACATAAAAAGTAATGTTATCTGCAGACAAGTGCATACAATCTAAACGTAACATTTGCAATGTTTGTACTCTTTGTGCTGACACTAATGCCATAAGCATTACTACTTTAAATGTTAATTTCTGAAACGACAGTGATGTAATTGGAGCCCATTGCCGAAGCAAGGTGAGAACTATACTAACATCCCAAATTTCTGTGTATCTGCGTTTGGGAGGATTTTTCTTAAAAATCCCTCTCATAAATCGGGATATTAATGGATGAGACCCGATAGATGTTCTGAAAATTGTCGTAAATAGGAAGACAAAGCACTACGAGTACTATTAATGGCACTATAACTAAGGTGCTGATCAAAATGCAACATAGCAAGGAACTCCATTACATCCGATATGTTTGCAGTATGATAAGATATATCTGACTGAATACAAAAAGCTTCCCATTTCTTTATGTGAGACATGTATAGTTTCTTAGTGCTATCTCTCCAAGCTGCAGTTATGACATTCATGGTCCTATCCGACAGTCCAAACTCTTGTAATGGTCTGGTCAGAACCTGCAGATTAACAATTCATATGATCATGCAATGGATGAACTTGTTCTGTCACTGGTTGTACCAACCAATCCCTGGAGCTTGGAATCGTCATAAATGGTTCAATTATCATTCTAAGCATCAATGGGAACCATGGCTGTGTAGGCCAGTTTGGAACCACCAAAACACCTGTGGCAGAATATTGCTCTATTTTACTGAGACATTGCCTAATCAGGCAAAATGGCGGAAAAGCATAGAAAAACATATTTCCCCAATGTAGTGAGAATGCATCCAACGCTACAGCTCCTGGATCAGGCTCCCATGACACGTATTTAGGCAATTGGTGATTCAATCTAGACGCAAATAGATCAATGTCTGGCACACCATACCGATTGACAATTTTTAAACTTTTTTTTTGGAAAATTTGTGGATTTAGCATCCATTCTGTATGCTCTTTAAACTCCCGTGATCTGTTGTCTGCCACAACATTGTCTTCCCCTGGGAGATAGATAGCTGAAAGCCGGATATTCCTAGATACACAGCAATTCCACATCAGGTTGACCAGATGATCACATGATACTGATCTTACTCCACCCATGTAATTGATATATGCTACAGCTGTGGTATTGTCTACTTGTAATTGAACATGGAAGTCCTCCATTGTAGAACAATAAGCTTTTAATCCAAAAAATGCCCCCCAATAACTCCGAATACTTAATACCGTATGTTTGGAGAATTAAATCCTCTTGGACAGTCCATCTACCACCACAGCTGGTGTTATTGTCCTTAGCCCCCCATCTGAAAGCATTAACATCAGTTTGCAATACCACTGTAGGTTGCTGAATAACAATGTTTTTAGTAGCTTGTGCAACATTCCCAATCCACTACTGTAATTCAGTCAAAATGACCTGCATGTTCTTTTAGTGCTTGTGCCTTTGTCCTTTGAAGCTTTTGATAATGCAAAGGACCAAACTCAACAGCGGGAAATGCTGCTACTATCTTACCAATAACCCTAGCTACTTCTCGGATAGAAGATTAAGGTTTGTCAGCAAGGCAACTACACGTGTTTGTAATATCCACAACTTATCTGTTGGTAAAGTTACTGACATAGCAACTGAATTAATGACAAACCCCAAATACTCAATTGATTGCAACGGCTGTAGCTTAGATTTCGTTGGATGGATCAGAAACCCTAGTCTTTTCAACAGGTTTATAGTTGCTGAAACTGAAACTTCAGCTGATTCCTGAGTGGCATTACCAATTAAAATATCATCAAGATAAGCCATGACAATGTTATTTTGAGCTCTTAACAATGCAAGTGCTGGTTTCAATAATTTTGTGAACAGCCTGGGAGCTGAACTTAACCCATTAGGTAATGCTTCACATTGCCACAGCTGACCCATCAAATTAAACTTCAAGTACCTACGATAATGGTGATGAATTGGCACTGAATAATATGCATCTTTTAACTCTATAGTAGCCATATAACACCCTATGGACAACAACTCCTTTGCAGTGTTGAAGGTGTCCAATTTTAAATGTCTACACTGGACACATGAATTCAATTTTGTGAGATGCAGAATGACTCTACAACCCCCATCTTTCTTTGCCCTGGGGAAAATATTTGACACAAATTGTTGTGGATGATTCCCTGTACTTTCAATTACCCCAGCAAATCACCATGATGGTCTCCTTCTCCCAATATATGGTTTGTCATTGGGCTGTGATGGGTAACAATACCTTCTCACCATACCCCTGCCTCTGCTTGTTCCTCATCCTAAATCAAACCCCCTTCTCATCCAACCAGATTGTCTCCTTTGACCAAATATAAAAGGTTTCATGAGGCTGATAATCTTTGCCTCCTCATCAATATCTTAATTTGTTTGGGCAGGTTTTAAATTTTTTTTTCCCCGAATAAATAATCTGGAGCTTGAACATTGCTTGATTTACACAAACCAGCAAATCTTGGGTGCAGGATGGGTCAAATGGCAATTTTGCTCATACAATTATCTCAAATTAAGAGTTACAAAACAATGCCAACATGCCTTTTTGGATTTTGGACATAGTATGCCCTTCCAACTGCCTCCCAAAAGCAGTAATGCCAGCTACAATGAGCTTGAGGACCCTCCTGTCCTCGCATTGTTGAAGTCATGGGTGTCCAAATAGCTGGATTCACCATCGGCACCCTCAGTGATGCACAATTAACAGGTGTTTTATAGAGGTCTGCTGTCTCAATCATGACAGTCTCCTGAAGCTGGTGAGAAACCAAATAATTAATGTTGGCCGCCAGGTTTTCTTCCATGACCTCACCACTTCCCTCTGGCATAGCAAAGGATTGTGCTACATCTGGTACACCTGTAGTTTGACTTTTGTGCTGTGGTGGGTATTCAAGACCAGAAACACCACCTTCAGGGTCAGTCTCCTGCCGCCCTGGTACTCCTGAGACTTGCTCAAAGGAGACTTCTTCCAGACCTAAACAAGGCTCTGGAGGTTCACATTCCTATGTTGTAAAGGCACCATATTCATGATAGGGAACCCCCTCAGGGGCTGCCTGGGAATACTCTGGGTCTTTAGACCCTTGATTAATAATTGTTTGAAGCATTTTCTCCATTTGGTCCATCCTGAGCCACAGGGCTTGTCTGCCTGGCCCTGCCTCTTCTTCATCAGATTCATCTGGTATTACAGGCCTAGCAGACTTCCTTTTATTTTTCCTCTCCACTGGAGTACCCTCCATGGCCTGTGGCTGTGGAGCGTCTAAAGGCTGAACCAGGGCAGAGTCAACGGCTACCGGTATCGGAACCAGCTCCGTACTAATCTGTGGTCCCGATCTTAACTGTGTTTCCACCCGGGACGCCCTCTTTCCCCACGCCGATGTTTTCACCGTGTCCATTTTTTTAAACTTCCCAAACTCCTCCTGGCTATTCCAGCCAGCGTCACGGAGTTTCTGCCCAGGAAGTAATTTCAACCCAGTTACCTGCGGGCCTGTTACTCACCACTGGTGGAGCTGCCATCTGCAGCCCGTTCCTACCGACATGCGTCGACGTAATGCCGAGCATGCGCCTGGTGGGGCTTCTTCACATAGTCACTCACGTGACTCCGAAGTAAAATTGTTAACCATGCCTCACTTACACCTAGTTTCGCAACACACTGATCTAGAAACATCTCTTGAATTAATTTTGTAAACTAGATTTCTACATTAATTTTTCCAGCCTCCCCAAATTGGCTGGAGTTTTACACTCATTTCTAGATTCTATTTGATTATAATAGGGACTAGGAAGGTGAACTCTGATTTTTGCTCTTTGTGGTTCTATTAGCTTTTAGTTTAGTTTTTGAGATACAGCGCTGAAATGGACACTTCAACCCACCGAGTCTGCACCGACCAGCGATCCCCGCACATTAATGCTATCCTACATGCTAGGGACAATTTACATTTATATCAAGCCAATTAACCAACAAACCTAGAAATCGTGGAAGCATTGGTGATCATTTTCCAATGTTCTATCGATTCAGTATCAGTTCCTGTGGATTGGAGGGTAGCTAATGTCATCACACTTTTTAAGAAAGGCAGGAGAGAGACAACTGGGAATTATAGACCAGTTAGCCTGACATCGGTGGTGAAAAAGATGCTGGAGTCAATTATAAAAGTTGAAATAGCGGCACATTTGGTTAGCAGTAACAGGATCGGTCCGAGTCAGCATGGATTTACGAAGGGGAAATCATGCTTGACTAATCTTCTAGACTTTTTTGAGGATGTAACTAGTAAAATGGACAAGGGAGAGCCGGTGGATGCACTGTACTTGGACTTCCATAAAGCATTTGATAAGGTCCCACATAGGAGATTAGTGTCAAAATTAGAGCACATGGTATTGGAGGTAGGATACTGACGTGGATAGGAAATTGGTTGGCAGACAGGAAACAAAGAGTAGGAATTAATGGGTGCCTTTTCAGAATGGCAGGCAGTGACTAGTGGGGTACCGCAAGGTTCGGTGCTGGGACCGCAGCTATTTGCAATATACATTAATGATTTAGATGAAGAGATTAAAAGTAACATTAGCAAATTTGCAGATGACACAAAGCTGGGTGGCAGTGTGAGCTGTGAGGAGGATGCTATAAGGATGCAGGGTGACTTGAGCAGGTTGGGTGAGGTTATCCACTTTGGTGGCAATAACAGGAAGGCAGATTATTATCTGAATGGTGTCACCTGACTGATTGGCTGCTTTGTGCTGCTTAACAGAGGCCCCCTCTATGGTCAGTCACGTAACACTACTGTACAGGATAGCAATTATGGAGAATCACAGTGTAACCATCCAACACTTCAGCCTTGTGGATAATTAGCAAATAGAAGGCGAATAATTAGTAGTTGTTGGAGAAGTGATGCCAACGCTCGTGTAATTAATCCATCAGCGTACTTTACTAATTTTGTGCATTTGGTGGTAAAAGGACAAAGCAAATTGGATGATCGCTCTCATGTGGAAGGGGGAGGAGGCGAGTAGATAGCTCACAAGGAATAAATGCACACCAGCCGACCAATGATCACACCCACCTCAAGCCCTTGCACCCCTCTCTGTGATTTTTGTTATGCAAAATACTTTTCTTTTTTGGTTATTAAATGGTGACAGATGTCCTTCAATAAGTATCCACAACGGCGGCACGGTGGCGTAGCGGTAGAGCTACTGCCTGACAGTGCAGGAGACCCGAGTTTGATCCTGACTCCAGATGCTGTCTCTACGGAGTTTGTACGTTCTCCCCGTGACCTGCGTGGGTTTTATCCGAGATCTTCGGTTTCCTCCCACACTCCAAAGGCATAGAAGTTTGGAGCTGATTTGGCTCGGTATATATTGTCCCTAGTGTGTAATGTGCGGGGATTGCTGGTCGGTGTGGACTCGGTGGGCCGAAGGGCCTGCGTCTGCGTAGTATCTTTAAGCTAAACAATACTGATAGGAACAGAACTATGGCTGATATAACAATAGAAGTGTATGAGACCCTCAGCTCAGTAAGTTATGAAGGTGCCCTTGTCCTCAGAGATAAACCCAAGAGAGAAACATGACGTCATCTGTGCTCACATATGACCACGGCCTACTTGATATGCAAACCTAAAGTCCAGAATCTGCTCACATACACACCGCTTGACTGTGTGTCTAGACTTTTGTTTCAGTTTTAGTTTTGGAGATACAGCGCGGAAACAGGCCCTTCAGCCCACCAAATCCGTGCCGACCAGCGATCCCCGCACACTAGCGCTATCCTACACACACTGGGCACAATTTTACATTTACACCAAGCCAATTAACCTACAAACCTGTACGTCTTTGGAGTGTGGGAGGAAACCAGGGATCTCGGAGGAAATGCAAGCAGGTCACGGGGAGAACGCACAAACTCCGTACAGACAGCACCCGTAGTCAGGATCGAACCCAGGTCTCTGGCGCTGTAAGGCAGTAACTCTACCACTGTGCCACCCTAATTAGCTCTCGGTAGAAGCATTGGTTGGACATCAGTACTACCCAATGCAAAGGTCAATCACCCACCCAGACAGTTTCATTCTATGCATTGTATGAAGGATGCCGAGAGATTTATTTATTTATTCATTCTCCAGCTGGTTAAATGGGGAAAAGCATTAAGAATTAAACCGGTTAAATTCAAGACTGACTGCTCGGTTTTAACAGCGGCTCACAATCAATAAAATCCTCCATCCTCCATACAATGCATAGAATGAAACTGTCTGGGTGGGTGATTGACCTTTGCATTGGGTAGTACTGATGTCCAACCAATGCTTCTACCGAGAGCTAATCCAATTTATTGTGAAGTTACTTTCAATTCCAACATAGAAAGTGGGCAGCAGAACAAATGAGCAAAGGTGAAGCATTCATTTATTATTTATTACAGGAGAAAGGTTAGCATTTGTCTAGAAATAAATAAATAAGAATATGAGGAACAAAGTGAAATAGAGACACGTAAGTCCATAACTCCCTGAACGTAGTATCGTAAATAAATAGAGTGGTCACTAAAGGGCCTGTCCTATCAGCATCCGACTCCATGCGGTGAGCGCGATCAAACTAGAAGCGGGGGCCGTGCAGAGGTCGGGTGATCCCTGTACAGGGCTGGTCGCACCAGCATGTGCCTGCATGCGAAGAGCGCGACCAAACCGGCAGCGAGGGCCGCGCGGAGGTCGGGTGAGTGGCGCAACGCGGCGCAAAGTGAGGCGAACTTGGAGCAAAGTCTTAAAGGTAAGATCGCCAGGACAGAGAGGGGCACACAGAGAGGGGCACAGAGGCACACACACAGAGGTCCATGGAGCCACACACAGAGAGGATCATGGAGGCACCTACAGAGAGGCACGATGTCGAGGCGGTGTGTAATGCGTCGAGGCGACTACGGGCCGACAAGCCGTTGCTGCGCGGAATTTTTGAACATAGTCAGTTTTTCGGAGCCCCGCGCGATGTCGGAACGAACTCCGCACAATTCCGCACGGCTCCGGCAATCGAAGTGGGACCGGCCCCGCGACGCCGGACGGCTCAAGCGCCACGTTAGGTCGCGCTCATCGCATTGAGTTGCATGCTGGTGGGACAGGCCCTTAAGGCGTGGGGTAGGGCTTGCTTTCAGAGAATGGAGCATTGAGTATTTGAGTCAGGAAGTCACGATGCATCTTTACAGGACCTTGGTTAAGCCACAGTTTTGCGTGCAGTTCTGGTCATTCCATTACAGGCAGGATGTAGAGACTTTGGAGACTTTCCAGAACCAGGGCTCACAGTTTAACAATAAGTAGTAGGCCATTTAGGACTGAGATGAGGAAACACTTTTTCACCCAGAGAGTTGTGAATCTGTGGAATTCTCTGCCGCAGAAGGCAGTGGAGGCCAATTCACTGGGTGGTTTCAAGAGAGACTTCGATTTTGCTCTTAGGGCTAACAGAATCAAGGGATATGGGGAGAAAGCAGGAACGGGGTACTGATTTTGGATGATCAGCCATGATCATATTGAATGGTGGTGCTGGCTCGAAGGGCCGAATAGCCTACTCCTGCACCTATTTTCTATATTCCTACGGTTCTATGGAAAGGGTGCAGGGGAGGTTTACCTGAATGGTGCCTGGATACAGGTAGAGGTTGGACGACCTTGGATTGTTTTCTCCAGAACGCCGGTTGTTGTGGGGAGACCTGACAGAAGTGTATGTAATTATGAGAGGCATAGAGAGGGTAGACAGTCAGAATCTTTTCCCCAGGATGGAAAAATGAAAAACTAGAAGCAAACCTTTTGCAAAGAGTGTGGTGAGTGCCTGGAACATGCTGCCGGGGTGGGCGTTGGTTTGTTTGTGTTTTTGGTGTCAAATGTTTCTTCTTCTCTTCATGCACCAAGGATCAGAAATATCCAGCCATCAATGGAGATGTTGTGTGTCTTCACAAAGGCTTTAAGCACATCCTTAAGCACATCATTCCCCATGTCTCCCTGGTAATCTCTTCTCATGACAGAGTTCAGAATAACGTGTCTGTTTTTGAGAGTCTGGTGTAGGACATATAAATGACAAGGCCTACCCAACAGACCCAACTGAATACAACGGGTAGGAAGGAACTGCAGATGCTGGTTTAAACCAAAGGTAGACACAAAATACTGGAGTAACTCAGCGGGACGGCCAGCATCTCTGAAGAGAAGGAATGGGTGACGTTTCGGGTCGGGATCCTTCTTCAGACGGTCTGGAGAAGGGTCTCAACCTGAAACGTTACCCATTCCTTCTCTCCAGAGATGCTGGCCATCCCGCTGAATTACTCCAGTATTTTGTGTCTATTAACTGTATATAACAGCAGCCTCAACCAGGGGGATTGGCTTGAGAGGGGACTCTGACATTTTGTGTGTCCTTTTACTTAGTTTGGGGATATTTTGTAGAGGGGCATTGGTGTTGTTGTCAGTAAAATATGGAAATGCTTGGATGATAATGTGGATGTGCTGGTTAGCAGATGATGCAAAAACTTAGCTGGAGCTATGGATACTGAGAAAGGTTGTCAAGAGATAAAGCAGAATGTGGATCAATTGGTGATATGGACAGTGAAAGGGAGGGAGATGGAATTTCACCTGGACAAAGGTGAGAGCTTTTTGACAGGTTAAATGCAAGTGGAATGCACACAATAAATGGCAAGACATTTAGAGGAATTAAACCTTTTCCCAACTCTCTTCTGAACTCTCTCCAAAACCTTTACCAGAATCCAGAAATCGTAGGTGCAAAGGGACTTGGGAGTATTGGTGCAGGATTCCCAAAAGGTTAAATCTGCGTCCAGTTGGTATGGCTGCCCAGCCTGCAGCTGTCTGTCTTTTAACTTATTTTTTTAATTTTTAGTGTGTAAAAAGTGTTTTGTTTGGAGTCTATTCTTTTTTATGTGGGGGGTGGGGGGGGGGGGGGGGGTGAGGGGGAAACTGCTTTTCCTGGTCCCTACCTGGTCGGAGAGGCAGCTTTTCTCCAGGCTGCATTTTCCACCCATCCTCGCGGTCTACCAGCGGGCCTGGAGCTGTGTTTCTTGATGGGATCGGCCTGAACCTCTGCTTCGGCAGCAGCTTGGGACACCTGGAACGGTCGCTGGAGCGCCATCGCGGAGAGGAGCAGGCTATGCCTTGCCTGGGTCGCCGCACTGGAGCTCCGGTGAGCTGAAGACTGCCGACAAAAAACATCGCAGAGCTGCGGGACTGTGGAACGGCCGGCTGTGGGCGGCGGTGCTGAACTTTACACCGGGAGCTTCCATCCTAGTGGTGGAGCTCCATCCGGCGTGGCCCTGTTGGCTTCTGAAGCCGCGGACTGCAGTAAGAGGCGGCTGTTCCAGGTGTCCCAGGCCACTGAGAGGGTGCCCCCAACGCTGGAGCACCATCACCTGGCGAGACCGGCCTGGAACATCGGGCCCCGTAGCAACGACTGCAGAGGCCTCAGTAGGCCCGACTATGGGTGAACTGGGGATGGGACTGGACTTTGCTGCCTTCCCTCACAGTGGGAACCATTGTGGGGGGATGTGTTTATGACTACTGTTAAATTCTATGATGTTGTGTCTTATCTTTATTTGTGTGCTGCATGGCAAATCAAATTTCACTACACCAATTGGTGTACGTGGCAATAAATGTCCTTTGTCCTTGGCCTTGTCTTTTCTATATCTCCTTGAAGTCTCTTACTCCTCTGCTCACAGTTCACTTCATAGAAACATAGAAAATAGGTGCAGGAGTAGGCCCTTCGAGCCTGCACCGCCATTCAATGTGATCATGGCTGATCATCCAACTCAGTATCCCGTACCTGCCTTCTCTCCATACCCCCTGATCCCTTTAGCCACAAGTGCCACATCTAACAACCTCTTAAATATAGCCAATGAACTGGCCTCAACTACCTTCTGTGGCAGAGAATTCCAGAGACTCACCACTCTCTGTGTAAAGAATGTTTTCCTCATTTCGGTCCTAAAGGAATTCCCCCTTATCCTTAGACTGTGACCCCTTGTTCTGGACTCCCCCAACATCGGGAACAATCTTCCAGCATTTAGCTTGTCCAACCCCTTAAGAATTTTGTAAGTTTCTATAAGATCCCCCCTCAATCTTCTAAATTCCAGCGAGTGCAAGCCGGGACTATCCAATCTTTCCTCATATGAAAGTCCTGACATCCCAGGAATCAGTCTGGTGAATCTTCTCTGTACCCCCTCTATGGCAAGGATGTCTTTCCTCAGATTTGGAGACCAAAACTGTATGCAATACTCCAGGTGTGGCCTCACCAAAACCCTGTACAACTGCAGTAGAACCTCCCTGCTCCTATACTCAAATCCTTTCGCTATGAATGCTAACATACCATTTGCTTTCTTCACTGTCTGCTGCACCTGCATGCCTACTTTCAATGACTGGTGTACCATGACACCCAGGTCTCGTTGCATCTCCCCCTTTCCTAATCTGCCACCATTCAAATAATAGTCTACCCTCATGTTTTTGCCACCAAAGTGGATAACCTCACATTTATCCACATTATACTGCATCTGCCATGCATCTGCCCATTCACTCAGCCTATCCAAATCACCCTGCAGCCTCCAAGCATCCTCCTCACACCTAACTATACCCCCCAGCTTGGTATCATCTGCAAATTTGGAGATGTTGCATTGAATTCCCTCGTCCAAATCATTAATATATATTGTAAATAGCTGGGGTCCCAGCACTGAGCCTTGCGGCACCCCACTAGCCACTGCCTGCCATTCTGAAAAGGACCCGTTTACTCCTACCCTTTGCCTCCTGTCTGCTAGCCAGTTCTCTATCCACATCAATACTGAACCCCCAATACCGTGTGCTTTAAGTTTGTATGCTAATCTCTTATGCGGGACCTTGTCGAAAGCCTTCTGAAAGTCTAGATATAACACATCCACTGGTTCTCCCTTATCCACTCTACTAGTTACATCCTCGAAAAATTCTATCAAATTTGTCAGACATGATTTACCTTTCGTAAATCCATGCTGACTTTGTCCAATGATTTCACCACTTTCCAAGTGCGCTGCTACCCCATCTTTAATAACTGACTCTAGCAGTTTCCCCACTACCGATGTTAGACTAACTGGTCTGTAATTCCCCGCTTTCTCTCTCCCTCCTTTTTTAAAAAGTGGGGTTACATTAGCTACCCTCCAATCCTCAGGAACTACTCCAGAATCTAAGGAATTTTGAAAAATTATCACTAATGCATCCACTATTTCTGTGGCTACCTCCTTGAGTACTCTGGGATGCAGACTATCTGGCCCTGGGGATTTATCGGCCTTCAATCCGTTCAATTTACCCAACACCACCTCCCGGCTAACCTGGATTTCACTCAGTTCCTCCATCTTATTTGACCCCCATTCCACTGCTATTCCCGGCAGATTATTTATGTCTTCCTTAGTGAAGACAGAACCAAAGTAGTTATTCAATTGGTCTGCCATGTCCTTGTTCCCCATGATCAATTCACCTGTTTCTGACTGCAAGGGACCAACATTTGTTTTAACTAGTCTCTTTCTCTTCACATATCTATAAAAACTTTTGCAGTCCGTTTTTATGTTCCCTGCCAGTTTCCTTTCATAATCTATTTTCCCTTTCCTAATTAAGCCCTTTGTCCTCATCTACAGGTTTGAGATCATCTGTTGCTTTGGACATGCTCAGAGAATTGTGGTCACAGCCCAGACCATCACACAAACCAACCTCCCTTCCATTGACTCCGTGTACACTTCACGCTGCCTCGGCAAGGCCAGCAGCATCATCAAGGACCAGTCTCACCCCGGCCACTCCCTCTAGTCCCCTCTCCCATCAGGCAAAAAGTACAGAAATGTGAAAATACACACCCCCCAGATTCAGGGACAGTTTCTTCCCACTGTTATCAGGCACCTCAACCATCCTATCACCGACTAGAGACTGTCCTGAACTACCATCTACTTCATTGGAGAGCCGCGGACTATCTTTAATCGAACATTACTGGAATTTATCTTGCACTACTCATTGTTTCCATTATCCTGTATCTGTCCACTGGGGACGGATTGATTGTAATTGTCTTAATTAGCTTAATTGACTTTCTGCTGACTGGATAGCACGTAACAAACAAGCTTTTCACTATACCCCAGTACACTTTACAATTATAAACAAATTAAACTAAACGATAGATAAAAATGTAATTCATACCAACCACATTGAAGTCACGGCCAAAAAAGCATACCAACACCCCTACTTTGGCATCAATAATACCGGTGCCCAAGAAGAGCAGGGTGACGTGCCTCAATGACTATCGACCTGTGGCACTAACGCCTGTGGTGATGAAGTGCTTTGAGAGGTTGATCATGGCGCAAATCGATTCCTACCTCGACAAAAACCTGCACCCACTGCAGTTCGCTTACCGCCACAACAGATCAACGGTGGATGCGATCTCGCTGGCCCTCCACTCCGCTCTGGACCACTTGAACAACAAAAACTCATATGTCAGGCTGCTATTCATCGATTACAGCTTGGCATTTAACACAATCATCCCCTCCAAGCTGGTTACCAAACTGGCAGAACTGGGTCTCTGCGCATCCCTCTGCAATTGGATCCTCGACTTCCTCATTCACAGACCACAGTCCGTTCGTATTGGTGGAAATGTGTCAGCCTCGATTACAATCAGCACGGGAGCACCTCAGGGCTGCGTGCTCCGCCCCCTGCTGTACTCACTCTATACTCATGACTGCATAGCCGGTCAAAGTGTGAACTCCATCATCAAGTGGGACGTATCACTGATGGGGATGAGTCGGAGTACAGAAGAGAGATCGAGCAACTGTCCATATGGTGCCAGCACAACAACCTGGCCCTCAACACCAGCAAAACCAAGGAACTGATTGTGGACTTTGGAAGGAGTAGGATGGGGACCCACAGTTCTGTTTATATCAACGGGTCGATGGTTGAAAGGGTCAAGAGCTTAAAATTCCTGGACGTGCACATCTCTGAAGATCTTTCCTGGTCTGAGAACACAGATGCAATTATTAAGAAAGCTCATCAGTGCCTCTATTCCTGAGAAGATTATGGAGAGTCGGTCTGTCAAGGAGGACTCTCTCTAACTTCTACAGCTGCACAGTAGAGAGCTTGCTGACCGGTTGCATCGTGGCTTGGTTCGGCAACTTGAGCTCCCTGGAGAGGAAAAGACTGCAAAGCATAGTAAACACTGCCCAGTCCATCATCGGCTCTGACCTCCCTTCCTTCAAGGAGATCTATCGCAGTCGCTGCATCAAAAAGGCTGGCAGCATCATGAAGAACCCACACCATCCTGGCCACATACTTATCTCCCTTCAGGTTGAAGGTACAGGAGCCTGAGGACTGCAACGACCAGCTTCAGGAATAGCTACTTCCCCACAGCCATCAGGCTATTAAACTTGGCTCCGACAAAACTCTGAACATTAATAGTAAGATTAAATGAGAACTTACCAGTTTGAAGTTTGATCCTTATTTTATGAGGAGTTACGATGAAGGATTACGTGAAGACCGCGCCAGCACACATACGTGACATTCTTCTAAGCAGCGGTGTGAAATCACAGAACACAGAAGTAGACTGAATGTATAGTAAGATAAGAGAACTAAAATACCAGTTGATCCTTATATAGAGGGTTGGGAGCGGAGGGCACGTAATTCCTCTTCGTAACTCCTCATAAAATAAGGATCAAACTTCAAACTGGTAAGTTCTCATTTAATCTTACTATTTTACTTTGGAGTCACGTGAGTAACTACATGAAGATTTCAAAGCTCTGTGATTTCATGCCGTGGATGAGTCCATGCATCACACACTGCATCAGTGAAGAGCATTTAATAATGCATTCAGACATGACATAGGTATAGACATGTTGATGCGATTAAAAAGAGTTGGCAAACACCCCTGGTCTGGCAAGGGTATTTCTAATGTTTGGAATCGTTCGTTAGACCATCCTGCAGCCGTTAGGATGTGGTCCCGTGAACGTCCATCCCCTGCTGCTGAAATATAGTTGCAGCCTGGGCGGAGTGAGACTTGTATGTCAGTGTTCACTCCTGAATCCCAGAACCCATATTAACCACCGGCCGATGGTCTGTAGTGATTCTCTAGTGAGGCTTCATGTGACTAACAATCATTGCTAGTTCAGAGTCCCTAAGGCTCTAGTGACCTTAACATACTGGTGTAGATGTGTGGCCACATACAACCGAAGGCCCATGGGATATGCAATTCTAGTATGAGACCTAATGTCCCTGGTGATTTCTGCTGATTAAGTGATACCATAAATGTAAATCCCTGCAGAATAATCATCTTGTCCAGTCACAGCTCTACAAACTGGACCCGTTGTGCTGACTCAGCGACATGAGCATAACCACTTGGTTTAGTGAGCCAAGGGCAGGAATGTTCCAATGTTAACATCCCATATCTCTGCGTACCTGGCCTAGGGGGGTCTCGAGTTGAAGATACCCTTCATAATCTCGATAACAGAAGGTGACCCGACAGAGTGGATTCTGCTCCTCGCAGCCAATATGCTGAGAAGGCACGTACGGCACAGTAATGGCACTCTTGAAATGATTGTCAAGCCCATATGGAACCGAACTAAAGACGTCAGTCAATCGTGTCCACTTGTGTGTTAACAACAAATACTCCCCATCCCTATGAGGGAAGAACTGTTTGTTTGGTGCTATCCCTGCAATTGCAGTGAGCCCGTCCATAGTTTGGTTTGACAATTCTAAGCCGCAGGAAGCGGTCTTCCCAGTCTGCAAGCCAATGTATAGATTTAAGTAAGCAGAGGATGGTTCCCCGGTCACGGCTAACCAGCCATTTAGTGCCTGGAATCCATATAAGGTTCTATCATAATTCCCAACATCAGCGGGAATCATGGCTGCATTGGCCAGTCAGGCACTCCGAAAATGCCTGAAGCGGGAAATGCTGAATTTGCAAGACCCGTCTGGTAAGGTGAAATGGAGGGACACAATGAATGTACTTCCTCAGTGTAGCGAGAATGCATCCATCGCCACTGATACGACACGTATTTTGCAACTGCCGTTTGAGCCTGGATGCAACATTTTGTTCTTTAGGTGTATTCATCGAGACTTAATGTCCTTGAATCCTTGCGATTCCACACCCATTTTTGTTTTCCTGCTGATACGCCAATGCCAATGAAGTTAGGTAAACTATTACCGGATACTTTGACTTGATTGCACCCATGTGATTTACATATAATAGCACCAGAGTGTATCAAGTTAGACTTGAGCATGCAGATATGCATATTCGCACAAACCTTTATCCACAGAATGCACCTTATGTGAATAGGTAGTTGATACCATATAACTGAATAATTGGTAACTCATGCAAACCCCATCCGCCTCCATACTAAAGATGGTATATAGTAATTATCCTTCTTTAAACATAGCATCAGTTAGTAATTAACTGACGAGCACTGATGAAGGTTAGTGGGGCAATGCTGAATACTGTTTGTCCACCATGGTGACTTTGATAGTTTCAGCTGGGAATAGCCAGTGAGCTTGCTCCTTTGCACGCCGTATATCTGATGGTGCAGAAGGTGCAATAGCACAGCTGGCCAATATATTGCCAATCCCGGACAATTTAATAATTTCAGTTGGTATCAACTTCAATTTACTGGATGGATGAGAATCCAATGTCTGCAGAGTGGTTTGTGGCTGATACCGCTGATTGGGCAAAATACAGTGTTTTAGAACATCATCCAGATAGCCCATAATATAATATCTTAGGTGAGCTCAGTGGAAACTGTTCCCCTGTTGATAGACAGTAAAAGTCAATACTGCATATGCGAGTTGAAACGGGTATCTTTCACAGTGACAATGAGCGGCCCGCAACTACGGCCTGCCTTGAAAGGCAACTAGTCTTGCATAAACAAGTGTACATTTACCAACTTGTAAATGGTCCACATACCTCATTTTTGGTAAAGAACCACACCCAGCTACCTTCATGGTTATTCGTGGTCTTGTGGTAAGCCCAAAGGCCCCTGACGCGGGTTCTAATTCCGTTCCAGATTTGGAGAGTAGGATTGCTGGGGTGTGTGGACCCAATTCCCTGAGGACTGGTTTGGCCTTGGCCTGAAAAGCCAGCGCCCAGTTTTGAAGCTCCAGTATGTTCCCTGGACGTACGTCCAAGTCTTCCGCTTCATGCGGTATACGTAGGCGGTGGACCTTCCAGCCCGGACCCATGCTGAGTCTCCGAGGTTATCCGCCGGCGGGAAATTCCTCCGCAAGCGGTGAATCTTAGAGCCCGGACCCTCCAAGTCTACGGGCTCATCCGCTGGTGGTATATACGCAGCCCGGACACTGTAGGTCTCTGGGCTTACCGTAGGCAGTATATCTCTACTGATATGCCATACATGGACCATATCAGGAGGGAGCATTAGTGGGATGAGCGCTCTCTGACGCTATCCATGCTCCACATAGGTAAACGGCCGAGGACGTACCCATGTTGGAGGGGACCCTCCTGGCCTGCCCAGGCCTGCCCAGACTCCATTGAGCCTCTCTGGGCCGCTGGAGTCTGAAAAATGCCGCCGGCTATCCGCACTTCTGCGGTCCGCAGCCGTATCTTCACACGGTCCCCTCACGCGGTCCCTGCGGCCGGGTTTCCCCGAGTCGGGTTCATCCTGCGGTTTGTCTTCCCGCGGTCCCCGCAGCCGGGTTTTCCCCAAGTGACTCCGAAGTAAAATACCCCTTTATCTGTTATTTGCACTTTATCAATTTATTTATTCATGTGTGTATTTACGTATATAATGGTATATGGACACACTGATCTGTTTTGCAGTCAATGCCGTCTATGTTCTGTTGTGCTGAAGCAAAGCAAGAGTTTCATTGTCCTGTCAGGGACACATGACAATAAACTCTCTTGACTTTGACTTTTGACTTTGATGTCTGCAATGACTCTTCCCAACGTCTACACATGCACCGGGGAAAGAATCCTATCGGATGCATCACAGCTTGGTTTGGCTTAGCTTTGCCCAAGACCAGAAGAAATTGTAGATAGTTGTAGATGTAGCGCAGTTGAACACATAATCCAGCCTCCTCTCCCCATCAGTTCCAACTATACTTCATTCACCCTCAGTAAAGCAACAACATATTCAAGAACCATTTTCATGACAGTTATTCCCTCTTCTCTCTCTCTCCTCAACAGGCAGTTTATGTTACAAGTTCACAGTATACATATATTGCATTAATCAAAACTGCTATTTGTGCAGTTTGCAAACATCGACCGTCAGGTTACAACAGATATACTCGAGCTCCTGTGGCAACCAGCATGCACAAAAAACCTCCGATGTCTAGTTTAATTTAATTTAGTTTAGTTCAGTGTCACGTGTAACGAGGTACAGTGAAAACCATTTGTTGTGTGCTAACCAGTTAACGGAAAAACAATACATGATTACAGTCAGGCATTCACAGTGTACAGATACATGACAAGGGAATAATATTTAGTGCAAGATAAAGTCAGCAAAGTCCGTGGTCCGTGGTGGTCCGTGGTGGTCCAGGACCCGAGGCCACAGCCTCAGAGTTAAAGGACGGTCCTTTAGGAAGGAGATGAGGAATAATTTATTTCGTCAGAGGGTGGTGAATCGGTGGAATTAATTGCCACAGAAGGCTGCGGAGCCATCAATGGATATTGTTAAGGCAGAGATCGATAAGTTCTTGATTAGTACGGGTGTCAGGGATTATGGGGAGAAGGCAGGGGAATGTGGTTAGGAGGGAGAGAGAGATCAGCCATGATTGAATGGCGGAGTAGACTTGATGGGCCGAATGGCCTAATTCTGCTCCTATCACTTACGACCTTATGACTTGCACACATTGTGGCAGGTGCACCAGTGTGTTGGTGGAATTGGTGAAAAGTGACATTTATTTTTCAATGCAGCGCTTCCAGATGTCACTGCCTTATGGTTTGTTTATATTCTATAATACTTCACTCCAAACAATGAAATTGTAAAACATATCACGGTAAATTATTAATAGTATAACACGACTTCCAGACTTGAATAACTTGTTTTTACTATTGACTTAAACCTTGTAGGTATAAGCAAAGCATAATTTATAACTAAGAAAGATGTTTTCTTGAAATTGTAGTTCACAGCAGGGACATTGGAACATTGTGGTAATGCCCAGAAGAATGCACCAAGGCAACTCATACACGTTTAACAAAAAAGATAGAATTATTTATGGTAATACATCAGTTGGGAAGGGAAGTGAAACGGAGCCAAGGTTTGGGCAACTTTGGTAAGGGCGGCACAGTGGTGCAGCGCCGGAGACCCGGGTTCAACGTGGTGCTGTCTGTACGGAGTCTGCATGGCGTGGGTTTTCTCCGAGATCTTCGGTTTCCTCCCACACTCCGAGGACGTACAGGTTTGTAGGTTGATTGGCTTGGTGTAAATGTAAATTGTCCCCAGTGTGTGTTGGATAGGGTTAGTGTGCGGGGATCGCTGGTCGGTGCGGACTTGGTCAGGCCGAAGGGCCTGTTTTCACGCTGCATCTCTAAACTAAACTAAACATAGCCTTGATCAAACAGATAACACAATCAATTTCAGCAACCAGCTCTAAGGCGACTGGAGAGAGAAGGGGGAAACGCCCTTAAGCCCCTGTCCCACTTACGTGTCGTTGGCACGCTAATTACGCGACCTCGTGGTCGTGTCGAGCCGCGACGGTCGCGCAAAGGTCGCCCGCGACTTCTTTCGACCGCACAGCCGTCTGGAGCGCGTGACGTCATTTGAAGGTGGACACAAAATGCCGGAGTAACTCAGCGGGACCGGCAGCATCTCTGGAGAGAAGCAATGGGTGACGTTATGTGTCGAGACTCTTCAGTGTGAAACGTCACCTGTTGCTTCTCTCCAGGGATGCTGCCGGTCCCGCATAGTTACTCCAGCATTTTGTGTCTATCTTCAATTTTCTTGGCCCTGCTTTGGGAGTAGAAGTGGGGGCGGATCCGGATCCGCAACAGCCGGGAGCCCCAGGCCGAGCTCGGCGAGCGTTTGCCAGCTTCTGCTGTTGTTGGAGGTGAGACGTTGCGTCGCGCCAGGGTCTTGGGCCTGTCCCACTTTGGCCGTCAGTTACGCGACAGGCCGTTGGCACACGAAGATTTCGGAGCCCCGCCCGACCGGCGCGGCGCGGCCATACGATGCCCGTGCTCCTCAACGCGACGACGAGGTTGCGTAATTTGCGGCCAAGGACACGTAAGTGGGACAGGCCCCCTTAGTCGTAATTTCTTGCATGATAAGCTTCCTATAATGGAAAACAATTGGGAATCCTCCGTGACACCCATTGAACCTGTTTCCATCCATGCTCATCTGCTCTGGATTAACTGACCTGCTCCAATGCACAATGATTGAAACGATCGTTCAGTTAATTGTGCCATGGAGGAAAGCAAAGACCTTAATTGAAGAACTATTGACTAAAATCAATACCTTATTTACGGTAGCTTTAGAGAGCTTGTTTGTTCAATTTAAAGCCTGTTCCTAATTACTGACTTGTAGTTTTCACCTGTCTGATAAACAAGGAAAGTGTATCATTTAACTATAAATGAATGAGCTTGCTTGTGTGTGCGAAAAACATTTTAGCATTGTCCTCACTCGCTACTCAAGGAACTTTCTGCATTGACTGATTTCTCACTGCTTATCTACCAATTCCCCAGTTTTAACTAAACCAAAGGTTAAAGGCAACATAATAGATGTGATCAAAATCTTGAATGGTTTTGTAAGAGTAGATAAAGGTAACAATTTCAACTGGTTGCGAGGTCGATGTACACCAAATGATAAATGACACCCCAGCGGTATGAATATTGACTTCCCTAACTTCAAGTAACCCTTGCTTTCCCTCTCTCTCCATCCCTCCCCCACCTAGTTCTCCACCGGGTCTGACTGTCCTCCTGATGTAATTTAGTCTCTGTAAGCTTCATTGTCAACTACCCCTGAGCCAACACTGATCTATTCTCCATTTTCCTTCATCCCTATCCCCTTTGATTTCCCATTTTCACACCTCACCCTTCCATTTCTCTGTGTCTCCCTCTCCCCTGACTCCCAGTCTGAAGAAGGGTGTCGACCCGAATCGTCACCCAATCCTTCTATCCAGAGATGCTGCCTGTCCCGCTGAGTTACTCCAGTATTTGTGTCTATCTTTGGTGTAAACCAGCATCTGCTGTTCCTCCCAGCTAATGAGAAATTCTCATCTGTATTCACCATGGAGAAATAAATCATAGTTCAACTACTTAGGCAAAAGGGATGGGCGAGGTAATTCTGGAACATAGTTTTTATTAAATAGGAGATTTTAGATGTCCTAAAGGGCCTAACTGGATATATCTCCAGGGCCTGATGAAATGGACCCCAAGCTGCTGTGAGAGGCAAGGGAGAGTTTGCTGAGGGCCTGATGGAGATTTTAAAGTCTTCACCTCCCACATGTGAAGTGCCAGAAAATGGGGGCGGGCAAACATTGTACATTTATTGCAGAAGAGCAGCAGGGATGAGCCTGGCAATTTTACAGGCCTGCGGGTCTAATACAAGCCTGCAGTCTGGCCTATTTAATTGCATTTTGTGAAGAGAAAACAAGTTGAGGGAAGTAGACTTCATGTCCAGGTGGATTTCATTTATTGTTCATCACTCATTCTTGAGTAAGATTATGACACCTAATCTCACGTGTTGCACTGTGCAGGGAAATGATTCAATGATTCAAGGATACGTTATTGTCACATGTACCAGGCTGCAGTGAAATGCTTTGTTTTACATACGACCCGGTAAAACCATGTAGCAGACGTCACCTAGGCAGTACACAAGCGTCACCACGTTCTGGGGCCATCAAAGCTAACAAATGGCTGATTGGAAATCTTTTCTCTGTATGCTATTCAAGCAAATCAAATCCGACATCAGTGCAATCATACATGAGCATAATAGGTGGTGCAAAAGGAATAAAAGTAATTAGTGTGTGCAGTGCGCAGTGTTGTTCCGGCAGAGAAAGTGCAGATATAGAAGTGCAAGGGCCGCAACAAGGTTGATCGGGAGTAGACAACCGCAACTGCAGGAGATGCTACACTTGTCGCTTTGCCTCTCCCCTCGACCCAAGCAGCCGTTCCAGGTGCGACAGAGGTTCACCTGCACCTCCTCCAACCTCATCTATTGCATCCGCTGCTCGAGATGTCAGCTGATCTACATCGGTGAGACCAAGCGTAGGCTTGGCGATCGTTTCGCCGATCACCTCCGCTCGGTCCGCATTAACCAACCTGATCTCCCGGTGGCTCAGCACTTCAACTCCCCCTCCCATTCCGAATCCAACCTGTCTGTTCTGGGCCTCCTCCATGGCCAGAGTGAGCACCACTGGAAATTGGAGGAGCAGCACCTCATATTCCGCTTGGGCAGTTTACACCCCAGCGGCTTGAACATTGACTTCTCCAATTTCCGGTAGCCCTTGCTGTCTCCTCCCCTTCTCAGCTCTCCCTCAGCCCTCTGGCTCCTCCTCTTCCTTTCTTCTTCCTGCCCCCCCCCAACGAACATGAGTATGAAGAAGGGTTTCGGCCCGAAACGTTGCCTATTTCCTTCGCTCCATAGATGCTCCCTCACCCGCTGAATTTCTCCAGCACTTTTGTCTACCTTTGATTTTGCAGCATCTGCAGTTCCCCTTTGAACAAGGTTGATCAGGAGATTGCGAACACAACATAGCAGATCTGTTCAAAAGTCTAATGATAGTGGGGAAGAAGTTGTTCTTCATTCTGGAGGTTTGTGATTGCAAGCTTTTATATCTTCTGCCTGACAGGAGAGAGATGAGGGAATGGCCAGGGAATGAGTAGTAGACACAGAATGCTGGAGTAACTCAGCGGGACAGGCAGCATCTCTGGATAGAAGAAATGGGTGGCATTTCGGGTCGAACCCTTCTTCAGCATTTTGTGTCTATCTTTGGTGTAAACTAGCAGCTATAGTTCTTTCCCACGCAGGCTATGAGTAGTACCTGATGATCTTGGTTGTCTTCCAATTGCAGCCTGAGTTGTGGATGGCATCGATGGGAGGAAGCTAGTTTGTGTTGGACTGGGTTGACTTCACAACTCTGCAATTTGCTGCGGATCTTGGCAGAGCAGTTCGTAGCCTCACCAATCTGCCATGCTTGCAGACAGGATCCCTTCTGTGCTGCATCTGTAAACATGGATGAGAGTCATTGGAGACAAGCCACATTTCTTTAGCCTTCCGAGGAAGTGGAGGTGTTGATGTGCTTTCTTTGCTGTATCATCAATGTGGTTGGACCAGGACCAATTGTTGGTGAGATTTACACCCAGGAACTTATCTTAAGACTTTAGAGATACAGCATGGTAACAGGCCTTTTGGCCCATCGAGTCTCCACCGACCAGCAATAATCTTGTACGCCAGCACTATCCTAAACACTTGGGACAATTTACAGTGCTGAATTGTCAATGTCAATTACCTGCATTAAGGGGCATTAGCTACAGGGAAATGTTTTACTGACTTGGATTGTTTTTTATGGAATGCTGTAAGTTGCGGGCAGACCTAATAAAAGTATATTAATCACGACAGGCATAGATAGGTAGAAAGTCAGAAACATACCCAGGATAGAAAAATCAAATGCTAAATTGTTTTTTACAAGCTTAGCTTTAAAGTGAGAGAGGCAAGGATTAAGGGAGATGAGCGGGGCAGCTTTGTTTAGCAATGTTACAAAATGTTGAGATTTAAAAAATCAAATCAAATTAATTTATCCCATCAGATAAAGCATAAAAAGAAGTTTAATTTGACACCTAATTCACTTTCATATCTTCAGTATTAAGAAAGTTATGACCATTTTCATACTCGGAAATTAGCATCTTGTTCCCCATTGCCTTTCAATTGACTAAACTCAAAAGCTGTGATCTAGAACAGTTGAAAGCCCATAACTTTATTAAAAATTAAGAGAACTAAATGAAATTTTCAGTTATTATAGATTGAAGCATTCTGAAACAAATATGAAACAACATTACTTGGATGACCTGAAATTAAAGCATATAATTAGTTAGTTATCTAATTGTAGCTAATTACAAAATTCAATGAATATATCTAAACATCTATCCATTTCTTAAAAAAAGATAAACTTTTTTTTAAATTGCCTAAGTGTCCAAATAACATTCACACAATAATCCACAATATAACATAATTTTTAAATCTCATTTTCATGAATTTATAGGCCAAATGGAAGGAATTTAGTGTTTACTGCCTGTAAATTAATGGCCATTTAAATCAACTAGCGAGTGGGTTTTAGTGGAATGCAGTGGATTAGAACGTTGCGGTTTGCGGTGAAGTCAGTATGAAAAATACAGCCGGTTCATACATTTTTTTTGTCCCCTTTTCGCAACATGAAAATGTGATTAAAGCCTTCCTAAAAAACCAAGTTTTTATGAAAAAATAAGCTGTGTAGCTTCTTTTATCGCCTACGTTAGGTCCGTTCCGCTGTCACCATTCAGAGCTTTAGAAGATGATTTTTAATCTACTCTAGTTAATAAATAATCTAGCATAGTTTAAAAATACCTTTATGAATGAAATGTTGGAGCGATTTCTCTTTAGCGACGAAATCGCCCGACATGGATCGACTTGGACTGCCTAGAAAAAATCGGCATTTTAAACCCGCCCCCCTCTGAACGGCGCCAAAGTCGCGCACACGGGGAGCGGCAGAACTGCAGCGCTGCTCAAGGTAGGTATTGTAACCTTGAGTGGTGAGTGTCTGTAACACCCTTCCAAAGTTAATGGTTGAGGCAAATACAATAGTAACATTGATGAGAATTTGGATAGGCAAATGGATAAGCAGGGAATTGAAGGATGTGGATCATTTGCAGGTGGATAAGAGATGGTATTGGCACAGGTATTGTGGGTCGAAGGGCCTGTTCGTAACTGCAAGGGCCAGGAAGCGAGTGGGTAAGATCACCTCTGACCCCTCTCACCATGGCTACAAACTCCTTGAAGTGGTGACTCCGGACTGTCAAAGCCACCACAGCCAGACACACAGTAACAACAGCTTCCTTCCATCAGCAGCAGCTCTACGCAACGGACAAATGTCTGGAGCCTCTTTTTACTCTGGGATTTTATTTTCACATGTTTAAATTATAATGTTTTATTTTTAATTGTCTACTGTATATCCTAACGAGCAAAGCACCAGGCAAATTCCTTGTATGTATACATACTTGGCTAATACATTTTTATTTGATTCGAATTGTGTGTTGTACGTTCTACTATCTGTGTTCTAATTATGTACGGTTATGAGAAGTATGGAAAGGGTATACAGGCAAAATCATTATACCATGGTTGGAGTATCAAAATAGATGGCATAGGTTTAAGGTGAGGGGAAGGAGTTTTAATGGCTATCTGAGAGGTAACCTTTTTAACACAGAGGTTGGTTGATATCTGGATCTTGTGCCAGATGAGTTGATGGAATGAGATAAGATCACTGCTAAAAAGTGTATTATACCAGGCACTGTGTGAAAGGGATGACATGGAAGGATATGGGCCAATTGCTGGCAAATGGGATTGATGATAGATGGGAACAAACATCAGTGTAGATGTATCAGATGGAGGGATTTGTTTCTGCACTGTATCTCTCTGTTAGCAAATATGCTGGGATCGAGTCCATTCTGAAGAGCAAAGATGTTCAGATTTGATATTTTGAATTGAGAGCTATTTTCTGATATTGTCAATAAATGGGTTGAGAAAGCTTCCTTTGGAAGGATCTTATAGAAACATATAACATTCTTAAGGGGTTGAACAGGCTAGATGCAAGAAAAATATTCCTGATGTTGGGGGAGTCCAGAACCAGGGGTCACAGTTTAGGACTGAGATGAGGAAAAAGTTTTTCACCCAGAGAGTTGTGAATCTGCGGAATTCTCTGCCACTGGTTGCAGTGAAGGCCAATTCACTGGATACATTTAAGAGAGAGTTAGATATAGCGCTAAGGGCGAATGGAATCAAGGAATATGGGGTGAAAGTCGGAACTGGGTACTGATTTTGGGTGATCAGCCATGATCATATTGATGCCGTTTGTGACTCAAAAGGTCGAATGGCACCTGTTTTGTATGTTTCTATGCTTATGATACATGGGAATAAAATTATTTGGTTAAAATATTCATTAATAACCAGAGATGGTAGGTAGGCCCCAACACTGGTTTGTCTCACAGCGTGCACACTCCAGAAACAACCAGAAGACATTGACAGTGCATATCCACTGCCGTCCATCATTACGCACTGTGGCCAGTTTATTTTGGTTTTGCACTGCAGCAAAATCATTTCATGACCAATACTCTCTGGCCACGAGTGAAGAACCAGTTTATTGAGTATTATTGAAGGACAAAGTGAGCAGGTGCACGCTGAGTTGCCATGGCTCAAGTCAAGTCAAGTCAAACAAACTTTATTGTCATTTAGAAATACATCGATATATGCAGTTCCGAACGAAATTCCGTTGCATTTGGCTCCCTGTGCAACACGATAATTAACAGAAGGATAAACATGGATACAATGGATAAAAAGGATAAAAGGATAAGTAGACAATGGTGGCAGCCCCTTACATGGCAGCCTGTCCAGTTTGAATTCTTTGCATTCACACCCCTAATGGGAAGATTCCACTGTACATGGAAGGTTCCTGGTGTAGACCCGACGTGGGGAAGCGCCGTGAATGGGGGTGGGGGGGGGGGGGGGGGAGAATAAAGGAGCACCCAGCGTGGGGGAGCGAGAGAACCTGGCATGGGATACTTTGTAACGTTGGCAGTGCCCTTTATGTGGTGGCTATTTGCATACCTTGGGTAAGCAAAGCAAAGAATTTCACTGTGACTCATCATTCATTAATTCATTCAATATTGATTCATAAAGTATTCATTCATTTATTCACCTAACCTCACCAAGTTATCACTGAGAATTGCCAAACTTCAGGTGAAGGCCTTTCCCACTGCGGCAAACTAATTGGCGAGTTTAGAAGAGTTTGCCCTCGACTCATACTCACAGCATGGTCGACACGAGGTTGTAGGAGGTCTTTGTAACTCTCCTTAATGCTCGAGAGTAGTCACCACGTCCTCGAGGCCTCAGCTAGGTTGCGGCGTATTTTTCAACATGCTGAAAAATGCCCACGAGTAAAAAAAGGTCACCATGGAAAAAACATCGATATTTTTACACTCGTAGGTTTAGTCGACATAGGTCGTAGTAGGTCGGCATGTTACTCATAGGTAATCGAGGGTAGTCAAAGGTAAAGCTCGTTGAGAAAAAAAAGGTAAGTAAACCGACCGGTAATGTTAAATGCCCGCTAAACTTTATTAAACGTTGTCTGGCTTCTTAAAAGTATCTCCACTCATCCTCCCCCCCTTCTCCCCCCTTCTCTCCCCTTCATTCCCCTTCTCTCCACCCCCCCCCCCCCCCACCTCTCCGCGCTCTCTAAAGGACTCACCATAACTGTGCCAGTCATAATTTACCTTCCTGTTCATCGTGGGTGTAAATTTCAGACAGCGCTCCCCCGCTTCCCCTGGTCCCCGCCTTTGCGATATGTATGTGTATGTGGGTGTGTGTGTGTGTGTGTGTGTGTGTGTGTGTGTGTGTGTCTGTGTGTGTGTCTGTGTGTGTGTGTGTGTGTGTGTGTGTGTGTGTGTGTGTGTGTGTGTGTGTGTGTGTGTGTGTGTGTGCGTGTGTGTGTGTGTCGGTGTGTGTGTGTGTGTGTGTGTGTGTGCGTGTGTGTGTGTCGGTGTGTGTGTGTGTGTGTGTGTGTGTGTGTGTCTGTGTGTGTGTGTGTGTCTGTGTGTGTGTGTCTGTGTGTGTGTGTGTGTGTGTGTGTGTGTGTGTGTGTGTGTGTGCGTGTGCGTGTGCGTGTGCGTGTGCGTGTGCGTGTGTGTGTGTGCGGTTGATCCAGCTCACGGTTTCATCGCTGACGGTCGATCCAGCTCGAGGTTTTTCAGGCGAGTGCCCTCGAAGTTGAAGGTTGAAGGCAGTCACTGAAACGTCGTTTTAGTGGGACAGGCCCTACAGCTGTCTAAACTTGAGTACATATAAATCTGTAAACATTAATATGTCTATTGTGACAGTGCCCTGTTCTTTGGATGCCTCTCTTGTCCCTGTCACTGACTGGCAGGCCAGGAGAGGCCAATCCTCAGCATCACTGGTAATAGCTGGGTCCGATCAGTTGATATTAGTGGGTCACTTGCACCTTGTCAGTCTACTTACTCCCTATAAAACCCGGGCATTCCAGTCTGAGGGGAGAAGACAAGAGATGAAGAGAAGAAAGACTGAAGAAAGAGGAAGAATAAAGAGAGTGAGGAAGGAAGACAAAGTGGCGAACCTCCCTGCTAGCCGTGATCCCCTGTTGTAGGTTTCAGGAAGACTCAGTCACTGGGACAAACCTGAAAGCACCAGCGTCACAAAACCCTGGACAGCCAGCTCCTCTACCCTGAGCCATGATTGAGTGGCCGGGCAAGCCTGAGATGCCAGAACATCGCCCTGCGCACAGACGCCGAGGAAACACACAACACACACACACACACACACACACACACACACACACACACACACACACACACACACACACACACACACACACACACACACACACACACACACACACACACACACACACACACACACACACACACACAAAGACTGGCCGCTAGCATAATCCAGACTGCCAGCATTGCCTTGTCAAGCCCAAATCTGGGACACCATGAAGAAACCTGCACTGTTAGCATCTCCGCTTGAGGCAAGTGTGAACTGCAGGGAGAAGCCTGAGATTGCCACACATCCTCCTTCAAAGATCAGGACTAAACTGCTGGGAGAAGCCTGAAATCACAACATCAGTCCACAAGTTCACAAGTTTTAGAAGCAGAATTAGGCCATTCAGCCCATCGTGTCTACTCCACCATTCAATCGTGGCTGATCTCTGCCTCTTAATCCCATTTTCCCATGTTCTCCCCATAACCCTTGACACCTGTTCTAATCAAGAATTTGTCTATATCTGCCTTAAAAATATTCACAGACTTGGCCTCCACGGCCCTCTGTGGCAATGAGTTCCACAGATTAACTACCAACTAACTAAAGAAGTTCCTCCTCACCTCCTTTCTAAAAGAGCATCTTTTCATTGTGAGGCCGGGACCTCCTGTCCTAGACTGTCCCACCAGAGGTAACATCCTTCCCACATCCACTCTATCTATGTTCTGTAAGTTTCAATGAGGTCCCCCCTCAACCTTCTAAACTCCAGCGAGTAGAGACCCAGTGCTGCCAAACGCTCATCATATGCTAACCCACTCATTCCTGGAATCATTCTTGTAAACCTCTTCTGTACCCTCTCCAGAGCCGGCACACCCTTCCTCACACGTGGTCTGACGGTGAAGGACAATGCCTCCATGTGGGCCTAGACTTTATTTCCACCGCAATAAAATATATTGTGCGCGATCACCCAAGTGTGAATGTCGGTGCGGTCACTGCTGAAAATAGCGATATCCCCGACACCACACGAGGCAGGAACATGACTATGCATATCAAGTCTTATCAATTGAGCTGCATAATTCTGTCTGATATATTCAATAGTTACATACTAAAGATTTTACAGATTTTAGATCGTTCGCTTGTGTGTCAGATGACGTTCTGCCATCGCGTTGCCACAGCCAGCGCCACATCAGTGCCTCTGTGGAGATCATCCGCAGTGCATGCCTCTCCGCCACAAGTCAGTAGGAGGGCCATTGTCTGTACAGGGCCTGTCCCACCAGCATGCAACTCTATGCGATGAACGCGATCAAACCGGCAGCGGGGGCCGCGCGGAGGTCGGGTGATCCCCTGTACAGGGCCGTTCCCACCAGCATGCGCCTGCATGCGGCAAGCGCAACTAAACCGGCAGCGAGGGCCGCGCGGAGGTTGGGTGAGTGGCGCAAACGCGGCGCAAAGCGAGGAGAACTTGAAGCAAGTCCAAGGTAAGTTCGCCAGGACTTAGAGGGTACACAGAGAGGGGCACCGAGACACACACACATACAGGGCCACGGAGCCACACACATAGAGGATCACGGAGGCACTTACAAATAAGTTCACGGAGGCACGATGTCGGGGCGGTGTGTAAATGTGGAGGCGACTGCGAGCCGACAAGCCGTTGCCGCGCGGGATTTTTAGACATAGTCGGTTTTTCGGAGCCCCGCGCGTTGTCGGGACAAACTCCGCACAATTCCGCGTGGCTCCGGCGATTGATGTGGGACCGGCCCCGCGACGCCGGACGGCTCAAGCGACCACGTTAGGTCGCGCTAATCGCGTAGAGTTGCATGCTGGTGGGACAGGCCCTTACCTCTCCACAGTTGCACTTGTCAGAGTCTGAGAGCCCCACTTCTTCAGGTTGAGTCCGCAACGTCCCACTCCAGTGCGGAGGTGGTTTAGGGCTTTCCAGGTAGTATAAGGCGGGTGGTGTCCTGGTGCCATCTGTTGTTTGGTTTTGGTGCCTGACACGGTTGGCTCTAGTTCCATGAAGCTGTTGCAACTCTTCAGGCGTTTCTTGACGTGTTGGTGATTGTGCAAGGGGTGGCGGATGTCTGCGTCCGAATTGAAACATTCAACTGCAGCTGCCCGATCACGTACTCGAGATGGTTCGTTGATGCCTGCCAGCTCGTACAGATGTTCCACCTTTGTCGGCTCCAGGCATCCTGTGGTTTTCCTGCAGGCAGTGTTCAATACAGAGTCCACCGGGCGTGCATGTTTAGACAGGCTCCAGATTGCATATTCAGGGGGCTTGCATATTCTGCCGCCAGGGCTGCAGTGAGGATTGTTGTTCGGGTCACTTCCAAATGAGCCAAATGATTTTAGATGATCAGCCATGATCATATTGAATGGCAGTGCTGGCTGGAAGGGCCGAATGGCCTACTCCTGCGCCTGTTTTTCTATGTTTTTCTATGTTTCGATGCTTTCTAAGATAAAAATGTACACGGTGGCGGTACAAATGACACGGTAGAGTCGCTGCCTTACAGCGCCAGAGACCTGGGTTCGATCCCGACTATGGGCACTGTCTGTACGGAGTTTGCACGTTCTCCCCATGCCCACGTGGGTTTTCTCCGAGATCTTCGGTTTCCTCCCATACTTCAAAGACATACAGGTTTGTAAGTTCATTGGTTTGGTATAAATGTAACATGTCCCTAGTGTGTGTAGGATTGTGTTAATGTGCGGGGTCACTGGTCGGCACGGACTCGGTGGGCCGAAGGGCCTGTTTTCACGCTGTATCTCGAAGCTTCTCTTAAAAAGGATGCATGGGACAGGTATAGGCAGCTGGGATCAAGTGCATCCCTGGAAGAGTTTCGGGGACGAATCAGTAAACTAAACAAGGAAATCAGAAGGGCAAAAATGGGCCAGGAGACAGCTCTGGCGGGTAGCGTTAAGGACAGTCCCAAAAGATTTTATAAATACATAAGGGGGAAGAGGGCAACTAGAGAGACAGTGTGACCTCTCGGGAATCAAAGTGGTCACCATTGTGTGGAGCAACAGGAGATGGACATGGCCCTAAATGAGTATTTCTCCTCTGTATTTACCAAGGATAAAGAGGGAAGAAATTGGAGCAGTCACTGGACGTGTCTTGAGAGCAGTCAGGGTTACCGTTGAAGAAGTACTGAAGGTACTGCCGTGTTTGAAGGTAGACAAATCTCTAGAGTCCGATCAGATATATCCAAGGACATTGCAGGACCAAACGCAGGCAAGTGGGACTAGGGTAGCTGGGACATTGTTGGCCAGTGTGGGCGATTTGGACCAAAGGGCCTGTTTCCACACTGTATCATTCTATGACTCTATAACTAAACTAAACACATTTGCTCAGAGGGATTTGGAAGGGAATCGTTCAACAATGGAATGGGTTCTTTTTTTAATGGATTTGATGGAAATTCCAACAAGGAAGATGAGTATTATATTCATTTCGAGGGGCAGCTGAGCCCAGTAACTCCACATCACCATCTGGGCAGGACTGGCCTACCAGTCCAGTGACAAATGATTCTCCCTGGAACACGCGTTTCCTCCAAGTGTTTATGTGTAGGAAAGAATTGTAGATGCGGGTTTGAATCGACGATAGACACAAAATGCTGGGGTAACTCAGCGGGACAGGCAGCATCTCTGGAGAGAAGGAATGGGTGATGTTTCGGGTCGAGACCCTTCTTCAGACTGATGTCAGGGGAGTGGGCGGTATAAAGAGTTTGCCATGTAGTTTGCTTTGGAAGTACAGGGGCAGAGAAAGTAACTTGCCTGCAGCATTAGTGCCGTGAAGGGCAAATTTCCACCATGAACACAGAGAAATGCAGGTGGTGAATCACATGGGTTTAAATTTGCCTAAATGCACGTTTGCTCAATGGCATTAACTGAGGGGAACACGCTCTAAGCACGAGGCTCCTCTCCATTCACACCTCGCTCGTTCTAGGTGGGCTGGGCCTCATCTGCTCTTGGCAGCCTTGCAATGGAAACTGATTTCCAACAACAGCAGACCATCCAGACCAGGTGGAGGATTCACAGTGTCCATTCTATGCCAAAGCAATCGAGTTGATTGGGCAAGATTTACGCACAGGTCCATAGTTAATTCACCATCTGCTTCTTGCGATTCTGCCATTATCATCATTGAAAATGGTTTGTACAAACAAAAGTAGCACAGAGATTACACAGAGATGGTATGCTTGTTCTATAAAAGAGCTATACAATTAGTCTCACTTCCTCTAATTCTCATAGCTCTACACACCCCCTTTATACATTCATCCAATTCTCTTTGACAAACTGTCATTAAATCTGCTTCCATTATTGTTTTGCATTCCAGACCATAATATTCCAGCATGAGAAGATATTTCGCTCATCTTACATCTAGCTGTTGTATCTTAAAGCCAGACACCACAAAAAACAGGTGCTTTGGCACAACCTATCCATGCCGACAATCAAATACCTATCGTAATTAATTCCATTTACCCGATTCAAAGTTAGATACTTAATTTATTAATGATTTAAATTTCTATAATTTGATGATTCAAGCATTCACTGCTAATAGTGCTAACAAACTGAAATGTTTCCTTGATCATCGTTACTTTTTTACATGTTTCATTCACTCGGTCTACTGTAAAATACCGTCATTTTCGCCACCTCCTACGTGACCCCACACTCGCCACTTCTTCCCATCCCCCCCCCACCCCCCCGCTCCCTCCGTAGTTCCCTAGTCAATTCTTCCCTTCCCTCCCGTACCACCCACTCCCCGGGCACTTTTCCTTGCAACCGCAAGAGATGCTACACGTGTCGCTTTACCTCCCCCCTCCACTCCATTCAAGGACCCAAGCAGACGTTCCAGGTGCGACAGAGGTTCACCTGCACCTCCTCCAACCTCATCTATTGCATCCGTTGCTCCAGATGCCAGCTGATCTATATCGGTGAGACCAAGCGTAGGCTTGCTGGTCGTTTCGTCGAACACCTCCACTCGGTCCGCAATAACCAACCCGACCTCCCGGTGGCTCAGCACTTCAACTCCCCCCTCCTATTCCGTATCTGACCTTTCTGTCCTGGGCCTCATATTCCGCTTGGGCAGTTTGCAACCTAGCGGCATAAACATTGACTTCTCCTCCCCTTCTCAGCTCTCCCCCAGCCCTCGGGCTCCTCCTCTTCCTTTCTCCTTTCTTCTCCCCCCCCCCCCCCCCCCCACCCTACATCAGTCTGAAGAAGGGTTTCGGCCCAAAACGTTGCCTATTTCCTTTGCTCCATAGATGCTCCCGCACCCACTGAGTTTCTCCAGCACTTTTGTCTACCTTCGATTTTCCAGCATCTGCAGTTCCTTCTTGAACACTATTGTATACCTCTCTATTTCACCGTCAAAATCTCTTGTTTCCCTTTCCCCTGACTCTCAGTCTGAAAAAGGGTCTTGACCCAAAACATCACCTATTCCTTTTCTCCAGAGATGCTATTTGACCGAGTGTCTCCAGCCTTTTGTGTCGACTGTTAAAACGATGCTCTGGCAACAGCACCAAATCTTCCAGACCTCCCAGTTGAAAAGCCACCATTATTTTCTCGGTCTGGAACCAGAGTTGATTTTTATTTCACTCCTGCCAACTCCTACTGCTTTCTAATTATTATACTCTATTATTCTCTATATTTGTCGTTTCAATTCACCTGTATGTGATTGTCTTTCCGCTGGCTGGTTAGCACACTGGTGCACATCCGTGTATGTGACAATAAACTACATTGAAACTGATGTTGTGCATCTGCTGCTTTGTTAGTAATCTGTGGCGGCGCGACTCACGTTGCAGCGGCCCGTACAGCCTGTCTGTCTTTTAAAATTTTTTTTGTCTAGTTAAATGTAGTTGTTTGTGGTTTTTTTTGTACTGTTTCTCACTGTGTATATGTGGGGGGTGGGGGAGGGAGGGGGAAACTTTTAAATCTCTTCCCTGCACGGGAGGCCCAAACTTTTCCCTGTCGGGTCTCCGTTGTCGTTGGGGCCTAGTACCGTGGAGCAGCCTCCAACCGGGATGACCTGGGGGCTCCAGTTATGGAGCCTGCAGAGCTGCGGACTCACCGTCGTGGGGCTGGCCGGCCTCGGAGCGTGGGGAGCGGTGGTGGCTCGCCGCTGCGGCCCGACTCCGGAGCTCCAGCTCCAGCTCCAGCTGCAGACCGGTGGACTGTCGGGATATCGGGAGCTCGCGGGTCCGGGACCGCTTTCCGGAGCTCCCGCAACGCAACATCTCCCGCTCGTGTCGCGGGGTTGGATCGACCCAGAGCGGGGCCGTACATCGCCCCCCGCAGCTTTAATGGCCGTGGGACTTAACACCGCCCGCCTGGGGCTCCAACGTTGTGACTTTTGGGCCTAGAGCGGGGCCGTCCATCGCCCGACGCGGCCTCAATGGCCGTGGGACTTAACACCGCCCGCCTGGGGCTTCGACCTCGGGAGAGAAATGGTGCGGGGGAGGGAGAAGACTTTGCCTTCCATCACAGTGAGGAGGAGATTCACTGTGATGGATGTTTGTGTGAATTGAATTGTTTGTGTGTTTTGTAGGAATTGTTTTGTTTGTTTGGCTGTAGAAACAGAATTTCGTTTGAGCCTCTCTGAGGTTCGAATGACAAATAATAAAATCTAAATCTAATCTGATCTAGTGTGGTTTCGTTACTCTTAACCAGGTCAACATGGATAGTGTTGTTTCTCATGGTTTTGCAAGTGGATGGGCAACATTTGCTGATTAGCAGTTCTGACAGTCTTTCGGTGTTGTTTTGAAATGATTGGGGTTAGCAAAATCATTTTGGAACTTGTGCGGTATTTGTTTGTTACTGTGCTTAAATCCAGAGCTTAGCAATGTTGGTCCTGGACAGCGAACATCTATCATATCGATCCATTGCCCAGACCTATCCATTGTCTTCAACTTGCATCTGCTGAGATAGAAACATAGAAACATAGAAAATAGGTGCAGGAGTAGGCCATTCGGCCCTTCGAGCCTGCACCGCCATTCAATGTGATCATGGCTGATCATCCAACTCAGTATCCCGTACCTGCCTTCTCTCCATACCCCCTGATCCCTTTAGCCACAAGTGCCACATCTAACGCCCTCTTAAATATAGCCAATAAACTGGCCTCAACTACCTTCTGTGGCAGAGAATTCCAGAGACTCACCACTCTCTGTGTAAAGAATGTTTTCCTCATTTCGGTCCTAAAGGAATTCCCCCTTATCCTTAGACTGTGACCCCTTGTTCTGGACTCCCCCAACATCGGGAACAATCTTCCAGCATTTAGCTTGTCCAACCCCTTAAGAATTTTGTAAGTTTCTATAAGATCCCCCCTCAATCTTCTAAATTCCAGCGAGTACAAGCCGAGTCTATCCAATCTTTCCTCATATGGAAGTCCTGACATCCCAGGAATCAGTCTGGTGAATCTTCTCTGTACCCCCTCTATGGCAAGGATGTCTTTCCTCAGATTTGGAGACCAAAACTGTACGCAATACTCCAGGTGTGGCCTCACCAAAACCCTGTACAACTGCAGTAGAACCTCCCTGCTCCTATACTCAAATCCTTTCGCTATGAATGCTAACATACCATTTGCTTTCTTCACTGCCTGCTGCACCTGCATGCCTACTTTCAATGACTGGTGTACCATGACACCCAGGTCTCGTTGCATCTCCCCCTTTCCTAATCTGCCACCATTCAGATAATAGTCTACCCTCATGTTTTTGCCACCAAAGTGGATAACCTCACATTTATCCACATTATACTGCATCTGCCATGCATCTGCCCATTCACTCAGCCTATCCAAATCACCCTGCAGCCTCCAAGCATCCTCCTCACACCTAACTATACCCCCCAGCTTGGTATCATCTGCAAATTTGGAGATGTTGCATTGAATTCCCTCGTCCAAATCATTAATATATATTGTAAATAGCTGGGGTCCCAGCACTGAGCCTTGCGGCACCCCACTAGTCACTGCCTGCCATTCTGAAAAGGACCCGTTTACTCCTACCCTTTGCCTCCTGTCTGCTAGCCAGTTCTCTATCCACATCAATACTGAACCCCCAATACCGTGTGCTTTAAGTTTGTATGCTAATCTCTTATGCGGGACCTTGTCGAAAGCCTTCTGAAAGTCTAGATATAACACATCCACTGGTTCTCCCTTATCCACTCTACTAGTTACATCCTCGAAAAATTCTATCAGATTTGTCAGACATGATTTACCTTTCGTAAATCCATGCTGACTTTGTCCAATGATTTCACCACTTTCCAAATGCGCTGCTATCCCATCTTTAATAACTGACTCTAGCAGTTTCCCCACTACCGATGTTAGACTAACTGGTCTGTAATTCCCCGCTTTCTCTCTCCCTCCTTTTTTAAAAAGTGGGGTTACATTAGCTACCCTCCAATCCTCAGGAACTACTCCAGAATCTAAGGAATTTTGAAAAATTATCACTAATGCATCCACTATTTCTGTGGCTACCTCCTTGAGTACTCTGGGATGCAGACTATCTGGCCCTGGGGATTTATCGGCCTTCAATCCGTGCATCGAAGGAATCGTGCATCGAGATGCATCAGAAGGAATTACAAATGTTCACCCCTCTCTCTCATCCACTGTCTGTGTAAGTCTATATTTCTCAACAGCATCCCATCTATTCTCTTGACCTCTTCAGCTTAAATCATCTACGGTTTCCAATTTTTCTCAGTTCCGGGACATTTTCCTGTACCTGGGTACATGTAACAATAAACAAAGCTAAACTAAACTAAACAAAACTAAAGATTGCCCCGTGGTGTATGTGGCAATATACCAATCTAATCCCTGGTAAGGTTACAGGATTAAGAAAGAAAGCAGGATCAGTGAAATATCCTTCTTGCTCTTTGGCAGTCCTTGGGTTTGAGGGTGATTTGCTTCTACTGTTCTGAGGGTTCAACGTCGGCTGATGAGGTCAGTGTGGGATGGGTAGACTTGTTCTATGGATGGTGCGGTTGGGTGGGAAGTGGGCGAGACGGCACTTTCGTTTCACTGTGAAATATAACAATAAACAGTCACACGGAAAACTGAAGCCTCCGGCGAAAGAGGTCATAAGGACATCGGTATAAAAAGGAACTGCAGATGCTGGTTTAAACCGGAGATAGACACAAAAAGCTGGAGTAACTCAGCGGGACAGGCAGCATCTCTGGAGAGAAGGAATAGGTGACGTTTCTGGTCGACCATAGGAGATAGCAGAATTAGGCCACTCGCCCATCAAGTCAACTCCGCCATTCAATCATGGCTGATCATCTCACCCTCCAAACCCCATTCTCTTGCATCTCCCCATAAGCCCTGATACCGGTACCAATAAAGAATCTATCCACCTGTGCCTTAAAAATATCCATTGACGGCATCTGTGACCAAATAATCCACAGATTCACCACCCTCTGACTAAAGAAATTCCTCCTCATCTCCTTCCTAAAGGAACGTCCTTTAATTGTGAGGCTATGACCTCTGGTCCATCACTCTCCCAGGAGTGGAAACATCCTCTCCACATCCACTCTATCCAGGCCCTTCACTATTCGGTAAGTTTCAATGAGGTCCCCCCTCGAATAACAATTGCAATCTAGAAGCAATTAGAGAAGTAATCAAATGTTCCAACATTTAGTGGCTGCTAATAAATACTCTTATATCCTGGTAATTAACTGTTCATTAAATGTGCATCAATTACATCACAGTCATTAATCGTTCGGTGAAGTTATCATCATTCAATGACCATGCTAGTGTGATGGCCATTGAAGTCTGTCGGATTTTCTTTAAAATTAATTATCCACACATTTAAAAAAATGAAATTGTGTGGTGTTACGATATGAGACGTGTCAGCATTCTTCTTGGTGTCATTAATAAGTGACTCAAATATTTTTAAATATTTTCATCATACAATGGTGAATCTGTGGAATTCTTTGCCACAGAAGGCTGTGGATGCCAAGTCAGTGGATATTTTTTAAGGCAGAGATAGATAGATAGATTCTTGATTAGTACGGGTGTCAGAGGTTATGGGGAGAAGGCGGGAGAATGGTGTTAGGAGGGAGAGATAGATCAGCCATGATTGAATGGCGGAGTAGACTTGTTGGGCCGAATGGACTAATTCTACTATTCCTTATGACCTTATGACTGGGATCAATGTAAATCAGTGCAAAATACTAGTCAGACTCCAAAATTCATGCGGCACGGTGGCGCAGCGGTAGAGCGTAACAGCGTCAGAGATCCGGGTTCAACCCTGACTACAGGGACTGTCCGTACATTGTCCCCGAGACCTGTGTGGATTTTCTCTGAGATCAGATTCCTCCCACATTCCAAAGACTCATGCCCCTGCCGCACTTAGGAAACCCGAACGGAAACCTCTGGAGACTTTGCGCCCCACCCAAGGTTTCCGTGCGGTTCCCGTAGGTTTCCGGAGGTTTTTGTCAGTCTCCCTAATGGTCGAAAGTGGTTTCCGTTTTAAAAATTGGTAATTTGTTAGTCGAAGCCGGTTGCGATGCTAGTTGAAGGTGGTTGCCGGAGGACAAAAACCTCCGGGAACCGCACGGAAACCTTGGGTGGGGCGCAAAGTCTCCAGAGGTTTCCGTTCTGGTTTCCTAAGTGGGACAGGGGCATTAGAAAATTCTGCAGATGCTGGTTAATATCGAAGGTCTGAAGAAGGGTCTCGACCGGAAACGTCGCCCATTCCTTCTCTCCAGAGATGTTGCATCACCCGTTGAGTTAATCCAGCATTTTGTGTCTACCTTAGGTTTGTAGGTTACTTAACTTGGTAAAATTGTAAATTGATCCTAGTGTGTGTAGGATAGTGTTAATGTGCGGGGATCGCTGGTCAGCATGGACACGGTGGGCCGAAGGGCATCTTTCAAAGCTGTATGTTTAAACTATGGCCTGACTATGGGTGAACTGGGGATGGGGTCTGGACTTTGTGCCTTCCCTCATAATGGGAACCATTGTGGGGGGATGTTTTTTATGTTTATGTTAAATTCTTTAATGTTATGTCCTATCTTTATCTATGTGCTGCATGGCAAGACAAATTTCACTGCACCAATTGGTGTATGTGTCAGTAAATGTCCTTTGTCCTTGTCCTTTTAAACTAACGAAAACTTTTCATGAGTGATTCTGATATAATCATTGTAATCAGCCCCAGTTTTCAACTATGATTTATGCCTCATTTTTCTTGTTCTCTCCACATTATATTGTTTGTTGGAAACAAAGGAAAACAACTTCACAGTTCTCATAACTAGTGTCTTCAAAACCACAATAAAAGCAGAAAATGCTGGAACATTCTCTCCTCCCCATGTTCTTTTAGGAAGGAGATGAGGAGGAATTTCTTTAGTCAGAGGGTGATGATTCTGTGGAATTGTTTGCCGCAGAAGGCTGTGGAGGCAAAATCAGATGATATATTTAAGGTAGAAATAGATAGATAGATGCTTAATTAGTAAAGATGTCAGAGGTTATGGGGAGAAGGCCTAGGAAGGAGATAGATCAGCCATGATTGAATGGCAGAGTAGACTTGAAGGGCCGAATGACCTAATTATGATCTTATGAAGATAGGGCTAATATGAATAGGTGCCAACTGGTCACTGTAGACATGGTGGGCCGAATGACATGTTTCCATAATATATGACTCTATAGCTACTGTATCACACTGGCACACATGCTCTGGTGTAAGTAATAGTGAACTCTCATATTGAACAGTAACTTGCAGTGATTGCACATATGTATTTAAGTGCTAAATCAGGTACTTTCTTTCTCTGGGATGTGGGGCATAACAAAGGCTGTCTAACAACAACTACTTACCAAGACAACATTTGTTGGACATAAGCACACTGAAGGTATCCAAAATGTTAGGGTATCTTCATTCTGATGCAAACAGATTTTTAGTGCCTCTGCAATTGCAATACCAGCAGACACTTATGGACTGAAATTTAATTACGGTTTTGAATTTCATTTCTTGCTGCTCATGAACCATTCTTCAGCTTAATTTTTTAGTTCAGTTTAGTTTAGAGATACAGCGCGGAAACAGGCCCTTCGGCCCACCGGGTATGCGCTGACCAGCGGTCCCCGCACTCTAACACTATCCTACACCCACCAGGGACAATTTGTACATGCACCAAGCCAATTAACCTACTAACCTGTACGTCTTTGAAGTGTGGGAGGAAACCGAAGATCTCGGAGAAAACCCACGCAGGTCACGGAGAGAACGTACAAACTCCATACAGACAGCACCCGCAGTCAGGATCAAATCATGACAGCCTATTAACCTACAGGTTTGTAGGTTCATTAAGACATAGCAGAATTCTTTGCTGTGGTGCAAAACACATATTTTAGGCAGTTACCTGTAACTACCAGCAACTTCCAGGCAATGGCTTCGGGAAACACTGAAGGCCAGTGGTAGTAAAAAGAACATCTGGAAATGGACAATTGGAAATAGCCAAACTCTATTTTGATGTAAAAAACACATTTCTAAAGGAACTTAATGAGTCAGGCAGCAATTGTGGAGGGATTTCCTCTTCAGATATTACCTGAGTTCCTCCAGCTGTCGGGTTTTGCTTAAAGTGTTCCAGCATCTCCAGTCCCTTGTGCCTCCATTTAGATGTTGCTTGTTCACTGGTCTGTGTACTACCAGCAAGGTTAAGGGCCGTTCCCACCAGCATCCGACTCCATGCGATGAGCGCAACCAAACCGGCAGCGAGGGCCACGCAGAGGTCGGGTGAGTGGCGCAACGCGACGCAAAGTGAGGCGAACTTGGAGCAAAGTCTTAAGGTAAGTTCCCCCGGACAGAGAGGGGCACACATAGAGGGGCACAGAGGCACACACACAGAGGGCCACGGAGCCACACACATAGAGGGTCACGGAGGCACCTACAGAGAGGGTCACGGAGGCACGACGTCGAGGCGGTGCGTAATGCGTCGAGGTGACTGCGAGCCGACAAGCCGTTGCCGCGCGGAATTTTTGAACATGGTCAGTTTTTCGGAGCCCCGTGCGATGTCGGGACGAACTCCGCACAATTCCGCACGGCTCCGGCGATCGAAGTGGGACCGGCTCCGCGACGCCGGACGGCTCAAGCGACCACATTAGGTCGCGCTCACCACATGGAGTTGCATGCTGGTGGGGCAGGCCCTTTAGAAACCATCGTTCACCCACAGATATCTTAAAGAGTTTATTCTTGACCACCTTTCTGCAAGGGAATTTTACATAACCAATTGGTTTATAGATCACTTCAGTGGGGCCGTTAACAAACGATTAGTTTGTAGTGAACTGAAGCTCAGATATGTCAGGGTTCATGCGTATCGCAAGGTTCCTTACCGAGAGAACTACAATGATACAGTGTTTAAGAAGGAAACTGCAGATTCTGGAAAATCGAAGGTAGACAAAAATGCTGGAGCATCTATGGAGCGAAGGAAATAGGTGACGTTTTGGGTCGAGGCCCTTCTTCAGGCAACAATGATCCAGTTGTTTTTTAAGACTTTTCATAGTTCCTTTCCACTTTGGGATTTGAATTTACAGTGTCCTGGATTATTGCTTGGCTTTGTTTAGTTTAGAGATACAGAACGGAAACAGGCCCTTTCGCCCACCGGGTCCGCGCTGAGCAGCCAACACTATCCTACACACACTGGGGACAATTTACATTCATACCAAGCCAATTAACCCACAAACCTGTGCGTCTTTGGAGTGTGGGAGGAAACCGAAGATCTCGGAGAAAACCCATGTGGTCACGGGGAGAACGTACAAACTCCGTACAGACAAGAACCCGTAGTCGGGATAGAACCGGGTCTTGGGCAGCAACCCTATCACTGCGCCAGCATGCCGCCATTCATTCACTAAAGGGCCAGGTCCACTTTAACAACCTAATTCACGACCTTTAGTACTCGTGGACATTTTTCATCAGGCTAGAAAATCACTCAGGCCCTTTACTCAGCCTCTGCACTTTCATACTGCTATTAACTAAACCTATTTCATTGGTTGTTACAGAATAAAGCACACTCTTAGGATTTATTGGTGTAAGTAACTATTCCTCCTACAAAACATTGCCTCGACTAACTATTGTCCGTATTTCACCCACTTTACTATTAACATGACTTTGCTAAAGTTTTGATGGTGGTAAAATAAATTAAGTTGCATGTATTTGTGAATAATTTTTAAGTGAGGGTTGGGGAACCCCATGTAATGTAAGTACATGCCTTCCTTGAAGAACCCCCATTTTGGTGCAGTGGTTTTAACCCCATGTTGTGCCAGGAATGACAAACAGTGGCTGTCCCAAAACAGTGTGGTCCCGGTTCCCCTTCGATGCTGATTCTATGCAGTCCTGACATGCAGATGGTCTGAGGGATTTACACGTGACCCATTACAGGAAATGTTCAATTTTACAAGTTACATTGAATAACCCCAAAATGGCCATTTTGCTTTTGAAAAATAAAATCAATTTTATTGTGCAGAGCTGCAAAAAGGTTATGCAATTTGATTTCCGCTCCGAAATCTTTGCATCCTTAAGGGCCCGTCCCACCAGCATGCGATTGCATGCGTCTAGCGTGACCAAACATAGTCGCTTGAGGCGTACAGCCAGTCGGTCCCACTTCGATCCGCGGAGGCCTATGGAGTTGTGCGGGGCTGGTCCCGTCATTGCGCAGGGCTCCGAAAATCCTGCACTGTTCAAAAATTCCATGCCAACGGCCTGTCGGCCCGCAGGCACATTGAGGGCGTACGCTGCGTGTTGATGGGCGAACGCAGCGTCTTGATGTCGTACGCAGTGTCTTGGCGTCGTACGCATCATCTTGACGGTGTACTCCTAATGCGTGCCGTTGTGCGATGACGTCACCGCCCAACACCGTGCGACGTCCAAATTCAGTCGGCCCGCCTCCTGCCCAGCTGATTGGTGAGTATGATGTCAGGACCAGCCCCGCACAACTCCTGACATCTCCGCTGTTCTAATTGGGACCAGCCCCGCGAGGCCGTACACCTCAAGCGGCCACGTTTGGTCACGCTAGACGCATGCAATCGCATGCTGGTGGGACAGGCCCTTAACTAACTCTGTCAGAGCAAGCCTGTTTTCCTGATCAAATTCCCTAATCCCATCAACTGCTGTCACAGAATCATAGAATGGTACAGCATCTAAACAGGCCCTTCGGCCCAACTTGCCCACACCGGCCAACATGTTCCAGCTACACTAGTCCCACCTGCCTGCGTTTGGTCCATATCCCTCCAAACCTGCACTATCCATGTACCTGTCTAACTGTTGCTTAAACGTTGGGATAGTCCCAGCCTCAACTACCTCCTCTGGCAGCTTGTTCCATGCACCCACCACCCTTTGTGTGAATAAGTTGCCCTTTTGAATCCTGTTAAATCTTTTCCCCTTCACCTAAAACCAGTCCTCTCTGGACCTCGATTCACCTACTCTGAGCTAGAGACTGAGTGTGTCTGTAGGATCGACTGAATCCCACGATAGAAAGCAAAGAACAAATGACCATCAGCTAAGCCAGACTCCTTGTCTCACGTTTATTCCAGAAGCCCCTTTTACCTACATTCTCACCAATCATAACCCATGTGCAGATAAAGCCAATTAGTGCGTCTGACCTTGGAGTTGTTATTGAGCTCTTGTGACTGGGCCTTCTCGTGAGGCTGCTGGCGAGTTGCCAACGGTGACAGGCTGCATGCAAAACCAACGTGGGCGTGAAGGAGCCACAAATGTACCTGATCTATTCCGCTCATGATTTTATACACCACAATAAGGTCGCCCATCATCCTCTGGCACTCCAAGGAAGAGAGTCCCGGCCTACTCAAGCCTTTCGCTCAAACCCTCTAGACCTGGCAACATCCTCATAAAAAGCAAGGATCCTGCTTCTTATGTTTTTGTATTTATTTTAAAAGCACGGCACGGTGGTTTTTATGGTGTTTTTTGCTCCAGTGTTTGAGTTAAAACAGGAGCCGCGGAAGGTTTTTGAAAGTGGGGGGCTGAGCGATCACTGATCACCGGCCTCGGGGGTGGGTACCCGGTGAGGGGGCGGAGCGGAGCGGCTGAGTGGGGGCAGGGTGTGGGAGCGTGGCACAATGATTATTTTTTTGTTGCACGACCTCCAAAAACTGGGAAATTATACAGGCCATCCCCCAATTCTCAGGCCAACTCTCCCTCTCTTTCTCTCCCTCCCTCTCTCTCTCTCTCTCTCTCTCTCTTGGCCGACTCTCTCTCTCTTGAGACCGACACTCTCTGTCGGGGCCGACTCTCTCTCTGTCTAGTGTCCCACCCTCCCTCCCTTCCGCTCGGCGGCTGATCACAGCGCTTCATTCACGGCCCCATATTTCGACTGTGAACGGCGCTGTGATTGAGCGGCCGTTGACCAGAGGGGGGGGTGGGGTTTTGGGGGGGGCACTCGGTTTCCTCCACGACTAGTCATGGTTTTGCCGCGCTCACTGTGCGCTTGTTCTGAGATTCTGGATGGCGGAGGTCCTCAGAAAAATACGCCTGCGGGCCGGATAATTCCGGGTTATGAAGCATGTCTCGTCAAAGAAGTGGATGGGTTGCAGCCCCACCCAGCCCCCCCCCCAGCCCCCCCGATCCACGGCCCATGAAATACCATGCTTCTAACGTCACCTGACTACCAGTTCTAGCATCTAACTCGATACCCACTTATCACTGAAATGACAGCCAGAAAAATATTTGTTTCCATTTGCTCTATCAAAACACTGCAACAAATTGAAACCCACCTTCCCTCCTGAAAAAGCTTTAATATTTCAGAGGCTGTAAATAATTTAACATTCACTTTGGTGTCATTTTGCTTAAAGTGCTTCCTCTGCAGTAGTGGCACATTCTTCCTGAGGTACATTGTCCAGGAATGAACACACGACTGTCAAACGAGGACTGACTGCTGGTTTGTCTAATTATAGAATAGTAACGGCGTCGTGTCGCCCTTTGGAGATAAAAGCCAACATTCCATAACCTTTGTGATAGTTTGGTTTAGTTTAGTTTAGTTTAGAGATACAGCGTGGAAACAGGCCCTTCAGCCCACCGAGTCCGCACTGACCAGCGATCCCTGCACATTCACACAACCCTACACACACTGGGGACAATTTACATTTATACCAAGCCAATTAACCTACAAACCTGTGCATCTTTGGAGTGTGGGAGGAAACCGAAGATCTCGGAGAAAACCCACGTGGTCAGGGGGAGAACGTACAAACTCCGTACAGACAGAACGCGTAGTCAGGATCGATCCCGGGTCTCCAATGCTGCAAGCGCTGTAAAGGGCCTGTCCTACCAGCATCCGACTACATGCGATGAGCGCGATCAAACTAGAAGAGGGGGCCGCGCGGAGGTCAGGTGATCCCCTGTACAGGGCCGTTCCCACCAGCATGCGCCTGCATGCGGCAAGCGCAACCAAACCGGCAACGAGGGCCGTGCGGAGTTGGATTGAGTGGCGCAACGCGGCGCAAAGTGAGGCGAACTTGGAGCGAAGTCTTAAAGGTAAGTTCGCCAGGACAGAGAGGGACACACAGAGAGGGGCACAGAGGCACACACACAGAGGGCCACAGAGCCACACACAGAGAGGGTCACGGAGGCACCTACAGATAGGGTCACGGAGGCACGACGTCGAGGCGGTGTGTAATGCGTCGAGGCGACTGTGAGCCGACAAGCCGTTGCCGCGCGGAATTTTTGAACATGGTCAGTTTTTCGAAGCCCCGCGCGATGTCGGGACGAACTCCGCACAATTCCGCACGGCTCCGGTGATCGAAGTGGGACCGGCCCCGCGACGCCGGACGGCTCAAGCGACCACGTTAGGTCGCGCTCATCGCATGGAGTTGCATGCTGGCGGGACAGGCCCTGAAGGCAGCAAACCTACAGTTGCACCACCGTGCCAGCCTTTCTACATCACTACAGAATAATTGGATTATTGCTCGTTATTCACTGTATCTTGCTTTTCGTGGAGGATATTTACCGATGAAAATATAAAAATGCAACAGGTATTCTCTCTTGAAGTAGTTTACCAAATCAATGTGATTTAAAAAAATATATCCCTTGTAACACTTCACAGGTTTGTAGGTTAATTGGCTTTTGTAACATTGTAAATTGTCCCTAGTGTGTGTGCAATAGTTAGTGTTAGTGGGATCGCTGGTCGGCACGGACTCGGTGGGCTGAAGGACATGTTTCTGTGCTGTATTTCTAAACTAAACTAGAGTCAGTAATAAACATCAAAATCTAAACCTGTATTATTGCATTTTAAGTTAGATTCTGCCTTCGAGTGATTGAATGAACTAAACATGTTCCTGTCTGGGTGAGATAAAAACTGCCTTCTTCACAATCCATGAAAGATTGGGCAATACTCCGAGGTAAAGCATGCAGATGTTACGTGAGGAACTGATTGCAAGAGAGCACAATTTTGTCCGAATATCGGCATAGCAAGAGTTAGGGAGGAAAAATAAAAACTGTAACATTGAAAATATTCGCAATTTGGAGAAGTATCTACTGATAAATGTCTGTCGCAGGCAGTGGTTGGCACCATTAGACCAGAAATCTGCAGCACATTACCAGGTGCTACCTGAATCACCCCACGTAAGATCAAGGCAAATGCTTGGTGCAGAATGAATATTGTGGTACTGTGCATTGGATTACGCTGCAGAGATTTGACAAGAAGGAAAAGCAGGTGGTGTATCCTAAAGGTTATTGTTTTCAAGGCTTTGTAAGATGTTCCTCACAGAAGTAATAGGATGTGGTCTCTATCGGCTTTGCATGTACATTTTCTGTGACGCTGTGAAACTAATGTTTCGAGGTAACTCGGCTGCTTGAGTCTGAAGAAGGGTTTCGGCCCGAAACGTCGCCTATTTCCTTCGCTCCATAGATGCTGCCGTACCCGCTGGGTTTCTCCAGCAATTTTGTCTATTGCTTCATTTGACCAATCTTCCTTCCTGGCAGCTGGCGAGAACAAAGGCCCACGTGCGGCGCAAGGCCTGGTTCGCCGCTGTGTCGAAGGGCTCGGTGGACCGCTGCCTGCAGGGGGAAGCTGAGAAGCCCCGAAGTCCGGAGAGTTGACTAGGACTGAGCCGATGGGGGAGACGGACGTGCAAGGAGTGAGCCGGTGGGAGAGTGAGCGGGGAATTGCCTCGAGCGCCTCCAGGGTCGGCTGTTGCAATAGGCGTCCCTGGGACACAGGGTCCGACAGTCGGGCGAGGAGTGGGACGTTGGCTCAGGGGCCTGCAATAGCCTGGGGCTCACCTGGATCGGGGGCACCCCAGTGCATCCAGCATGTCGACCCGACTTTGGACTGTCTCCTTGTAAACAACACCAAAATATGGCCAGTGTGCATTTGTGGGTTGTGCAAAAGAACCTCACGTGACAGTAAAAACCGTTGCAAATTTCTTCCTTGATCTTTTTAAGCTCCAAATGTACAACCCTACCTGCTCATCCACCTCTATACATTCCCACTCTGCTGTTATTTCACTCTCCAAGATTCCAGCTCAGTGCTTCACCAACACAATCATTATTTATCGCTTCTTAATGCACCTCATCATCAGCTTGAGCCTCTGTGAATCTGATGCTATTCCACACTAATGGCCTCACCTCTTTGCCAACTGTCTCTAATTTAATTTTGTGTCTCGAGGCAGGCTTTGATTGATACGGTCATCAGGACAAGGTTGGTAAAGTATAGTAACGTCTGTAAACTTTAAACTTCAGTAAAACTGGACTGGTCCAGGAATGCTGGGGCCCTGAACAAGAAGGGAAGAGCATGCTGTACTTTTTGAGTTGCCTCCGCTCCATCAACGTGTGCTGTAAGATGCTGCAGATGTCCTACCAATCGGTGGTAGACAGTGCTATCTTCTTCGCTGCCGTGTGCTTGGGCAACAGGGCGAAGGCTGCGGATGACAATAGGAAGCTCATCAGGAAGGCTGGCTCCGTCCTGGGGGCAGAGTTGCATTCATAGGAGGTGGTCTTGAAATGGAGCAAGTTCATCAAACTACGGAACATCTTGGATAATGCAGCTCACCCCCTCCATGACACACTGGTCAACCTGAGGAGCACCTTCAGTAGGTATGTTACAAAACTTTCCTTGAGCGGCGCTGCAGTTCGGCCACTCCCCGTGTGCGCGACTTTGGCGCCTTTCAGAGGGGGGCGGATTTAAAGTGCCGTTTTTCTCCAGACAGGACAAATCGATCCGTCTCAAGGGATTTTGTTGCTAAAGAGATACTGCTCCGACATTTGTTTTACGAAGGTATTTTTAAACTACGCTAGATCATTTATTAGCTAGAGTAATTTAAAAATCATCTTCTAAAGCCGTGAGTGCCGACAACGGGAAGGATTTTACGTAGGGGTAAAATAAGGTACGCAGTTTATTTTTACATAAAAACGTGCTTCTTAGGAAGCCTTTAAACAAATTTTCATGTTGCGAAAAGGGGACAAAAAGAATATACGAACTGGTAGTGTTTTTCCTGCCGACTGTGGGTTAAATTCACTGCAAACCGCAACATTCCAATCCACCACATTCCACTAAAACCCACTCGCTAGTTGATTTAAATGGCCATTAATTTACGGGAATTAAACACTAAATTCCTTCCATTTGGCCTATAAATTCATGAAAATGAGATTTAAAAATCATGTCATATTGTGAATTATTGTGTGAATGATGTTTGGACACAGGCTATTTAAAAATGTTTATCTTTTCTTAAGAAACGGATAGATGTTTAGATCTAGTAATTGAATTTTGTAATTAGCTACAATTAGGGAACTAACTAATTATATGCTTTAACTTCAGGTCATCCAAGTAAGAGTGTTTCATATTTGTTTCTGAATGCTTCAATCTATAATAACTGAAAATTTAATTGAGCTCTCTTAATTTTTAAGAAAGTTATGGGCTTTTGACTGTCCTAGATCACAGCTTTTGAGTTAAGGCAATGGGGAACAAGATGCTAATTTCCGAGTATGAAAATGGCCATAACTTTTATAATACTGAAGATATGAAAGTGAATTAGGTGTCAAATTAAACTTTTTTTTAATGCTTTATCTGGTGGGATAAATTGCAGACTTGATTTTTTAAATCTCAAAATGTTGTAACATTGCTACCTTCAGCAACAGACTGGTTCAACCAAGATGCAGCACACGATATAATTCTTCCCCGTGGCTATCAAACTGTACAACCCCTCCCCTTTCTGCTGTGAGATAGACACAGACTGACTCCCCTCCCTCCCCCTCCACAATTTTTACACATCCCCAATCCTTTCCACTCGTCACTTTAAATTCATGTTTCATGTAAATTGTGTTTTATGAATGATGGCAGATCAATTGCTCTCCTGGGGTAAATAAAGTTCTATCGCATCATAAACGTATGTGGTTCGAGATAAAACACATTGTCTGACTGTGTAACAAAAATGTCACAGAGTCTACAGTGTCGGTGGAACTTTGAACGTTGTTTATGAAGGCAAACAGCATAAGATGAACTGTGAACAAAACATCATTGATAGAAGAGGAAGGAACTGCAGATGCTGGTTTAAACAAAATATATAGGAAGGTTCTCAACCAGAAACGTCACCTATTCCTTTTCTCCAGAGATGCTGAGTTACTCCAGCTTCTTGTGTCTATCATCATTTATTGAAGGTAGTCAGCTCCTAATCAAGGGCAGAGGTTGATACATCTACACCAAGTTCGCTCCCTTTTTAAAGATACACTTAATTTGTGCTGCACTGCTTTCTGTTTTTTCAAAAATAAGTTATAACCATATAAAAACTATTAACCATAAAATGATACCATTAGAAAATACACCTTTATTCCTGTTACCAAAATGCATGACTCCACACTTTGCTCCGGTTGTGAAGGGAAATGTTCTACGGGGAGGAGAGAGGAATCCGTATCCGGTGGTGAATCTTGTTGCAGTTTAAGTTCAAGTTACAATTATTGTCACATGCACCAATTGGTACAGTGAGATATGAGTTACCATACAGCCATACGAATACAAAGAACACAATACACGATAGAATTTACCATGAAACATCCCCACACAGCGGAATCAACGTTTCCCACTGTGAGGGAAGGCAATAAAGTTCAGTCAACTTCCTCTTTATTCCCCTGTGGTCGGGGCCTTTGAACCCCCCGCAGTTGCCGCTACGGCGTCCCCATGTACAGGGATGATCGGAGATCCAACGTCGGAATGGAAGAACACACTCAGCGACTTGGAGTTTCCGATTCGGCCGCTTCCTACCGGAGACCGCGGCTTCCGAAGTCCACAGGCCGAGCTGGGCGGAGATTCAATGCTGGCGACCCTTGGCTAAAGATCCCAGGGCTCCACGATGTTAAAGTCACCGCCGCCCGTGACTGGACGTTCTGCAGACCACAGCTCCACGGTGTTAAAGCAGCTGGCCCAACACGCCAGAGCTCCAACACGGCGATCCCCGGCAAGGCATCGCCCCGCTCCGTGATGGAATCGAGTGCTGCGCCGCTGCTGAAGTTCTGGCCGGTCTCCGGTAGTAAAGGCCGCACCAATCCAGATGGTAGGCCGCGAGGGGGGGGGGGGGGGGGCGAAGATGCGACTCAGAGAAAGACGCATCCTCGACCACGAAGTGACTGTGAAACATTTTCCCCTCTTCCCCCCCAACCTCCACCACATAAAAAAGATTAAGAGACCTCCAAAAACATACTTTAAGACAGACTAAAAATAACAAAAAGAGTGAAAGGACGTACAAAGTGAGGGTGTTCAGCGAAACGATCGCCCTGGAACAGCGGATATAGTAGGTGAGGTTGAAGGAGGTGCAAGTGAATCTCTGCCTCTCCTGAAAGGACTGTCGGGGTACCCGGACAGAGTCGAGGTCAGATGTTACATTTCCTGCAGTTGGAGGGGAAAGTCCCTGGGGAGGGGTTGGTTTCGGTGGGAAAGGTAGAGTGAACCAGGGCGCTGCAGAGGGAACGGTCAATTTTGTTCAATGTTTTGTAATTTTGTGTTCAATTGTATTGTGTTTAATTTTTGTCACTCAGCAATAGAAAGGATGTAATTACGCTAGAAAGGGTGCAGAGAAGATTTACGAGAATGTTTCCAGGACACGAGGGCCTGAGCTATGGGGAGAGATTGCGTAGATTGGGAATTTATTCCTTGGAGCGCAAAAGGCTGAGGGGTGCTCTTACAGAAGTGTATAACATCTAGAGTGAAATAGATAGGGTAAATGCACAGAGGCAGAGTCCTTTACCCAGGGTTGGGGAATCAATAACCAGAGGACATCGTTTTGGAGAAAAAGAATTGGTAATGTTTCAGGTCAAGACCCGGAGGAGGATTTGTTCTGGCAGGGTCAATGCACTTCATAGCCTGAGCAGCTCCTAAATCTCCTCACTCCACAAAGCTGTGATTCTCCAGAACGGACGGTCCCAAACTATGGCCGTGACTGCTCAGACACGCTCTTTCTTCACTCATTGCCACAACAGGACTCGTCAGCCTCCACCGGAAGCCCAATAGATTATCTCCTTCATAGCTGGGAGAGTCTCCTGCATATGAGCTGAATGTCATCCAACGCTTCCATAATAGAAACTGATTTGGGTATTTCCAATGCACGTCGAGGCGTACAACAGGCTACTGACATCACAGTGATATGTAATCTCGCATTGCTTTCCCAATCAACAATGGAGCCTGAAGTGTACCATTGATTATCTCCTTTGGGTCTCGAGTAAATGCCAATTACATCCCTGGTTTCCATCTCGTCGTTATATGATTTAATTTTGTTCCACACTACCTGTGGCCAATGGTTCACCAGGGTGGTCAACTTGTGGAACTCTTTGCCAAGGCCAAGTCAATGGATATTTTTAAGGCAGAGATAAATACATTCTTGATTAGTACGGGTGTCAGGGGTTATGGCAGAAGGCAGGAGAATGGGTTAGGAGGGAGAGATGGACCAGCCATGATTGAATGGCAGAGTAGACCTGATGGGCCGAATGGCATAATTCTGCTCCAATCACTTATGACCTTAAATGGGGAGTGCTTTCTATGCCAATGGTTAAGTTCTATTGGCATTTGCACCCTATGTGGCTTCCCTACTGTGTGACACTTACATCATTTGGCAGGGCTGAGCTAACGTGGATTGATCAGTGAATGTAGCCACACATTGGAAACCGAGGCATTCCCACACCTGGTGCCATCTGTCCAGGCTCATCGGAGACACCTTATGCAAGTATAAGTAACTGAAGATAGACACAAAATGCTGGAGTAACTCAGTGGGACAGGCAGCATCTCTGGAGAGCAGGAAGGGGTGATGTTTTGGGTCAAGACCCTTACAGGCTAATCTTAAAGTAATGAATTCTCGTGACAGTAAAACAAATGTTTCATTTGCCCTTATATGTGAAGTGGGTACAGGTGGCGGGGCAGTGATGCACAACATGCTAACAGAAGACATCTGTTTCCACAAACAGTTGGTGCGACGTGGTTTCCAGTTAATGTGAGCTGTGGCTCCCTGAATATGGACAGCATATTCCATTCCTCCTCACTGTCCATCTCTCTTAGGAGTTTGACCTCCTTCAGCTGAACAGCTTTGAAATGTTGGTTTAATTCAGTGTTCAGCTATGAAGAAGTGCATTTAAGGTGGAGCAGGTCAGGGTCGATGGCTCTGGGCATTAGACAGCATCAGAACTGATTGGCAGATGTCTGAAGCAGGGTCATGACCCAAAACGTCACCCGTTCCGTTTCTCCAGAGATGGTGCCTGTCCCGCTGAGTTATATTTGTGTCTATCTTCGGCAGACGTTGGCATATTGTTGATGACCACTTACCTTTGACACAACGCTCCAAAGTTAGTCAGAGGAAAGTTGAACGTGGTTAATGGTAATGGGCATCAGGGGAGGAAGCTTCAATATGGAAAACTAATTTTAGTCGGGGACGGGGTAGCAAGGCAGAGAGTACTTTAGATTAGTTTAGTTTAGCGATACACCGTGAAAACAAGCTCTTTGGCCCACCTCGTCCGAGCCAACCAGCGATCCTGGCACACAAACACTATCTTACACACACCAGGGAAAATTTTATATCAATACCAAACTAATTAGCCTACAAACCTGTACTCTTTGGAGTGTGGGAGGAAACCAAAGCATCTCGAAAAAACCCACGCCGGTCCCGGGGAAAACGTCCAAACTCCGTACATCCAAGCACCCGTATTCAGGATCGAACCCAGGTCTCCGGCGCTGTAAGGCAGTAGCTCTCCTGCTGCACCACCATGCCAGTACTAATTGCCAGTACTAATTGCCAGTGCTAATAAAGAGCAGAGTACCTATGGCTCTTAACTATTGATGTACAAATCTACACTGTCTGGCCAATCTCCAAGGTTATATTTTTTTTCTTCCGATACATACAAAGCCAAAATCTCAGTGAAGTTTCAAATTATTTTTCTCCTATTTGTTTTATTCTCTCTCTCTCTCTCTCTCTCTCTCTCTCAATGCTGCCACACTTGTATTTGTGTGGTCCCTTTGTCAGCAACTGTTTAAATGTGACAAATCTTCATATTTTACCTTTATTCCTTGTGCTGCCAAGGCGGAACGGTGGCGCAGCGGTAGAGTTGCTGCCTTGCAGCGCTTGCTGCACCAGAGACCCGGGTTCGATCCCGACTACAGGTGCTATCTGTACGGAGTTTGTATGTTCACCCCGTGGGTTTTTTCCGGGGTCTTCGGTCTCCTTCCACACCAAAGATGTACAGGTTTGTAGATTAATTGGCTTGGTATAAGTGTAAATTGTCCCTAGTGTGTGTGGGATAGTGTTAATGTGCCGGGATCACTGGTCAGTGCGGACGCGGTGGGCCAAAGGGCCTGTTTGCTCGCTGTATCTTTAAACTAAACTAAACTAAGGAGTCTCGCACAGATGATCCCATTCCTCATAGTTACCAAGCAACTGAATCATCCTACCACAAGCAGAGAGCCGTGCTGTACGGCTATCCCCCTATTTGGTGACCCTCGCACAATTCTTGATCAGACTTTGCTGGCTTTACCTGCTACCAAACATTAGTCTTTTATCATGTATCTGTACACTGAAAATGGCTCGATTGTTCCCTTACTGTCTATCCGCTGACTGATTAGTACGCAACAGAAGCGTTTCACTGTACCTCGGCACACGTGACAATAAACTAAACTGACTAATAATTTCACTGGGTGGGACTCACTGGATAAGGTTTCTTTTGGATAAATCCAAAGGAGAGGATGGGAAGCTTGGTTTAAAAACTGTTTGTTGGGAGTTTTGAAAGAGACCTGTATAATACAGAGAGGTCGCAATAATAAAATATATGTTTGGATAATCAGACTATTCCAACATTTAAGAAACTGCTGGACAGGTACATGGATAGGACAGCTTTGGAGTGATATGGGCCAAAGATAGGCAGGTGGGACTAGTGTAGCTGAGGCATGTTGGCTGGTGTGGGCAAGTTGGGCCGAGCGGACTGTTTCCACGCTGTGTCACTCTATGACTCTATATGACTGCAAAAGACACACACGTATTTTATAAGGGTAATGAGCAACATCAGAGAGACCAGAGGAAATAAATGTGTTGTAGAAAGGAACTGCAGATGCTGGTTGAAACCGAAGATAGACACAAAATGCTGGAGTAAATCAGCGGGACAGGCAGCATCTCTGGATAGAAGGAATGGGTGACATTTCGGGTCGAGACCATTCTTCAGACTCGTGTTTATAGATATGTAGTGAAGGCAATTGGGGAAGGGGTAATGTAACTTCTATTGATACCTTTAAAATGGAACTGGATCAATATTGTTGAGTGATTCAAGAGTCAAGAGGGGCAAGAGTGTTTAATTTCCCCATGTACCAATAACAGAACAATAACATTCTTCCTTGCAGCAGCATAACAAGCCCGTAAACACAATACCCATAGATGACATATAATAAACAGAAACAAAAATCAATGTTAATAAACCAATATCAATGCAAATAGGTATTATCTTAGTGCAACAATACTTCATAATTTAGTTAGCATGTCGTAGTGTGCAAGGGCCTGATGTTGTGGGGAAGAAGCTGTTCCTGAATCTGGAGGTTACGGTCTTCAGATTCTTACATTTTGTTTAGTTCAGTTTAGTTTAGTTTAGTTGAGAGAAACGGTGCGGAAATAGGCCCTTTGGCCCATTGATTCCACACCGACCAGCGTTCCCTGCACACGAACACTCTCCTACACTCACTACAAACAATTTACATGTTAATCCAAGACAATTAGCCTACAAACCTCTACTTCTTTGGAAACCGGAGCTCCCGGAGACAACTCATGTAGGTGACGGGGAGAACGTACAAACTCCACACAGACAGCAGCCGTAGTCAGGATGGAACTGAGTCTCTGGCGCTGTAAGGCAGCCACTCAACCACTGCGCCACACTGCCACCCTGTTCCGATGGCAGGAGTTAAATGAGAGCATGGCCAGTGTGGTCTGGGTTTTGGATGATGCTGGCTGCCTTTTTGAGGCAGTGCCGTCGTTGGTATGCAAGCCGGTACCTGTGATGGGTCAGGCAGTGGTCATCACTTTGTGGAATCTCTATCATTCCTGAGCATTTGAGTTGTTGACCCAGGCCACGATGCAATCAGTCAATATGCTCTCTACCGTACACCTAGCGTGAAGCGTGGATGGAGTAGATGGGGCGGAAGCTGGTTAGCGTGATAGACTGGGCTATGTCCGCAACTCTGCGATTCCTTGTGGTCTTGGGCAGGGCGTTTCAAAACCAAACTGTAAAGCACACAGCAAGGATGCTTTCTACGATGCATTAGAAATTAGTAAGAGTTGCTAGGGGCATATCAAATTTCCTTAACCTTCTGAGAAAATAAAGGTGTTGAGGTGCCTTCTTGGCTGTAGTATCAATGTGGACCTGGGCAAATTCATGGTGATATTTACATCCTAAAACCTGAAGTTCTCAACCATCTCCACTTGATACAGGTTGACGTGTGAAGTCGGTAACTGACTCTTTCCTTTTACTGATGCTGAGGGAGAGATTATTGTCTATACATAATGTTCCTACGTTCTTTATCTCCTGCCTGTACTTCATCTAGTCATTGTTCACGATCTGGCCCACTATGTTGATGTTATCTGCAAACAACCTGAAGAATAGCGGCACAGTGGCACAGCGGTAGAGTTGCTGCCTTACAGCGCTTGTAGTGCCTGAGACGCGGGCTCGATCTCAACTACGGGTGCTGTCTGTACGGAGTTTGTACGTTCTCCCCATGACCGCATAGGTTTTCTCCAAGATCTTCGGTTTCCTCCCACACTCCAAAGATTTATAGGGTTGTAGGTTAATTGGCTTGGGTTTGTACACTTGTAAATTGTCCCTAGTATGTGTAGGAAAGTGTTAATGTGCTGGGATCGCTGGTTGGCGCGGACTCGGTGGGCGCTGTATCTCTAAACTAATCGTTTAAAAAAGGGTCTCGACCCAAAACATCACCCATTCCTTCTCTCCAGAGATGCTGCCTGTCACACTGAGTTATTCCAACATTTTGTGTCTAACTTATCAGGATCAATCACTTGAAGAAGGATTTCTACTGTCAATAATACCAGATCATACCAGTCTGAAGACGAGTCACGACCCGAAACGTGGCCTATTCCTTCTCCCCATAGATGCTGCCTCACCCGCTGAGTTTCCACCTTTGTTTTTCCAACATCTGCAGTTCTTTCTGAAACATAATACCAGATGTGTCACTTTTAAATCATTTCAATGTTCAGAGTAAATTGGAATGTGGTACTTTATACCAGAATGGGAAGTGGAGCTGAAGTAGACACTTATAACTACAGAGAAACAACATAAGAGATGAAGGTAAAGAGAATGGGCATCAGAGATGATGCTAATGTGATCGAGAATTACAAATGCTTGTGAAGCACGACAGAGTGATATAGTCCACTTGGGGCAAGTGACTTGTTTCTCTGCAATTCTGAGCATGCTACGTTTCTGCAAGCTATATAACAGTATAGTGTAAGAAGGCCCTTTGGCCCACCATCTCTGTGCTGACTATCCCGCCAAGTTGAACTGCCCATTTGCCTGCACATAGTCCCTATCCCTCCATTCACTGCGTGTTCAGGTATCTGTCTCATTGGCTCTGATAAATTGCTATCGTATCTACTTCCACCACTTCCGCATTTCAGGCACCTTCAACTTTGTGTAAACAAAACACAAAACGTGCCCAGTAAACCTTTAAACCTTCCCCCTCTCACCTTAACTTTATCCTCTCCAACATTTAATATTTCCAGCATGGGAAAAAGATTATAAGTTTAGGTTCGTTGTTGTCATGTGTCAAGCTTTGTTTTGCATGCTACCCAAACAGATCAGGTGTACCATACATAAATACAATCTAGACAAACACATGTACAATACACAGAGCAAAGGGTAACATAGATCAGAATATAATTCTCAGCATTGCAGCCCATCAGCTCCATGAACAAAGTCCATTGAAAACAATGGGGAGGAAGGAGGTGAATCGGACAGTAAAGGGCCTGTCCCACCAGCATGCAACTCCATGCGATGAGCGCGACCTAACGTGGTCGCTTGAGCCGTCCGGCGTCGCGGGGCCGGTCCCACTTCGATCGCCGGAGCCGTGCGGAATTGTGCGGAGTTCGTCCCGAGACCGCGCGGGGCTCCAAACAACCGACTATGTCCAAAAATTCCGCGCGGCAACGGCTTGTCGGCTCGCAGTCGCCTCGACATTTACACACCGCCCGGACATCATGCCTCCGTGAACCTATTTGTAAGTGCCTCCGTGACCCTCTATATGTGTGGCTCCGTGGCCCTGTATGTGTGTGTGTCTCGGTGCCCCTCTCTGTGTGCCCTCTAAGTCCTGGCGAACTTACCTTGGACTTGCTCCAAGTTCGCCTCGCTTTGCGCCGCGTTGCGCCACTCACCCGACCTCCGCACGGCCTCTACTGCCGGTTTGGTTGCGCTTGCCGCATGCAGGCGCATGCTGGTGGGAACGGCCCTGTACAGGGGATCGCCCGACCTCCGCGCGGCCCCCGCTTCTAGTTTGATCGCGCTCATCGCATAGAGTTGCATGCTTGTAGGACAGGCCCTTAATACCCTAGTTTATGTGAGGATCATTAAGAAGCCTGATGTAAGAGAGGAAGAAGCTGTCCCTGCGTCGGGTGGTTTTTGCTTTCAAGCTTCTGTACCTTCTGCCAGATGGGAGAGCAGTTACAGTTTAGTTTATTTTCACGTGTACCGAGGTACAGTGAAAACCAGTCAGCAGAAAGATTATGCATGATTACGATCGAGCCGTTTACAGTATAGACACATGATAAGGGAATAACATTTAGTGCAAGGTAAAGCCGACAAGGTCCAATCAAGAATAGTCCAAGGGTCACCAAGGAGGTAGATAAGAAATGTTGCTGTAGGAATAGAGATTTAAGAATGTGGTGAGATTGTAATATGAGTTTGTGGATCTGCGTCTGTGGCTAGCACGCAAACAGTCGCCCGGGTTGGGCACCATTTTGGAATGTCCAAGGAAGGTCAAGTCTTTGATTGTGTGGCCTGCTTTTCTGAGGCAGCGTGAAGTGTAGATGGAGTCAATGGTGGGAAACTTTGACTGCTTACCCTATCTATGCCTTTTACAATTTTATACATTTCAGTCAGATAACCCCATAGCCTTGGATGCTTCAGAGAAAACAGTGCAAGTTTGTCAATTCTCTCATTATAGCAAATACACTCTAATCCAGGCAACATCCTGGCAAACTTTCCAACAATAGACACAAAATGCTGGTGTAACTCAGCGGGAGTCTCTGGATAGAAAGAATGGGTGATGTTTCTGGTCGAGACCCTTCTTCAGATGGGTCTGGGCCTGAAACGTCACCCATTCCTTCGATCCAGAGATGCTGCCTGTCCCACTGAGTTACACCAGCATTTTGTGTTTACAAATTAAACCAACATCTAGAGTTCCTTCCTAGACTTTCCTGCATCCTCTTCAACACCTCCATAGTTTGCCTGTGATCGGGCGATCAAAGGTGCATGCAATATTCCACATGTGAACGGTCAGAGGTTTTTGTAGTTGCAGCGTAATTTCCTGAATGTTGTTCTCAGCGCCCCAACTAATTAAAGCAAACACACCATATGCCTTCTTCACTAGCTTATCCACTTGTGTTGCCATGAGTTTAGCATTTTGGACACTGTTCTCAAAGAGGCAACTTTCCACGTTAAAACATAAAACAATATTTAAACCTCAGAGGCTAAATTTCAGAGGAACGAAAATAGGCCATTGTACATTTAGCATGATGTGGCCTTTCATTACAGAATCTCTCGCAATGAGCCTCAAGCATTCAGTATGTCATGCAAAGGACCTTCAGAGCTGGCATTTGCTTGCAGCACTCACTACAGTTGAGTCCATCTCTATTGATTTGCTCAGTGCAAGTTTATTCGTTAGTTGCATCTCAATTACCTCCAGGGACCGGCTGAGAAGCAGTCGTTTCACTTCTGGGAGATGCTTGCTGAGGGCAGGATAAAATCTGCCATTTTTAGTGCTGTCCTTACAGCTTACAAATCCATCCTTCAGCTTATCTGATCAAATCAGCACTCAATGACCAGTCAAACATGAGGAAAGAGAGAGAGGGAGAGAGTGGGAGAGGGGCATAGGGGCAGGGAGAGGGGCGGAGAGAGGGATAGGGGCATAGAGAGGGAGAGGGGCAGGGAGAGAGAGAGGGAAAGGGAGAGGGAGAGAGAGGATGGAGAGGGTGAGAGGGGGAGAGGGAGAGACAGAGAGGGGAGAGCTGAACTCTAGACACTTAGCAGCAAAATAGTTTAGGGCTAGATTAGAAGCACATGAATGTTGCAAAGAAGAACAACATGGTCTTTCTGAAGAAGGGTCTCGACCCAGAACGTCAACCAGAGAGGCTGCACGTCCCGCTGAGTTACTCCAGAGTGTTGTGTATTTTCTGGTTGGATTTACAGTTATTCATAATAACTACCTGTTATTATAATCCATGGATATAAAAAGTCCCCGAAGGCGAGGAACCTAAATGCTGATGCGGATTTATAAAAACATATTTTGGGTAGACTGACACTTCTTTTGTCAATGGGAGGCTGAGATGGAGAGGATGGATGTATCCAAGGAGAAGCTAGATAAACAAACAGTATGAAGAGGAAGGGATGTTTATGCTGATGGAGAGGATTACTAAATTGGTATACTTCAACTGAAAATTTATTTGTGTGAGTTACTGAATTATTTATGCTTCAATATGTTTAGTTTAGTATAGTTTAGAGATACAGCACAGAAACAGGCCCTCTGGCCCACCGAATGTGCACCGACCAGCGATCCCCGTACATTAACATCACCCTACAGACTCTAGGGACAATTTTACAATCATAGCAAACCAATTAACCTACAAACCTGTACGACTTTGGAGTGTGGGAGGAAACCGAAGATCTCGGAGAAAACCCAGGCAAGTCACGGGGAGAATGAACAAACTCCGTACAGACAGCGCCCACAGTTGGGATCGAACCCGGGTCCCCGGCGCTGTAAGGCAGCAACATTACGCTGCACCACCTTGACCTCCACCATCACTTCCAGCCTCTGTCTCAACACCCACCTGGCCATGGGCTCAGGTCAACACATTCTGGGCAGATATATACAATGTGTTGGTGTCCATGACTGAATCTAACCCACTGCAAAGTGCGAGTGCACCAGGCCTTCCAGAACTCCATGAATGAAAGTTATTTTCTTCACACTTTTCTTCAGTCCAAAAGTCCTGAAGAGCAATTATAAAATTGGCATGCGTAAAATGTAACAAATGCATGATCAGGATTTTAGATGGGTATTTGATTCCTGTAATATGCTTCTGCCAACATTCGTTGCTGCATTGACTTTACCTTTACCTGTTAGTCCTGTGAAGAGTTAGCACATTCCTCTGTAGCTCTGAAGAAGGGTTTCGGCCCGAAACGTTGCCGATCTCCTTCGCTCCATCAATGCTGCTTCACCCGCTGAGTTTCTCCAGCATTTTGTGTTTCCTCTGTAGCTCAACGGTTTGAATCATAAATTGGGTCTAAAGCCAGCAATCATGCTTGCACACAAACTTTGGTCTCTTTTATTTATTATTGAAAAGCATTGCTGTCATTAAGATAAGGTAACTGTGCTTGCATTGGGACATTTAAGCTTTGCATCCAGCAACAACTCAAATATCAGCATTAGAATACCAATTAAAGTCTCGACTCCATCATGAAATCATATTTTAACCCGTACCATATACATGTCACAAAATCAATTTTGGAACACGAGGCCAGGACACATAAATGAATGCTATATATTGCATACTTAATACATGCAAAGATCAGTCTCATGGGAGCTTGAATGTAAAAGTAGAGATAGCGTGCTGCAGTTATATAGGGGCCCTGCTGAATCTGCATTTGGAAGATTGCGTAGATTCTGGTCTCCCCCACCTAAGGAGTTCAGTTCAGTTTATTTATTGTCACGTGTACTGAGGTACAGTCAGCAGAAAGGCAATGCATGATTACAATCTATCCATTTACAGAGCAAAGATATATGATAAGGGAATAACGTTTAGTGCAAGGTAAAGCTTGCAAAGTCCAATCAAGGATAGTCTGAGGGTCATCAATGTGATCGTAGTTCAGCACTGCTCTCTGGTTGTGGTAGGAAGGTTCAGTAGCCTGATAACAGCTAGGAAATAGAAACATAGAAATTACATAGAAATTAGGTGCAGGAGTAGGCCATTCGGCCCTTCGAGCCTGCACCGCCATTCAATATGATCATGGCTGATCATCCAACTCAGTATCCCGTACCTGCCTTCTCTCCATACCCTCTGATCCCCTTAGCCACAAGGGCCACATCTAACTCCCTCTTAAATATAGCCAATGAACTGGCCTCAACTACCCTCTGTGGCAGAGAGTTCCAGAGACCCACCACTCTCTGTGTGAAAAAAGTCCTTCTCATCTCGGTCCTAAAGGATTTCCCCCTTATCCTTAAGCTGTGACCCCTTGTCCTGGACCTCCCCAACATCGGGAACAATCTTCCTGCATCTAGCCTGTCCAACCCCTTAAGAATTTTGTAAGTTTCTATAAGATCGGCTCTCAATCTCCTAAATTCTAGGGAGTATAAACCGAGTCTATGCAGTCTTTGTTCATAAGACAGTCCTGACATCCCAGGAATCAGTCTGGTGAACCTTCACTGCACTCCCTCTATGGCAATAATGTCCTTCCTCAGATTTGGAGACCAGAACTGCACGCAGTACTCCAGGTGTGGTCTCACCAAGACCCTATACAACTGAAGTAGAACCTCCCTGCTCCTATACTCAAATCCTTTTGCTATGAAAGCTAACATACCATTCGCTTTCTTCACTGCCTGCTGCACCTGCATGCCTACTTTCAATGACTGGTGTACCATGACCCCCAGGTCACGCTGCATCTCCCCTTTTCCTAATCGGCCTCCATTTAGATAATAGTCTGTTTTCCTATTTTTGCCACCAAAGTGGATAACCTCACATTTATCCACATTATACTGCATCTGCCAAACATTTGCCCACTCACCCAGCCTATCCAAGTCACCTTGCAGTCTCCTAGCATCCTCCTCACAGCTAACACTGGCCCCCAGCTTAGTGTCATCCGCAAACTTGGAGATATTGCCTTCAATTCCCTCATCCAGGTCATTAATGTATATTGTAAATAGCTGGGGTCCCAGCACTGAGCCTTGCGGTACCCCACTAGTCACTGCCTGCCATTGTGAAAAGGACCCGTTTACTCCTACTCTTTGCAAATAAACTGTCCTTGAATCTGGAGGTGTGCATTTTCACATGTCTATCCTTTTTGCTGATGGGAGAGGGGAGAAGAGGGGGGTGGCCAGGGTGCGACTCATCCTTGATTATGCTGTTGGCCTTGCCGAGGCAGCGTGAGGTATAAATAGAATCAATAGAAGGGAGGTTGGTTTGTGTGATGGTCTGGGCTGCGTCCACAATTTGCTGCAATTTCGTGTGGTCTTGGAAGGGGCTGTTCCCAAACCAAGCTGTGAAGCATCCTGATAAAATGCTTTCTATGGTGCATCTGTAGACGTTGGTGAGAGTTGTACTTGTACTTGGGATTAGAATAGTGCAGTGGAGATTCACCAGACTGATTGCAAGGTTGGTCGGTTTATTCTAGGTCAAACAGACGTTTATACTCTCTTGAGTTTAGAAGAATGAAAATTGATCTTGTTAAATTAAGAAACATTCTTGTGCGGCCTGGCAGGGTGAAGACAGAGTTGATGCTTCATCTGCTGATGTGTTTCATGGGCCTGTCCCACTTAGGCGATTTTTTGGGCGACTGCAGGCGACTGCCGCAACATTTCCAACATGTTGAATATTTTTCGTCAACAGCGGGGACAATTTTTGCTGTCTTAGGTTGTCGTAGGTGCTGTCGCAGCTTGTCGCCAGGTGCAGTAGGTGAATTCCATTACAATTAGTCGCTGGCAGTCACATAAAGAGTCGCCTACGTGGGACAGGCCCATTAGAAACCGGGATTACAAGGGAAATCAGTAGAAAATAACAAGTATTCAAAGCATGAATTCAGAAGAACTTCCTTACCCAGAGGCTGGGTCGTTGGGGGATGCAGAAATCACTAATCCATGCAGGCAAGGTCTTGAATCACTTAAAGAGAGAATGGATAAACATAAGACAAGGAAAAGGCTAGGGAAAGATGCTGTTGAAGTCAGATGAGGAATTGCTGATGAGAAGAAGTATGATCATTCCTTAGATTCCAGAAACCTTTTTGAAAATAAGTGCATTGTGATAAATGCCCCAAATTGTACTCCACATTAGAAAAGGCCAGTGCGCTTTTTGTAATCAGCGCTGCATTCACAGGGTCATCCAATTTTAGTTTAGTTTAGTTTAGTTTGGAGATACAGCATGGAAACAGGCCCTTCGGCCCACCGGGTCCGCACCGACCAGCGATCCCCGCACATTAATACTATCTTAAACGCACTAGGGACAATTTACACTTATAGCAAGACAATTAACCTCCAAACCTGTACGTCTTTGGACTGTGGGAGGAAATTGAAGATTTTGGTGAAATCTCATGCAGGTCAGGGGGAGAATATACAAACTCCGTACAGACAGCACCTGTAGTCGGGATCGAACCAGGGTCTCCGGTGCTGCAAGCGCTGTAAGGCAGCAACTCTACAGCTGCTCCACCGTCTTTTTCACTCTATAAAACGTGGGAGCCATTCACATCAACTGTCACTTTAAATAAAGTGAGCACATTTCACGCAGTTTTTTAACAGTATTTAGTTGTCAATAATCAGTTCCCAAAATGATGTTCCTTATCCCCTGCTCACTAATATGTCTGTGGTGTGATTCCACTTTTTGAATCGTGGTCCCAAGCCAGGTATTGCAGTTCAACCTCCCCCAACTCTTTGATGGCAGTACAAGAATCTCCCTGCATGTACCTCTGTTAAACATATTTTTTATTGAGAAGCCATAGTGCCTATGGCATTAATGAGCAATGGTTAGTATTGAGTTATGAACAGTTTCATGCTGATAGTTTGCAGCCCATAGTGTGAGGGAAATGTATCCATGAGTATAAAATAGGACAAGAACCCATCAAACCAGCACCTAATTGACTTGCGTAATGGTGAGTGAGCCCTTAACTAGGCTAGCTTGATTGTAGGCAGGAAGGAAAGCTATTGATAGTGAAACAAGGAAAGTCAATCCAAATGCATCAATCTGTACGAATCCATCCAACAAATTAGAGAGAATCTTACAAAGCACATAATTCTGCAGTCTTCATACCAAGTGCTCAGGTTTTGAGTTAGGCATGGTCTTCCCGGTAACGTATGCTGTTGGGCAGTGCCAAATTTGTACACTGCATGGTTCTCTCATCATTTTATGTCCTGGGTTTAATGTGTGGGTGTTGGAGAATTCACGTGCACACTTAATGACCAGGTACACTCAGAAAGCAATACTCTTGTTCAAACTGCTAATTACTGGAAGGTCAACAATGGCCAAGTACGTTTCTGAAGTCAATCCTGCATCAATTAAGTCTTCAGCAAGTCTGACAAATCCACTCTTTTAAATAAAAGGTGAACAAAACGAAAGCTTGTGTAAACCTGTCACCAAGCTCGAACTTCAAGTCATCCCTGCATTCCCTCTCTCTCCATCCCTCCCCCACCTAAGTCGCTCCAGCTTCTTGTTCTCACCTAGCAAGCAGCTAACAATGGCCAGTTTCCTTTATCATCCCTACCTTTTTGCACATATTTCATTTATTTGTTCTATACCTCTCTACATCTTCATCTATATCTCTCATTTCCCTTTTCCCTGAGTCTAGTCTGAAGAATGTTCTTGACCTGAAACATTGCCCATTCCTTCTCTCCAGAGATGCTGCCTGTCCCGCTGAGTTATTCCAGCATTTGGAGTCCATCTTCTGTTTAAACCAGCATCTGCAGTTCCTTCCTACACAACAACCAAAACATAGCAGGAAGGCATTGCAGAGGGCAAATGAAGGACCTTCATTCTTTAATCCAAAAACAATAAAGATAACTGGTAATAAACTAATTGAAAATCACATTCCAAGCCTCAGGATACTTGTGTCAAGTGTTCTGGTGGTATTGCAAAAATAGTATGTATTTCTGCTCTCGTTCAAACCCTGTCATAGATAAATAATACTTAAAATAAATTGCATCAGTGGTTTAGTTTAGTTTTACTTTAGAGATTCAGCACGGAAACTGGCCCTATGGCCCATCGAGTCCGTCCGCACCAACCAGCGATCCCTGAACATTAACACTATCCTATACACATTTACATTTATACCAAGCCAATTAGCCTACAAACCTGTACATCTTTGGAGTGTGAGAGGAAACCAAATTTTCCGGAGAAAACCCACGCAGTCACGGGCAGAACGTGCAAAGCCCGTACAGACAGCACCCGTGGTCGGGATCGAAACCGGGATCTCTGGCGCTGCAAGCGCTGTAGGGCGGCAACTCTAATGCTGGGCCACGATGCCACATGTATTGAATTTTAAAAGGAAACATATCTGCCCACGTTTTTAAATAATCTCGCTCAGCAGGCAGGTTTTGTGTATTGATATATTTAAGCATGAGGTTTTATTAGGGATGGACACTTGGCAAGAATCCAGGAATTGGTTGGTTGGCTGGTATTGAGGATTGTGGCAGTGGGGAAATTGGACCCTCTGTGGGTTTTCAGCTTGGACTGGCTTAAGCAACCGGTCTCTTTTTGGACCGATTCTGAAACTTTCGAGAATATAAGTATCCCTTTGCTTATCCCTTTTCAATTATTGCTTGAACCAATTTTTGATTAACTAGTGGTGAGCCAATTATATGTTGGAACAAGCTTGAAAGAACTGCATCTCTGCCAGGTGACAGACTTAAATTGAATTGGAATTATAAACTGCAAAAGAAACAAGGTGAATCTGCTGATTTTAATTTATACCTTTGAAACCACAGGAGCTGTTTTCCATGTTCGTGGCAGGTTTTTGCACATCACCACCCCTTCTTCAACAAACCCTTATGGTTATTGTCTGAGTTTCACGCCTCATACACAGTATTACCACCTTGTAATGTCAGGTCGTTGCCCTCGTGGTCGTGAAGACACCTGAATCGCCTGTTGGGTTCCAAATTAAATGTATTTGTGATTGTGCCACCTCTCGCAACACCTGCAGCTGACTGCACCCTGCAGTTACTAGCGCAACTTTCTTGGAGAAACAAAAGTCAGTGGTTTGAATCATGAAATCGACTTTCACAATCAGATACTATCTCCTCGCATATGTTCGCATGCAAATAGTATGAATTTTGAAAGGGTCGCGTGATAAGGCTTCGCTTGGCCAGCTTACAACCCAGCGGTATCAATATTGATCTCTCTAACTTCAAATAACGCCTGCACCCCATCTCTCTCCGTCCCTCCCCCACTCAAGTCCTTGTACCAGCTTCAAAGCCGTCTTGTTGAGTCTCATTGTCTGTAACTCGTTTTCACCTAGTCCACAGCGAACAGTGGCCTGTTCCATTTATCATCGTTACATTTTGGCGTATCTTTTCATTCACTTGTTCAAAATCTCCACATCACTGTCTATATCTCTCATTTCCCTTTTTCCCTGACTCTCAGTCTGAAGAAGGGTATCGACCCAAAACGACACCTATTTATTTTCTCCCGAGATGCTGCCAGATCTGCTGAGTTACTCCAGCTTTTTATGTCATATCTTCGGTCCAAACCCGCATCTGCAGTTCCTTCCTGTGCATAGGGTTTCCTATTTATATTAGTAATCACCCAAGGAATGATGTCTTGGCTGCGGATTAATGTACTAGCCAGAATAATTTAGCTATCAGCTGCCATTTAGTAGTGAGGCACTGATACAACCTGTACTTATGGGACGGAGGGTGATTCAGAACACTGACATTATGCCTGCCCACTGCGTCCTCCTTGTTTATTTTATCTTTCGCTGTTCCTCGGGAACCTGCTTCTCAAAAGAATAGAGGCTGTGTTAGTGTTGCTTGAAATCTGTTGCTTTTCAACGATGCATTTGTTGTAACTTTTTAGAACATGGAGCATGGAACAGTACAGCACAGGAATGGGCCCTTCGGCCCATAATGTTTGCGGTGAACATGATGCCAAGTTAAACTGATTCAGTTTAGTTTCATTTAGTTTAGAGATACTGCACAGAAACAGGCGCGTCGGCCCACCTGGTCCGCGCTGACCAGCGATCCCCGCACATTAACACTATCCCACACCTGCTAGGGACAATTTTTACATTTAACAAGCCAATTAACCCACAAACCTGTACGTCTTTGGAGTGTGGGAGGAAACCGAAGATCTCGAAGAAAACCCACGCAGGTCATGGGGAGAACGTACAAACTCTGTACAGACAGCACCCATAGTCGGGATCGAACCCGGGTCTCCGGCGCTGCATTCGCTGTAAGGCAGCAACTCTACCGCTGCGCCACCGTGACTGCCACACCATGACTGATCTCATCCGCCTGTACCTGATCCACATCCCTCCATTCCTTCGCTTCCATGTGCCTATCCAAAAGACTCTTAAATGCCACTATCATATCTGTCTGAAGAAGAGTCTCGAACCAAATTGTTGCCTATTCCTTTTCTCCAGAGGTGACCCGCTGAGCTTTTTGTGCCCATCTTTGGTTTAAACCAATATCTGCAGTTCCTTCCTGCACTGCATCATATCTGCCTCCACTACCACTCTAGGCAATATATTCAAGGCCCCCACCATTCATAGAAACATAGAAACATAGAAACATAGAAAATAGGTGCAGGAGTAGGCCATTCGGCCCTTCGTGCCTGCACCGCCATTCAATGTGATCATGGCTGATCATCCAACTCAGTATCCCGTACCTGCCTTCTCTCCATACCCCCTGATCCCTTTAGCCACAAGTGCCACATCTAACGCCCTCTTAAATATAGCCAATGAACTGGCCTCAACTACCTTCTGTGGCAGAGAATAGTAAGATTGAACGAGAACTTACCAGTTCGAAGGTTGATCTTTATTTCATGAGGAGTCGAAGTGAGGGATTTCGTGAAGAGCCCGCCGGCGCGCATGCTCGACATACTTCAAAGTAGCGGCGTGGAATCACAGAACCAACAATAGAAATGACTTCGCATAGTATGATTGAATTGACTAAGATTACCAGATGAAGGTGATTGAGGGTTGGGCGAGGAGGGCACGAAATCCCTCACTTCGACTCCTCATGAAATAAAGATCAACCTTCGAACTGGTAAGTTCTCGTTCAATCTTACTATTTCATTTCGGAGTCACGTGAGTGACTTCGTGAAGACTTCAAAGCTTCTGTGATTACACGCCCTGGACCACGTCCATGCTGACACACCACTACCAGGGATGGATGGGAGGAACAAAGTTGCTCAATAGTTCATACTGCAAAACAAGAGCAGAGTTATTAACAACAAAACAAAACCCCTCATGCGGGGACATCTCCACGTTCGTGACCTGCATTCAGCACGGCTTCTGCGAACCGTAGAGGAGCAGGAACAGGCTTGTTATAAAAACGCTGGAACACAGCTTCATTAGCCCATCCTGCTGTGGCGAGAATTTGGTCCATGGGCACCTCCATGACCCTCGCCCTTGACGTCGATGCAGCCCTGGTGGAAAGAGACTTGAACACATTAGTGTCGATACCTGACTTACCCAAGACGACTGGAAGCCACATGGATATCGTCTGGACTGTCACTCGATGATGAGGTCTCTTATGAGTGACAAGCAGGTATCTCTCCATTCCTCTGATGCGTGCCGTCACCTTGACATAGTGGCGGATATGTGAGACTAAACATAGCCTAGCATCTGCGGGGTATGCCGGGAACTTCAGCTGCAGCCCTGTGCACCCAGGTCTATGCTGCTTTAGTAGCTCGTCAACGAAAAAGACTACTTCTGTAGGGGTAGCTGTCATTTTGTCGACACGCAGTTTGTGTAGTGTCTGTACCCTCTGAGCTGAAGTCAGCGCTAGTAACATCACCAGCTTCATGGTGAGTTGGTCCAGTTGGAGCCCTTCCATGGGAGACCACGTCCTGAGCAGGGTTAATACGTCCCTGACATCCCAGGTGATATTATAGCGTGGTATAGGCGGATTCATATTGAATATACCCCGCATGAGTCTGGACACTAGCCTGTTGGATCCTACCTCCAACTGAGGTAGAACGATAGCGCACTTCTGGCGCTGTTGATGGCACTGTAACTTAAGTGTTCATCATGGTGCAACCCCGCGAGGAATTCCAGGACGTCGGTTGTTGTCACGTCATCGTACGTGATGCGAGAGCGCCTGCAGTAGGTTTCCCACTCCTTAATATGCAAGCGGTATCTTCGCCTTGTAGACTCTCGACACGACGCCCTGGTGGTATCCATGGTCCGAGCCGAGAGGCCGTATTGGACTAACGGCCTGTTCAGAACCTGCAAGCCAACAAATTTAAATAGCCATGGCAGGGATGCGGCTCCCCTGAGACAGGGTGAGTAACCAATTGTGGGCAACCCTTCAAAAGGACCCAAGGTTCGTTGAGCATGTCAAAGACCACCGGATACCAAGGCTGTGTGGGCCAGTCGGGTATAATAAGGATGCCCTTGGCAGCATCTGCCTGAATCTTTCCCAATACCCGACTGATGAGGCAAAACGGAGGGAAGGCATAGAAAACCCAATTCCCCCAGTCCAGCGAGAATGCATCTAGCGCTATTGCCCCAGGATCTGGTTCCCATGAAACGTAGGCTGGTACCTGATGGTTTAACCGTGACGCAAAAAGGTCAATGTCCGGTTTACCAAATTTGGCTGTGACTTTAGAAAAAATCTCAGGATGCAACATCCATTCAATGTTGTCATTAAATTTGCGTGACCTGGTGTCCGCCACAGTATTAAGCTCACCTGGCAAATAGGTAGCTGAAATCCAAATGTCTCTTTGAACACACCAGAGCCAAATTGAGTTAGCCAATTTGTCACACGAAACTGACCTGGTACCACCCATATGGTTTAAATATGCCACAGCTGTGGTGTTGTCTATTTGGAGACGGACGTGTGCTCCAACAAGCTTGGAACAATATGCACGAAGTCCGTGGAATGCTGCCAGCAACTCCAAATAGTTAATCCCTTGAGTCAACAACATCGATGCCTCAAGGGTGTCCCATCTGCCCCCACAACTAGAGCAATTATCAGTAGCTCCCCAGCCATTGGAGCTTGCATCAGTCTGTAAATATACCACCGGATTAGCCTCCCTAACAGGCTTAAATGAGTTGCTAATGTGACACACCCACCATTGCAACTCAGTTATTGCTTCGGACGGCAGCTGCATTGATCGATCGTAATGACCAGCGTTCCGTTTTAACGCAATAATTTTAGCTCTTTGCAAATTCTGATAATGCAAAGGCCCATATCGTGCTGCCGGAAACAAAGCCACTAGCTTGCCAATTACTGTGGCTGTATGCCGAATCGATGGTATATTGGTGCCAATTAAATCTCTGCACACCTGAGTGACTTCCTCAATTTTGTTAATTGGTATAGTTATTCTCATACTCATTGAGTTCACCGTGAACCCTAGGTAATTAATTACCTGGGCAGGGCAGAACTTCGATTTCTCTGGATGGACAATGAATCCTAATTGTTGAAATATATTGACAGCAGCTGCAACACCCTGTTCAGCCAAATGCAGGGTGTGGCCCACAATAAAGACATCATCTAAATAGGCCATAACTATATGATGTCTTTGTCTCAAATAAGCCATGATTGGCTTCACCAATTTAGTGAACAATCTAGGGGCTGTAGTGAGCCCATTAGGCAAAGCCTTATACTGCCAAAGTTGCCCCATCCAGATAAATTTCAAAAACCCTCTAGCATATTTCTGGATGGATACTGAATAATATGCATCCCTTAAATCAATGCATGCCATAAAGCAGCCATGAGAAATCAATGATTTGGCTGTTTCAAACGTATCCATTTTAAAATGAGTATATGTTACAAACGTATTCAAACGGGTTAGATCAATGATGACACGACAGCCTCCATCCTTCTTAGGTCTAGTAAATATGTTCGAAACAAATTCAATTGGCTCATGCACCGTTTTCTCAATCACACCCTTCTGTTCCAGACTTAAAATTTCCTTATAACCTGCTGCCTGTTCTGCAGCAGACAATTTGAACGTACGACCAGGCATGTGCTGGGATGGAGGAATGTCGCCATTAATAAACTCAATTTTATGCCCCTGAATATTCCGCAACACATACTCATCACCAGTAAAATTACCCCATGCATCCAAAAACAACCGTAAACGACCACCAACATGGGAAGTGAAACAGAGAGAAAAGAGAGAACCAGACCCCCTCACCTCCGTGGTTACCGGCGGTCCTTGACACGTGTGGGTGGCCGTGGAGGTGCTGGGTTGGCTTGAGGGCGCGGCGTCTTCGATTTCCAAAAAGGTCTCTGCCGACCCTGTCCTAAAAAAGACCCTTGGTGCTGGTTCTGGTGTTGTTGTCGTTGTGGAGCTAGAGGGTGAGTCCTCGTCGAGGCCCTGGCCGACCCTCGTGAGCGAATGTATGGAGCTTTTGAGCCGGACGGTGTGGGGGCACTCTTAGAGCGCATGATCCCCACCGTTTTGGCTTGTTCGTCAAGCTCTTTGACTCTCTTCGAGAGGTCCTCACCAAAGAGCTGACGGGGCGGCGGCGGCGGCGGTGGTTTGCACAATCCTGCAAACTTCGGGTTGAGTGCTGGGCGGATGCTGTTTTTGCGAAACCCGTTGATTTCGTGCTGGGTCGCGCACAATAAGGCCAGAGCATCTTCCTGGTCCAAATTCAGCTCGTCCTCGTCCACCGACGGCGCAAAGGCGGTAATACCGGCCGTGAGGAGTTTCAGGATCCGCTGCAATTGTAGCTCTAGTTGACGGATAGCCGCACTGATGTTGCCCCATATTGGCGTATTGACCACAGGCACGTTGAGGGAGTTGCAGTTTGATGGAGCCTTGTGACGGCTCATAGCCTGGATAAGGACTTCTTCCTGCAGCACCTGATTATTAAGAAAGTCCACTGTGGCTGCCAGCTTTGAATTGAGAGGAAGACCAGCCGTATATGGGGCCGCGAATTTGGTCGCCACATCCAAAAGTTCCTCCGCTGGCACCTCCACCGGAGGTGGTACGGGATCCACCAGAACCTCCTCCTCGTGCTGCTCCAGGCTGATAGTAGATGTTGGTGAAGACGCCCTGTGCCTGTTGCTGCCCTGCTGTTGTTGACGCTTTAGTAGCTCGTCATTGAAGCAGGAGCTCCAGCAGCCACTCCATACGGTCAATACGCCCTTCACCCTGAACACTCAGGTGGTCGGAGTCCTCCGGCTCTGAAAAGAAAACCGGGCTCCTGTCATCGGCCCGCACCTCGTCGAGGCCCTGCCGGTGCCGGTAGTTGTCGCTAACAGCCGCCGAGGCGAAACTGCGCGATTCCTGCGCGGGCGTGTTCAATCGCCTCCGTTTAGCGAGAGCTGAAGCCGCTGCCCCTAAGGGCACATGCGGCGAGGTGTCGGCACCAGCCGAAGCATGGCTGCCTGGGGCCCGCGCAGTCTTGCCGGCTGCCCACATCGTGGACGTTGCCGACGCATGGTGCCGCCCACCCATCCATGGGGGGCTCGGCGACCGCGACGAGACCCGACTCAACCGACCCGTCCCGGCGTCGAGAGTCGGGGTGTGCCGGCTGGACCTCACAGCCGCCCCGGGTCTCGCCCTGGAACCTGACCGCTCCTCCGCGACAGGCAATGCCTTAGCCCTAACAGGGTTAGGCTTCTGGGCTCCTCCCCTCCCCCTTCTCGGAGGGCTGAGTGGAACAGGCCGTGCAACGGCACGTGCCCTGCTCGAGGTCGCCAGCGAGCCCGCTGACAACCTGACTGCCATGGCAGGGTCCCCCTGCTCTGGCGGCACACCACACTCCTCCTCACCGAACTCCTCCGAGCTGTGGTGTGCTGGCGGATCTGGACCTGTGAACACAGGGCTTACCCACATCTCCGCCTGAGTCCCGGCCTGCGCTGCAGGTACTGCCGATGGAAAAGGCCCCGGAACTGTTGACCGGCGAACTCGTCCTGACGTCCTCCGGCCCTTCGAACTCCCATCCATGTCCTTGCTGCAAGACATAATCAGGCAACAAGGACCACCAACTAAAGGTGGAATACTCACCTCCGTGGCCCCTTCTGAAGGGCTGGCGAGGAGCGCGCTCCACCGCCAGCCGTCGCAGCAACGCGTTACGACGATATGTCGAGCATGCGCGCCGGCGGGCTCTTCACGAAGTCACTCACGTGACTCCGAAATGAAATTCCAGAGACTCACCACTCTCTGTGTAAAGAATGTTTTCCTCATTTCGGTCCTAAAGGAATTTGCCCCTTATCCTTAGACTGTGACCCCAAAATTCCCCAAACTTGTCCTTCTCACCTTATAGCTATGCCCTCTAGTGATGGACATTTCCACGCAGGGTAAAAGATTCTGACCATCTAACTTATCTGTGCCTCCCAGAATTTTATATACAACTATCAAGTCTCCCTTCAACCTCTGACGTTCCACAGAAAATAGCACCAATCAGTGCTATCTCTGCCATTCGGTTGCCTGTGGCTTGTAACTATCTCTTCCATCCCCCTCCCCCTCCATCTACATTCCTTCATCTGGCTTCACAATTCACAACTCTTCAATCCTTTTGTCTCAACCTTCTGCTTTTTTTTTTCCCTCTGTTCACCTATTACCTGGCTGGCTTTGTCCTACCCCACCACTCTTCCAGCTTTCGTCCTCCCCCCCACCCCCACCATAATCTGTCTCAAGGAGGGCCACAACCCGAAACGCACCCATCCATGTCCTCCAGGGATGCCTCCTGACCCGCCGAGTTACTCCGGCACTTTGTGTCCAGTATCTGCAGTTACTTGTGTCTATCCTTCTGGTAACCCGTCTCTGCATCCTTTCCAAGGCCTCCACATCCTCCAGCAATGGGTCAACCAGAACTGCACGCAATACTACAAATGCGGCCTAAACAAAGTCCTATCCAGCTGTGTTGAAGAAAGAACTGGAAATGCTGGAAAAATCGAAGCTAGACAAAAAAAGCTGGAGAATCTCAGCGGGTGAGGCAGCATCTATGGAGCTGCCTGAAGAAGGGTCTCAACCCGAAACGTTGCCTATTCCTTCGCTCCATAGATGCTGCCTCACCCGCTGAGTTTCTCCAGCTTTTTTGTCTACCTATAAAGCTGTAGTCACAGGATATTTATTTCTCTGATTCTGCTGATCTGCTGAGTTCTTCCAATGGATTTCTTATTTTTGCTCCAGATTCTAGAGTTTGTATGTTTCTGCATTGCATAATGTAATAGGTTTACTGGTCATTTTTGCAATATCCATCTGGCTGGTGAAAGACCAGAGGGGAGACATAATGTCTTTATGCCTCCTTCAACCAATCCATAATGGAATTCTCTAATTCTACAAGTGTCCCACATTAATTTCTGCAAGGATTACTAAAATCATCCCATTCTTTGGATTTGGTGTAGGAGCATCGGTGAAACACAATAAGCAGCAGAGGACAACACTGACTGGAATATTGCGTACAGTTCTGGTCTCCATATCTGAGGAAGGACATTATTGCCATAGAGGGAGTGCAGAGAAGGTTCACCAGACTGATTCCTGGGATGTCAGGACTGTCTTATGAACAAAGACTGCATAGACTCCGTTTATATTCTCTAGAATTTAGGAGATTGAGAGGGGATCTTATAGAAACTTACAAACTTCTTAAGGGGTTGGACAGGCTAGATGCAAGAAGATTGTTCCCGATGTTGTGGAGGTCCAGGGCAAGGGGTCACAGCTTAAGGATAAGGGGGAAATCATTTAGGACTGAGATGAGAAGGACTTTTTTCACACAGAGAGTGGTGGGTCTCTGGAACTCTCTGCCACAGAGGGTAGTTGAGGCCAGTTCATTGGCTATATTTAAGAGGGAGTTAGATGTGGCCCTTGTGGCTAAGGGGATCAGAGGGTACGGAGAGAAGGCAGGTATGGGATACTGAGTTGGATGATCAGCCATGATCATATTGAATGGCGGTGCAGGCTCGAAGGGCCAAATGGCCTACTCCTGCACCTAATTTCTATGTTTCTATGTTTCTATGACTGTCTTTTGAATGGCAGAATTGGATTTCGTATAATAATGTATAATAATTAGCTTTGTCAACTTTGGAGCTTGGAATTTTATCGTACAATTTTCTTCTTTAAATATGACATTTCATTTGCTGTATAATTTAATGCCGGCTGTCGTCAGTCGAAAGGAAAATGACCAAGGTTGCTCCTGTTTCTCCGCAGGGACCTCTGTGATGCAAGTGACTGCTTCAGATGCCGATGATCCAACGTACGGGAACAGCGCGAGGTTGTTATACACATTGGTGGAGGAACAGGACCAGTTCACAGTGGACCTCAGGACTGGTAGGTAGGAGCTACATCTTGTCCTGCATACGGTTCTTGCTATCGGAAAGAAACATCAGGCTGAGATGGATTTTTTTTCTGCATTGTCGTGATCTGTTAGAAAGTAAAGTACCAAAGAAGGGCCAGAGAATTGTAATACTTCCATGTTTTGACCAAGTGACCTTGCCTAATGATTGAAATGCAGTTGAGTTTAGTTTAGCAGCGCGGAAACAGGCCACTCGGCCCACACAGTCCCAGTCCGCACCCATAGACGGGATTGAACCCGGGTCTCTAGCGCTCCAAGTGCTGTAAGGCAGCAACTCTACTGCTGCGCCACCATGCCACCGCTACTTTGTCCCCTACATCGCAACCCCTCATCTTCTCCTGCACTTTATTTATTCTCAAGAATATACTTCTTAAATGTCCTTATCCTTCATCCTCACGTTCTCTCACCAGCTGCTTGTTTCTTTATCTCTATGTATTTCTCTTTATTCTTTGTAGGTTTCACACTGTCTCTTGCTCCTTTCTTCCTTCTCTCCCATTTCCTTTTTGTGTCTGGTTTAGTTCAGAGATACAGCGCAGAATCAGGCCCTTCGGCCCACCGAGTCTGCGCCGACCAGCGATCACCACACATTAACACTATCCTGCACGCACTGGGGACAGTTTACATTTATACCAAGCCAACTAACCTACAAGCCTGTACATCTTCGGAGTGAGGGAGGAAACTAAAGATCTCGGAGAAAACCCACGCAGGTCACGGGGAGAACGTACAAACTCCGTACAGACAAGCACCCGTAGTCAGGATCGAACCCGGGTCTCTGGCGCTGTGAGGCAGTAGCTCTACTGCTGCCTTGTCTTGCTCTTTATTTTTTTCTATGCATCTCTCTTTTATTTTTCACCCTCTAACTATTCCTAATCCTTTATTTTTGTCATGGTTCCCCATCTCTCACTTATTCTAATCACATTCCTATCCTCTCTGTTGCTCATGCTGCCTCTTTGCTGCTTCTTTCCCATGAGATTCCTTCTTATCGTGTTGTCTGTTATTTAACACTGGAGCATTGGAATGATACCGGCAGCAGGATTATCCCTTTCGATATAAGAATTGATTAACCCATTTCTTTTCATCAATGAAGGGCATAACCTCATTAGCTCATAATAAACAATTGAACTCATTCAAAATGATTGATTTTGGCACTGTATTTGAAATGCTACTCCTAACTGATGTTGAACATGTCTTATGCTGCTTTAACTGAGCAGGGAAAGTGTACCTTACGCTAATAACTGGTGAAATAAGAAAACATTGTTGAAGCCGAGGACAAAGAGTTTTGACGATAAAGTAATGGGTGTGCCTCATCGTATTGACCATACCTTGCGGCACAAGTTGATTAGTAGCCCTTATTACACTGCTGTTATTCATTCCACACATAGCAGGCTTCAATACTGTTTCAAATCAAACTGAACACGGTGGATATACGCAGCAGGTCAGGGAGCATCTGGGAAAAGTGAAGTAAAGATAAGGGCCTGTCCAACCAGCATCCGACTCCATGCGATGAGCGCGATCAAACTAGAAGCGGGGGCCGCGGGGAGGTCGGGTGATCCCTGTACAGGGCCGTTCCCAACAGCATGTGCCTGCATGCGGCAAGCGCGACCAAACCGGCAGCGAGGGCCGCGCGGACGTCGGGTCAGTGGCGCAACGCGACGCAAAGTGAGGCGACCTTGGAGCGAAGTCTTAAAGATAAGTTCGCCAGGACAGAGAGGGGCACACAGAGAGGGGCACAGAGGCACACACACAGAGAGGGTCACGGAGGCACGACATCGAGGCGGTGTGTAATGCGTCGAGGCGACTGCGAGCCGACAAGCCGGTGCCGCGCGGAATTTTTGAACATGGTCAGTTTTTCGGAGCCCCGCGCGATGTCGGGACGAACTCCGCACAATTCCGCACGGCTCCGGCGATCGAAGTGGGACCGGCCCCGCGACGCTGGACGGCTCAAGCGACCACGTTAGGTCGCGCTCATCATATAGAGTTGCATGCTGGTGGGACAGGCCCTATAATGTTTCAGATCAAAGACCCTTCTTCAAAACTGGGGAAGAGATTTTAACAAAGGTAATGTTGAAGGGCAGGTAAGAGGAAGGGATTGAACAAAGAGAATATCATTGATAGCGTGACCCTCGGACTATCCTTGATCAGACTTTGCTGGCTTTACTTTGCACTGAACGTTATTCCCTTATTATGTATCTATACACTGTAAATGGCTGGATTGTAATCATGTACTGTCTTTCTGCTGACTGGAGAGCAGGCAACAAATGCTGTTCACTGTACCTCAGTACACGTGACAATAAACTAATCTGTAAACTGTAAACCAGGTCAAATGGGTTAATGGGGTAGTAGAAACATTGAAACATAGAAAATAGGTGCAGGAGTAGGCCATTCAGCCCTTCAAGCCTGCACCGCCATTCAATGTGATCATGGCTGATCATCCAACTCAGTATCCCATACCTGCCTTCTCTCCATACCCCCTGATCCCTTTAGCCACAAGTGCCACATCTAATGCCCTCTTAAATACAGCCAATGAACTGGCCTCAACTACCTTCTGTGGCAGAGAATAGTAAGATTGAACGAGAACTTACCAGTTCGAAGGTTGATCTTTATTTCATGAGGAGTTGCGGTGAGGGATTTCGTGAAGAGCCTGCCGGCACGCATGCGCGACATTCTTCAAAGTAGCGGTGTGGAATCACAGAAACAACAACAGAAATGACTTGGCATAGTAAGATTGAGAAGACTCTAATTACCAGTTGATTATGATCGAGGGTTGGGAGCGGAGGGCACGAAATCCCTCACCGCAACTCCTCATGAAATAAAGATCAACCTTCGAACTGGTAAGTTCTCGTTCAATCTTACTATTTCATTTCGGAGTCACGTGAGTGACTTTGTGAAGACTTCAAAGCTCTGTGATTCCACGCCCTGGACCACGTCCATGCTGTCACACACCACTTATGAGGATGGATAGGAGTAATCAACTTTCCAGACTGCTTGTACTGAAAGACAAGAGCAACATTGGTTAACAACAAAAGAAAACCCCTTATGCGGGGACATCTCCACGTTCTTAACCTGCATTCAGCACGGCCTCTGCGAACTGTAGAGGAGCGGCAACAGATGTATTGTAGAACCGCTGGAAGGTGGCTTCGTTCGCCATCCTACTGTGGCAAGAATATGGTCCATGGGCACCTCCATGACCCTTGCCTCCGACGTTGATGCATGCCCTGGTGGAATGGGATTTGAAGATATTAGTGTCAACACGTGACTTACCCAAGACGATCCTGAGCCACCTGAATATCGTCTGGACCGTCACGCTATGGTGAGAGTTCTCCATTCCTTCAGTTTTCTCGTCACTTTCACAAAGTGACGGATATGGGCGGCTAAACATAGCCGTGCATCAGCGGGGTATGCCCGGAACTTCAGCTGCAGCCCTGTGTACCCAGGTCTATGCTGCTTGAGTAGCTCGTCTATGACGAAGACTACTTCCGCAGGGGCAGAGATCATCCTGTCGATCTGGACTTTGCGGAGTGTCTGTACCCTCTGTGCTGAAGTCAGTGCCAGTAACATCACCAGCTTCAGGGTGAGTTAGTCCAGTTCCAGGCCCTCCATGGGCGACCACGTCCTGAGCAGGGTGAGTATTTCCCCGATATCCCAGGTGATATTATAGCGTGGTCTGGGCGGATTTGAATTGAATATTTCCCGCATGAGTCTGGACACCAGCCTGTTGGATCCTACCTTAACAGTGAGGTAGAATGACAGCGCACTTGAGGCGCTGTAGATGGCACTGTAGCTCAGGTGCTCATTATGATGCAACCCCGTCAGAATTCCAACACGTCGGTTATGGTTACAGCGTCGTAGGTAATATGGGAGCGGCCGCAGTAGGTTTCCCATTCCGGATGTGAGAGAGATATTGCCGCCTGGTGAACTCCCAGCATGACGCTCCGATGGTATTCAAGGTTCTAGATGATAGGCCATACCGCAGTAATGGCCTGTGCAGAACCTCCAAGCCAACAAGTTTAGATGACTGTGGCAGGGAAGTGGTCCCCCTGAGACAGGGTTTGTACCAATTATGGGCAACCCTCGAAGAGGACCCAAGGTTGACTGATCATATCAAGGACCACCGGATACCATGGCTGCGTAGGCCAGTCGGGTATGATAAGAAAGCCCTTAGCAGCATTGGTCTGGATTACCCGCAACACCCGACTGACGAGGCAAAATGGAGGAAAGGCATAGAACCCATTTCCCTCAGTCCAGCGAGACGCATCCATCGCCATTGCCCCAGGATCGGGTCCCACAACGTATGTTGGTACCTGATGGTTCAACCGTGACGCAAAGAGGTCGATATCCGGTTCACCAAATTTGGCAGTAAATTTTTGCGGATATATGGAGATTCATCATCCACTTGATGTGGTCATAGAGTATGCGTGACCTGATGTCCGCCAGTGTATAGAGCTCACCTGGGAAACAGGTAGCTGAAATCCAAATAGTCCGTCGAACACACCAGAGCCAAATTATATCTGTCAATTCATCACATGAAAGTGACCTGGTACCGCCCATATGGGTGAGATATGCCACCGCAGTGGTATTATTCATTTGGAGACGGACATGAGCATCAGTAAGGCTAGGACAAGAAGCTCGAATTCCGTGAAATGCTCCCAGCATCTCCAAATAGTTTATCCCTTGTGACAACAAGAAGGTAAATTCAAGGGTGTCCCATCTGCCCTCACAACTGGAGCAGTTGTCCATAGCACCCCGGACATGGGAGCTTGCGTCTGTTTGGAAGTATACCATCGGATTGGCCAAAATGATGGATTTAAGTGAGACATAAATATTGTCAATCCTCCATTGTAACGCAATCTGTGCCTTGCAAGGCAGCTGCATTGGTCTATTAGCGTTCAGTTGTAACGCCAAGACCTTGGCGCTCTGCAAATTTGATAATGCAAAGGCCCGCATTGGGCAGCTGGAAAAAAGCTACAATCTTGCCAATCGCCGTAGTGGTTTGATGAATTGATGGTATACTAGCCCATACTAGACCCTAGCATAGTTGGGTGACCCTCACGTGATTGGAATCCACCATAACCCCAGATACCCTTAACCTGTGAAGGGCAGGACGTTGATTTATCTGGATGGGTAATGAACCCCATTTGGTGAAAAACGTCCACGGGCTGACACTGCCAGTTCGGCTGATTCCCAATAATTAGGACATCACTTAGACAGGCCAACACTATGTGATTTTGTCACCTAGTGTAGCCAGTATTAATTAGAGCAATTTAGAATAATCTAGGGGTGTGTCAGCCCATTTGGCAAAGCTCTGTAGAACCAGAGCTGATCCATCCAGATAAATGGCAAGAACGTCCTGTGGCATTTCTGAATGGATACTGAATAGCATGCATCTTTAATCAATGCATGCCACAAAGCAGCCCCCAGAACCCAAGAACTTAGATGTCTGGAACGTTTCCAGTTTGAAATGGGTATATTCTACAAAAGTATTCAAATGGTGCAAAGCAAAAAATAAGTCGACATCCTCCATCCCTCCTTGTGACTGTAAATTATTCAGCCTAGCCTACTGCCGCTTTTTGCTGGACAGTGTAAATTTCAGATCTGCATATGCCGGGATGGAGGGATGTCACCATTGATGAAATTCAATCGCATGGCCTTGAATACTTTGTAAGATAAACTCATCAGACATGATGGGACCGCATGCCCCTTAGTTCCCCACCAACATGTGAAGTTCAACATGCAGGAGCACGAAATCCAGACCACCTTACCGTCATGGTTATCGGCGGCCCTTGAGATGCATGGCCGTATGTGGAGGTGCTGGATACTGAAATTTGAGGCGGAGCTGGAGCGGAGGCCCTTGCTGGCCTAATGGCAGGGCCTTCCTGGTCGAGAGATGGGACCACATGAGTCCCACCATCATAGCGTGGTCATCCCGCTCCTAGACCCTCTTGGGGAGGTCTTCCCCGAAAATTTTTGATTCTGTTGCAGGAGGAGCTCCAACATCCGCTCCATCCTGGCCAATACGCCCCTCGGGCTTAGAACTCGGGCGGACGGAGTCCTCATGTTCTGCTGAACTGCTGGGGCTTCGTCCATCGGCCCGCACCTCGTCGAGGTGAACCCGGTGCCGGAAGTTGTCGCCGGCAGCCGCTGCAGCGAAGCTGAGCGATTCCCACGCGGGAGGTACACTCAAACGCCTCCTCGGCGGAGCTTGATCCCGCTGCCCCGGAGGGCAAATGCGGCGGGGAGTCGGCACCTGACTTAGCATGGAGACCCGACGCCCGCGCGGGCTTGCCGGCTGCCCACATCATGGACCTAGCCGACGCATAGTCTCGTCCTCCCATCCATGGGGGACTCGGCGACCGTGGAGTATGGGCTCGTTGAAGGGCGGAGCAGTTCGCTGGGCTTTGTGTCTGCTGACGGTTCTCAGCTTCTGCTGACGATGGTGAACCTCCCTGTGCCTACTGGAGCTGGATGGCTCCTCTCCAGTAGCCGCGTCATGCGGCCATACGCCCTTCACCCTGAACACTCGGGTGGTCGGAGACCTCCGGCTCAGAAAGATTGCCGGGGCTCCTTTCATCGGCTCGCACCTCGTCGAGGTGATCTCGGTGCCGGAAGTTGTCGCTATCGGCCGCCGCAGCGAAACCGCGCGATTCCCGCGCGGGAGAGGTGTTCAACCGCCTCCGTTTAACGGGAGCGGAAGCCGTTGCCACAAAGGGCCCTGACGGCTTGGGGTCGGCTCCAGCAGAAGCATGGAGCGACGCCCGCGCGGGCTTGCCGGCTGCCCACATCGTGGACCTTGCCGACGCATGGTCTCGTCCCCCCCATCCATGGGGGACTCGTCGATCGAGGCGGGACCGTACCCAAGCCCCCCCCGTCCCAGCGGCGGGGTTTGGGAGTTGGGTAGCAGACCTCACAGACCCACAGGTCCCGCCGTTGCACCAGACCGCAACTCGGCGGCAGGTGAAGCCTTAGCCCGAACCGGGTTAGGCTTACGGGCTCCTCCCCTGCCCTTCTTTGAAGGGCTAGCGGAGGGGGGCCGTGCAGCCGCACAAGACCCCTTCCCCGTGGTCGCCACTGGCGACAATGTGGCAGGGTCCACCTTTTCGGGTGGCACCCCGTTCTCGGCTCCTGGAATCAGCACTGGAGCTCCTGCTCCTCGAATCAGCACTGGAGCTCCTGCTCCTTGAATCAGCACTGGAGCTCCTGCTCCTTGAATCGGCACTGGAGCTCCTGCATAGCGGCGGGTCGGGCCCGGTAACAACAGGGCTCCCCGACATCCACGCCTATTTCCCGGCCACGTACCTGTAGGGAGAGAATATACACCTGCCACAACAGAACACCAACTCGCACTGGAGCTCCGGTGTATCGGCGGGTCGGGCCCTGTACCAACAGGGCTCCCCGACTACCACGCCTATTTCCCGGCCCGACTCGCAGGTGAGCCGCTGAGGAGGGCTCCGGGATAAGTGGCCGGCGACTCCAATCCACGTTCCTGTGGGGAGAGAACACACTGCTCCCCCCCCTCAACAGGAAACACCAACTCTAGGGGGCTTAGCCTTACCTGAGTCGGCCCTCTGAAGGGCTGGTCGGGAGCCGCGCTCCCCACCAGCCGTCAGCAGCAATGCGTTGCGACGATATGTCGCGCATCACGTGACTCCGAAATGAAATTCCAGAGACCCACCACTCTCTGTGTAAAGAATGTTTTCCTCATCTCGGTCCTAAAGGAATTCCCCCTTATCCTTAGTGAAAGATGATTATGCATCTTTGTCTGGCCTTCCAAGCGGAGCGCGAGTACCTGAGCCTATGTATTGTTTCAATCTATTTGCACGCTAGTTATTTGTTGGGCGGGTGAAAAATATTCCTGATATTCCTGAGAAATAGATTATGGAGCGAGTGAGTGAATGAGTGAGTGAACCTTTGAAAACTATATATTGTTTCAGTCTATTTGCACTCTAATTATTTGTTGTGCAGTTGATAAATATTCCTGCAATGGATATTTTGTAAGTAGACAAAATACCTGGAGAAACTCGGCGAGTGAGGCTGAATTTCTCCAGCATTTTTTGTCTACGTTCGATCTTTCCAGCATCTGCAGTTCCTTCTTAAACATGGACATTTTGTATGTTGTTGGGACCTAACATGGCAGTCGCATTAGTAAACCAACTGTTGAAGCAGGTCCACGTTCTGGTGGAGATGGAAAGAATGATTTTATATCCCGGCCTCAAACAACACTTGACTCAGATTTAGCATCTTCGTGTCATACTGCACCGAAACAGATTATTTGGCCCAAGTCGTCCATGCTGGCGAAGATGATCTTTCTATGCGAGTCCCTTTTGCCATAATTTGGCCACATCACTCAAACCCTTCCATATCATGTCCCTGTCCAGATATCTTTTAAATGCTGCCATAGTACCTGCAGTTTGAAGAAGGGTCTTGACCTGAAACTTCACCCAGTTTCTCCCCGCCACGGGTACCATGTAATCCCGTGCTACCCGCTCCATGGTCGGATAGCCGGTGACTATCCCACCTGCTCTGCCAGGTGAGGAGGGGGCTGTGGACCCCCAGCAGGACCAAAAATAAGACCTGTCAAAGAGCGGATGAGCTTCGAACGAGCCATGGCCATCCACACTTCAGTAGAAGTTGCGATCACTGTTGCATATAGCATTGTAAGGAACGATGATAAAGTGCACACACCAAAATCCTACACTTTCAGCGGCGGAAGTCCGCAGGAACTGGAGGACAGAGATGTGTGGTGCGTCCGTCACCGTTCCCGTTGGAAACCAGCACCACTGCATCGCTAATTTTTTCAACGATGATGAATGAATGAATTCTATCCAGAGATGCTGCCTGTCCCACTCAGTTCTCCAGCATTTTGTGTCTACCTGCCTCAACTACCTCCCTGGCAGATTATTCCATATACCAACCATCTTCTGAGTACCAAATTTTCCCCTCGGGTTCCTTTTAAATCGTACCCCTATCACCTTAAACCTATGTCCTCTGGTTCTTGATTCGCCAACCCTGGGTAAAAGACTCAGGGTGCATCTCGGTGCATCTACCTTATCTATTCCACTCTTGATGTTACACACCTCAGTAAGATCAACTCTTAGCCTTTTGTGCTCCAAGGAATAAATTACCAATCTACGCAACTTCTCCCTATAGCTCAGGCCCTCGAGTCCAGGCAACAAGTTCATAAATCTTCTCTGCTCCTGTAAATAGCTCGTTCTAAGTTTCCCCCAGTCTAGTTTCAGTCAAAATAAGAATTCAGAATAACAGTTCCCACTACTATACCTAACCACCATGGATTCAATCCTCTGCCTGTCATGGAAAGATAGAAACATAGAAAATAAGTGCAGGAGTAGGCCATTAGGCCATTCGGCCCTTCGAGATTCAATATGATCATGGCTGATCATCCAACTCAGTATCTCATACCTGCCTTTTCTCCATACCCCCTGACCCCTTTAGCCACAAGGGCCACATCTAAATCCCTCTTAAATATAGCCAATGAACTGGCCTCAACTATCTTCTGTGGCAGAGAATTCCACAGATTCACCACTCTCTGCGTGAAAAATGATTTTCTCGTCTCGGTCCTAAAAGACTTCCCCCTTATCCTTAAACTGTGACCTCCCCAACATTGGGAACAATCTTCCTACATCAGGCCTGTTCAACCCCTTAAGAATTTTGTAAGTCTCTATAAGATCCCACCTCAATCTTCTAAATTCTAGCGTGTAAAAGCCGAGTCTATCCAGTCTTTCTTCATATGAATGTCCTGCCATTCCAAGAATCAGTCTGGTGAACCTTCTCTGTACTCCCTCTATGGCAAGAATGTCTATCCTCTGATTAGGAGATCACAAATGTACGCAATACTCCAGGTGTGGCCTCACCAAGACCCTATACAACTGCAGTAGAACCTCCCTGCTCTTATACTCAAATCCTTTTGCTATGAATGCTAACATACCATTCGCTTTCTTCACTGCCTACTGCACCTGCATGCCTACTTTCAATGACTGGTGTACCATGACACCCAGGTCTCGTTGCAACTCCCCTTTTCCTAATCGGCCACCATTCAGATAATAGTCTACTTTCCTGGTTTTGCCCCCAAAGTGGATAATCTCACATTAATCCATATTATACTGCATCTGCCATGCATTTGCCCACTCACCCAACCTATCCAAGTCACCTTGTAGCCCCCTAGCATCCTCCTCACAGCTAACAATGTCCCCAGCTTCGTGCCATCCGCAAACTTGGATATGTTGCATTCAAATCCCTCATCCAGATCATTAATATATATTGTAAATAGCTGGAGTCCGAGAACTGAGCCTTGCGGTACCCCACTAGTCACTGGCTGCCATTCTGAATAGGACCCGTTTACTCCTACTCTTTGCTTCCTGTCTGCCAGCCAGTTCTGTATCCACATCAATACTGAACCCTCAATACCGTGTGCTTTAAGTTTGTATACTAATCTCTTATGTGGGACCTTGTCGAATGCCTTCTGAAAGTCCAGATATAACCCATCCACTGGTACTCCCTTATCCACTCTACTAGTTACATCCTCGAAAAATTCTATAAGATTCATCAGACATGATTTGCCTTTCATAAATCCATACTGACTTTGTCCAATGATTTCACCACTTCCAAATGTGCTGCTATCCCATCTTCAATAGCTGACTCTAGCATTTTCCCCACTACCGTTGTTAGACTAACTGGTCTGTAAAAAGTGGGGTTACATTAGCTACCCTCCAATCCTCAGGAACTACTCCAGAATTTAAAGAGTTTTGAAAAATTATCATTAATGCATCCACTATTTCTGTGGCTACTTCCTTGAGTACTTTGGGATGCAGCGTATCTGGCCCTGGGGATTTATTGGCCTTTAATCCATTCAATTTTCCTAACACCACTTCCCGGCTAACCTGGATTTCACTCAGTTCCTCCATCTTATTTGACCCCCGGTCCCCTGCTATTTCTGGCAGATTATTTATGCCTTCCTTAGTGAAGACAGAACCAAAGTAGTTATTCAATTGGTCTGCCATGTCCTTATTCACCATAATCAATTCACCAGTTTCTGACTGCAAGGGATATACATTTGTTTTAACTAATCTTTTCCTCTTCACATATCTATAAAAACCTTTGCAGTCAGTCTTCATGTTCCCTGCCAGTTTTCTTTCATAATCTATTTTCCCTTTCCTAATTAAGCCCTTTGTCCTCCTCTGCTGGACTCTGAATTTCTCCCAGTCCACTGGCAGGCTGCTTTTTCTGGCTAATTTATATGCTTCATCTTTTGTTTTGATACCTTCCCTGATTTATTATTTTGCCAAACTGGGATGAACAATTGTTGTAGTTCAACCATGCAGTCTTTAAATGCCTTCCATGGCATATCCACCATCAACCCTTTAAGAATCACTTGGCAGTCTATTTTGGCCAATTCACATCTCATACCCTCAAAGTTACCTTTCTTTAAGTTCAGAACCCTTGTTTCTGAATTAACAATATCATTCTCCATCCTAATGAAGAACTCAACCATATTATGCCACTCATGCCCAAGGGGCCACACACAACAAGACTGCTAACTAACTCTTCCTCATTACCCAATACTCAGTCTAGAATCGCCTGCTCTCTCATTGGTTCCTCTACATGTTGGTTTAGAAAACTATCCTGCATACATTCCAAGAAATCCTCTTCCTCAGCACCCATGCCAATTTGATTCACCCAGTCTATGTGTAGATTGAAGTCACCCATTATAACTGTTTTAGCTTTGTTGCACGCATTTCTAATTTCCTGTTTGATGCCATCCCCAACTCCACAACTACTATTAGGTGGCCTGTACACAACTCCCACTAGCGAATTTTCTGCCCCTTAGTGTTTGGCAGCTCTGCCCATATCGATTCCACATCCTCCAAGCTAATGTCCTTCCTTTCTATTGCGTTAATTTCCTCTCTAACCAGCAACGCTACTCCACCTCCTTTTCCTTTCTGTCTATCCCTCCTGAATATTGAATATCCATGGATGTTCAGCTCCCAGCCTTGGTCACCCAGGAGCCATGTCACTGTGATCCCAACTATATCATATTCATTTATAACTATCTGCACATTCAACTCATCTACCTTATTATGAATGTTCCTTGCATTGAGACACAAAGCCTTCAGGCTTGTATTTACAACGCTCTTGCCCCTTATACAATTATGTTGAAAAATGGCCCTTTTTTGATTTTTCACCTTGTTACCTATTGCTTCTACCCTCATTTTACACCCCCCCCCCCCCCCCCCGTCTCTCTGTTCATGCTCCCATCCCCTTGCCACATTAGTTTAAATCCTCCCTGACAGCAAACACTCCCCCAAGGATATTGGTTCCATTCAAGCCCAGGTGCAGACCGTCCTGTTTCTACTGGTCCCACCTCCCCCAGAACTGGTTCCAATGGCAGATAAATTTGAATCCCTCCCCCTTGCACCATTTTTCAAGCCACGTATTCATTTGCAATATCCTCCTATTTCTATTCTGACTATCACTGGTAGTAATCCAGAGATTATTAGCTTGAGGTCCTACTTAAACGTTTATCTCCTAGCTCCCCTATATCGTTGGTGCCAATGTGCACCTCGACAGCTGGCTGTTCACCCTCCCCCTCCAGAATGTTCTGCAGCTGTTCAGTGACATCCCTGACCCTTGCACCAGGAAGGCAACATACCATCCTGGAGTCTCGTTTGCGGCCGCAGAAACGCCTATCTATTCCCCTTACAATTGAATCCCCTATTACTATTGCCCTTCCGCTCTCTTTCCTCCCCTCCTGTGCCGCAGAGCCACCCATGGTGCCATGAACTTGGCTGCTGCTGCCTTCCCCTGATGAGCCATCTCCCCCAACAGTATCCAAAATGGTATATCTGTTTAGGAGGGAGATGACCGCAGGAGACTCCTGCACAACCTGCCTACTGCTACGCTGGCTAATGGCCACCCGTTCCCTTTCTGTCCGCTTAACTTTTACCAAGGCCCCTTAGCCTCGTTCAAGCAGAGACACTCCAAAAGGTCACACAGTCCTAAGCGCTCTCCCAGAAGATCGACACAGGACCTTGTGGGAGTGGTCTTTTATAATTACCCGAACCTTCAGCGGCCAAACCACATGGGGGTGGTCTCTATACAATCCAATAACAGATAACGACTAACACAGTACGTGATAGACATTTCCCTAACCCAATAATACAGTAACCGAAACATTGTATTCAAAATAAAGTTCTAGAAGGAAGCAAACAAGAATAAACATTGAAACATGTGCCCTGAGATTCAAACCGTTTCTCCAAGGCTCAACAGTTTGACCAATCATCAATTAACAGAATGTCCATCTTGCAACATTATTTACACAATTTACAACGCTTTTGCAGCGATCCATTTGAAATAATGCATTTAAAGTTCATTTGCAAAACTGCTATACATTTTATCAATTTTGGAGAAACAATGAGAACACCTGGACCCCTGCATGCTAATCTGAGCCTAGACTGGCTGGTGCCACTCAAAGCCTGTAAAGTTCAGCTGACGAGGGTTAAGCAATTCAGACAAGTGCAGGGATCCTCCATTTTATGGTGTATTTAATTTGGCCAGTATTAACACACCCTTTCCAGTTTAATGACATTCTTTCTATTGCTGAGAGACCAAAATTAAACACAATACAATTGAACACAAAATTACAAAACATTGAACAAAATTGACCGTTCCCTCTGCAGTGCCCTGGTTCACTCATCCTTTCCCACCCAAACCAACCCCTCCCCAGGGACTTTCCCCTGCAACCGCAGGAAATGTAACGTCTGTCCTCGACTCTGTCCAGGCACCCCGACAGTCCTTTCAGGTGGGGCAGAGGTTCATTACACCTCTTCCAACTTCACCTACTGTTCCGGGGCAATCGTTTCGCTGCACACCTTAGCTCAGTCTGCCTGGGCCTACCTGATCCATTCTGTTTGTTTCTGTTTGTAGTTTGTTTGTTTGCTTATTTGTTTTTTGCACAAAGTCCGCGAGCACGGCCACTCTTCATTTCACGGCACATCTCGTATGTGCATGTGACATATAAACTTGACTTGACTTGACTTGATCTCCTGGTTGGGCAACGCATTTATTCCTCATCCCATTCCCACACTAACCTTTCTGTCCTGGGCCTCCTCCATTGTCAGAGTGAGGCCAAATGCAAATTGGAGGAACAACAACTCATATTTCGTTTGGGCATCTTACACCCCAGCGGTATGAATATTAGCTTATCTATATTCAAGTAACCCTTGCTTTCCCTCTCTCTCCATCCCCTCCCCTTTCCCATTTCTCCCACCATTCTGACTGTCCTCGATTACATTCTATCTCAGTTTGCTTTGTTGTTTCCTTCTCCTAGCTAGCAATGATCTATTCTACATTTTCCTTGATCTCCGACCCCTTTGTCTCGTTTTCACACCTCACCCTTCCTTATCACTGTATCTCCCACTCCCCTGACTCAGTCCGGAAAGGAAGGGTCTCGACCAGAAACGTCACACATTCATTCTCTCCAGAGATGATGCCTGTCCCACTGAGCTACTCCAGCATTTTGTGTCTATCTTTGGTTGAAACCATCATCTGCAGTTCCTACATACAAAAGATCTTTGAAGCTAATACAATGGGGAAGGGGGGAAGAGAGAGGGAATGCAAAGCCTACTTGAAGTTAGATAAATCAATATTCATACCACTGGGTTATAAGGTGCCCAAGTGAAATATGTCCCTCCAATTTGCATTTGGTCTCACTCTGACAATGGAGGAATCCCAGGACAGAATGGTCAGTGTGGAAATGTGAGGGGAATTAAAGTGGTTGGCAACCAGGAGATCAGGTAAGTCCAGCCGGTCTGAGCGAATGTGTTCAGCGAAGCAATCACCCAGTCTACGTTTGGTTTTGCCAATGTACAAGAGTCCATACTTTGAACCAGGGATACAGGAGGAGGTGGGAGTGAACCTCTGCCTCACCTGTAAGGACATCACCAGCATTGTGTTCCATGAAACTGAAATTACCTGTCTGGAGAATGAAATCTAAACGACTTTGCACCGATAACTGTTGACATAATATAAATAAGAATGCAATAAAATATCACAAGCAAAAACACATTACAAGTGAGTTACAGGTGGAAAACAAAACATTTGTGGGGAGCACTTGAGAGAATAATGCGAAATTAAATTATCTAAATTATCAGCTAGTTTGTTGACTGTGTTCTTGTCTCAGGTGTAAAATTCATGGTTGTGTCACACTAGCAGCCAAACTGCATGAACTAGTGCTTATTCAGATAATTACAAATTGTATTACACAACAAACGAAAAACAAATCATCCAATTATTTGAACTAAATAAGCAAAAGGATATAATAAAGACATTTATTTTGCATTCTTCATATTGAGACATTTAAAAATGCCAAACACACAATGGGGCGCTTAATGAAGTTCATTCATTCATACAATGATGAAATTACAGCATTCAATCCATGCATAACACAAACCCCAGCCAGGATCACAGAGTCATAGAGTAATACAGCATGGAAACAGGCCCTTTAGCCCAACCTGCCCACACTGGCCGACATGTCCCAGCTACACTAGTCCCACCTGCCTGCGTTTGGTCTATATCCCTCCAAACCTATACTATCCATGTACCTGTCTAACTGTTTCTTAAAGGGTTACACAAAAAGCTGGAGAAACTCAGCGGGTGCAGCAGCATCTAAGGAGCGAAGGAGATAGGCGATGTTTTGGGTCGAGACCCTTCTTCAGACTGTAACGTTGGGATAGTTCCAGCCTCAACTATCTCTTCCAGCAGCTTGTCCCATGTACCCACCATCCTTTGTGTGAAACAGTTGCCCCTCAGATTGCTATTAAATCTTTTCCCCTTCACCTTAAAACTATGTCCTCTGCTCTTCAAACTTAACCATATAACCATATAACCATATAACAATTACAGCACGGAAACAGGCCTTCTCGGCCTTTCCAGTCCGTGCCGACCATTCATTTTCCCCTAGTCCCATCTACCTGCACTCAGACCATACCCCTCCATTCCCTTCCCGTCCATATACCTATCCACTTTACTTTTAAATTTTAAAATCGATCCTGCCTCCACCACTTCTGCTGGAAGATCATTCCACACAGCCACCACTCTCTGAGTGAAGAAGTTCCCCCTCATGTTACCCCTAAACTTCTGTCCCTTAATTCTCATGTCATGCCCTCTTGTTTGAATCTTCCCTACCCTCAACGGGAAAAGCTTATCCACGTCAACTCTGTCTATCCCTTTCATCATTTTAAAGACCTCAATCAAGTCCCCCCTTAACCTTCTGCACTCCAAAGAATAAAGACCTAACTTGTTCAACCTTTCTCTGTAACTTAGTTGCTGGAACCCAGGCAACATTCTAGTAAATCTCCTCTGTACTCTCTCTATTTTGTTGACATCCTTCCTATAATTAGGCGACCAAAATTGTACACCATACTCCAGAATTGATTTTACCAATGCCTTGTATAATTTTAACATTACTTCCCTACTCCTATATTATCAGAATACTAAAAAAAACATTCAAAAATGCTCAATTAGACAAATAATGAAAATCATTTTGTAAAGATCATTCAATATTGGTTTATTAATGTCACATGTTCCAAGATCCAGTGAAAAACTTTGTTTTTCATGTTATCTGGGAATATTGGACCATGTATTAGTACATCAGGTATTGCAAAAGAGAATAATAAGTGACAGCTACTGAGAAAGTGCAGCAAACATAAAGTGCAAGGGCCGCAAGGAGGTAGATTGGAAGATTGGAAAACACCCCAACATGAAAGTTCCGTTCAAGAGTCTGATAACAATAAAAATCAAGCTGTCTAGTTCAGTCTAGTTTAGATTAGTTTAGTTTAGAGATGCATCGAGGAAACAGCCCTTCGGCCCACAAAGTCCACGCTGACCAGCAATCCCCGCACACCAGCACTATCCTACACACTAGGGCCAATTTACAAATGTTACCAAAGCCAATTAACCTGCAAACCTGGAATGTGGGAGGAAACCGGAGCACCGGAAGAAAACCCACGGGGTCGCAGGAAGAAAGTACAATCTGTACAGATGACACACATGCTGAGGATGGCATTGCAAGGCAGCAACTCTACCATTGCACCACTGTGCCACCCTGTTCTCCAATCTGGTGGTGCATGCTTTCAAGCTTTTGTATCCTTTGCTCGACATGAGAGCAGAGAATAGGGAAAGATCACAGTATGTGTGGTCGATGTACTGAAACACCCCAATCAACCTGACACAGCGACTGCTGGCAAATTCTCCACCCTAAATGGTGGGGAATTGTTCAACTTTGTGCATTTCTGCTCGATTCACAAGGATAGCAAAGCCAGAATACAGTTAATTTGCAAATCGAATCGGTCGTAAGGAAGGTAAACACAATGCTAGCATTGTCATGACTAGAATACAAAACAGGGATGTAATGCTGAGGCGACGGTCAGGCCGCATTTGGAGCATTGTGAGCAACTTTGGGCCGCATATCTGAGGAAGGATGTGCTGGCCCTGCAGCGGGTCCAGAGGAGATTTACGAGGATGATCCCAAGAATAAGTGGGTTAACATATGGTGGGCATTTGACGGCACTGGGTCAATACTCGCTGGAGTTTAGAAAGATGGGGGGGGGGGAGGGGGGCAATGTCATTGAAACACCCAGAACAATGAAAGGCTTGGATAGAGTGGATGTGGACAGGATGCTTCAACTCGTGGGAGAGTCTAGGACCAGAGGTTATAGCATCAGAATTAAAGGACGTTCCTTTAGGAACGAAATGAGGAGAAATTTCTTTAGTCAGAGGGTGGTGAATCTGAAGAATTCATTGCCACAGAAGGCTGCGGAGACCACGTCAATGGATAGTTTTAAGGCAGAGATAGATAGATTCTTGATTAGTACTAGTGCCTGGGGTTGTGGGGAGAAGGCAGGAAAATGGGGTTATGAGGGAGAGATAGATCAGTCATGATTAAATGGCGGAGCAGACTTGATGGGCCAAATGTCCGAATTCTGCTCCTATCGTTTTAAACAATATATTTTTCAGTTACAATATCAGGTTCTGACGCCATTGGCACCAACCGAGGGAAATGCTGCGAGTTCCAAGCAGAATGGTGGCAATACCCTGCCAAATCATGTATTTGCCTTTCACGTACCTGTGGGTAAACGTTGCTGCATTCACTGGTGAATGTTGTTGAGCATTACATCCTGAAGAATGGGTCATCATGCGTACATTTTGCACGCGTTAAAGTTCTCTGTTGGATGATGGAATTAACAAACCCGTCTTGTTACCCAATTTTCTATTCTTCCACATGTGCGAGCACGTATACACACATTTCACATTTTTGATAATAATTGACACGTCCTTTATTCTTCGGAGAAAACCTCCCATATTTCCTACCATTTTTGTGTTTATTCAAGCCCCTGTCCCACTTCGGAGACCTAAACAGCAACCTCTGGTGACCTTGCCCGCCACCCAACGTTTCCATGACGTCACTCTCCCTAATGGTCGAAAGTGGTTTCCGCGTGGTCGAGGCTTCATCTAGGTCGCTGCTATTTTTTCATCAAGATTAAAACGGGCCTCGACTAAAAGTAGGTTGCCGTTTTAAAAATCGATCATTTTTTAGTCGCAAGTTTTTCCTTTATAGTCGAGGAAGGCTTTCAACCTATTCGTGGTAGGAGGTTTAAGGTCACCTCCACCTTGTTTTTTTTTTTTGGGTGGCGGGCAAGGTCACCAGAGGTTGCTGTTTAGGTCTCCTAAGTGGGACAGGGGTTAGACTCCTACTACACTAGTTCTGCCCACAGATACACTTCGTAAATCACTAACTCTTGGGTACATTGGTACAATCGCGCTGCATTCATGTTAAACTTGAAATGGCAAGAACTCCCCACACAACCCCCAATTTAAACCCGCGTTAAAGGGCAGTCATGGTGGTGCAGCAGTCGAGTTGCTGCCTTATCACGAATGCAGCACCAGATACCAGGGTTCGATCTCGACTACGGGTGCTGTCCGTACGAAGCTTGTACGTTCTCCCCGTGACCTGCGTGGATTTTTGGTTTCCTCACACACTCCAAAGACGTACAGGTTTGTAGGTTAATTGGCTTGGTAAATGTGAAAATTGTCCCTAGTAGGTGAAGGATAGTGGGCGAGGACACGGTGGGCCGAAGGGCCTGTTTTCTAAACTAAACTAAACTAAACTAAATTAAACGTAAATTAAACTAAATTAGTATTCGTAATAAGGTGGATGAGTTGAACGTGCAGATAGCTATTAATGAGTATGATATAGTTGGGATCACGGAGACATGGCTCCAGGGTGACCAAGGCTGGGAGCTGAACATCCAGGGATATTCAATATTCAGGAAGGATAGAGAGAAAGAAAAAGGAGGTGGGGTAGCGTTGCTGGTTAGAGAGGAGATTAACGCAATGGAAAGGAAGGACATTAGCTTGGAGCATGTGGAATTGGTATGGGTAGGGCTGCGAAACACTAAGGGGCAGAAAACGCTAGTGGGAGTTGTGTACAGGCCACCTAACAGTAGTAGTGAAGTTGGGGATGGTATCAAACAGGAAATTAGAAATGCGTGCGACAAAGGCAAAACAGTTATAATGGGTGACTTCAATCTACATATAGATTGGGTGAATCAAATTGGCAGGGGCGCTGAGGAAGAGGATTTTTTGGAAAGTATGCGGGATAATTATCTAAATCAACATGTAGAGGAACCAACGAGAGAGCAGGCTATTTTAGACTGGGTATTGAGTAATGAGGAAGGGTTAGTTAGCAGTCTTATTGTGCGTGCCCCCTTGGGCAAGAGTGACCATAATATGGTCGAGTTCTTCATTAGGATGGAGAGTGACATTGTTAATTCAGAAACAATAGTTCTGAACTTAAGGAAAGGTAACTTTGAGGGTATGAGACGTGAATTGGCCAAGATTGACTGGCAATCAATTCTAAAAGGGTTGACGGTGGATACGCAATGGAAGACATTTAAAGACTGCATGGATGAACTACAAAAATTGTTCATCCCAGTTTGGCAAAAGAATAGATCAGGGAAGGTAGTGCATCCGTGGATAACAAGGGAAATCAGCGATAGTATCAAAGCAAAGGATGATGCGTACAAAGTAGCCAGAAAAAGCAGCATACCAAAGGACTGGGAGAAATTCAGAGACCAGCAGAGAAGGCCAAAGGGCTTGATTAGGAAAGGAAAAATAGATTATGAAAGAAAACTGGCAGGGAACATAAAAACAGACTGCAAAAGTTTTTATAGATATGTGAAGAGAAAGAGATTAGTTAAAACAAATGTAGGTCCCTTGCAGTGAGAAACAGGTGAGTTGATCATGGGGAACAAGGATATGGCGGACCAATTGAATAACTACTTTGGTTCCATCTTCACTAAGGAAGACATAAATAATCTGCCTGAAATAGCAGTGGACCGTGGGTCAAAGGAGTCCTTGAGTGAAATCCAGGTTAGTCGGGAAGTGGTGTTGGGTAAATTGAATGGAATAAAGGCCGATAAATCCCCAGGGCCAGATAGGCTGCATCCCAGAGTACTTAAGGAAGTAGCTCCGGAAATAGTGGATGCATTAGTGATAATCTTTCAAAACTCTTTAGATTCTGGAGTAGTTCCTGAGGATTGGCGGGTAGCAAACGTAACCCCTCTTTTTAAGAAGGGGGGGGAGAGAGAAAACGGGGAATTACAGACCAGTTAGTCTAACATCGGTAGTTGGGAAACTGCTAGAGTCAGTTATTAAAGATGGGATAGCAGCACATTTGGAAAGTGGTGAAATCATTGGACAAAGTCAGCATGGATTTATGAACGGTAAATCATGTCTGACGAATCTTGTGGAATTTTTCGAGGATGTAAATAGTAGCGTGGATAGGGGAGAACCAGTGGATGTGGTGTATCTGGACTTCCAGAAGGCTTTCGACAAGGTCCCACATAAGAGATTAGTATATAAACTTAAAGCATACGGCATTGGGGGTTCAGTATTGATGTGGATAGAGAACTGGCTGGCAAACAGGAAGCAAAGAGTAGGAGTAAACGGGTCGTTTTCACAATGGCAGGCAGTGACTAGTGGGGTACCGCAAGGCTCAGTGCTGGGACCCCAGCTATTTACAATATACATTAATGACCTGGATGAGGGAATTGAAGGCAATATCTCCAAGTTTGAGTATGACACTAAGCTGGGGGGCAGTGTTAGCTGTGAGGAGGATGCTAGGAGACTGCAAGGTGACTTGGATAGGCTGGGTGAGTGGGCAAATGTTTGGCAGATGCAGTATAATGTGGATAAATGTGAGGTTATCCACTTTGGTGGCAAAAATAGGAAAACAGACTATTATCTAAATGGAGGCCGATTAGGAAAAGGGGAGATGCAGCGCGACCTGGGTGTCATGGCACACCAGTCATTGAAAGTAGGCATGCAGGTACAGCAGGCAGTGAAGAAAGCGAATGGTATGTTAGCTTTCATAGCAACAGGATTTGAGTATAGGAGCAGGGAGGTTCTACTTCAGTTGTATAGGGTCTCGGTGAGGCCCTGGAGTATTGCGTACAGTTCTGGTCTCCAAATCTGAGGAAGGACATTATTGCCATAGAGGGAGTGCAGAGAAGGTTCACCAGACTGATTCCTGGGATGTCAGGACTGTCTTATGAACAAAGATTGCATAGACTCGGTTTAAACTCTCTAGAATTTAGGAGATTGAGAGGGGATCTTATAGAAACTTACAAAATTCTTAAGGGGTTGGACAGGCTAGATGCAGGAAGATTGTTCCCGATGTAGGAGAGGTCCTGGACAAGGGGTCACAGCTTAAGGATAAGGGGGAAATCCTTTAGGACCGAGATGAGAAGGACTTTTTTCACACAGAGAGTGGTGGGTCTCTGGAACTCTCTGCCACAGAGGGTAGTTGAGGCCAGTTTATTGGCTATATTTAAGAGGGAGTTAGATGTGGCCCTTGTGGCTAAGGGGATCAGAGGGTATGGAGAGAAGGCAGGTACGGGATACTGAGTTGGATGATCAGCCATGATCATATTGAATGGCGGTGCAGGCTCGAAGGGCCGAATGGCCTACTCCTGCACCTAATTTCTATGTTTCTATGTTTCTATGTAACCGCATTGAAGCTTCAAACATTACCGCATAAAGAAAACTGAAGAGTATCTTTTCAATTTCTCATGATAGATACCGTGATGAATATTCCTAATTACCCGATGCATAATAACGGACAACCAGAAAACATGTCCGCATCTTAAATTAACATTCCATGATTTATTTACTCTTCCATGAAAATGCTTGCGACGGTGAATGGAACCGCCGTCAAAGATGTAGAACTATCCTAGCACAGCTTAAAGCAGGCTGCAATGTTACTTCGTAGTGCTTCTTGAATCCCAGAGATGCACCGCTTCCACCTTATATTTTAATTTAAAATGAGTAAATTCAACACTAATTTTTGAATTTCTTTTTAATTTAATTTAAAACTGCCTAATTCTGAAGGTTGACAAATTGAATTTTTGGCCCAATCAGATTCTAATTTAAAGAAAGGTTAAACGGGGGCAAAGAGGCCATTTCGAGATTTGTTTTGGTCCTCATAATGCTGACATTCCCTGTATTGTTTAATATCTCTTATTCCCTGCACCAACGGAGCACAACTCAGTGCTGCGTTCCATTCTAAGCGTTGTATTTTCATTCACATCATGCTAAGGAAACAACTATATCCTCCATTTAATCCTTCATTTGTTTCATACTGGTGAAGTTTAAGTGCCAGTGGGGAAACTTTATCGTAGAATGCCATTACATGTTTATCATTGTTGCAGTTACAAAGACAAATTAATGATGGTTAAGCAGAAATCACCAGTGAACCATGTCAATTGGAACAAGTGTGGGAAATGCTGAGACAGGGAGAGAAGGTGAATTGGCCAAAGCAATCGACATGCTCAATTTGTTTTCAATGAAGCTTTGTAATTGACATCCGTGGTAACGACAAGTGATTAACCCCATTTTCCCAATAATGGACTGCTGTCTAGGATAAAAGGGACATCATTATTGGTGGCTGCTGACACCAAACCTTTCACTGCCGCCAATGAGTCGACAGATTCTGCCTTCGATTACTGCACAGTCTTAAAACGTTCACGTTTAGGAGCACATCAATGGTGACCTCTGCTCCTCGCTTTAGATTTACGCTCGCCATTCAAGAGCAGTTTCTTCCCAGCAGCCGTTCGGCTATTAACCACTACAATCCTCAAATAACCTCTGAATTACATAAGGTAGACACATAAAGCTGGAGTAACTCAGTGGGACTGGAGAGAAGGAATGGGTGACGTTTCGGGTCGAGTCCCTTCTTCAGACTACATAGACTATTATTGGGATTTTTTGCGCGTACGTATGTGTGCGTGTATTTATATATATAAGACAGGTTTGAAGGGATATGGACCAAACGTGGGCAGGTGGGACCAGTGTAGTTGGGGCATATTGGCCAGTCATAGAGTGATACAGTGTGGAAACAGGCCCTTCGGCCCAACTTGCCCAAACCGGCCAACATGTCCAGGCTACACTAGTCCCACTTGCCTGCGCTTGGTCCATATCCCTCCAAACCTGTCCTATCCATGTACCTGTCTAACTATTTCTTAAACGATGGGATGGTCCCTGCCTCAATTATCTCCTCTGGCAGCTTGTTCCATACGCTCATCTCCCTTTGTGTGAAAAAGTTGCCCCTCGGATTCCTATTAAATCTTTCCCTTTTCACCTTGAACCTTTGTCCTCTGTTCCTCGATTCCTCTACTCTGTGCATCTACCCAATCTATTCCTCTCATGATTTTATACACCTCTATAAGATCACCCCTCATCCTCCTGCGCTCCAATGAATAGACACCCAGCCTCTCCCTGTAGCTCACACCCTCTAGTCCTGGCAACATTCTTGTAAATATTTTCTGAACCCTTTCAAACTTGACAATATCTTTCCTATTACATGGTGCCCAGAAATGAACACAATATTCTAAATGCGGTCTCACTAACATCTTATACAACTCTAACATAACCTCCCAACCTCTATACTCTGGGCCTGTTTCCACGTTGTATCGCTCTGCCTAGAGTGGATTCGATAGCTCCTGCTTGTAGGTTGTGGATAATTGTCCTGCAGTTTCTATGGGAATTGTGGCTTTAATTAAGCACTAAATCAGGGCTATGCAGTGTAAGCTTCGCTCAATTCCAATGCTGATAGTTCTGGCCATTTAGAAACCAATGTGTCTGAAACCACAAGAGATTCTGATGTGTTTATACACCAAGCAGCTTTGTGACAGAAAAAGAGAGGTATGGCTCATTGTGCCTTTCAAATCAGGATTCCCAATTATCTATCAACGCGCATTGTGCAACAAGGATAGCAATAAAAATCTGCAATTCGCCATGTGCATGCATTCTCCTCTTGTGAAATATGTCCAGCTATTCAAGTTGCTGATAGCAGAGCCTGGGGATTATCTGATGGTTCGAATGGCATGTTAATCAAAGGCTTCAAGCTTTTAAACAATAATTGATTAACTTCTGTATTCACCACTCGGAGATTCTAGAGTCAAAAAGTATTTCATAAGAACATAGGTGATAGGAGTAACCATATAACCATATAACCATATAACAATTACAGCACGGAAACAGGCCTTCTCGGCCCTTCCAGTCCGTGCCGAACATTTATTTTCCCCTAGTCCCATCTACCTGCACTCAGACCATATCCCTCAATTCTCTTCCCGTCCATATACCTATCCACTTTACTTTTAAATGTTACAATCGATCCTGCCTCCACCACTTCTGCTGGAAGCTCATTCCACACAGCCACCACTCGCTGAGTAAAGAAGTTCCCCCTCATGTTACCCCTAAACGTCTGTCTCTTAATTCTCATGTCATGCCCTCTTGTTTGAATCTTCCCTACCCTCACTGGGAAAAGCTTATCCATGTCAACTCTGTCTATCCCTTTCATCATTTTAAAGACCTCAATGAAGTCCCCCCTTAACCTTCTGCGCTCCAAAGAATAAAGACCCAACTGGTTCAACCTTTCTCTGTAACTTAGTTGCTGGAACCCAGGCAACATTCTAGTAAATCTTCTCTGCAATCTCTCTATTTTGTTGACATCCTTCCTATAATTTGGCGACCAAAATTGTACACCATACTCCAGAATTGGTCTCACCAATGCCTTGTACAATTTTAACATTACTTCCCTACTCCTATGTTCAATGCTCTGATTTATAAAGGCCAGCACACCAAAAGCTTTCTTTACCACCCTATCGACATGCGATTCCACCTTCAGTGAACTATGCACAGTTATTCCTAGATCCCTCTGTTCCACAGCATTCCTCAATTCCCTACCATTTACCATGTAAATTAGGATTAGGATTAGAGTAGAATTAGGCCTTTTGGCCCATCAAGTCTGCTCTGCCATTCACTTATGGCTGATCTATCTGGCTCTCCTAACCCCATTCTCCTGCCTTCTCCCCATAACCTCTGATACCTGTACTAATCAAGAATCTATCTATCGCTGTCTTAAAAATATCCATGGACTTGGCCTCCACAGCCTTCTGTGGCAAAGAATAGTAAGATTGAACGAGAACTTACCAGTTCGAAGGTTGATCTTTATTTTATGAGGAGTCGAAGTGAGGGATTTCGTGAAGAGCCCGCCGGCGCGCATGCTCGACATACTTCAAAGTAGCGGCGTGGAATCACAGAAACCAACAATAGAAATGACTTCGCATAGTAAGATTGAAGTGACTAAGATTACCAGATGAAGGTGATTGAGGGTTGGGCGAGGAGGGCACGAAATCCCTCACTTCGACTCCTCATAAAATAAAGATCAACCTTCGAACTGGTAAGTTCTCGTTCAATCTTACTATTTCATTTCGGAGTCACGTGAGTGACTTCGTGAAGACTTCAAAGCTTCTGTGATTACACGCCCTGGACCACGTCCATGCTGACACACCACTACCAGGGATGGATGGGAGGAACAAACTTGCTCAATAGTTCATACTGCAAAACAAGAGCATATTTATGAATAACAAATCAAAACCCCTCATGCGGGGACATCTCCACGTTCTTGACCTGCATTCAGCACGGCTTCTGCGAACTGTAGAGGAGCAGCAACAGGCTTGTTATAAAAACGCTGGAACACAGCTTCATTAGCCCATCCTGCTGTGGCGAGAATTTGGTCCATAGGCACCTCCATAATCCTCGCCGCTGACGTCGATGCAGCCCTGGTGGAATGAGACTTGAACACATTAGTGTCGATACCTGACTTACCCAAGGCGACTCGAAGCCACCTGGATATCGTCTGGACTGTCACTCGATGATGAGGTCTCTTATGAGTGACCAGCAGGTATCTCTCCATTCCTCTGATGCGTGCCGTCACCTTGACATAGTGGCGGATATGTGAGGCTAAACATAGCCTAGCATCTGCGGGGTATGCCGGGAACTTCAGCTGCAGCCCTGTGCACCCAGGTCTATGCTGCTTTAGTAGCTCGTCAATGAAAAAGACTACTTCTGTAGGGGTAGATGTCATTCTGTCGACACGAAGTTTGGGTAGTGTCTGTACCCTCTGAGCTGAAGTCAGCGCTAGTAACATCACCAGCTTCATGGTGAGTTTGTCCAGTTGGAGCCCTTCCATGGGAGACCACGTCCTGAGCAGGTTTAATACGCCCCTGACATCCCAGGTGATATTATAGCGTGGTGTAGGCGGATTCATATTGAATATACCCCGCATGAGTTTGGACACTAGCCTGTTGGATCCTACCTCAATATTGAGGTAGAATGAGAGCGCACTTCTGGCACTGTTGATGGCACTGTAACTTAAGTGTTCATCATGGTGCAACCCCGCGAGGAATTCCAGGACGTCGGTTATTGTCACGTCATCATACGTGATGCGAGAGCGGCTGCAGTAGGCTTCCCATTTCTTAATATGCGAGCGATATCTTCGCCTTGTTGACTCTCGACACGACGCCCCGATGGTATCCATGGTCCGAGCTGAGAGGCCGTATTGGACTAACGGCCTGTTCAGAACCTGCAAGCCAACAAATTTAAATAGCCATGGCAGGGATGTGGCTCCCCTGAGACAGGGTGAGTAACCAATTGTGGGCAACCCTTCAAAAGGACCCAAGGTTCGTGGAGCATGTCAAAGACCACCGCATACCAAGGCTGTGTGGGCCAGTCGGGTATAATAAGGATGCCCTTGGCAGCATCTGCCTGAATCTTACGCTATACCCGACTGATGAGGCAAAACGGGGGGAAGGCATAGAAAAACCAATTCCCCCAGTCCAGCGAGAATGCATCTAGCGCTATAGCCCCAGGATCTGGTTCCCATGAAACGTAGGTTGGTACCTGATGGTTCAACCGTGACGCAAAAAGGTCAATGTCCGGTTTACCAAATTTGGCTGTGACTTTAGCAAAAACCTCAGGATGCAACATCCATTCAATATTGTCATTAAATTTGCGTGACCTGGTGTCCGCCACAGTATTAAGCTCACCTGGCAAATAGGTAGCTGAAATCCAAATGTCTCTTTGAACACACCAGAGCCAAATTGAGTTAGCCAATTTGTCACACGAAACTGACCTGTTACCACCAATATGGTTTAAGTATGCCACTGCTGTGGTGTTGTCTATTTGGAGACGGACATGTGCTCCAACAAGCTTGGAACAATATGCACGAAGTCCGTGGAATGCTGCCAGCAACTCCAAATAGTTAATCCCTTGAGTCAACAACATCGTTGACTCAAGGGTGTCCCATCTGCCCCCACAACTAGAGCAATTATCCGTAGCTCCCCAGCCATTGGAGCTTGCATCAGTCTGCAAATATACCACCGGATTAGCCTCCCTGATAGGCTTGAATGAGCTGCTAATGTGGCACACCCACCATTGCAACTCATTTATCGCTTCGGACGGCAGCTGCATTGATCGATCATAATGACCAGCGTCCTGTTTTAACGCAGCAATTCTAGCTCTTTGCAAACTCTGATAATGCAAAGGTCCATATCGCGCTGCCGGAAACAAAGCTACAAGCTTACCAATTACGGTAGCTGTATGCCGAGTCGATGGTATATTGGTGCGGATTAAACCTTGACACACCTGGGTAACCTCCTCAATCTTGTTAATTGGTATGGTAACCCTCATGCTCATAGAGTTCACCGTGAACCCTAGGTGATTAATCACCTGGGCAGGGCAGAACTTTGATTTCTCTGGATGGACAATAAACCCTAATTGTTGAAATATATTGACAGCAGCTGCAACTCCCTGTTCAGCCAATTCCAGGGTGCGGCCCACAATTAAGATATCATCTAAATAGGCCATAACTATATGATGTCGCTGTCTCAAATAAGCCATAATTGGTTTCACTAATTTAGTGAACAATCTAGGGGCTGTGGTGAGCCCATTAGGCAAAACCTTGTACTGCCAGAGTTGCCCCATCCAGATGAATTTCAAAAACCTCCTGTCGTATTTCTGGATGGATACTGAATAGTATGCGTCTTTCAAATCGATGCATGCCATAAAGCAACCATGAGAAATCAATGATATGGCTGTTTCAAACGTATCCATTTTAAAATGAGTATATGTTACAAAAGTATACAAACGGGTTAGATCAATAATGACACGACAACCTCCATCCTTCTTAGGTCTGGTGAATATATTCAAAACAAATTCAACTGGCTCATGCACCGCTTTCTCAATCACTCCCTTCTGTTCAAGCCTTAAAATTTCCTTGTAGCCTGCTGCCTGTTCTGCAGCAGATAATTTAAACGTTTGACCGGGCATGTGCGGGGATGGAGGAATGTCGCCATTAATAAACTCAATTGTATGCCCCTGAATATTCTGCAACACATACTCGTCACCAGTAAAATTACCCCATGCACCCAAAAACAGCCGAAGGCGACCACCAACATGTGAAGTTAAACAAAGAGAAAAGAGAGAACCAGACCCCCTCACCCCCGTGGTTACCGGTGGTCCTTGACACGTGTGGGTGGACGTGGAGGTGCTGGGTTGGCTTGAGGGCGCGGCGTCTTCGTTTTCCACCAGGGTCTCTGCCGACCCTGTCCTAAAAAAGACCCCTGGTGCTGGGTCTGATGTTGCTGTCGTTGTGGAGCTTGAGGGTGGGTCCTCCTCGAGGTACTAGCAGACCCTCGTGAGCGAATGTATAGAGCTTTTGAGCCTGACGGTGTGGGGGCACTCTGAGAGCGCATGATCCCCACCGTTTTGGCTTGTTCGTCAAGCTCTTTGACTCTCTTCGAGAGGTCCTCCCCAAAGAGTTGACGGGGCGGCGGCGGCGGCGGTGGTTTGCAATTTTACCTCTTGTTGACGGATAGCCGCACTGATGTTGCCCCATATCGGCGTATTGACCACAGGCACGTTGAGGGAGTTGCAATTGGATGGAGCCTTGAGACGGCTCATTGCCTGAATGAGGACTTCTTCCTGTAGTTGCTGGTTGTTAAGAAAGTCCACAGTGGCTGCCAGATTTGCGTTTAAAGGAAGTCCAGATGAATGTGGGGCCGCAAATTTGGTCGCCACATCCAGAAGATCCTCCGCTGGCACCTCCAACGGAGGTGGTATGGAATCCACCAAAACCTCCTCCTCCTGCTGCTCCAGGCTGATGGTAGAGGCTGGTGACGACGCCCTGTGCCTGTTGCTGCCCTGCTGTAGTTGACGTTGAAGCAGGAGCTCCAGCAGCCGCTCCATACGGTCAATACGCCCTTCACCCTGAACACTCAGGTGGTCGGAGTCCTCCGGCTCTGAAAAGAAAACCGGGCTCCTATCATCGGCCCGCACCTCATTGAGGCCCAGCCGGTGCCGGTAGTTGTCGCTAACAGCCGCCGAGGCGAAACTGCGCGATTCCCGCGCGGGCGTGTTCAACCGCCTCCGTTTAGCGGGAGCTGAAGCCGCTGCCACTAAGGGCACTTGCGGCGTGGTGTCGGCACCAGCCGAAGCATGGCTGCCTGAAGCCCGCGCAGGCTTGCCGGCTGCCCACATCGTGGACTTTGCCGACGCATGGTCTCGCCCACCCATCCATGGGGGGCTCGGCGACCGTGACGAGACCCGACTCAACCGACCCGTCCCGGCGTCGAGAGTCGGGGTGTGCCGGCTGGACCTCACAGCCGCCCCGGGTCTCGCCCTGGAACCTGACCGCTCCTCCGTGTCAGGCAATGCCTTAGCCCTGGCAGGGTTAGGCTTCTGGGCTGCTGCCCTTCCCCTACTCGGAGGGCTGAGTGGAACGGGCCGTGCAGCCGCACGCACCCAGCTCGAGGTCGCCAGCGAGCCTGCTGACGACCTGACTGCCATGGCAGGGTCCCCCTGCTCTGGCGGCACACCACACTCCTCCTCGTCGAACTCCTCCGAGCTGAGATGTGCTGGCGGATCTGGACCTGTAATCACAGGGCTTACCCACATCTCCGCCTGAGTCCCGGCCTGCGTTGCAGGTACTGCCGATGGTAAAGGCCCCGGAACTGTTGACCGGCGAACTCGTCCTGACGTCCTCCGGCCCTTGGAACTCCCATCCATGTCCTTGCTGCAAGACATAACCAACAACAAGGACCACCAACTAAAGGTAGGATACTTACCTCCGTGGCCCCTTATGAAGGGCTGGCGAGGAGCGCGGTCCACCGCCAGCCGTCGCAGTAACGCGGTACGACGATATGTCGAGCATGCGCGCCGGCGGGCTCTTCACGAAGTCACTCACGTGACTCCGAAATGAAATTCCACAGATTCACCACCTTCTAACTAAAGTAATTTCTCCTCACCTTCCTAAAAGAACAACCTTTAATTCTGAGGCTGTGACCTCTAGTCCTAGACTCTCCCACTAGTGGAAACATCCTCTCCACATCCACTCTATCCAAGCCTTTCACTATTCTGTACGTTTCAAAGAGACCCCCCCCCCCCCCCCTTCATTCTTCTCAACCCCAGCGAATATAGCCCCGGTGCTGACAAATGCTCATAATATGTTAACCTACTAATTCCTGGTTTAATTGTCATATGCACCAGGGTGGAACAATGAAACTCGGGGATGAGAACAATGAAACTACTACTTGCTGCAGCTTCATAGTAAATCAAGGAAAGGAAAGGAAAATCGATTAGGCTGAGGTTGCGGTGACAGTGAGGGAATGTGGAGCTAATTGCCATTGGAGCTGATAGATATTAGTGAGGTTAGAGTCAATGTTTGGTAAGTTGTCACCTGGTAGTTAGGGTATGACAGGGGGTTGTTAGACCTTCAAAGAGTGGGGGAGGGGGTAAGCTAAATAGACCACAGAAGCAAGAATCCGGAACAATGGACAGAACACAGTGGGGCAGCACTAGAGTTGCTGCCTTCCAGCGCCTGGGTTCGATCCTGACTACGGGTCCTCTCTGTATGGAGTTTGTACGTTCTCCCCGTGACCTGCGTGGGTTTTCTCCAAGATCTTCGGCTTTCTCCCACACTTCAAAGACATGCACATTTGTAGATTAATTGGTTTGGTATGAATGTAAATTTCCCCAAGTGTGTGTAGGATAGAGTTGTGTGCGGGGATCACAGGTCGGCGAGGACGTGGTCGGCGTGGTTTCCGCACTGCATTGCCAAACTAAATTAAACTAAACTCTGAAAGAAGCCGGTGGGTCAAGTGGCGTATGTGGAAACAAAAGATGCAGGTGGACATTCCAGGTTGTGACCCTGCATCAGGACACGGAAGGCCAGAGGTTGTAGGCCTAATAGAATAGAATAGAATAGAATAGTTATAGAATAGTTTCTTTATTGTCATTGTAACATGAACCATGTACAACAAAATTTAAAAATGTCAGCCAGTCAGTGCAACATTCAAACCATAAAAGCTAACGATACATACAAGGTAAAATATTAAAAAAGATAAACAACTAAAATAAATATGAAATATGAAAATAGCACGCATAAACACCCAACCCTACATCCTTCTGTCGATTTCACAGTGTACCAACCACAGTCCCTTAGTCCCCGCGTTCCTTGGCGGCTACATTTAGTGCCTTTATAGCAGTGGGGTAAAAACTGTTTTTAAGTCTGTTTGTCCTTGTCCTTGTAGATCTGTACCGTCTGCCTGACGGCAACAGTTCAAACAGGGAGTGTCCGGGGTGGGAAATGTCCTTTATAATATTCTGGGATTTTTTAAAAGGTGTTCACGCTCCACGTCAGGTCCTCCTCAATATGGATTCCCAGGAAGCGGAAATCCGCCACCCTCTCCACACAGTCCCCTCTGATGATTAGTGGTACCAGTTCTGTTTTGTTCTTCCTGAAGTCTATTATTATCTCCTTGGTCTTTAAGGTGTTCAGGAGCAGGTTATTTTCTCCACACCACACTGTCAGCTGCTCCACCTCATCTCGATAGGCGTACTCGTCCCCCCCGGAGATGAGCCCCACCACTGTAGTGTCATCTGCAATTTTAACAATGGTGTTGCTGTGATGGGCGGAGGTGCAGTCATGTGTGTAGATGGTGTAGAGCAGGGGGCTCAGCACGCAGCCCTGTGGAGAGCCGGTACTGAGGCTGAGGGCCGTGGATGTGTGATGGCCCATTCTGACTCTCTGGCTGCGGCCCGACAGGAAGCTATTTATCCACATGCAGGTGGATTGTGGAAGTCCCAAGTCCCCCAGTTTGTCCACCAGTTTGTGGGGAAGGATGGTATTAAAAGCAGAGCTGTAGTCCATAAACAGTATTTGCACATAGCTTCCCCGCTGCTCCAGGTGGGACAGTGCAGCATGGAGAGCTGTGGCTACAGCGTCCTCTGTAGATCTATTCGCTCTGTACGCAAACTGGTGGGGGTCAAAGCTTCTGGGCAGGAGTGATGTGATGTGACCCCGGACCAGTTTTTCAAAGCACTTCATCACCACTGGTGTGAGTGCGACTGGCCGGTAGTCGTTGAGGCTGGAAATGTGGTGTTTTTTGGGCAAGGGGACTATGGTTGCAGACTTCAGACAGGGTGGGACAGTGGACTGGGCCAGAGACTGGTTAAATATCCTCATGAAGGCTCCAGCCAGCTGGTCTGCGCAGTCCTTCAGCACGCGTCCAGAGACGCTGTCGGGTCCAGTAGCCTTCCTTGGATTGATGGCCAACAGCGTGCGCCTCACCTCATGCTCCTCTATCGTGAGGGTTAGGCTACTGTGGACCATATGGTGTGTTGTGGCTGTCTCGGGTGGCTCCACTTCAAAGCGAGCAAAGAAGAGGTTCAGCTCCTCTGCCAACGAGGCGTCACCCTCAGCAGCTCCAAGAACATTCAATAGGAATCTGAGGGGTGGTGGGTGTATGGAACAAGCTGCCTGCCAGAGGAGGTAGTTGAGGCAGGGACTATCCCAACATTTAAGAAGCAGTTAGAAAGGTACATGGATTGGACAGGGATATGGACCAAATGCTGGCAGGTGGGACTAGTGTAGCTGGGGCATTGTTGGCCGATGTGGGCAAGTTGGGCCAAAGGGCCTGTTTCCACACTGTATCACTCGATGACTCTAATATGTTGATATATGTGCTGTAAAAATGCAATATTTACCAGTCCCCTTATTTTCTTCACCATGTGTAGATTCTGAGCCCTGATATTATCTTTATTGCACAGCATACGCTTTTTCAGGGTAATTATGGGCCTCTCGTCGTTATGGTTACAAGCACCACATAAAGCACGACAGAATCATTGAAGGGAGCTTTTGTCTACCAATGATTCCTCTTCTGGTTGTTTTTCTGTCCCATGGCTAATTTATCATCTTGCCTTTTGCACAGGATAAAGCAGTTGGAAGTATTGATGGCTGATTCATAATGATTCTAGATTGAACCTGGTCCATACAATTCTTGTTATTACATACTTTCCATGTTGTTACCACACTAATGCGTTACATGTTTCCATGCGGAACTGCAGCTCACATCTCCCTCCTCAGTTTTCTAGAGAATCCAAGATATCATGAGTCTGATTTGTACGCGGGCTTCATTTAACCTTTCGTGTTATTTGTAAATATTTATTATCAATGAATACAGTGTCCTTGGAACAAAGACAATAATTAGTTTTTTTTTCAATTTGGTTTAAAGATACAGCGCGGAAATAGACCCTTCCGCCCATCGGCGCTCCAACCTGCGATCCCCGCACATTAACACTACCCTACCCCCACTGGGGATAATTTACAATGATACCAAGCCAATTAACCTGTGAACCCGCACGACTTTGGAGTGTGGGAGGAAACTGGAGCTCCCGGAGAAAACCCACGCTGGCCACGGGGAGAACGTACAACTCCATACAGACAGCACCCGTAGTCGGGATCGAACCAGGATCTCTGGTGCTGTGTGCACTGTAAGGCAGCAACTCTGCCGCTGCACCACTGTGCCATGCCACCATGCCGTGACCATATCGTTGGACCGAAGACCATCCTTGCAGTGCTCTTTATATAATCATCTTTGGATGAAAATATTGTCATATCAGCTCCTGAATGCTTCATGACCATAGTTTCATTCATGATTTAGTTAGTTTTTCTTGAGTGTTCTATCAAGCAGCCAAGAAATAAGTTACCTGAACATCTGACCAGAACCCTACTTTTGACACAAAATGTTGTGGCTGTAGAGGTCCACAGGATTGACGAGAAAGTGGTAAATAGGATATAAAATGTGCTGATTTGTATGAAGCAGAGGGTTAAATGAGGATGAGAAAAAAAAATTCAGATGATGAAAACCTGAGACTCAAAATGATGAAAAAACTCAAGAGGCCAGGGAACGTCAATGGAAAGAGAAACCGTTGAATGTAGAGTAACTCAGCCAATGTATTGTCTATTTCTCTTTCTACTGCTGCTGCTGCTACCTTGTAAGTTTAGGAGCAGATCGTGGTTGAAAGCTGCCCAAGAGAAATATGAGATGTTGTTCCTCCAATTTAGGTTTGACCTCACTTTAACAATGGACATTACCTGGGACATGAAGGTCGGTGTGGGAATGGGAAGGGGATTAAAGTTTTTGGCAGCTGGGAGATCAGGTAGGTCTAGACAAAGGTGTTCTGTCTGAGCAAAGGTGTTCTATCTTTGGTTTAAACCAGCATCCGCAGTTCCTTCCTTCACAAGGATGTTGCCAGGACCTCTTCTTCTTGTGTAGGGTGTGCACAGCCTAAAGCTGCAGGTCAACTTGTTCTATTTGATCTATTTGCTTGTGCACGTCAGGTTGATTGCATTAGTCGAAACAGGGTGTGCCACATGAAGGTTGCAATCTCCCACCCCATTGGCAGGACTGAAGGGTTTGGGATAGAAGGAGCGACTTGATACATTGGGGCTATTTTCCCTGGAGCGAAGGATGCTGAGGGGTCACCAGGGTAACTGATAAAGTTCATGTTCACAGTCTTTTTTCCCCAGAGTCGGGGAGTCTAAAACTAGAGGGCAGAGGTTTGAGGTGAGAGAGCAAACATGCAAAAGGGCCAGAAGGTGGCAAGTACCTGGAACAAGTTGCCAGAGGAAGTTGAAGAGTTCGGTGCCATTACAATATTTTAAAATTACTTGTACTGGCGTACATTGTACATGTGTAGAGACAAAAGCGGAGCTTGGAGGACAGAGATGTGTGGTGCTTCTGTTACCGTGCCCGTCGAAAACCAGCACCACTGTGTCGCTAACATTTTCAACGATGATGAATGATTGACTTAATGTACTGGTGTACGAGCCAACCAAATAATGTCCATCAAATACAAGGAAATGGATCTAGTTTAGTTGGCATCAATTGGTTGGGATGGAGGACCTGTTTCTGTATTGTATAACACAGAGTATAAAGGGCCTGTCCTACCAGCATCCGACTCCATGCGATGAGCGTGACCAAACTAGAAGCGGGGGTCGCGCGGAGGTCGGGTGATCCGCGTACAGGGCCGTTCCCACAAGCATGCGCCTGCATGCGGCAAGCGCGACCAAACCGGCAGCAAGGGCCGCGCGGAGGCCGGGTGAGTGGCGCAACGCGGCGCAAAGTGAGGCGAACTTGGTGCGAAATCTTAAAGGTAAGTTCGCCCGGACAGAGAGGGGCGCACAGAGAGGGGCACAGAGGCACACACAGAGAGGGCCACGGAGCCACACACATAGAGGGTCACGGAGGCACGATGTCGAGGCGGTGTGTAATGCGTCGAGGCGACTGCGAGCCGACAAGCCGTTGCCGTGCAGAATTTTTGAACATAGTCATTTTTTCGGAGCCCCGCGCGATGTCGGGACGAACTCCGCACAATTCCGCATGGCTCCGGCGATCAAAGTGGGACCGGCCCCGCGACGCCGGACGGCTCAAGCGACCACGTTAGATCGCGCTCATCGCATAGAGTTGCATGCTGGTGGGACAGGCCCTTAAGGGTCATTAAGTCAGGTTGCAGCTTAATAAGACTTTGGTTAAAGCCATTGTGAAATATTGCGTGTAGTTCTGGTCACCCTGTAACAGGAAGGTTGTGGAAGCTTTGAAGATGGTGCAGAAATGGTTGATCAGAATGCTGCCTGGATTTGAGGTATTAGCTATAAGGAGAGGTTGGGCAAACTTGGATTGCTTTTTCTGGAGTATCAGAGGGTGAGGGGGGACAATAGAATGTTACAAAAGTATTGGAGGCATAAGCAGTGAAGACAGTGAGAACCTTTGTGCCAGGGTGGAAATGTCAAAGACTAGAGGGCAAAGCTATAAGGTAAAGTTTCAAGAAGATGTGCAGGCCATTTTTTTTCCCAGAGGATGGTGGGTACCCAGGACGCGTTTGCTTGGATGTTGGTGGAGGCAGGCACGACAGTAGTGTTTAAGAGGCTTTTATATGAGCACAATGGTTCAATGGTTCATTTAGTACTGTATGTGTACCAAGGTACAGTGATATTCATTTATTGTGTACAGAACAGTAAGATTATAGCGAAGATAGGCACAAAATGCTGGAGTAACTCAGCGGGACAGACAGCATCTCTGGAGAGAAGGAATGGGTGATGTTTCAGGTCGCGACCATTCGTCGGATGTTCATCAGGTCTAAAGAAGGCTCTCGACCCAAAACGTCACCATCAGTACAATCCCAGATTAAATATATAATACACAGAAACAGCCCACTGAGCCCATGGGCAATAGTCGCCAGGGTTTTGATGCCATTTTCAAAGTCACAACTGCATGTGGCCACAACGGCCTGTTGCCGCGGTTGCCTCCATCACGATCCTCCAGCGCACCGTTGTCCCCCACCTCGCTCGTCCTTCATCCTTCAGTCTTTGTGCCCCAGGAGGGCCGCCTCCCGCAGCCGACATTTAGGGCGCGGAAGGTAAGGCCCTCGGTTCACCTCACCCTTGTACAGCTGACACTCACCACCCTCCAGTTCCCTGTCTTGAGGGGCGGGCAGGAGAGAACTCGTAAAGTGTTTATAGGTTAATTGGCTCGGTAAAATTGTAAATTGGCCCTAGTATGTGCAGGATAATGTTACTGTGCGGTGATTGCTGGTCGGTGCAGACTCGGTGGGCCGAAGGGCCTGTTTCTGCGCTGTATTTCTAAACTAAATTAAACTAAACATGTCTCGGTCCCATTCCAAGTGAGCACCCTGGTTAGGCGGTGTGCGAGCCTGTTCTGCTGCCAGCCGGGGTACGGCTGTGACACGCGGCCTTCCGGAAATTTCTGCTACATATGCGGGCCTTTGAGAGCTTCGGAAGGCACGTGGATATCCAGGGAATGAGAAGTCCTTTC